>CAMTDV010000028.1:77590349-78280565 GCA_947069175.1 Scalesia atractyloides
TTTAATATTTTAAAATCTTAATTATTGTTAATATATATATATATATATATATATATATATATATATTTTATTCTTTTATTTAATTAAAATATTTATTATCTAATCTATTTATTAATTATGAAAATTTCATTTTGTAAAATAAGAAAAATGCGTAACGAAACTTTTAATAAATTCTAAAATTTTCAAACGGAGCGGGTTTTTTATACCCGTGTTACACAAATGTTACAAAACACCACTGAGCTACACACACTATTCTGTTATAAACTTAAATCTAATAACATATATAACAAAATAACATTCAAATCCGAATTCAAGCAAACACTGGTAACGGCAGTAACCTCCAAATCTAATCAAACCTTGTTTTATGTTCGATCCGAAACTGAAGAAACTGTCCTAATAAATGTGTTGAACACAATTATCGAATCAGTTATGATTAAATTAAATTCATAACCGAAATCTTGATTTAAAACCAAAAGCAAAATTTGAGCCAATTCTTCAACTATAAATAGTGACCTAGTAATCTCAGAATTCGCTCACACTTGCAATTTTAACTCTCTGCTCAAACTCCCTGTTCAATTCCTGCTTCGCCGGAGTTCTTTGTCGCTGGAAAATTCTGGGTAATTGCCGGTAGTGACGCCGGAATTGCCAGTCGGAATAGCGACTCTCATCTGTTCGGTACAAATCTATCTTTCCAATTTTAATTTATGGAATTGTATGCATATTGATCAAAACAAAGAAATCCAAATGGTTATATATAACAGTCGTGTTTCTGGGTTTTATTCTTATGAAGAAGATGAAGTTGTTAAATGTATAAGTATAATTATTTCTGGTGTTTCAAACGGGTTAGACACATAGTCCAGTGGTGGACTGTGTGCAATTGAAACGCATGATCCCGGGTTCGAGTCTCAGATATGTTACCGACTTCTTTAATTAAACCAATTTTTTTATAACTTATATATAAAACCATTCAGATAATACTTAAGTATAATTAAAATCCTAGAATAACCGGGTTAGACACCCAGCGAACTGGTTGGGCTGGGTGCAAAACAACACCAAGGTCGCGGGTTCGAAACACATCTCTCACACTAGTTCGTTGATTTTAAAACCTTTTTAAATTAAATAATTTCTGAAATATGCTAATAAGTATATAAGAGTAATTAAAATTAGGTTTCTTACGGGTTAGACACGTAGCTCAGTTGGAAGAGCTGCGTGCACGTAAACGGGAGGTCACAAGTTCGAGTCTCACAACACGCTGCCAAAAATCCCAATCGAACCGGTCAGATCTAACAGCCTGACAAGGCCCATTTTTTTATATATTTTTATTTTTATTTTATCTTATTTAATTGTTTATTTCTTTTATTCTAATATCTTCCATTTATAACAAGATTAAAATTCCATTAAATATCACGAAAATAACCTAAAAATCTAATAAAAATTATTAAATTGAAATATTAACTTTTATTTATTTATCAAATTGTTACGTTATTATTTAGGTTAGTTTCCTTCGTCGGTTAAATCTTAAAACTGATGCGCACTCTTAATCACTAAAGGAAACACACCCACTGTGAGTGAATCCCTACAAATTCCCCTTTTTATTCATGTTTTGGGGTGTATCATGTGTCGTTTCATTTATTTCGTTTATTCAAACACTTGTGCTATTACCATTATATGATCGAACGGTGATGTAAATGTTGTTTGTTGTATTGCGTGTTTACATTTTTGTCAAGTTTCTGCAAATCATTCATTAGGGCCCATCAGTTCCTCGTTGAGACGATTTGAGGATCAGGTGCTTTCATTAGATCGGCTCCGTTTGATTGAGCCTTGATCTCATTGTTCATCATTTGTCATGCTTGTGTGTCATTGATTGATAATATGTGGTTTGTGGTTAGATTTACATATGCGTTTACTCATATTTGGTTTATGCACATTTTTATTTAAATAACCAATATAACTAATTCTTTCAAACGTTTAAATAAGATTCACTTGCCAACTTTTGTTGACCCAAAACCCTATTTTTACACATGATACAGGTGGACAGGTTGAAGCAAGGATCACATAGGAAATTTCCTTAGAAGAAAAATAAAGAAGCCATGAATGATGTATTTAAACATATTGTGCTTGTATGTGTACGTGATTGTTGCAAATTTTCCTTTCAAATTGGAAGTAATAAATATGAAACTTTATAGTAAATGTCATGAGTTTTGATGAAAACCAAATCACCCCGACTACCATTTCCGCTGCGGGTCAGGGTGTGACAGCTTCAAGCTAGCTCGCTTAGTCAGCGCAAGATTTGGGACCTGCGCTTTCAGGTCTGACTTACCATTGCGCAAGGTGTAACACCCCAAAAACGGGTTTGGTAATCAAACCACGTTAATATTAAAGAGCGGTAAAAGACTGTTAGTGGTAAAAGTTAACCCGTAAACAAAATAAGTAGAACAAATTAACCTAGTTAGTAACATGGAAATAGCAATAAAACAATAGTTGTAGCTCTTAATAATAAAACCCCAAACATGAGGGACCAATAGGGAAAAGTTGAAACTTGAATAAAAAAATAATAATAACAAAACACCACACACGCAAAAGGTGCGTGTGTGTGTAGTGGCCAGGAGCAAGACAAGGGGTAAGCCCTTGTTCTTCTTAATCCACTAAATTGAAGATCAATTCGAGACCCAAATCAGTGCATGAACCCATTTTAATGATCACCTAGACAAGGGAATCATAAGGTATGTCTTAAAACCTAGATTGGTGAAAGTTGCAATTTGAGACAAGTAGATTACTTGCAATTAGATTGTTGGATGATGATCCAAAGATGAAATTAGGTGTATGTGTATGCTTGATTTCGTTAGACATAAAGAAATTATCCACTAGTTGATGTAAGATTACTTGTAAGTGATTAACAAGTAGATTATGAGGTGGGCTTTGATGATATGATGAGATTGATGTTATATACAAGTTAATAGATGCTTAAAATCATCATGTGTATATGAATGTTTAAAGTATTTAGCTAAGTTTAATGTTTGGGTAAATTCCATATATATGATGCAATGGGTTGTTATATGTGATGAAATAATCCCAAGTTCTTGCATAAGATTGATAGATTAGCATACAATGATTGAAATTATATTTAAACTAATGTCACAATTGTATAAAATTAGTAGAGAACTTTAGTGTCACAGCCCGCTTTCTACAGCCAATCAAACACCGGTGGGTCCGGCTGGGGAATATCGTGACATAAGCTGATAACATCATAGTCAATTAAACACAAGCACATCGAAATTCTTGGATTTAAATTACTATTACAAACCAAATGTTCGAATACAAAATAATATACAGGCTCGTAATAGAAGATCCGCAGGCGGATCATAAATTGTACAAAGAAAGAATGTAAAACAGACTTTGGGCAGATCTAGGATTTGCAAGATCCTCTTATCACTACCGAGCACTTCCAGCCTATTTTCGTATTGTACCTGCAAGCTTAGTCTTTTGAAAATATGTCAGCTTTCGCTGATAAATACACCCAACTGACTCATTTTGAAAACATTTAAAATATGTTTTTAAGTGCGTATCAGCATAAAATCTTTTATAACTTGGGAAAGTTTACCGTCCAACCTTGTTAACAGATTTACATGTTTGTCCATACATACAGGGCCCGGTACGGAGACTGAGACATGATTAACGTACACACCACTTTGGACTCACGAAGGAGTCAATTCTTCCCAAACTTGTGGATAATGCATTTTGTGCGTCTATCGGGTGTACGCCTACACCCGCGCTAAGGTCGTGGCCATTATCTATTGTAATGAGCCGAGGATATCCAGGACGCGGTAGTTAACCCCCGATGTTTAAGTTATCAAACAAAACTGATTAAAACAGAATATACGGATTTACTAGCCATAATCCGGCATTCGATTGATCCCATTTCCGACCAAGCGGTAATAATTTACCGTAATCCAAGCCCGTATAGGGAAATAAGCGAGAGTATTTACCTGAGATAGTCTTCTTTTAATTTAATAACTCATCCGTACACAAAAGTACTAACTGCAGATAGCATTACCAGCAACTCCCTAGTCAGGATTATGGCATAAACTAACCAATTAAATACTAACAGATTTATTTAAGTCATGGACTTAGACCGACTAGCGTACTTGATCAAAACGTATAACGCTAGATTAAACGATGATTGGATAGAATGTAGTTTAATCCCAACAAGTACGTTGACTTGTGTAATATGGATAAACTATAAACATTCTGGATTTTGAGATTTAAATGACAAGGTTAGACCCGTTTCGGTTAATTTTTGTAAACTAGTTACTTATGCTTAACCGTACGCATATCAGCGACATCGGGTAACCGGATAAGTCATGGATAAGTTTTATATGCCATTACACTTTAAATAAGTTGTAATATCAGGGGGATATCAACTTTTTTTGCCCATTATAGTTTTAAAGTGAAATTATGCCTCACAAGGGCATTTTGGTAATTTCATACCGTATAAAAGGAACTTGAATATAATTTAATGTTATAATTATAAGTATTCTGGAAAAATAACTTATTTATTATATAATATCAGTAGGATATTAATTATATGTGTATTTCATCTTTTATGACCAAACTATGCACAGAAGGGGCATTTTGGTCATTTACACATAGTTTATAAATTATTTGGGATTCTGAGTTTGTATCATGTACCTACTGTAAAAATATTTAAAATAAGTTTTAAAATCAGTAGGTAACAAGTCTTGGTTAATAAATATGGTTCAAAACCATACTATGCGCCGAAACGACGCTTATGTCGTAAAATGACGATTTTTGCGATGTTTAATGAAAACTAATGTTAAGGTCAGTTTAACATAACTTAGATATGTTATTTAATATAACATATCAGTAGGTAAAAGATTTATTTTGAAAAGATGTGATTAAAACCATTTATAAGCCTTAGGGGCTTTATCGTCATTTGCCGACATAATACAAGGAATTGCTTATAAACTCGGTTTATAATCTGATTTGATATCCCAAATAATCCTACTTATAATATTACATCAGTAGGAAACTCATTTTCAAGTTCATTATCATTAAAACCTCTTGTTATGCAAAAAGGGCATTTTAGTCAAAATGGCATAATTACGGAACTTGTGCATAAACTCATATTCTGATTATGATCATGTAACATAATCTTAGAGGGTTATGCAACATTATATTACGATCATAATGCAACTTTAGATCAATGGCTAACTAATCTAAATGGGTCAGAATCGAAAGTCAAAGCAGAAGTCAAACTTCGCGACTTTCGGTTGCGAACCGATCCTATAACTGAAATTGATGGGCCGAACATGTTCTTACATGTTTTAATAATTATTACCAACTTGTTTAAGTGTCAAAACAGGTTTCATAACATATATAAGATCAATATATGATTTTTCTGAAAAATGGCATGTTTGACTTTTTAATGTCACAACTTTGACCCGTCAATTGGTCTAGCAAACATGATCTTCAAGAGGTGCCCTTTATAGGGACTAACACCTACCTTATTACGATCACATAGCCATGTTCGTTACGAACAATGGCTCGACCATAATGGTCTTAACCGAAAGTCAAGGCGTTTTCCGTAAAACGCTTGACTTTTGGCTATAAAAGCGTATAAACGAAAATGCAAGATCAAGGAACACTTACAAGAGGTTCCTAGAATGCAATAGACTTAGTTGGATGCTCCTTTCAGTTAGGAACTTCCAGAGGAGGGAGATAGAGTTGTGAATAAGAAAGGTGCTAGTTCAAATGGTGAACCTTGGCAACTATTTATAGTTGGAGAGCTTGAAGGAGGTGATGCCAGGTGATAAGGGGTGTAAGAGGAAGCTTACAAGTGTCCTAAAACGTGGCATAGCAGTTTGGAAGTCCATAGTTTCCATTTCAATGGTTTTTGGCAATTTGTGTGGAGACCAAGCAAACTTTCTATAGACACAGGCCTCTCGCGCCCCGCGAGATGCCACGGCCATGCCTCTCGCGCCCCATGTCAGGTTTCAAAATTTTTCACATTTAGCCCCTCAACTTATTAAACCCCTTTAAACCTTCTAAAACAATTTTTTTAGCATTTTTAGCCCTCCGTAGCCAATACTTGACAAACCCGGGATTATGCCCGAACATTGTTGAGCTCTCGGTTCGTTAAAAGGTCACTCAGAGGTATAAATTAACATGTTGACACTTTTAACCCCTCCATTATCCAACTTTCATATTTTTACAGAATTAGCCTCTCTCGTCCAACAATGGGCACGCATGAGAGTTAGGACTTCGTAAAGGATCACTCAGAGGCTCATTTTATGCATGTAGACATATCAGTCACTCAGATGCTAGGCATGTTGACATATCAGTCACTCAGAGGCTAGGCATGTTGACATATCAGTCACTCAGAGGCCAAGTTTTTAAGCATGTTGACATATCAGTCACTCAGAGGCCAAGGTTTTGAGCATGTTGACACCTTTAGTCCTTATTAGTCTTTAATAGACTTTTAAAATACGACACGTGTCACTATATTACTGGACACGATTTTTACAGGGTGTTACATCCTCACTCCCTTAAAAGAAATCTCGACCTCGAGATTTTATTAAAAAAGATGGGGGTATTTTTGTCACATAGTGGACTCAACCTCCCATGCATACTCCGGACCTCTATAGAGGTCCCACTTAACCTTTACTATAGGTATCAATTTCCTTAGGAGCTTCTTAACCTGTCGATCCTCAATCGAAATTGGTTTCTCAACGAACCTCAGGTTTTCATCTATCTGCATATCTTTGTGCGACATTACTAGCGACTCATCGGCTAGACATTTCCTAAGATTACTAATTTGGAACACATCATGAATTCCACTTAGCTCCTCGGGTAGCCTAAGCATACAGGCTACAGTGCCAACACATTCGGCTATCTTGAATGGTCCTATATATCTTGGGCTCATCTTGCCCTTCTTCCCAAAGCGCATCACACCTTTCCAGGGTGACACTTTTAACATGACTTTGTCCCCTACTTGGAACTTAAGAGGTTTACGCCTCTTATTAGCATAGCTCTTTTGCCTATCCCTGGCAGCTTTGAGATGATCACGGATTTGCACAATCTTTTCCGTGGTCTCCAGGACAATCTCTGATCCTGATAGTTAGGCTTCCCCAACTTCTGCGCAACATACGGGCGTTCTATATTTTCTCCCATACAAGGCCTCAAAAGGAGCAGCCTTGATGCTCATATGATAACTATTATTGTAGAAGAATTCTATTAGCGTCATCCCAACTTCACCTAAATCAATCACACATGCCCTAATCATGTCTTCAAATGTCTGAATAGTACGCTCACTTTGACCATCAGTCTGAGGATGGTAAGCCGTACTAAAATTTAATCTTGTGCCTAAAGATTGTTGGAAACTTTTCCAAAAATGAGAGGTGTATCTAGTATCTCTATCAAATATAATAAATAATGGCACACCGTGTATGGACACAATTTTGTCCACATACAACTTAGCCAATTTGTCTGAATTATACGTTTTCTTAATTGGCAAGAAATGCGCTGACTTAGTCAGCCTATCCACAATGACCCAAATGATGTCATTTCCACTTTTGGTCTTAGATAACTTGGTAATCAAGTCCATAGTTACCATTTCCCCTTTCCATGTGGGAATTTCCAATTGTTGTAGGAGTACTGACGGCTTCTGATGTCCGACCTTAACTTGCGAACACGTCAGACACTTAGCTACAAAAGTGGCTATGGATTTCTTTAAACCAATCCACCAATAATTCTTTCTCAGATCCTGATACATTTTGTCACCTCCAGAGTGAACTGAGTATCTCGTGTTATGCGCTTCTTGGAGGATTAGATCTCTAAGTCTTCCAAAGATTGGAACCCAGATTCTTCAACTAAATCTAAGGATTCCATCCTTTCCAGGCGTTAATTGATCAACAGTTCCGCCTAATCCCGCATTAGGAATGTTAGCCTCTAATAGGGCTTGCTTTTGCGCATCTAATAGCTTCTAACTCAAGCTACTCCTGAGCTCAATGATCTTGGCGTTAATCCTAATGGGCTTAACTCTTTCCTTGCGACATAAGGCATCAGCAACGACATTTGCCTTGCCAGGATGATAGCGAATTTCGCAATCATAATCGTGGAGTGTTTCCGTCCAACGACGTTGTCACATGTTCAATTCCTTCTGATTGAACAGATGCTGAAGACTCTTATGGTCAGTGTATATAATACACTTTGTGCCATACAAGTAGTGTCTCCATAGCTTTAGTGCAAATACAACGGCACCCAATTCCAAATCATGGGTGGTGTAGTTCCTTTCGTGCACCTTTAACTGTCGTGATGCATAAGAAATTACCCTGCCTTTTTGCATTAGCACACAACCCATGCCAGTGTGGGAAGCATCATAATGGACTACAAAATCTTCGATACCCTCAGGTAGAGATAACACAGGAGTATTCTCAACTTGTGTTTTAGAATCTCAAAGGATTCTTGTTGTTTCGGACCCCAAACAAATTTGACATTCTTACGGGTTAAGGTAGTCAAAGGAGTGGCTATTCTTGAAAAGTTCTCAATGAACCTCCTGTAGTATCTAGCCAATCCTAGGAAATTACGAATCTCTGATAGGGTCTTGGGCACTTCCCAATTCATTATGGCTTCTATTTTGGCGGGATCCACTTGGATACCACGCTCACTTATAACATGTCCAAGAAATTGAACTTCTCTATGCCAAAATTCACACTTAGAAAAGTTAGCATAAAGCTTCTCCTGCCTTAGTAATTCTAGAATGCACCGAAGGTGTTTCTCGTGGTCAGCTTGTTTACGAGAATAGATAAGTATGCCGTCTATAAAGACAATGACAAACTTATCCAAATACGGTTTGCAGACTCTATTCATGAGATCCATGAATGCTGCAGGTGCATTTGTAAGCCCAAAAGGCATCACTAGAAATTCAAAATGACCATATCGGGTCCTGAAAGCAGTCTTAGGAACATCCTCGTTCCTTACCTTCAACTGATGATATCCTGATCTCAAATCAATCTTAGAAAAGTAACTAGCCCCTTGAAGTTGGTCGAATAAATCATCAATCCTGGGTAGAGGATATCGGTTCTTAATTGTTAACTTGTTCAGCTCTCGGTAATCAATGCACATTCGCATTGAACCGTCTTTCTTCTTTACGAATAAAATAGGAGCTCCCCAAGGCGAGAAACTCGGCTGAATAAAGCTTTTCTCTAAGAGTTCATCTAACTGTAATCTCAATTCCTTCATCTCCGTTGGTGCTAATCGATATGGAGCTCTGGCTACCAGTGCTGATCCAGGTAGGATATCAATTCTAAACTCCACTTGCCTATCTGGAGGTAAGCCAGGTAATTCTTCGGGGAAAACATCAAAATACTCCGAGATAACTGGAAGATCTTCAATATTTGGCTTAGGCTCATTGATAGTTACTTGTGCCTATAAATGACACAACCTCTCCCCAAACACTTGGATGCCTTAAATAACAACACCTTGTCTGGCAATCTGTAGCGCAAATCTCCAGGGATGGTGATCATTTCAACAGACGGGGTCTTAATTTCTATGAGTTTCTTATCGCAGGAAATGCGGGCTTGGTTATGGGATAACCAATCCATGCCTAAAATTACATCAAATCCTGCCAATTTCATTGGCGAAATACTGATGGGGATAGAATGATTCTTAATGGATATAGAGCATCCATCAAGAACGGAAGATGCTATCTCTAACGTTCCATCAGCGAGTTCTACCTCATAAGTTATATCTAAAGTTCTTATTGGCAAGTTTAATAGTTTACTAAACTTAGGATCAATAAAGATTTATCTGCATCCGAATTGAAAAGAACTCTAGCATATACATCATTGATGAGGAATGTACCTGTTATGACGTTATTGTCATTAACGGCTTCCCTGGCATTCATCTGGAAAGCACGGGCGTTTCCTTTCTTAGCCTCTCCAGGCTTTGCATCATTACTTTTGGGGTTCTTGGGGCAGTTGAACGTAATGTGCCCCTTTTCATTACAGTTGTAGCAAACTGCATCCTTAAGATCCTTAAACTCTAGGGTCTTATGCCCCTTTCTCTTGCAGATACCACAGGGTTTAGTCTGTGGATTTATACTACACTGTCCCCAATGTCTATATTTACAATTCTTGCACAGAGGTTTGTCATTAGATGCGTGCTAGTTCTTCTTGAACCCGAAATTTCCTTTCTTTTTAAACCTTTGGGAGTTATTATCCTCCAGTTTCCTCTTTCCATCAGTTTCAGTCTTAACTGACCTTTGCCTCAGTAAATCTAAGGTTAGGGAGAGAGATAGGTCTACAGCGGACCTACCCGGTACTAGGCTGAGCAGCTTTTACCATGAACTTTATCTCGGGCACTAATCCATTAATAAAATGCGCAATGCGTTTGGATTATGGGGTGATTAGATATGAATCTAACCTAGACAGGGAATTGAAGTCGGAAACATACTTCCGACAATCTAGGTTCCTCATCGAAAGAGTCAGAAAGTCTGTCTCTAATTTCTCCACTTCATGAGGTGGACAGTAAGTCTCCTTGACTAGTTCTACAAACTTAGACCATCCTAAGTTGTACAGGTGTATCTTACCTGTAGATTGAACCATTCCCTTCCACCATATCAGGGCATCGCCCTTGAAGGACTGTGATACATATTTAACCACATCCTTATCGGCACAGCCGCTGATGTCCACATTGTTTCCATTTCGTCAAGCCACTTCAAGGCTTCTACCGCTCCTTTTCCCCATTAAAGTCTCAGGGTTTGCAGGAGACGAAATATTATAGGTACATCCGTCTTTAGAAGAACGGGACCTATCAGCAAATTCTATTTTCTGTGGTTCACTTTTCGCATTTGAAGAGTGAACTGAGCTCTCCTCATGAGCTGAGGATGGTGCGATTGATAATGGTCTGGAGTGAGTAGCACTCGGCTCCCTAAGCTTTTCTATGGCCTTTTCCATGGCCTTTCCATCGCTGCATCTATGCGAGCTTGGAAGTCATCATTAACGGCTACATTTTCAGCCTTATTAGAGCTAATCTCTCGGTGGCTACTATGTGCCTCATCCGAGTTTACCATTTTGAAGCTTTAGCTCTAAATATCAAATAAAACTTCTTTTATCCATGGTATAACAACCATATTGGCTTTAAACATTGGATATAACAATCCATGCCCAATAAACTAGTGTGAATAACATCACAACTCTTAGGCTTATTATATCTATATTTGGCCTAGGTCTTAATAAGACCATCAGAGGAAAATTACAATCTGGACATAGTCCATATATTATTAGACAGTGGATCGTAATGTCACAACTGTAATTGTCATAATTGACAATTATATGTAGCTCATAAGCTTGCCATTAATGGACGTAATAATTGGGCCCATTGGCCGATCACATTGGAAATTTAAAAATTGGGCACATTGGCCGGTAACATTAGACATAAATTGGGCACATTGGCCTACATCATAATAGATGCAAATTCATGGCATATCAGCCTACATCATAACAAATGTAATTCATGGCATATCAGCCTACATCATAACAGATGTAAATTTATGGTATATCAGCCTACATCTTAGCATATGTAAATTTATGGCACCTTGGCCTGTCACATTGGACATAAATTGGGCACATTGGCCTGCCACCTTGGACATAAAATTGGGCACATTGGCCTGTCACCTTGGACATAAAATTGGGCACATTGGTCTGTGATTTGTCATCGCATTGATGACATTAGCCGGGATCACATTGATCACATAGGCTATATAATAGGTCTTAGGATGTAGTCCTTTTCACCTAGACGGCTAGTGTGGTTCCTCAAGTCACACTACCAAGAGTATGAACATTCCTTAATGTTAACATAAGAGTACCTTAATGATTGATTAATGGTCCCGGTCACCTTCGACCTTAACGACCTTGGAGGCTTGAACCTAGTTTCCCCACCTCTGGATAGAAGGATAACTTCCCTTAACTATCCTGATAGAAGGCTCCTTGTCCTTAATTATCATTTCTTGGCCAATGTGTGGTCTACGCCACTTGACATAATCAAATCCATTAAGCTCTTTTGGAATTATATAGCAGAGCATAAATTTCGAATAAAATCGAGACGCTCGCTTGAAGAGGATGAATATATATATATATATATATATATATGTATATATAATTCAAAAATACTTCATTAAATTCCAATAGAAATTACAATAATAGAAACAATGAACAAACTGTCCATGCAAGGACCAAAGAAATAAAATGTCCACGCAGGAACTAAAGAAATAACAATGTCCTCGCAGGGACTTACATATATTAGAAGAGACTTCACTCGTCCTTCTTTCCCTTAACCAGCTTGGAAAGTTTCTTGAAGAATTTGTTTGTCTTCTTCTCCATTTTCTCCGCTTGTTGTTGCATTTCTTTCATTCGTTTTAAGGCTTCATTAATGGCCTCAAGTGGTGGCGGAGGTTGTGGTTGTGGTTGTGGTTGTGGTTGTGGCTTCATCGGATACTGGTACCCATAACTTGGATATCCAGTAGGTGGATAAGCAGGTGGGAAAGGAGACGGGTAAAGCGCGTTATGCATGATCTCTTGCATGTAAGGATCATGCGAAAGTGCTTGGTAATCAACTGGAGTAGTTAGGTTAAAAGGATCGTATCCAGGGTTATCCGGATATGTTGGGATAGGGTTATTATAACCCGATGGTGGTGGTTGAACAGTTGGTGGTGGCGTTGGTTCCACCACATGTGACATACTAGAGGGTCCACCCATTTGTGGGTCCTCGTGTATAGTAGGGTAAGGTTTGGGCAAAGGTGGCAGTGATCCTGATCGTTGGCCCACACGTACTGACATACGTGCTCCTTTTTCCTCCTTGGTGGTTCTGGTGGCCATTGGGGTTGTTCCACCGGTTCCATGTGCACATTTCTTGCACGGGAAGTGGTTGGGAGTGATGGGAAGGAGTGTTGGCGAAGGTAAGTTGGTTCCAATATTGGTCCCACTCATTAGGACCTTGGTAAGGCGATCCGGCATAGGAGTTTGAATCGCTTGAGATTTCAATGGGATGTTCATTTGAACCTGACAGTGGCATCTCCGGGTCGGAGTCCTCGTCCATTGGGTTTGGCTGATCCAATTGGTTTTGGTCGGCTGAGGGTGTATTAAAGTATTGGTTGGGGTTAAACTCATCATGTTAAGAATGATGAGAGTGATGGGAGTGGTGTGAATGGTACGAGTGGTATGAACTTTGAGTATGGGTAGGCGAATGTTGTGGTAGTGGCCATGAATCCCCCGAATCTTCATAAGGGTTCGGGTGATGGGAATGTGAGGGAATATGTCCTGAAGGTCCTACCCTCATTGGTCCTTTTCCTCTTCCTCGTACACGTGGCGGCATTTTCTTGTTAAAAAATCAATTTAAAAACAATACTAATAACTTAATAATGAAATGAGTAATCCTAGGTCAATGCATAGACTCGGAAGTCTAAGGAATGTGCTTGTGTAAGTTTGAGATTAAACACAAAAGGCTAGTGTTGAATTCTCTCAAACGTTGGCTCTGATACCAACTTGTCACACCCCGGCTTTCTATAGCCAATCAAACACCGGTGGGCCCGGCGGGGAATATCGCGACGTAAGTTGATAACATCATAAACACAGCACAGCGGAAGTCTTGGATTTAAATTACTATTACAAACCAAATGTTCGAATACAAAATAATATACAGGCTCGTAATAAAAGATCCACAGGCGGATCGTAAATTGTAAAAAGAAAGAATATAAAACAGACTTTGGGCATATCTAGGATTTGCAAGACCCTCTTATCACTACCGAGCACTTCCAGCCTATTTTCGTATTATACCTGCAATCTTAGTCTTTTGAAAATACGTCAGCTTTCGCTGGTAAATACACCCAACTAACTCATTTTGAAAACATTTAAAATATGTTTTTAAGTGCGTATCAGCACAAAATCTTTTATAACTTGGGAAAGTTGACCGTCCAACCTTGTTAACAGATTTACATGTTTGTCCATACATACAGGCCCGGTACGGAGACCGAGACATGATTAACATACACACCACTTTGGACTCACGAAGGAGTCAAATTTTCCCAAACTTGTGGGTAATGCATTTTGAGCGTCTATCGGGTGTATGCCTACACCCGCGCTAAGGTCGTGGCCATTATCTATTGTAATGAGCCGAGGATATCCAGGACACGGTAGTTAACCCCTGGTGTTTAAGTTATCAAACAAAACTAATTAAAACAGAATATGCGGATTTACTAGCCACAATCCGGCATTCGATTAATCATATTTCCGACCAAGCGGTAATATTTTACCGTAACCCAAGCCCGTATAGGGGAAATAAGTCGAGATTATTTACCTGAGCTAGTCTTCTTTTAATTTAATAACTCAGCCTAGCATTTACCAGCAACTCCCTAGTCGGGATTATGGCATAAACTAACCAATTAAATACTAACAGATTTATTTAAGTCGTGGACTTAGACCGACTAGCGTACTTGATAAAAACGTATAACACTAGATTAAACGATGATTGGATAGAATGTAGTTTAATCCCAACAAGTACATTGACTTGTGTAATATAGTTAAACTATAAACATTTTGTATTTTGAGATTTAAATGACAAGGTTAGACCCGTTTCGGTTAATTTTTGTAAACTAGTTACTTATGCTTAACCGTACGCATATCAGCGACATCGGGTAACCGGATAAGTCATGGATAAGTTTTATATGCCATTACACTTTAAATAAGTTGTAATATCAGAGGGATATCAACTTTTTTGCCCATTATGGTTTTAAAGTGAAACTATGCCTCATAAGGGCATTTTGGTAATTTCATACCGTATAAAAGGAACTTATATAATTTAATGTTATAATTATAAGTATTCTGGAAAAATAACTTATTTATGATATAATATCAGTAGGATATTAATTATATGTGTATTTCATCTTTTATGACCAAACTATGCACCGAAGGGGCATTTTGGTCATTCTACACATAGTTTGTAAATTATTTGGGATTCTGAGTTTGTATCATGTACCTACTGTAAAAATATTTAAAATAAGTTTTAAAATCAGTAGGTAACAAGTCTTGGTTAATAAATATGGTTTAAAACCATACTATGCGCCGAAACGACGCTTATGTCGTAAAATGACGATTTTTGCGATGTTCAATGAAAACTGATGTTAAGGTCAGTTTAACATAACTTAGATATGTTATTTAATATAACATATCAGTAGGTAAAAGATTTATTTTGAAAAGATGTGATTAAAACCATTTATAAGCCTTAGGGGCTTTATCGTCATTTACCGACATAATACAAGGAATTGCTTATAAACTCGGTTTATAATCTGATTTGACATCCCAAATAATCCTACTTATAATATTACATTAGTAGGAAACTTATTTTCAAGTTCATTATCATTAAAACCTCTTGTTATGCAAAAAGGTCATTTTAGTCAAAATGGCATAATTACGGAACTTGTGCATAAACTCATATTCTGATTATGATCATGTAACATAACCTCAGAGGGTTATGCAACATTATATTACGATCATAATGCAACTTTAGATTAGTGGCTAACTAATCTAAATCGGGTCAGAATCGAAAGTCAAAGCAGAAGTCAAACTTCGCGACTTTCGGTTGCGAACCGATCCTATAACTGAAATTGATGAGCCGAACATGTTCTTACATGTTTTAATAATTATTACCAACTTGTTTAAGTGTCAAAATAGGTTTCATAACATATATAAGATCAATTTATGATTTTTCGAAAAATGGCATGTTTGACTTTTTAATGTCATAACTTTGACCAGTCAATTGTTATAGCAAACGTGATCTTCAGGAGGTGCCCTTTATAGAGACTAACACCTACCTTATTACGATCACTTAGCCATGTTCGTTACGAACAATGGCTCGACCATAATGGTCTTAACCAAAAGTCAAGGCGTTTTTCGTAAAACGCTTGACTTTTGGCTATAGAAGCCTATAAACGAAAATGTAAGAGCAAGGAACACTTACAAGAGGTTTCTAGAATGCAATAGAACTTAGTTGGATGCTCCTTTAAGTTAGGAACTTCCAGAGAGATAGAGTTGTGAATGAGAAAGGTGCAAGTTCAAACGATGAACCTTAGCACCTATTTATAGTTGGAGAGCTTGAAGGAGGTGATGCCAGGTGATAAGGGGTGTAAGAAGAAGCTTACAAGTTTCCTAAAACGTGGCATAGCAGTTTGGAAGTCCCTAGTTTCCATTTCAATGGGTTTTGGCAATTTGTGTGGAGGCCAAACAAACTTTCTGCAGACATAGGCCTCTCGCGCCCCGCGAGATGCCAGGGCCATGCCTCTCGCGCCCCGCGAGATGCCAGGCCATGCCTCTCGCGCCCCACGAGCGCCCCATGTCAGGTTTCAAAATTTGCCACATTTAGCCCCTCAACTTATTAAACCCCTTTATACCTTTAAAACACCTCTTTTGCATTTTTAGCCCTCCGTAGCCAATACTTGACGAACCCGGGATTATGCCCGAGCATTGTTGAGCTCTCGGTTCGTTAAAAGGTCACTCAAGGGTATAAATTAACATGTTGACACTTTTAACCCCTCCATTATCCAACTTTCACATTTTTACAGAATTAACCTCTCTTTTCCAACAATGGGCACGCATGAGAGTTAGGACTTTGTAAAGGATCACTCAGAGGCTCATTTTACGCATGTTGACATATCAGTCACTCAGAGGCTAGGCATGTTGACATGTCAGTCACTCAGAGTTTAGGTATGTTGACATATCAGTCACTCAGAGGCCATGTTTTTTAGCATGTTGACACCTTTAGTCCTTATTAGTCTTTAATAGACTTAATATAAAAATACTACTGGACACGATTTTTACAGGGTGTTACATTTAGTTAAAATGGTCGCCTAGAAATAACGCCTACCGAATAATTTATGAAGTGCCTAAATGAGTTTGTTGAACTTAAATGTGCACTTCATATGTTAATAGGTAGTTGACGTTTAAAAAGTCAAACAGACCTATAACAAGATCGAATGATAATTTTGATATAAATTTCGTAAGATGGAATAGTAGTGATAAATGATGACTAATCTAACCATCTTGCGAATGATAAATGATAGTTTGACGCTTGACAAGCTAGGTGGAGGCTTAGGAAGAAGCGGGTCAAACGGATCAAGTACGCGGGAAAAGCATAATCAGATTTCAAGGTAAGTAAAGCTTACATCTTTTAAGTAGAATACGTACTTCTAGTATTGGTTAAGAATAAGGTAGATTGGCATTTGAAATATGACGTTCCGATGCGAAGTAATTCGGGTCGGAACAAGTGAAAATGGTAATAAACCATGAATGATGGTAAAAAGGGTAAGACGGTACATTATTCATGTGATGAACGAATAAATAAGGAGTTTTGAAACATTACCTTATGGTATAAAACCATAATGGGTAATAAGGGGTAAAAAGGTAATCCAATCACGAGTTGATGGATACATAAAGAGTTTTGAAAAAGACATCATATGGCGTAAGTCATAATGGGTCAAGCGAATTAAGAAATGATTTTTTTTAATGTAACATGATCACAATGTAAAATGAAATGGGCTAAATGGGTGAGATGGCAAATAAATGCCATCTCATAATGATAAATGGTCATTTAGGCCAAATGGATCAAATGGTGATGTTATCACCATTTGACAATGATGACTAATGTCGCTTGTTGAGTTTTGTGCTCATAGGAAGAATAGAGTATGACTTACAATGCTATTAAATAGCAACTAAAAGAGCAAGGTATTTAAAAACGGCTCAGTGCTATGACTCGAGCCAGGTATGTGTAATGGGTCAAATTCTAAATGAGGACTTAAGGTCCGATGAGAGTTAAACGAGTCTTGGATGAACACTGGATTACCTAAAAAGAGGTATATCTAATAATTTAAATTCTAGACATTATGTTCTTAGGAACATAATGAAATTTTAATAGAACATGGGTTAAAAGTGCCCACTTAGTCAAAATACGCTTCTAAAAGTCATTCGTCGTAAAAGGACTAAAGTTGACCAAAACGCCCTCGAATGATAAATCCGCCAAACTACCCTTGAGGATAGTTTAAAAATGAGTTATATAAGTAAGTACATCCTTTCGGAAGTGGAAAAGCAAATGGTATAATCCGTTTTCGTTTAATGCCTCTTAACGGGTCTTTTTCGTAAATTGTCAAACTGTAGGTAGAATTTGGAAATATATGATTTTCTATAACAAATCCATCACAAACATAGTTGTGGTGGAAAATAAATAGATATCTTAGTGTGGAAATGAGAAGTAAGGAAAGAGGGAGTGAGATTTAAGCTTAAGTGCTTAAAACTCTTAACTGGTCAAAATGAATATGCACATAAACCGAGAGTGGATGCGTAATTCATAAGAATTAAGAATCCGGGTTAAGGATTTCTAGTTAAATATGTCAGTAAACAATTTACGGACATTTAGAAACAAGTTTCAAGTAAAATGGATGAAAATTGAGTAAGTTACGAAGTTTTCGTAACTAAAACGACAGACTTGAAAAGGGCTGCAGCAGCTCACTGTAAGCTACGGTGGCCTACCGTAGCTTACGGTTCATAGATGCTGATCAGAACAGAAACAACAGACCATAAGCTACGGTCCGGAGCCGTAGCTTACGGCAGATAATTGCTAAAAATGTTGTTCTTAAAGTTTTGGGCCTTCGGGCTTATTCGGTTACGTTATAATCTATTTATAACTAACGTATTTCGTAAAATATGAAATATAGGTAATGATTGTGAGCACTGAAGGAGCATCAAGCTCTACGAAGAACCGAACACGATCAAAGACGAAGCTTCCGCGTTTCGATTAAATCTTTTATCAGATCGAACTAAGTATATATTTTAATTTATTTCGAAATAATTGTTGTAAGACCCTATCCTTATTTTACTGAGTTTCTATTAAAAGTTTCGAATTTAAACATGTAATTGCGATTACTCGTCACTTAAATTTCAAGTTTATTAAAACGTTTTCAACATATTTAAACAATTTGACATGTTATCAATGATTTGTTTTGTTATAATCAAAACCAAGTGCGGAAGCTTCGTCTTTGATCGTGTTCGGTTCTTCGTATAGCTTGATCTGTCACACCCCGACCCGCAGCGGAAAAGGTGATCGGGGCATGATTGGGTTATCATCAAAGCTCATGATATTTATTTTAACGTTTCATATTCATTAATACAATTTAATGGAAATTTACAATAAATATTACAACAGTTCTAACTATCAATCTAAGCTTCTTTGTTCTCTTCTAAGGCATTTCCTATGTTTTCCTTGCTTCAACCTGTTCACCTGTATCATGTGTGAAAAGGTTTTTGGATCAACATAAAGTTGGCGAGTGAATCCTATGGAAAACATTTGAACAAGTTTATTTAATTGATTATGAAATAAGTGCACAACCAAACATGAGTAAAAATAGATGTAAACTTATTCAACAATCATTAGATATTAAATAAAGCACACATGAACAATAATGGAACATTTAGAGGCACGCGTTGCTCAACTCGTCTCTCACGAGGAACTGATGGGCCTAATGAATGAATTGCATAAACATGATAATATGAACGACATAACTACAAACAATATAAACTCAATGATACACACATGAACAATAATGAATTGGTTTTGAGGCACGCGTTGCTCACTCGTCTCCCACGATGAACTGATGGGCTTAATGAATGAATTTCATATAATTTGACAAAATGAAATAAGTAATCACAACAATATAAACAATCTAAGTTTAGATCACGACATGGTATGGCGCAAGTTTAAATAAACGAGTTAATTATTTTGTGACACATGACACACCCCAAAACGTGTAATTAAAAGGGGGAGTTGTAAGATTCACTCACAGTGGGTGCGTTCGGTTGATGATGTTGAATGCACGCGAAGTGGTTTTAACCACGAGTGAAATTAACCTAGATAAATATCATTATGGTTCGGTAAGTAAACGGATTTTATTAATCTATTTTAGTAGGATTGTTGGGTGTATTTTTGTGAGTTTAAGTCTATTTTCTAACCTTAAAAATGTTATTTTTAAGTACTTTTAATTGATTTTTAATTAAAATAAATAAATAAAAATAATAAAAAAAATTTGATTTTTTTGCTACAGTTGACCGTTGACCGTTGACTTTGACCGTGTTCGAATCGTGTAATGTGCACTGAGTGAGGCTCGAACCCGAGACCTCCCGTACGCGTGCACGCAGCTCTACCAACTGAGCTACGTGTCTAAACCCGTCATATATCTGTTTTTAATTATATTTATATATTAATTAAGTTAAACAGAAAATCCTTTTATTTTAAAAACGATTTAATTGAATCGGACCGGTGCGCTCCACAGGTCTCGAACCCGGGACCTGTGGGTTGCGTAACACACAGTCCACCGCTGGACTGTGTGTCCAACTTGTTAACTAATCTGATTTTTATTATACTTAAATACAAATTAAGTATTTTCATTTCTGTCTTACTTTAAAAAGTTAGATAATTGTCCGAGTCGGTGCAGTAGACCGGACTCGAACTCGTGACGTGCGATTTAAACATACACACAGTCCACCTCTGGACTGTGTGTCTAACTCGGTTATTATTCTGGTTATTAATATACTTAACATATAACAGTGTGACTCCGGTTCGGTTAACAACAAAAAAACGTTTTTATTAAGGCAGCGTGTGTGGAACAAGATTCGAACTCGAGACCTTTGTGTGTTTATTGTGCACACAGTCCACCGCTGGACTGTGTGTCTAACCCGAGTAATTTCTTGATTTAAATTATACTTATATGTTCCGTAACTTCGTCTTCTTCGTTGAGTTTTATCCAGAAATGATGACTGACTGGTTTCGAAGTTTTATTCAGGTTTCTTCAGCGTTTTATGATTAATTACAGATGAGATATAAGTGAAAAGAACAAGAAATTAGGCGAAAGGTATACCGACTGGACTCCTCTGTTTTCCGGCAGAACTCCGGCGACAGCAACAGGCTCCGGCGTCGGGTGTCTTGCAGCAGCGAGTCTTCAGAAAGCTTACAAATGATGTGGGTAACTTCGGTATAAGCTCAGGGGTTTAGTAAGGCTTAGAAGTGAAGAACCCGGTTTTCCGGTGATGAGCAGAAATATTCCGGCGAGTGAGTTTTCGCCGAGAAAGGGTGCGGTTTTGAGCGAAAAGGTTTGCAGAGGTTCGAGGGGGTATTTATAGGGCAAGTTATCGATGAACTTGGTCTGATTTCCGACTTGATTCGTCGGTTATAATTTCTCCGGCGGTTATGGTTTGTGTCGCGGACACAGACGTCGGTTATAACCGATGTAGCGTTTATGTTTTACGTTATAACTGAAGATGTCGTTAAAACTCGCGAGATTGCCGGGATTTCCGACGACTGAACTTTGGGCGCCGGTTTTGAATTCGGAAAGACGCGTTATGAATTAAATGATTCCAACATTTAACAAGTAGCATCAGTGGCGCAGTGGTTCAAGTGTTGTGTGTTAAGTTGTTTGATGAACCGGTTACTGACCCGGGTTCGAAACCCGGCAAGAACAAAATCATTTTATTATTTCATATTTTTAAACTATTTTTTTAAACTATTTATTATTTCCGATAAATAATTTGGGATTATGTATCGTTTAAATTAATTTTAGGCATTTAAATTTAAACGAATTTTTATAACTGACTGTTTCGGTTAATAAACGGAGCTGGGTTTGTGATGTAAATCGGTTTTACGATTACATGATCCTCCTCCGGTGCTCCAAACATCACCTATATTTCATATTTTATGAAATACGTTAGTTATAAATAGATTATAACATAACCGAATAAACCTGAAGGCTTAAAACAATAAAAACAAAACAAAACTTTATGTTTAGGCTCCACCGTAAGCTACGGCTGGCCACGTAGCTTACGTCAGCCTACGTCCGGACCTTCTGTCTTACGGTCCAGACTTCCAGTTCCATTACAGCAGCTAACCACCGTAAGCTATGGTAGGCACCGTAGCCTACGGTGGTGTGTTGCAAATCTTCTCTTATTGCTATTTTAGTTACGATATTTTCCGTAACTCGCTCAATTCTTCTCCGTTTTACCCGAAACTTGTTTTTAAATATCCGTAGAATATTTTCTTACATATTTAACCCAAATCCTTGACCCCGGATTCTTATTTCATATAATTTATGCATTTATCCCCGGTTTATGCTTCTATTTTCCGATTTTGCCATTTAACCCCATTTAAAACAAACTATACATTTACGCATCCTTCTCGGTATGCATTAACACTCTATTATTACCCGTATAGTTGTCTTATTTAACTAAACCTTTATTTATTTATTATTTCACCCGTTTGGTTGTTATAGCGTAATCCAACACTTATTCAACCAAACCTTATCTATCTTGTTGTTCCCATAATAAGAAAATCTATCTACTTCCAACTGTCCGAAATTTGTTTATCTACGTATTTAGACTGAAATCCTTATCTCGTATTCTTAATTCTTATGAATTACGTATTCGTTCATAGTTTATGCGAATATCATTTTGACCCGCTAAGAGATTTAAGCGTATAAACTTAAATTTCACTTCCTCTTACTTTGTTTATGGTTTTCATACAAAAATATCTATTTACATCCCACCACAACTATACATTATGGTGGATTGGTTATAGAGTGCTATATTTTCAATTCTACCCTTCGGTTGACATTTTACGAAAAAGACCAATATGGGGCATTAAGCCAAAACGGCTTATGCCATTTGCTATTACATTACCGCAAGGGTAAACCTTCTTATAAAACTCATTTTTAAACTACCCTCAAGTTCATTTACGTGTTTTATTACTTAAGGGCATTTTGGTCAACTTAGACCTTTCTTTACGACGGTCTTACAATATTATGTTTTGACCAAAATGAACATTTAACCATAGTCTATATAGAATCATTATGTTTTTGATAACATAATGTCTACGAACTAGAATATTAGATTACCTTACAATAGGTGATCTATTATTCATTCATGACTTGATTGCCTCTCAACGAACCGTAAGTCCTTTTGAGAGTTTGACCATTACACGTACCTGGCTCGGCTCATAGCATTGATTCGTTCTAATATCATGCTCTATTCTTCCTATGAACATAACATTTCAACAAGCGATATTAGTTATCGTTTTCAAATGGTGATAATATCACCATTTGACCCGTTCGGTCTAAATCACCATTTGTCATTTTGAGATGACACTTATTTGTCATCTCAACTATTTAACCCTTCTCATTTTACACTGAATGATTGTCTTACTTTAAACATCGTTTCTTAATTCATCTGACCTATTATGACTTACGTCATATGGTATCTTTTTCAAAACTCCTTATTTATTTGTCATCGCATACTAATTTACTGTTTTACCCTTTTTATCATAATTCATGGTTTAATACCATATTTACTTGTTCCAACCCGTATCTATCCGTGTTGGAACTTTATATTTCGAATTCTCTTCCCGAATACCCAAAATGCTCATTCAACTAAGTAAGTAATTTTACTATTTTAAGGATGTAAGCTATACTTACCTTGAATTCCAATTATGCCTTCTTCCGCGTACTTGTTCCGTTTGACCCGCTTCTTCCCAAGCCTCCACCTAGCTTGTCAAGCATCAAACTATCATTTATCATTCATAAGATGGTTAGGTTAGTCATTATTTAACACGACTATTCCACCTTACGAATTTATATCAATTCACCACTTGATCATTTTATAGGTCAGTTTGACTTCTAAAAGTCAACTGCCTATTAACATTTGCAAACGCACAGATAAGTTCAACAAACTCATTTAGGCATTTATCAATTACTCGGCATGTGATAGTTTTTGGCTACCCTCTTATCTAAATTCCAATCAAGTTCATGTCGTTTCTTTCACTTAAACAACCGCAAGCGATTAATAACATCAAATTAACTTAGCTTTTGATTAACAATGCTAATTTATCCATTTACTAGGTTTTCATCTTTATGTAGCAACCCATTTCATCAGATTATTATGCATTCATCCAATACCTAATATAATCAATTTCTACACACTAACTAGTAGATAAATCATCTTATACACTTATTAACATTAACTTAACACCTATTTCATTATTTCATGCAAAACCATTCCATAGCAAGTATGAATATGTACTCAAACTCATAATTTGTTCAGGTGTCTTCCTACTATTATCATGCATGATGATTCTAAACATAGATATATCATCAACTTCATCATATTATTACAATCCACTTTAATATCTACTTGTTAATCACACTACAATTAATCACACCTCAAATATTTCATAATTTCACTACATCAAACAAAATTATGCATACATATACACTCAATTTCATCTTTGGATCATAATCCAACAGTTTGATTACAAGTATTCTACTTGTCTCTAGTTACAACTTTCACCATCTAGGTTTTTAAACATACCTTATGATCCCCTAGTTTAAGGTGATCTAAAATTCATGTTCCTGCACAAGATTAAGCTTCAATTTCTCTTCTAATTTTGATGATCTTGGAGATTAGGTCAAGAAGGAGTTTCTCCCTCCTTCTCTGCTCCTGGTCGACTCACAAACACACACACATTAAGTGTGTGTTGTGTTTTAATTTTTGATATTTATAATACAAGTTCCCCTTTTGGCAGCCTTGGTCCCTCAAGTTTAGTTTTGATTAACAATGAGACTACAACTCATTGTTTGGTTACTTGTATGCATGTTTTTAACTAGGTTTATTTGTTCCTAGTTATTTTGTTTACGAGTATATTTTACCACCAACGGTCTTTTACCCACTTTTTAATATTAACGTGGTTTGATCACCAAACCCGTTTTTGGGGTGTTACAAATCTACCATCTTAAAGAGGTTTCGTCCTCAAAACCTTTCTTACGTAGTCCTTGGGTCCAACCCAATGGACTTGGTTTCGTTTTCACCTAAGTGTTGCTCATATTTTAATTATTTAAAAATTCTTACCAGGAAGGTATGGCAGTGCCTTTTAGACTCAAGGTGCATGCGCCCTTCATGTGTAAGGCCTTATGTGCCGTTTCTTTCATCTTGTATCCCTTTTCTTTACTTGTTCGAGTCGTCATTTCCTCACTCGGTCATATGCATATGTCAACATGCTTATTCCACGCAAACCTTATACTGATAAGCGCATTCAACAAATTTTAAATTTAATTTTGATCTTGACCGATCTTGTCGGTTAGACTTATTAGTCACCGGTCACCTTATACTTCATAATTTAGGTACACTTATATTGTCTTCGCAAGGCTTTTACTAACTTTCGAGACCCTAGTCTCGTAACTCGTGCACAAGATAATCGTATACCATGTTATATATATTATATATATATATATATATATATATATTGACCGTGATCGCATCACGTCATGTTAAATTTTATATCTATCCTTTTCGTTTTCGAAAATTTTCTTTTACTTAGCCTCTTAAAATGTTTCTTAGATCGTAACTGATCACGTACTTAATATTTATATAAAAAAACTACTTAATATTAGTATAGCTATGAAACCCTAATTTAAATGTGTTTTCGGATGAACTATAATATATTAGACTTATTTGTTTGTGTTCAGTAATGTTAAATTGTGCTTGTTTATATATGTTCAATTACGTTCATTTGTGTTCGTTTATGTTTGTTCAATCATGTTAATTTATGTTTATTTATGTTTATTCAAATATGTTCATGTAATTTTTTTTGTTTATGTTCGTGAACTATTCGTTTAGACTTTAAACAAACGAACATAAATGAACACGAACATGCTCGATATCTTAATGAATGAACACGAACAAAAAAAATATGATCGATTATATGTTCGTGTTCATTTACAGTACTTAATGGTTTAGACTTTTTACTGGTTTGACACTTACTCATTTAGAAGTTGCCAAACAACCCCTCTGATTTAGTTAATTTCAATTACCTCTTAAAAGTTCTTTGATCTTTAAATGAGTTTTTGATATCAATAAGTAAAATGTATTTTCTTATGGATTTTCAATGAAATGCTATCCTGGTTTCCTGCTATATTTTGCATCCCGCTAGTTCTCGTTAATTTGTGGACAAGTGCACGTTAACTGTTTTTTTAATCTTTTAATGGAGTTCTGTACAGTAGAAAATCAATTTTCTAGAAGTGCTTTTTTTCGTTTAAATATTAATTTTTTAATTAAAATCCTTGATTAATAACATAATCTTTTATACTATATAATAAAGTAAATCAAATAAATGACACATGTTACATTATGAGATGATCTCTATAGGATTTTCGCTTATAATATATTGTTCCTATTTAACCTACCTATTTTTTCAAATATCAAATAAATATGATAATATTTTAATATTATATTATTTATACGATATAATATAATGCTAAAGATAATGATAACAAGAGATAGATTTGATTTATTAGTTTGAAAAAATACCAGTTTCGACACAACAATAATATGGTAGTTTCAATCAGTGTTTTTTTTTTCTAATTGAATTTAGAGAATTTCTACAAATTACTGAATATTTGAATATCATTGGTCCTCAATTATTTTAATTAAATTGAAGATTAAATCAATTCATTTATATAAATTGATTAGCTCATGAAGCTTGAGTTTATATACTTTAAATGAAATTAATGATTTCTTTTATATGGAATTTCTCGGGTTGTTTCTATAAAATTTAATGTATTTAATATATCACATTAAAAATAAGAGTTTAACACTTGAATTCCACATAAGATCAAATATATTTAATAGACTCAGTTGTGAAAAAATTATTATTAAGGGTCACTAAAATGATAATGTATCTATCCATATACTTATACTTATATATAATATATAATATAAAGATATTATATAATAAAAAAATTAAATAATAAACATGTGTCACTCTAGATGATATTCACAGGGTTTTTCTACCTAAATGTATTTTTCTCATTTATCCGTACTTAATCTTTAAAATTTTAAATAGATATAATAATATTTTAATATCATATTATATTATATAATATAATGATAATAAGGAAAAACTTTAATTTATTCGTTTTACAAATAATATTATCTTTAATTAAAAATAATGTCATGCATTTATCCTCTTACTGAAAAAATGTCATCCATATTTGACTTTCAAATCTTTGTATTTAATTTATAGTTATCCATCCTATATATAATATAGGATCAAGATAAAGGAAACTTGGTTATTTTTATTGTGCGAGTTTTGCCCTCTAATTTTTACACTCTTAGATTAAAATGTTTAGAATGATGGCTGTAAAAAAATTGAAGTGGTGTTTTTCAGCTCCTTACAACAATTGTAGAAAGCTGATAAAATAAGTATGACATCACTTTTTACAGAATTTATGATTGCTGTAAATGAAAACAAAAAACATTTTTGGTAAAAAATGTTTTTGAAAACTTGATTTCTTTTACAGCATGACAACACTTTTTTTTGAAAAGCTGATTTTTTCAAGATTTTTGGTAATTTTTTTTTGAAAAAAAGCTTTCGTAAGGCTGAATTCTCTAAGCTCTCACAACTCATATAAGTTTTATTTTACAATAACCCTATAATACTAATGATAATTAGTATTTACAAAATAAATAAATATAACTTGTGTGTTATTTACAATTGATGTCATCATTTATCTTTTTACTAAATAAATATATGTTGTAGCCAGTGAATATGTAAATATTAGGTTATTATATTGTAGGATGAGCATTTGGAAACGGGTATTAGTACCGAATTTCTATGGTACTAATAGATATTATTCATGTCGATTATTATTAAACAAATAAAATATTACAGAAATATCATAATGTTGTTTGTTTGATGAAGTTAATGAACCATGAAGAGTTGCAGAAGTGTTTTTGTTATTTGGCATCCATCAACCCTCGTCATAAAATCATTTATCGATGTATTATATTATTACATAAGTAATCTTTGAAACCACCTGAGCTGCTAGGTAGCTATACGAATTATAATACAATTTATGGTTTTGCATTCTCATTATACAAGGAATGTAAAAAAGATCAAACGCTCAAATTCGTTCTTCTAAAAAGCTTACCAACGCAGATACATTAAAATGTCAGTTTTTTTATTACTCACGAGTTTTGTTTTATAATATAATGCAATACGCGTAAAATAAGAAAAATACAATATATGACTAACTTTTTTTTGTAGATGATGAGGAAAAAACTTTCTATCTAACATTTCAAATGGTATAATATATATTACCTTTTACATGTATAGGTTATTAATTTTTCAATATATATATATATATATATATATATATATATATATTTCTTGTAGTTTGTACTCTGGACAATGCTTATAGCAAGGATGTCAACATGACTAAATTTTACACATTGTTATTGGATTATCATAGATCCAGTATGATACATAAAAAAACAAAATCTAAGAAGATAACATCATCAAATTTTCGAAATATGTTACGTATGATCTATAAAATATAACACGAGCAACCTATTTACCAATAAAACAGTATTTACAAATTTATGACTTCTTTTGTATATTTTATTAATACATTTATATTCTCACTAAGTTTGTTTTTGAATTCTAATAAAACTATATCTTAGTTATTTAATTAAATTTATATCTAATCTCAATTACTTATAGCTTTAAAGTTTATACAAACTGCATACACAGAAAATAACCTAGTATACTGTATAAAACATCTTTCGCCGACTATTTGACCCGTTTTACGATTCACTTTCATTTTAATATTCGAGTTTATATCCAACATGGCCTATCTTCCGCTCACTATGCCACTTTTAGCTCCATCCGTCTTTAATAGGGATGGTGCTTTGTAGGTTGCACTTATTGTTCAATTATAATAATAATAATAATAATAATAATAATAATAATAATAATAATAATAATAATAATAATAATAATAATAATTATTATTATTATTATTATTATTATTATTATTTAACTTAATCTTCTAGGGCAATGTACTACTTATATGATTGGTTCTCAAAACTATACCTTTGTTCATTTTTGTGGTTGAATGGAACAAGTGGGGCTTGTAACATTGCTACGAGCGGCATGGCTCATTGCTACTTTGCCGATTGTTGCAGTATGGTTGCAGTTACCTGGCTTTCGTTGGTTACGTGGAGGTATATTGGGGCTCGCTAAGAGAGGCAAGGTTTTAAAGTCCGACAATGTGAGTTCATTACTTTTTATATATGTTCATAACTACCCATGTAAGCAGGGCCGGCTGATAATCGAAAGGCAATGTGCGACTAGTAATAATGGATTCTAAAAGTACAAACTTGTAGTTGTATATACAAATAAAAGTCATTAGGTTCTGAGATTATCTTAATTGTTCATCTGTTTTTTCTTTCTTTTTATGTTTTTGACTACAAAATAGTTGGTTCTGAGTCATAATTTCTTAAAATCATATAGGTTTCAATTTAACGTTAACAATCTAAAGTATGATAAATCAAACATTCATGCAAATAAATGAATAATCAAATAATAAAATAATCAATCTAATCACTAATGGATATTTGATAATATTAATCTAAAGTATGCTAAATCAAGCAAAATAAATGAATAATCCAATAATAAATCAATTAATCTAGCAAAATTATCTAATCACCTAAAAGCTAAAGCAAGCAAATAAAAAAGTTTTTAGAACACGTAGATTCGGATTTATACAATGAGCACTATTAGACGATCTAATGAATTCAGATTTTAGAAATTTGGATTTGAGCTATCAGGTGAGCGGAGGCTAACAGCTTTGCAAAGGCCGTTTGTCTCAGGCCCGCCAGTGGGTGATCATCTGATCAAGTGAGTCGACTAATGAGTTTGTTTAATTGGGTTAAGTTTTAAGTGTTTTAAATAGTATTGGGTCAATGTGTTTTTAACACTTTTATATCTATGGAGTCGGGGTCTCCTTGGAAGCAGCCTCTCTATTCCTACAGGGTAGAGATAAGGTTGTCTACATCTTACCCTCCTCAGACTCTATTTTAGCTTTGCTATTGGTGAGATTTACTTGAGTATGATAATGATGATACTGATATCTGTTAAGCGAGAGAATAAAAAGATTTTGGACACTGCGTAGTCGTCTACCCGAAACGCCCTCATGTGGCCGTCCCTGAATATAATACTTACCATGATAAGCATTTCCCCTTTCTGTGTTGTTGAATATTCAAGCAAAGTGATTGGGTGTTTGCATTTCAGATTCTAACCGTGCCTCATAGTTTCTTCTCTCACTTTTATGTGGTGGGCACTTTGTGGACGACTATGCTGCTAGTTGCAGTATGGTCTTATGCAATCATGATCGATCAGCAGGATCACCTTATAAACAAATCTTTGCCGGTGTACGACGTTTGGCTATCCGTGTTTGTGCTTTTGCTGATGGAAGCTCAAGTCTTGCGACGCTTTTATGAGTCCGTCAACTTTTTTAACTATAGTCCATCAGCTCGATTGCATATCAGTAGTTATTTGTTGGGCGTATTGTAAGTTTTACACATCCGCAACTATTTATTTTTTCCACCATAGTTTACGTTGAGAAGGTGTGGATACAGTGGTGATGGTCCGAAAATACAAAGGTGTGCCGTGTCGGTACGAAAATGGACTAGTTGCATATTGGTTAATTTAATGTGCACCATCACTCATGTTTCTAAATCATCAAAGGAGTATCAAACACATAAGATATTCGTGTATATAATAATCACCTTTATATATATATATATATATATATTAATAATTTCTTTTTGCTGCAAGTTACAAAATTGCCTTCGTTTCTTTTTTCCCTCACGACCTTTCTATTTTCATCATTGACATCTACTCCTCTTTAGTTTTCTAAAAACTTTATAAAAGGTAATTTTGACCTCTCAAGTTTTTCGTGGTTATATTTATGTACGTTGGTTAAATATAATACGTTTTCGGTCTTATTTTTATGCAAGTTTTCGGTTGTTCTACGTTTTGTCATAATTTTGTTTTGAAACGAGTTGGGTCAAATAATACAATTTCACTAGGCGGTATAAATTGGAGTTATCGTACGTTTCGAAGTAGCGCAACGCGTTTGACCTTTCTTTAACTTAAAAAAACACTATCTTTATACGTACTTATTTTGAAGTACATTTCGGTATAAATCCAACTTGGTTTACGTCAGATATAATATGTTTTCGTGCTTATATTTATGTGTACTTTTAGTTGATTTGCGTTTTGACGTAAATTTTGTTCGAAAACAAATTGGATCAAATATTTAACGGTATAAATTCAAGTTACTTTAAGTTTCGACACCTCCACAACGCGCGCCAAGCCAAAATACTAGTTTTATATAACCATGAAATCAATCAAAAGGATTCCTACATTAAGCAAAGTTTTAATAAAGTAGAGGCAAATATGTTGCTTTTAAGGGGTTGTTTGTAGTGCATTAATAAACAACTTTCGAATTGATAATCAAACCTAAAAAAAAGCCATAAATAAAACTTAAACAAAAAAAGTTATATTTGTCACTATGGTCTTAAGACAATCCATTATATAATCTCTTACAATTTTGAGTTAATGAGTTTTAAGTTTTTTGTCCGATTAATCATAAGCTGTAATCCCTTTATATTCATTTTAAACACGGTTTTGGAGACGTCAATTATTTTTATTAATTGATATAATCTTTGTTGAATCAGTTACTATATAGAAGCTCCGTTATCTCTATGCTGTACTATTACACCTAAAGTGTTCGACTTTGTGAAGAATCTGGATATTACAGAATTCAAACTGTCGAGAACCAAGTTTGATATATGGTTGTTGCTTACTCCTTTGTTGAGGCTTCGATGGTATGCGTGGATAGGTGCAGTTATATTCTTATGGGGTTGGGTACATCAGTTTCGTTGTCATGTAATTCTGGTGAGTGCATGCCTAGCTAATTACCACTCTTTTATCTCTATTGTTGTGAAATATTTGTATATACATGCTTGTTTTGTTAGTTATCTAATAGAAAAAATCTATCAATGTTGTATTTCTGAGATGAGGCACACTATGGAAAATTAGAGGAGGGGTACGTTTATTCAACCCGTATGTTAAAATCTTTGTCACGTACTTTTCACTTGCCAAAAGCTAAAAATGATGATAAGAGGTCCATCTTAAGTGTGAAGTTTGATTGAAAATGCAACAGGAATTTTTGGCCAAGTTTGTAACTTGCTTGTATGTACCTTAAGATCATGGCCAATTAACAGGCTATCTTGTTTTCAAAGGTTCACGTCACGTGGCGAAGCTTGAGATTTCCGACCATGGGGACAAAAGTCACCGGACCTAAAAAATTTTATTAAAACGGGGGTCAAAAATATATATACCTAAAAATCTCTATACGAAAACTACATACTCCCACTACTAAGCAAAAAGTTCCAGAGATCGGCCGTTCCTTCCCACCCTTAAAAGCTTCACCCATGCCGACGTGGACCCTTCCTCATTTTTTGACTGTTTTTGGACTCGGTGTTGGAGCCAGGTTTTGAGTAATCTTTTTGTGCTCAAACTTGTAAAACCGACTTGGTGGTGGGGACAATGTCAGGTTTAACAAATCAATAAATCTGTATAGTAGAAATAAATTTACTTGTAAATTTATTAACTTTAAAATTTAATAAAATTTAATTTAATACGTACTTTATACTTTTACTTGAAATTATAACTTTTAAAATTTGCCCCTCCAACTAAAAAAATCTTACATAATTTAAGCTTCACATTTAAATCCCCACCCCCCCCCCCCCCACACACACACACACACACTGAACCTATCTTAATATTTTATATATTTTATTATAATAAAATGATTGGTAATTATAAACAAATATAAAAGGTGATATTGTTTATTTTGTTAGATGAGTTTTTAGTGTTTTTGAAAATGAGTGTTTTTTTAGATGATAATAATTATTCACATACTTAGATGTTTTGGGAGTTTTTTTTTATTACGAATGGTCTAAGTAATAAGTATAACCTTAGAATTGATCACCAAGCTTTTGTCTCAATTCAACGTTTCTGTTTGTTCGGTTCGAATCAATCAACTAATGTGTTATCACTACCTAATAACTAGGGTTCCTTGCGAAACAAACCTGAAAACCTGAATGAGTATGCTATTCCTCATGGCGATTGGTTTGAATATGTCTCGTCCGCACACTATACGGCTGAAATTGTAAGTTCTTCACTCTAAGATTAAATAAATTATTTATAATATTTATCATGTAGCCATTATAATCATTTATATTAGATTAGATTAAAATATATTAATTCTATAACATAATTAGTTGGTAATTGTTGATGGACCATATTACCCTTACTAACTAATTAGAGTGTCCTTCTTGGTGTATACAAGGAGATGATTAGAGAGGTTTAGGGTTAGACACTTACAACATCACTAAAGCCGTCCACCTCTCTCTCCATAACCTAAACCAAATTTATCCCTAGTTCGGTTCTTACCATCATAATCTTACACCCTAAGGAGGAACCAGATCATACTGACAAATATGTCAAACCCCATGGCTGCGTCTCTGACTGGATTCTCTGCTGGCCTGTCTGCCGTCACAGGTATTTCTTTATGTTTTCCATTATGTTTAAACATAACTGATCAACATGTGGTATCAGAGCATATGTTGATAAATCAGTTCTGTTTTTGAATCCATTATTCTAAGATTATAAAAATCTGGAAAACAGAATTTTGAAAAGCCTGTGAATTAATAATTCGGATCTGATGTTATAATGACTAATTACTCTTCCAAAATCAAATGGTTGTTAGACTGTTCCGAAATCATCACAATGAACTCAAAAACCTAGATTTCGGATTCAATATTTAAGTTTATGTTTTTAGGGTTCATCATTTGTTCTTAAGAAATTCGGAAAAATATTATATTTTGGAGTTAAATGCGGATTATTAAGTGTTTTCCCAGTTTTGATCTATTTTTCATTTAATTAAATTTTTGAAATATGTTATAAATTAAACGGATATTATTTTCGAAATATTTTGATATATTTAGATCAGCATTAAAATAGGAAAACTGATCCCATAATTCCTTAATTTTTGAATTTTATAACTTATCACAACTAACTGCCATCATTAGGGATTTTGAAATCTTGCAGGATAAGTTTCGAAACTCATCAGAGCCTTATTCGAGATGCCCAGATTCGGACTCATCAGATTATCCGAAATGCCCATTTCGGACTCATCAGAGTCTTATCCGAAATGCCCATTTCGGACTCATCAGAGTCTTATCCGAAATGCCTAATCCGAGATGACCATTTCGGACTAACTTGGAGCTCATCTGAGATGACCATTTCGGACTAACTTGAGTCTCATCCGAGATGACCATTTCGGACTAACTTGGGGCTCATCCGAGATGACCATCTCGGACTAATCCGGAACTCATCCGAGATGCCCATCTCGGACTAATCCGAGTTTCATCCGAAATCCAAGTTTTTATCCGAAATCTCATTATTAAATTAGGCTATTTTTGTGAACTAAATTTTAGCTCGGGGCTCCGCCCCGAACCCCGTGCGGGGACACGCTGTTCCCATGCACCCCTCAGCGAACTCAAATAAATGGTTTTGTAAACACTTAATTAATTATAATAAGATAACCTTTTACAAAACCAAAATAGCTTAACTTGAATGAGCTTCTGATGTATACTTCTGCCCAAAGGTGATTTGATGCATCTATTTATTGTTCAAGTCTTACAAAAGCTATGTTAATTGTGCATCATATACGTGCATGTCTTATTTCTGGCCAAAGCTGATCTAATTCATTCATGTCTAGCATACTTAACAAGTGCATAATTAAAGTGGTTGTCTCATTTCTTGCCAAAGCTGATTTGTCACAATTACTTTGCACACATACTTAGGTGATTACACTTCTGGCCAAAACTGTTTTGTCTTCATTTAAGTAGAACTTTTAATTAAGTCTATTATTTTGATGTTAGTAATAGACAATATCACAGCTTCATAATTAAAATGGTCATTACTTATGCCTGCCTTAGAATAACTTGCCCTTAGATCACATTAAGACTTCTTTTCTTAGTATCATAACTTGCTCATATTATTTCTACTATCAGCACCCAATTGCGTGATTCCACCATTGACTGGTGATAACTTTGCTGCATGGAAAGACTCTCTCATGCTAACCCTTGCTTTGCTGGACTTTAACTACGCCCTAAGAGAGAATAAGCCTGAAGACCTTACTCCTCAGAGTACCGCTGCTGAGCAGCTGGCTCATGAAAAATGGACTAGGTGTAACCGCATGTCTCTCATGTTCTTGAAGCAGTCCATAAGCAATGCAATTCGAGGAGCCATTCCTGATTCTGAAGATGCTAAAACCTACTTGGCTTCTGTGGAGGAGCAGTTCAAGGGAACGTCTAAAGCACACGCTAGTACTCTTATCCTCAAACTGGTGACTACTAAGTATGACGGGAGGAGTGGCATCTGTGAACACATCATGATGATGAACGACATGGCCCATAAGCTCAAGGGATTAGACATGGCGATTAGTGATGGTTTTCTTGTTCATTTCATCATGACTTCGCTTCCTTCGTCCTATGAAGCATTCAAGATCAATTACAACACTCAGAAAGAGAAATGGTCGATGAGTGAGCTGATCGCTATGTGTGTGCAGGAGGAGGAGCGTATGAAGATGGATCGAACTACTGATGTTGCACACTTTACTACCTCCAGCTCTAAGAAGAGGAAGAACACTTATCCAAGGAGGGATGTTTCTAAAGTCCAAAAGCCCAATCCTAGTACAAGTGCGCCTTCCAACTCTAAGAACTCCTTAGGCAAACCCTACTGCAAGTTCTGTAAAAAGACAGGACATAAGCAAAAGGAATGCCCTGACTTTAAGGAGTGGCTAGCTAAGAAAGGTAACGATTTTTTCATGATACTTGAATCCTATAATTTAAATGTTCCTGCTAATTCTTGGTGGTTTGATTCTGGTGCTATGACTCATGTCACTAACTCTACTCAGGGATTCCTTACAATCCGGAGGCTGGGAGAAACCAAAGAACACTTAAAGTGGGGGATGATAGAGAATTAGAAGTGAGGGCCATAGGAACTTTACAATTGTTTATGAAAACTGGTTTATGCATTAAACTTTATGATACCTTATATGTTCCTGAGGTAACTTGGAACCTTGTATCAGGACCAAAGTTAGACATAGACGGTTTTGATATTACTCATGATCATCGCAAACTCTCTATTCTCTATGATTATGTGTTATGTACGCATCTGGATGGTGGTCTCTATAGATTAGAACTAGATGATTGTACATCCGTCAAAACGGTTAACCAAACCCCTTCGTTATTACGAACAACCAGTTAAAAATTTCGTTGCGTATTTAATGCTCAATTAATTTTAAACGATACATAATTAATCAGTAATTAAATATAAAATTTTATTTGAAAATGTATTAAAAATAGTGAATTAAAAATAAAATGCTTAAGCGGTTTCGAACCGGGTCACCGGATATTCACAAAAGTTCTTAACTCTCACTCGCCCAATCCACTCCGCCACTTGTGTGTTTGTTTAACATATGAAACAACTAATACATAAAATAAATCTGAAATCAAACACATTCACAGCCGCGCCAAATCCGCTGACGCCGGAAAATCCGACGATTTCGCTAATCATCGTCGGTTACCTTTGACTTAACGTAAGAATTAACGACGCCATCGGTTATAACCGATGTCCAGTCCACGACATTAGTCATAACCGCCGGAGAATTTTTGACCAACGAATCAAGACGGTAATCAGACCCAATTCGTTGATGTTCTTCCCTATAAATACACACTCTAGCCTCTGATAACCTTTTCGCTCACAATCACACCAATTCTCGACGCAATTTCACTCGCCAGAAAATCTCTGCAAGTCGCCGGAAAACCGAGACTTTCATCTACACGGTAATACCTCGACTTTTTTCTGCTTTAACCCATTGTTAGACTATTACTAACATCAATCCCTCACCCAGAATCTATTCCAGACGACGTTGCCGGATTTTCTGTTTTCGCCGGAAAACTTCTGAAAGTTCCAGAATCTCGCTGTTTGCCAGTATGATCATTTAAAAATGTCCAGTCAGCGTATTTAATGCTCAAATTAATTTTAAAAGATACATAATTAATAAGTATATTAGAATATAAAATTTATATTTGAAAATGTATTAAAAATAGTGAATTAAAAATAAAATGCTGAAGCCGGGTTTCGAACCCGGGTCAGCCGGATATTCACAAAGTCTTAACTCTCACTCGCCCAACCACTCCGCCACTTGTGTTGTTTGTTTACATATTGAAACAACGAATACATAAAATAAATCTGGAAATCAAACCCAGTTACACAGCGCGCCCAAATCCGCTGACGCCGGAAAATCCGACGATTTCGCCAATCATCGTCGGTTACCTTTGACTTAACGTAAGAATTAACGACGCCATCGGTTATAACCGATGTCCAGTCCGCGACATTAGTCATAACCGCCGGAGAATTTTTGACCAACGAATCAAGACGGTAATCAGACCCAATTCGTTGATGTTCTTCCCTATAAATACACACTCTAGCCTCTGATAACCTTTTCGCTCACAATCACACCAATTCTCGACGCAATTTCACTTGCCGGAAAATCTCTGCAAGTCGCCGGAAAACCGAGACTTTCATCTACACGGTAATACCTCGACTTTTTTCTGCTTTAACCCATTGTTAGACTATTACTAACATCAATCCCTCACCCAGAATCTATTCCAGACGACGTTGCCGGATTTCTGTTTTCGCCGGAAAACTTCTGAAAGTTCCAGAATCTCGCTGTTTGCCGGTATGATCATTTAAACCTACTGACAATCGTTGCTCAGTAGTTCAATCTCATATCTAATCAATCAATCTGATTTTTTGATTCTGAACAGAGGGAGTTCACAAAACAGAGCCGACGATCTTTGCCGGATTTCTGAAGAAGACAATCTGTTCGGTACAATCAATCCCCAAACCCTTTCTGTTCAATACATTACGATTGCTCATAATGTTCGTTAACCGAATTAAACAAGAAACAGTTAGTTAACCGATGTCTGTGTTTTGAACGAAGAAGACGAAGTCGTGTATGTTATAAGATTAATTAAAATCGGTATTATAAACGGGTTAGACACACAGTCCAGCGGTGGACTGTGTGCAAACAATACGCATACGTCCCGAGTTCGATCCTTGACACACGCACATTCGCTGTAATATAAATGTTCTTTTTTTTAAACTGAACCGGATCCACAACAGTAAGATGTTAAGTATAATAAAAACCGGAATGTTTACCAAGTTAGACACACAGTCCAGCGGTGGACTGTGTGCCAAACTAAACCACAGGTCCCGGGTTCGAGACCTGTGGCGAGCACCGAGTTGATGCAATTAAATCCTTTTTAAAATAAATGATTTTCGGTTTAACTTAATTAGTGTACAAATATAATTAAAAACAGAAATATTTCGGGTTAGACACGTAGCTCAGTTGGTAGAGCTGCGTGCACGCGTACGGGAGGTCACGGGTTCGAGTCTCACCCAGTGCACACATACAAACGACCGAACCAGTCAACGGTCAACAGTAATGGTCAACGGTCAACGGTCAAGTCAAAAAAGTCAACATTTTTTATTTATTTTTATTTATTTATTTTATTTAAAAATCAATTAAAAATACTTAAAAATAACGTTTTTAAAGTTAGAAAATAGCCTTAAACTCACAAAAATATATCCAATAATCCTACTAAAATTGATTAATAAAATCCGCTTATTTACCGAACCGTTATGTTATTATCTAGGTTAGTTTCTCTCGTGGTTAAATCCAAATTCGTGTGCATTCATCATCAATCCAAGAAACGCAACCACTGTGAGTGAATCTTACAACTCCCCTTTTTATTACACGTTTTGGGGTGTATCATGTGTCGCTTAAACTAATTCGTTTATTCAAACTCGTGCCATACCATATTATGATTTAAACTTAGAATGTAAATATTGTTTGTAGTTATGTATTACATATTGTCAAGTTGTATGCAAATTATTTGTTAGGCCCATCAGTTCCTCGTGGGAGACGAGTTGAACAACGCGTGCCTTAAAACTCATTCATTAGGCCCATCAGTTGGTAGAACAACGCGTGCCTCAAAACTATCTATTATTGTATGTGTGTGCATTATCTAATATTAAGTGTTTTGTGAATAAATTTACATCTACATTTACTCATATGTGGTTATGCACTTTATTTTATAATCAATTCAATAAACTTGTTTAAATGTTTTTCATAGGATTCACTCGCCAACTTTTTGTTGATCCAAAAACCATTTTTACACATGATACAGGTGACAGGATGAAGCAAGGAAAACATAGGAAATGTCTTAGAAGAAAATAATGAAGTCTAGAAAGATGTGTAGAACATGTTGTAATCATGATTGTATGATCTCCTTTAAATTGTAATAATAAATATGAAACATTATAATAAATGTCATGAGCTTTGATGAAAACCCAATCATGCCCCGATCACCTTTTCCGCTGCGGGTCGGGGTGTAACAGATTGGTATCAGAGCCATGACTATAGGGATATAGGATAGGTTATTAGACCCTTAGAGCCTATACTATAGTTGATTAGATTTTAATTGTTTATGTGGTTATATGCAAACTCATGATGTTTATTTCTTTCATATTTATTACATACACAAATGCATGCAAACACTTCCAATACTACATTTTGTGATACATAATGAATTATACTTACAGTCAAACATACATACATACATATTCATCATACATATTTCAATGCTCACATATTCAAATCATCTTCATACTTCCGTTATTCAAAAATTTGTCGCATTTTTCATTTTTCAAATCTCATCAAAGTAAGTTCTGCGACGGGCATGTAGTAACTGTAACGGTACAAGTACCGTAGTCGGAACGTCCTGTCTAGGTTGGCATTCGTATAAATCCAATATAACGGACCAGTTTGCCTACCTGGGGACTAACGATGAGAGTACGAAGGACCTATTAGGCCAAAGCATGCCACACCAAACGTCGTTCGAACTAACCCCACTTTGAGTTGTCACCGTGTCCACACCTGGATACATTCCGAATATCATACGTTACATACATATTTCTCGATTTTCTCCGGGTTTTAGTGTACGTAACCAGGCTAACACATGCGAACCATATGAAAAACCCGGTAATCATGGGGGCCCACATGAGTACGAAGGTGAAGTATGGCGGCATGCAAGGCCCAATTACGAGCAAAGCCCAAGACATCCTATGGATGTAGTAGATTTATTATTCTATATTTATTTTATGAATGTTCATTCCTAAATACGACACATGATCCCTAAAACATCCAACTCATACTCTTGATATGTATTCCTTGTAGATGTCTTCTAGCCTCGCTCGTAGGAAGATGAGATCCGGAAAAGCCCGCGAACGCATGGCTGCCCAAATCGCTAAACAAATGGCTGTCGTAATACCCAACATTGTAGTTCAAGTCCAACAAGCCCTTACCGCTAATCCCGTCAACCAAGAAGATCAAAATGTTATCAACCCTCCCCCAAATACCACTAAATGCACCTACAAGCATTTCAAATCCTGTGACCCTCCAAAATACGAAGGGACTGAAGGTGTCACCGCTCTCCTCCATTGGTTTGAAGAAATGGAGAACACTTTTCTAAATGGCGATTGCCCCGATGATCGCAAAGTGCGATATGCTACTGGTCGTTTACTTGGAATAGCACTTACATGGTGGAACACAGAGAAGGCCAAACGAGGTGTTGAAGATGCTATGACTTTGACTTGGGAAGAATTGAAAGAGATCATGACAAGACGGTTTTGCCCAAGAAGCGAAATCAAGAAATTCGAGGAGGAGTTCTATTCGTTGAAACAAAAGGAAGGCGAGCACACCACGTACAACAAAAGATTCCTCGAGGTAAATCAAATGGTTCCCAACTTGTTCACTCCCCTCTACCATTTGATCGAGCACTACATTCGAGGTTTTCCTTCAAAGATTCAAGACTCTGTAATAAGTACCACACCTGCAACTTTGGAAGTAGCAATGGAGTTAGCTACAGAGCTCACCGAGAACCGCATACGGAATAAAGACTTCAAGGAGGAGAAGGATAAATCATCGACTGAAACCTCAAACTCCACCCAAACCGAATCCCCTTCTCAACCCATTTTTAAGAGAAAACGAGATGGGCAACTTTTCGCTGTCACCCAACGTAATCAACCAGCCTCCACAAGCCGTACCCCTCCAAGCTATCCCAATCACTCAAGTAGCACCCAACTTAACTTACCCAAATAAGAAACCTTACCTTGGACCTCACCCTCAATGTAACACCTGTTTTTATCACCATCCATCTACCTTACCTTGTCGACTATGTGCGAATTGTGGACGCTATGGTCATTTGAGCAAGGTTTGCCGCACCCCTTAAAACCAAACCTCACCCCCTACTCAAAACATGATCCTAACATATCAACAACCCCAATACCCCATGTTACCTTATGTTCGAGCTTGTTTTAATTGTGGCGACCCTACCCATTATAGAAACACGTGCCCTCGACTGGTTAACATCATAAACGCCCAAGCTCAGGCAAACCCAGTTAACCAAGCAAATCAAGAAAACCCAACCACTAGGCCACCAGCAAGAGGAAGAGTTTTCAACATTAACGCCCATCCTGTTGAAGATAATGACGGCCCAAATGAACCACCCAACTAGTCTTCTTCACCAAAAATCAAGATTCAACTCCAACCGCTTAGTTTTTATGTTTTTCTTTATTGTTATCTAAATTTTCACGTATCTCAATTACAAATTGGAATTTTATCCAAGAATTTTAATGCGAATTACTATTTCAGTTTGTTTTATACTCATTGATTTAACATTCATATCATCATACATCTCAACGTATTACAATCTCAACATTTAAAAAAGTTGAGCTGTGTCTCACTTCTACATAGACTAACCTCTCCATCATAACAAACGAAAGAGGTACTGTCATCATTCAAACATGTATACTATCATAATTAAGACTCAAGCTTTGATTGTTGTGTTTGTTTATGTTTTAGAGTCACATAGGACTAATCATAACTTATGGATAAAGCCAATGAAAATTTGACAAGAATATGGTGGATACGCCGCTGGTACTTCCTATATATAAGTATTCTTGCCAAAGGATCAGAGGCATTATCAGACGGTTATGAGAAGTTCCATGTAGGATTTAGTATGGTCTTAGTTGAAGTTTGTGTTATACTCACTGATTTAGCATTCATATCATCTCATCATTTAAAGAAATTGGATTGTGTTCTATTTCTACATAGGTTAACCTCTCCATCATAACAAACGAGAGAGGTACTGTCACCATTCAAACATGTATACTATCAGAATTAGGACTCAGACATTGGTTGTTGTGTTTATTTATGTTCTAGAGTTACATCATAGAACCAATCATAACTTACTGATAAAACCAATGAAAAATTGACAAGAATATGGTGGATACGCCGCTGGTACTTCCTATATATAAGTATTCTTGCCAAAGGATCAGAGGCATTATCAGGCAGTTATGAGAAGTTCCATGTAGGTTTTAGTAGTAGAAGTTTTGTTTTAGGATATAACCTTATCTTCCCAAACATATCAAAACTCTTGCGCATGAAATCATATTTAGTCAATCAACTCTTTTTATCAATATTCATTATCATAGGCATCAAAAAGCGATTCCTGTAGCAGGGTACTCAACCCTTACAAGAAACGTTACCGCCTCAAACAAAATTTAAACTCTTACTCCTTTCTAAGTATGTAACTGTCAAATTAAACACCATCCTTTTGAGTCAAACATGCCACTACTTAAATTTCGGGACGAAATTTCTAAAAGTAGGGGATACTGTAACATCCGTCAAAAACCGGGTTAACCAAACCCACTTCGTTTATTAACCGAACAACCAGTTAAAAATTTCGTTGCGTATTTAATGCTCAAATTAATTTTAAACGATACATAATTAATAAGTATATTAGAATATAAAATTTATATTTGAAAATGTATTAAAAATAGTGAATTAAAAATAAAATGCTGAAGCCGGGTTTCGAACCCGGGTCAGCCGGATATTCACAAAGTCTTAACTCTCACTCGCCCAACCACTCCGCCACTTGTGTTGTTTGTTTACATATTGAAACAACTAATACATAAAATAAATCTGGAAATCAAACCCAGTTACACAGCGCGCCCAAATCCGCTGACGCCGGAAAATCCGACGATTTCGCCAATCATCGTCGGTTACCTTTGACTTAACGTAAGAATTAACGACGCCATCGGTTATAACCGATGTCCAGTCCGCGACATTAGTCATAACCGCCGGAGAATTTTTGACCAACGAATCAAGACGGTAATCAGACCCAATTCGTTGATGTTCTTCCCTATAAATACACACTCTAGCCTCTGATAACCTTTTCGCTCACAATCACACCAATTCTCGACGCAATTTCACTCGCCGGAAAATCTCTGCAAGTCGCCGGAAAACCGAGACTTTCATCTACACGGTAATACCTCGACTTTTTTCTGCTTTAACCCATTGTTAGACTATTACTAACATCAATCCCTCACCCAGAATCTATTCCAGACGACGTTGCCGGATTTCTGTTTTCGCCGGAAAACTTCTGAAAGTTCCAGAATCTCGTTGTTTGCCGGTATGATCATTTAAACCTACTGACAATCGTTGCTCAGTAGTTCAATCTCATAACTAATCAATCAATCTGATTTTTTGATTCCGAACAGAGGGAGTTCACAAAACAGAGCCGACGATCTTTGCCGGATTTCTGAAGAAGACAATCTGTTCGGTACAATCAATCCCCAAACCCTTTCTGTTCAATACATTACAATTGCTCATAATGTTCGTTAACCGAATTAAACAAGAAACAGTTAGTTAACCGATGTCTGTGTTTTGAACGAAGAAGACGAAGTCGTGTATGTTATAAGATTAATTAAAATCGGTATTATAAACGGGTTAGACACACAGTCCAGCGGTGGACTGTGTGCAAACAATACGCATACGTCCCGAGTTCGATCCTTGACACACACACATTCGCTGTAATATAAATGTTCTTTTTTTTTTAAACTGAACCGGATCCACAACAGTAAGATGTTAAGTATAATAAAAACCGGAATGTTTACCAAGTTAGACACACAGTCCAGCGGTGGACTGTGTGCCAAACTAAACCACAGGTCCCGGGTTCGAGACCTGTGGCGAGCACCGAGTTGATGCAATTAAATCCTTTTTAAAATAAATGATTTTCGGATTAACTTAATTAGTGTATAAATATAATTAAAAACAGAAATATTTCGGGTTAGACACGTAGCTCAGTTGGTAGAGCTGCGTGCACGCGTACGGGAGGTCACGGGTTCGAGTCTCACCCAGTGCACACATACAAACGACCGAACCGGTCAACGGTCAACAGTAATGGTCAACGGTCAACGGTCAAGTCAAAAAAGTCAACATTTTTTATTTATTTTTATTTATTTATTTTATTTAAAAATCAATTAAAAATACTTAAAAATAACGTTTTTAAAGTTAGAAAATAGCCTTAAACTCACAAAAATATATCCAATAATCCTACTAAAATTGATTAATAAAATCCGCTTATTTACCAAACCGTTATGTTATTATCTAGGTTAGTTTCTCTCGTGGTTAAATCCAAATTCGTGCACATTCATCATCAATCCAAGAAACGCAACCACTGTGAGTGAATCTTACAACTCCCCTTTTTATTACACCTTTTGGGGTGTATCATGTGTCGCTTAAACTAATTCGTTTATTCAAACTCGTGCCATACCATATTATGATTTAAACTTAGAATGTAAATATTTTTTGTAGTTATGTATTACATATTGTCAAGTTGTATGCAAATTATTTGTTAGGCCCATCAGTTCCTCGTGGGAAACGAGTTGAACAACGCGTGCCTTAAAACTCATTCATTAGGCCCATCAGTTCGTAGAACAACGCGTGCCTCAAAAATCATTTATTAAGCCCATCAGTTCCTCGTGGGAGACGAGTTGAACAACGCGTGCCTCAAAACTATCTATTATTGTATGCGTGTGCATTATCTAATATTAAGTGTTTTGTGAATAAATTTACATCTACATTTACTCATATGTGGTTATGCACTTTATTTTATAATCAATTCAATAAACTTGTTTAAATGTTTTTCATAGGATTCACTCGCAAACTTTTTGTTGATCCAAAAACCATTTTTACACATGATACAGGTGACAGGATGAAGCAGGGAAAACATAGGAAATGCCTTAGAAGAAAATAATGAAGTCTAGAAAGATGTGTAGAACATGTTGTAATCATGATTGTATGATCTCCTTTAAATTGTAATAATAAATATGAAACATTATAATAAATGTCATGAGCTTTGATGAAAACCCAATCATGCCCCGATCACCTTTTCCGCTGCGGGTCGGGGTGTGACAATGATGACTTTTCCAAATCATTGTTGTCATATAATATTAATGAATCACTCACAAAGATGAAATAAAATCGAGACTTAGAGACTTAATCCATGTTGTGGCATCAATGTTTAGGCCACATCTCAAGAGAACGATTAAATCGACTCGTAAAGGATGAAGTCTTACCTCCTCTCGATTTTACTGATTTTGGAACATGTGTCAAATGTCTTAAAGGTAAAATGACATTAGCGAATAAGAAAGGTGCCACTAGGAGCTCTAATTTATTAGAACTCATTCATACTGACATTAGTGGTCTTTACCAAATCGCTGGCATAACTGGACATACTTCATTTATCACTTTCATTGATGATTATATTTGTTACATGTACTTGTATCTAATTAAGGAAAATCTGAATCTCTTACAACTTTTAAAGATTATAAAACTGAAGTTGAAAAACAACTAGATCGTAAAATAAAAGTTGCGAGATCAGATAGAGGCGGTGAATATTATGGAAGACATACTGATGTGGGTCAAGCTCCTGGTCCATTTTATGAGTTTTGTAAGGGCCAGGGGATTATAAACCAATACTCCATGCCAGGTACACCTCAGCAGTATGGTGTCGCTGAACGAAGAAATCGTACCCTTATGAACATGGTGCGGAGTATGTTAGCCAACACTAATTTACCATTATTCCTCTAGACTGAAGCGTTAAAAGCAGTTGTTCATATACTCAATAGAGTTCCTTCTAAGTCTGTCCCTAAAACTCCTTATGAACTTTGGACAGGAAGGAAACCGAGTCTTAAATATATGAAAGTATGGGGATGCATTGCTGAAGCGAAACTTTACAATCCTTTCCTAAAGAAACTAGACCCTAAAACAGTTACCTGCTTCTTTATCGGGTATCCTGATTACTCTAAGGGTTATCGTTTCTATTGTCCTTCCCATGTCACCCGTATTGTTGAAACCAAGCGTGTCGCGTTCCTGGAGGATTTTAAGGTCAGTGGGAGCAGTACAAATCCTTACGAAGAATTGCAAGAAGTACAAGACGCGGGGGGGGAGAGATTCGTCGCTTACCATTACTCCGTTTACTCCTCTTGTACCCAATGCAACTACTGCACCTGAAGCTACTGCACCAACTGCAAATTTACCTCCACATCAAGAACCCATTATACCTCATAACGAAGGCACATCAAACGCTCAGAACCAAGACACCGTTGAACCCGATATTCAACTCAGGAGGTCATCCAGGCACAGAAGGCCTACTAATTGGGATGATTATGTTACCTACCTGACTGAAATGGATGCTGGAAAGCTCAATGATCCTATCTCTTATAATGAAGCCATTAGCAGTGATCAGTCTTCTGAATGGAATAAAGCAATGAATGATGAGCTTGAATCCATGAAGAAAAATGACGTTTGGGATTTGGTAGAATTACCCAACGGTGTTAAACCCGTAGGATGTAAATGGGTATTCAAAACAAAACTAGATTTGAATGGGATCGTTGAACGCTATAAAGCGAGATTGGTTGCAAAGTGCTACACTCAGAAAGAGGGAATTGATTATCAAGAGACGATTTCACCTGTCTCTCGTAAAGTTTCATTAAGGATCGTTATGGCCCTAGTAGCTCATTTTGATTTAGAGCTGCATCAGATGGACGTTAAAACCGCTTTCCTTAACGGAGACTTGGACGAAGATGTTTACATGAAACAACCTGAAGGCTTTAAGCCTAAAGGTCAGGAGCATCTAGTCTGTAAGTTAAAGAAATCCATTTACGGGTTAAAACAAGCATCACGTCAATGGTACCTTAAGTTTGATAAAAGTCATGAAGAGGCAAGGTTTTATAAAGAATCAAGTGGATCAATGCACCTACCTCAAGATGAGTGGGAGCAACTTTACCATACTTGTCCTTTACGTAGATGATATATTGTTGGAAAGTAATAGTTTAGACATGTGCATGAGTCGAAGCGGTTACTTTCGCATAACTTCGACATGAAGGATCTCGGAGATGCTTCTTACGTTATTGGCATCGAAATTCACCGAGACAGACACAAAGGGATCTTAGGATTGTCCCAAAAGGCTTACATAGATCGTGTCCTTACTCGTTATAACATGCAACAGTGCAAGCCTCAGTCACTCCAGTAGTTAAGGGAGATGTTTTCGGTTCATTCCAATGTCCGACAACAGAGGTTGAAAAGGAGCAGATAGCCAGATACCTTACGCGTCAGTAGTCAGGAGCCTAATGTATGCTCAAGTCTGTACTCGCCCAGATATCGCTTATATTGCTTGAATGCTAGGCCGTTATCAGACTAATCCAGGCCTAGATCACTGTAAAGCAGCTAAGAAAGTACTTAGATATCTGCAAGGGACGAAATTCTATAAACTGACTTATAGAAGAAGTGATCATTTAGAAGTGGTAGGATATTCTGATTCTGACTTTGCCAAATGCAAAGATGACAAGAAATCCACTTCGGGCTATATCTTTATGTTAGCAGGCGGACCTATCTCATGGAAGAGTCATAAACAACAGTTAACTTCAACTTCCATAATGATGGCAGAATATATTGTTGTTTATAACGCAACCTGTCATGGAATGTTGCTTAGAAATCTGATCACTGGACTCAAAATTGTTAATTCCATTTCTAGACCATTGAAGCTTTACTATGATAACTCAGCTGCCGTTAGTTTCTCGAACAGTAACAGTTCGACTGGAGCTGGTTTATATCTCGATTAAAATGCTTGTTCGTACGTGAACGAGTTGAGGAAAATAATCTTTGTATTGAGTATATTAGTACTAAAAATATGCTTGCGGATCCGATGACAAAGGTCTCCCACCTAAAGTTTTCGAAGAACATGTTTCGATATGGGATTTACTAAAGACCTTATTTAATAGCATATTGTACTTACTTATGTTTTAATTAATGAAATTTCCTCAGTTTGATTTTGTATGTCTCTAACATATGTTCTGCCGGTATAATGACATATAGACAAATATAAATACAATTCAAACGCTAAAGGGCTTATTTACATATTTTGATCATAACTGTTTGGTTTTAAATTGAGGCTGTAGTATGACTTATGGGGTCCTGAGTCGAATAATGATTCAACGGCTGTATTTCTCTGCTACGGTTCTTGGTTTAAAGCTAAAATGAGTGTTAACTCCTGATCAGGCTTATTCTAATACTCATGATAAATGATTACTAGGCTAAGTGGGAGAATGTAAGATTAAATATATTATTTATAATATTTAATCATATAGCCATTATAATCATTTATATTATATTAGATCAAAATATATTAATCCTATAACATAATTAGTTGGTAATTGTTGATGGACCAATAAATTTGGGTTTCCTTCTGGGTGTATATAAGGAGATGTTAGAGAGGTTTAGGGTTAGACATTTACAACAACATCACTAAAGCCGCCCACCTCTCTCTCCATAACCTAAACCGAATTCATCCCTAGTTCGGTTCTTACCATCATAATCTTACACCCTAAGGAGGAACCAGATCATACTGCATATGTCAAACCCCATGGCTGCGTCTCTGACTGGATTCTCTGCTGGCCTGTCTGCCGTCACAGGTATTTCTTTATGTTTTCCATTATGTTTAAACAGAACTGATCAACACACTCATCCTACAAAAAACAACTTTTCAACAAATCAATGAAATCATGAGATAATTAGATTTATCTTTAACGTATATTAATTTTGATAATGAAGGTCATCTATGGTGGTCTTCTGGTGGCTATGGCGGGAGAGATCTCTCGTTGTGGTTACTTTTTGCATTTGTGGTTCGTATGCTTTTTCGCCCCCTTGTAATACTTGGAGCTTGTAGGCTTCATTACAACAATTAGTTAACCTCAATAAATTTCACACGATTTATTGTGCAGGTAGCAAATCTTAGTTTTGCAGCAACGATAACACATGCGTGGTACCTGCAAAAATTCGATGATTACCCTTGGAAATGGCGTGCTATTATCCCGTTTGTTTATTAATTAAAGACAGTACTCCAGGTTGTTTTAACTCAATCTAAAAGTTGGTATGAAGTATGTTGCCTACATGGATAAGACATGCATGGAAGTCCATTTTTAGTTATTTCAAGTAACCGTTGGTCATTTCTTTTGTACTGGTTTATTGCTAGTCGATAGGGAGTTTTTTTTAGTTATTTCCAGACTACTTGTGTGTTTTTTCTTTTATGCATGTGTCTAACATGAATTACAACATAATTCTATAAAATGGTTTGGCGCAAGGTTTTCCATATTCAAATTAACTTACTTTACGACTTTAAAAGAGGTAACATAGTCTTAAATGTGTCTAACATGAATTACAACATATTTGGCTAATTGCCTAACAAAGGAGACGTAATTGTCTAAAATGGTTTGGCACAAGGATTTCCATATTTCTACAACTAATAGTCTCCACGTCATGCCTTTAGCCTTTGGTCCTTGCTTCCAATGATTCCCCGAGAGACATGCGCAAAAGAATATGTCAATTTTAACTTAATTTTCACTGATGAATACAATTAACAAACACATTTTTATATAATTATCACTGATGAATACAATTAACAAACACATTTTTATATAAGTGTTCACTACGTGTTTACTTCCAAAATTTATTATCTTCCGACTCTTTACATGTTTATCTTTTAAATTTTATTTTAGTTTAAAGTACAAAATTCACGACTCACTGTTTTATTCTGCTAGTGATGAAATTCTATCACTCACAACATTCAATCACCATACGCCACATCATCGAGTCAAATTCCATCACTAGTGACGGATTTTAGTGGAAATGTCCATCACTAGTGATGTTTTTATTTTATTTTTAAATTATATATTAATAATAAAACAATAAAATTATAAATTATAAATTTCATTCAAATAAATCCTAAATTACAAACTAAAAAAACTAAACATCGCAAACTAAAAAAAACCTAAAAAAGCTACGGCATCTCTCAACCCCATTTTTCACATATCTCGCGTTTGTGTTGAAGTACAATCTATTTATACGGTTCGACGAGATTGTCGTGCGGTTGTAACAAGATGTTTAAATCACTATTTTTTCTTTTGCGCTCAAGTGTCTAATATACGCATCCTCACGTTTAAGTTTTGTCACCACAAGTTTTTCTCTTCTTTCTTTGGATTCCGCCATTTCCACCAATTTAGCCTCTTTGAATTCGGTGATGGACTCCACCACCGCTTCCTTATCTCTACTTGACGAATCACCACTTTTCTTGCAATTTCAACTTCTTGATCTTCTTCTTGAATCGGTTCACTATCGTCATCATCATCAAGTTGTTGTTGTGGTTCGGGAATGCACATACAAATTGGTGAATGACACTATTATCTTCTAGTGGGTTGAGGTTGAAATTGTGGGTTTGAAACGCTTATGTTTGAAATTGTTGAGGTTGAACTGGTGGAATGAAAGGTTGGTTTTGATATTGTTGAGTTTGAAAGGGTTGGTTGGGAAATGGTGGGTTTGAAATGACGGGATTTGGTCGGGTTCATCTTGCAACCGAAATCTCGCTGGCTCGTCAAGATTAGGTCGAACATTTGGTCTTACGTGTTTTTTCTTCTAACCCGAACCTCGTTTGCTTGAACCTTCCTATTTGGGTTGATGTTATTTTTTTAGTTTGAAAGATTATATGTTTTGTGTTCGGATGATTGTATTTGGTATTTTAAAAAAAATTGTATTGTGTATATATACAAAGCAACTCATCATCAAACGGTCTGTCCGACCCCGACCCGCAGCGGAATTAAAAGTCGGGGCATAATTGGGTTATCACCAAAGCTCATGACATTTACTAATAAGTTTCATACTTATTAAATTGAAACTAAAACTTCAAATGTTCAAACACAACGAGTCATACAAACACAAATAAAATCAAACATTGTTCAGAACGTAATAATTTTATTTAATCTTCTAAGGCCCTTTCTATGTGTTTCTCTCTTCAGCTTGTTCACCTGTATCATGCGTAAAACAAAGATTTGGGTCAACAAAAGTTGGCGAGTGAATCTAAGTAAAACAATTTAACAATTTTTATATTAGTTAATTAAATAAAAATCGTGCGTAAATCATAAATGAGCATATGCGCATGTACAAACAATCACAACCACACAATATCCACAATAACCACAAGACATGATGCATTATGAACTTGAGATCAAGGCTCAATCAAACGGAGCCGATCTAATGAGGCACTGTCACACCCCGGATTTCCAACCCGAAATCCATACACCGGTGGGCCCGGGTGGGGAGTATCGTGACATCACTTGATAACATCATTGTCAATTAAACACGACACAGCGGAAGTCTTGGAGTAAAATTACTATTACAAACCAAATGTTCGAAAATACAAAATAATATACAAGCTTGTAATAGAAGATCCACAGGCTGATCATAAAATGTACATGGAAAGAATACAAAACAGACTTTAGGCAGATTTAAGATTTGCAAGATCCTCTATTACTACCGAGCAGCTTCCGGCCTATTTCGTATTGTACCTGCAGTTTAGCCTTTGGACGATACATCAACTTACGCTGGAAATACACCCAACTGACTCATTTTGAAAACTTTAAAATGGTTTTAAGTGCAAAACGGCACAAAATCTTTTATTAACTTGGGAAAGTTGACCTTGCAACCTTGTATCAGATTCACATGTTTATCAATACATACAGGGCCCAGTACAGAAACCGAAACATGATTAAATACACACCACTCAGGACTCACGAAGGAGTCATCCCCAACGTCTTGGGAACATTGCATATGAGCATCAAAAGGTGTATGCCTACACCCCGTGCTAAGCTCGTGGCCAATAACTAATGTATTAAGCCCAGGATATCCAGGACAAGGTAATTTAACCCCCGATGTTTAAGTTATCAAACAAAACTGATTAAACGAAATATGCGGGTTTACTAGCCACAAGCGGGCATTCGATTGACCCCATTTTGGACCAAGCGGTAATAATTTACCGTATCCCAAGCCTGTATAGGGAAAATAAGTCGAGAGTATTTACCTGAGTTAGTCTTCTTCTTTTATTATTAAATAACTCAGCTGTATACAAAAGTACCAAGTGCAGATAGCATTTACCGGGAAGGCTCTAGTCTGGATTATCGCATAAGCTAGCCAATTAAATACTAACGGTCTTATAAACCAAATAGTGTACATGATCATTACGTATAACACTTGATTAAACGATGATTGGATAGAATGTAGTTTAATCCCGATAAGTACATGACTTGTATAATATGGGTAAACTAAAAACATCTGGATTTTGAAACTTAAATGACAAGGTTAAACTCGTTTCGGTTAAATTCCGTAAAATAGTTACATATACGTAACTGTGCGCATAATAGCGATATCGGGTAACCGGATAAGTCACAGACAAGTTCTATATGCCATTATACTTTAAATAAGTTAAAATATCAGTAGGATATCAACTTGTATGCCCGTTAAAGTTTTAAAACGAAATTATGCCTTATAAGGGCATTTTTGGTAATTTTATACCGTAATAAAGGAACTTGAATATAACTTAATGTTATATTCATAAGTATTCTGGAAAATAATACTTTATTTATGATATAATATCAGTAGGATGTCAATTGTATGTGTAAATTATCTTTCATGACCAAACTATGCACCGAAGGGGCATTTTGGTCATTTACACATAGTTTATAAATTATTTGGGATTCTGAGTTTATAACATGTACCTACTGTAAATATGTTTTAAATAAGTTTTAAAATCAGTAGGTAACAAGTCTTGGTCCATTAATATGGTTTAAAACCATACTATGCGCCGAAACGGCGCTTATGTCATAAAATGACGTTTTATGCGATGTTTAATGAAAACTAATGTTAAGGTCATATGAAAATGTTTAAAATATGTTATTTAATATAACATATCAGTAGGTAAATTATTTACCTTGAAAATATTTGATTAAAACCATTTTATAAGCCATAAGGGCTAAAACCGTCATTTATCGACATAGTTTAAGGACCTGTTTGAAAACTCAGTTTATAACTTGGTTTAACATCCCAAATAATCCTAATTATAATATTTAGGAAACTCATTTTCAAGTTTATTATCATTAAAACCTTGATTTATGTAAAAATGGCATTTTGGTCAAAGATGGCATAATTATGGAACTTGCGCATAAACTTGGATTCTGATTATGATCATGTAATATAACCTCGGAGGGTTATGCTACATAATATTATAATCATAATGCAACTTTAGATCAGCGGATAACTAATCTAAATCGGGTCAGAATCGAAAGTCAAAGTAGAAGTCAAACTTCACGACTTTCTGTTGCGAACCGACCCTAGAACTGAAATTGACGAGCTGAACATGTTCTTACATGTTCTAGTAATTATTACCAACTTGTTTAAGTGTCAAAACAGGTTTCATAACATATATAAGATCAATTTATGATTTTTCCGAAAAATGGATTTTATTTTCATTACTTTGACCCGTCAATTGGTCTAGCAAATGTGATCTTCAGGAGGTGCCCTTTATAGGGACTAACACCTACTTTATTACAATCACTTAGCCATGTTCATTTCGGACAATGGCTGGACCATAATGATCTTAACCGAAAGTCAAAGTTTTTTACGAAAACGCTTGACTTTTGGCTATGAAAGCCTATAAACGAAAATGCAAGAGCAAGGAACACTTACAAGAGGTTCCTACAATGCAAGAGAACTAATTTAGATGCTCCTTTCAGCTAGGAACTTCCAGAGGAGGGAGAAGAGTTATGATTTAGAAAGGTGCAAGTTGGAATAAACCACTTGAACACCTATTTATAGTTTGAGAACTCAAAGGAGGTGAAACCAGGTGTTTAGGGGTGTAAGAAGAAGCTTACAAGTGTCCCAAAACGTGGCATAGCAGTTTGGAGAAGCCATAGTTTCGAATCAATGGTTTTGGAGTTTTGCTTGGAGACCAAACAAAACTTTCTGCTGCAGAGGCTCTCTCGCGCCCCGCGAGAGACACAGACCAAGTCTCTCGCGGCTCGCGACCGCCCCATAACTACTTTCAAATTTTGACACTTTAGCCCCTTAACTTTAAAAAGCTTATAAAAACCTTTTTAAACACCTTTTTGGCACTTTTAGCCCTCCGTAGCCAATATCTGGCATACCCGGGATTATGCCCAGACATGGTCGAGCTCTCGGTTCGTTAAAAGGTCACTCAGAGGTATAAATTAACATGTTGACACTTTAATCCCTCCATCATCCAACTTTCACATATTTGCAAAATTGAATCCTCTCGTCCAACAAATGGAATGTATGAGAGTTTAGGACTTCACAAAGGATCACTCAGAGGCTTATGATAAGCATGTTGATTCCGATGTCACTCAGAGGCTAGGCATGTTGACATATCAGTCACTCAGAGGCCAAATTTCAAGCATGTTGACATATCAGTCACTCAGAGGCTAATGATTTAAGCATGTTGACATATCAGTCACTCAGAGGCTGTTATTTATACATGTTGACATCGGACCGTCACTCAGAGGCTCAGTTTGAGCATGTTGACGCCTTTAGTCCTTACTGGTCTTTAATAGACTATATTTAAAATACAACACGTGTCACTAGACTATTGGACACGATTTTACAGGGTGTTACAGGCACCTGATGCTCAACTCGTATCCCACGAGGAACTGATGGGCCTTAAATGAATGATTGCACTGAAATGATAGAATGTAAACACACATAATCATACCAATTAAAATACACATTTGATCACATTACGATGTTAGCACGAGTGTTAAAAATAAATAAATAACCATGTACAACACATGATACACCCAAAACATGATTAAAAGGGGAATTTGTAAGGATTCACTCACAGTGGGTGCGTTCCTTGTTTGATAGAATTATGCGTACGAATTGAGGATATATATATAAAAATTTAATATTTTGAGTTAATATATCTTGTTAAATTTATGATTATTATTGTAGAAATTATTAGAATTTTTTTAACTTACTTGATTTACTTTTAGTTGGTTTTAGAATAGTAAAATAAATAACAAAAATAAATAAATAGAAAAATTAAATTAAAAAAAATCTTGTCAGACTGACAAGGTGAGGGTCTGACCGGTTTTAATGTGGTTTTGGCAGCGTATAACATGATTCGAACTTGTGACCTTACGGCTGCGTGCACGCAGCTCTTCCAACTGAGCTACGTGTCTAACCCGAAAGAATCATGTTTTTAATTATGTTAATACTCTCTTAGGTTATTTTAGAAATTGGTTTAAATTAAAAAGATTTAAAAGCCCTGAACCGGTGTGTGCTAAGGGTCTCGAACCCGAGACTTGAAGTTTGTTTGCACCCAGCCCATCCAACTGGGCTGGGTGTCTAACCCGGTTATAATATAATTTCTATTATACTTAACCACTCAATCAACTTCATCTTCTAATATGCTGCTTAAACCCACTGATATAAGATTCATTATTTGAATCTTGTTTATCTGCTTTGATTGTTTTAAAACACGAAAATAACATGGATGCTTTTAAATACCAAAGATGATTGGCGACTCTCCGTGATGCCTTTGCCGCTTATACTCGAATTGCGGCGATCTCCGATGTACTCCGGCGAAACAGACGACTTGCGGTCAACGAGTGCACGATGCGGTGAAGGTTTAGCTAAGAAATTGAACGAGATTTACCAATTTCTAGAACTTGATATTTATAGATGAAATGCTTGATAGTTTCGGTCAAAGAGATTTAATCATCTTCCAGTTATGATCTTGATTAGCTCAATGATTGATAACCGATTTTTGAGTTAAAGGCATGATTTAATCATCGGTTTCCTTGGGTTAATTCGCGACTAAGAGCGGTGCCGGCGGTTACAGATCTGCCGGAGTTTTGATATTGCAGTTTTAAACCATAACTTAACATAAGAGTTTTATGTTTTCATTTCTGGCACTAATGTGCATGTGATGCAATGGTGTTTGATGTGTGTGTGAATCCGGGAGACCCGGGTTCAACTCCGGTTGAACCCTTTTCATTATATATATATATATTTTTACACTATTTTCTTTAATTAAAATCCCTTTCTTTTATCAACAAGAGATATTTAAGTTTTTTTTATATTATTGTTATTATTATTACATACGGTTATTATATATCTATCGTCCATCGGCTTTTAATTTTTTTTTAATAAATAAGAAAATAAAATTCAACTATTAAACAGGGCGGGTTTTGAAACCCGAAATACACGAATGTTACACGGTCATCATCAACAGTCGAATTTTTTAATATATAACGCGTGATGACGACGACGCGTCATGAAGTCCACGTATTGTGGAAACCACCGACTGTTGTGTTTCAAGTGGTATAACGCATGGTTCCGCTCGACAACGGAGCGCCCCTGTCCCCCTAAGTATTGCAGTTGTAGCGTACGGTTATGACATTAACGTGTGGTGCCCGCACGTTACATTACACGTTTTTTTTACTTTTTTTATACACGTTACATTCGTGGCATTAACATCATTAAACATAGATTAAAAAGAGAATGTCTCACTCGTTGCGGTGTAAAGTCGTAAAAGTAATTTAGATAGCAATGTATGTTACGTTCGTGACACTAACATCATCAGGTATAGATAAAAAATAGTATGTCTCGTTCGTTGTTGTAGTGTAGAGTAATAAAAGTAATTTAGATAGCGACGCAAAGTCTTAAAAGTGATTTAGGCATCAACGTGATTAAACATAAACAAAAAACGACATATAATAATGTGCCACACGTTGTGGTGTAACATTATAAAAAACAAATTTAAACGTAATAAGATGTCAATTTATAAAGTGCAGGACCAACCTTTGTTTATAATGTTTTTAAGATACGGTAAATAAGTGTTTGGAAAGATTAGTTGTTAAATAAAAGGTAAATAAATCAATATTAAACTACGTGTAAATAACTAATTATAATAAAGTCAAACGTCATATGTAAGGCAAGAGTTATATGGGAGTTCATAAAATTTAAAAACATTTCAAAAAAGAGAAGAGGAGGAGCCAAACTCCTGACCTCTTGTTTAGAAATAAACGCACCAACCACCAAAGCATATTGCCATTCTGCTTTGTTTGGGAAAACAAATACTTATATAGGCGGTGGCTGTGATGAAACCGACCTTCTGTTTTAAGGGTATATAGATTAACAATACTACATGAATCTTCTATTTTGTAGTTCCATTGTTTAAGTGGAGAGAGTTTGGGTGTTTAGAGAGACTGTGAGGTTCGGTGACTTTCATCCCCGGTCATAAACGTCAAGTTTCGTCACTAATCATACAAGATTTGATTGCCTTGACCTTTTAACTATAGGGGATCAACAATGCATCATACCTTGTACAACTAAATAAATTACTTAATTTTTCAACCAAACAAAATAATACATTACCAAAACTGAAAGCTAGTGAGCTTAGATCATACGATGTGGGCGTGGAGGAGCGACGTTTGTGCCCTTTTACGTCGCACACACCACACCATCCCCCCTCCTCGCGTTGTCAAAGTCGATGTTTCAAACCCTTGAAGAATCTCATAGGCGTTGTGTTTATTGGACGTTAACGTAGCGTGCATTGGTTGGATGTGGTAGGTAGCCGTTGGACCCCAACATCATTATTTTTATTTTAAAAAATCAATCACCCACCTATATATAAAAACTCACCATTTTCACCTCACTTTTTCCATCCAACATTCATTTTTATAAAATCTCTCAACCTTTTTATAAAATATAATGAATCCACACAACCGCAACTTTGATCCGAACAACCCTATGGTTTCGGTGAATTACCGAACACCGTTTCGCCGCCTCAAGGGTCTCAACCGAACCAACCACGTTTTAACGTATTAGCATACGGTCATCTTCTTGCCAACCTACCTTTTATGTGTTTACAACAACCGCTCACTCCTCTATCATAAACTCCACCTACACCCGTATCCGTTATTTTAGATTATGTTTTTATGTTTCTTTTTTAAGTTTAAATTATGTAATCGGGTTTTTTAGCAATGTAATCTCTTTTTTTTCTTTAAATTTTGTAAGTTTTTTTGTTATTTATATTAGTAATATTTCTACTTTTAAAAAAATTAATAGATATGTAATTGTTATATGAAATTAATAATAAAAAAATATGTGCCAAGTGTCGGATAACGTCTCTGTTCAACTCCCTTCCCACCCCTCCCTTTTTTCCATCACACCAATTTTCTAACGCGCGCTGACGTGGCGACCACATGTCGAATAACGCCCATTCTTCGTGCCCTTCCACACCGTGTGGTCTTAAGACTATGGGGGTGTGGATGGGCTTGGTTGGGGGCATTGCTCGACACATGGCGTGTAACATTTGTCAAAAACGGGTTTTCCAAACCCGCTCCGTTTAAGATCGAATATCAAAGTTATAAATGTCTGGTTGCGTATTTATGTCCATTTTAATTTTTAATGATGCATAATTAATAAACAAACTAAACTTAAAAAGTTATAATTGATAAAAAGTAAAAATAAAATAATTAAAAAGAAAATGAGGCTGTCGGGACTCGAACCCGAGTCAGCCGGGCTTAAGCCCAAAGACTTATCAACACACACATAACCACTCCGCCACTTGTTGTTTTCTGTAAATGTTAGGAAACAATTAAACTTTATGGACTACCATGAATCAACCGGTTACGCCAACTGTAACCGAAATCGGTCATCAAACGTCCAAAGACGTTTGATTGATCGCGGTTTACTGAGTTTAACCGATGCACCGACACCTTCAATCAATTTTACTTTGAATGAACTTGAATTCTAGAGTGAGTCGGTTTTAATAACCGAAAACTTTCAATTTCCTGAATTACTTCAATCAAAGACTCCTCTCGCGACTCAAACACACTCTTCAAACCTTCAATTGCATTTTCGCACAACTTTCAGTTCGCCGGAGAATCTATTTGGACTCGCCGGACTTTCGCCGGAAAACCGTATTTTCCATCAAATCATTAAGTCTCTCAATTCTTTCGTTGTCTATCAATTGTTAAGCTATTGCTAACTCAAACCCTTCAATCGGAATCAATTTCAGACGTCGATATCGGATAACTCACTCTCGCCGGAAAACTTCTGAAAATCCTTATCTTCAGCTGTGAAACGGTATAGACATTCAAACCTTCTGATAACTCTTGTTTAATACTTCAATTCCTCACGTAGCTAATCAAAATTGTTAATTTATTCGTTCAGTAGAAATCCGTAAAAACAGAGCCGACGACTTGCCAGAATTCTGAGATAAATCGTTCTCCGGTATGTTTACTTCTAAAAATCGTCTCTGTCATTTCATATTAGTCTGTTGAATGTTTGTCAATCGAATTAAACAAGAAACAATAGAGTAATCGCAGACTGTAATTTTGTAACGAAGAAGACGATGATAGTTTAATTATAAGTTTAATAAAATCTGGATATTATCTCGGGTTAGACACACAGTCCAGCGGTGGACTGTGTGCACATACATATCACATGCCGCGAGTTCGATCCTTGATACACACACACCCTCTGTAATTAAAATGTTTTATTTTTCTAACCGAACCGGATTAACTTACGTTAGATGTTAAGTATAACAAAAATCTGTATACTAACCAAGTTAGACACACAGTCCAGTGGTGGACTGTGTGTAACATTAAGTCCCAGGTCCCGGGTTCGAGACCTGTTGACGGCACCAGGTTGATGATTAAAATTCTTTTAAAAATAAATGAATTTTGAATAAACTAAATTAGTATATAAATATAATTAAAAACAGGATTATTTCGGGTTAGACACGTAGCTCAGTTGGTAGAGCTGCGTGCACGCGTACGGGAGGTCTCGGGTTCGAGCCTCACCCGGCGCATACACTTACACAGTAAAACCGGTCAAACAGTCAAACGGTCAACGGTCAACGCAAAAGTCAACATATTTTTATATTTTATTTTTTTAATTTAATTTAAAAATCAATTAAAAATACTTAAAAATAATGTTTTTAAAGATAGGAAATAGCCTTAAACTCACAAAAATATATCTAAAAACCCTATTAAAATTATTAATAAAATCCACTCATTTACTATATCTTCCGTTATTATTTAGGTTAGTTAATTCTCGTTGTTCAATCCTTCCAACTCGTGCGCATCTCATCATCTCCAACCGAACGCACCCAATGTGAGTGAATCTCTACAAATTCCCCGTTCTAATCACTTTTTGGGGTGTATCATGTGTCTTACCAATTATTATATTTAAATCATTGTGCATACATCATATCATGAACAAATGTGTATTCAGCATGTATCAACTGTTGTGTGGTTATTATTTAGATTTAATTTATTACGTTCAGTACATGCAATTTCATAGGCCGCCGCTCCCCATTACATTATGAGCGTTGAGCAGTTCCCCATTACATTATGAGCGTGAACCTGGCGTGCCAACATACGATCGGCTCCGTTTGATTGAGCCTTGATCGCACAGACATTTATCATTTTCAGTACATTCATTTATCATAGGCCGTCCGTTCCCCATTACATTATGAGCGTGAACGTGATGTTGCCAACATATACAGTTTCATTCATGTTATACATTCATGCAAGTTCACATGTTATTGTATGTTATGTATGTTATTGTATTATAGTTGTGGTTATAGCTATTGTTTGATTATTTACATTTGCTCACATATGACTATTGCACAACTTTTCCTTGATAAAAATAACAAGAAATCAATAATAAATGTTTATCTAACAAGGTTCACTCGCCAACTTATGTTGACCCAAAAACCCCCATTTTTACACATGATACAGGTGAACCAGCTGCAGCAAGAAACACATAGGATTGGCTTAGAAGAATAAACTGGTTTAGAGCTTGGATTGTTTAGTTGGTTAATTTTCTTTGTATTGTATGGACATGTTTGGATTATTGAGAATGTAATTTTGACTTTAATAAATATGAAACAATATTAGTAAATATCATGAGCTTTGGTGATAACCCAATTATGCCCCGACTCTTATTCCGCTGCGGGTCGGGGTGTGATAGATTGGTATCAGAGCCATGACTATAGGGATATAGGATAGGTTATTAGACCCTTAGAGCCTATACTATAGTTGATTAGAAATTTTTAAGATTTTTGTGTGTTACATGCCAAATTTCATGATGTTTATATGTTTTATGTTAAATGTTACATTCAATGTTATGCAAGCATGTTCATAAGTATATATTATCATATAATGCCTATCATGAATCATATTCACATAACATATCATATCCATGAAAGCACACATCACATCATTTTCATGATTGTTTTTTACAATGATTTTTGTATTTTCAAATCTCATCAAAGTGAGTTCTCATGACGGGCATGTAGTAACTGGAAGGGTACAAGTACCGGTAGTCGGAACGTCCTGTCAAGGCTTGGCATTCGTATAAATCCAAAATAAAGGACCAGTTTGCCTACCTGGGGACTAACGATGAGAGTACGAAGTACCTATTAGCCAAAGCATGCTATACCAAACGTCGTGTGAGCTAACCCCACTTTGAGTTGTCATTGTGTCTACACCTGGACACATTCCGACCATACATCTCGTAAACATATTTCGTGGTTTTCATTCGGGTGATGCGAGTGTTAAATCGCCAATACTAATGTGAATCCTACCAAGCCAATAGACATGGGGGCCCACATGACTATACAGGTGAAGGTATGGGGGACATTTGAGGCCCAACATGAGCAAACCCAAGACATCCTATGGATGTAGTTGCATTATTGATATTTATGTTATTTTCATTTTCTTTAAGACACATGACACCTAAAAAGACTCCATAAACTCACAATCTTCTTATGTATGTTCCTGTAGATGTCGGCTAGACAACAACGAGGGGGTAAAAGATCGGGAAGGTCTCACGAACGCTTGGCCATACAAATCGCGAAACAAATGGCCGCGGTGCTTCCTGACATTGTGGTTCAAGTACAACAAGCTCTCGCCACAAATCCCACTAATCCTCCCCAACAAAATGACCAGAACATCGGCAACCCTCCTACCAGCAAGTGCTCATATAAACATTTCAAGTCTTGCGATCCTCCTAAATTTGAAGGGACCGAAGGTGTCACTGCTCTCCTCCACTGGTTTGAGGAAATGGAAAACACCTTCCTCAACTGCGATTGTCCCGATGATCGCAAGGTTCGATACGCGACCGGGAGACTATTTTTGGGGTAGCTCTTACCTGGTGGAATACTGAAAAGGGTAAGAGGGAAATTGAAGATGCTATGGCCTTAACGTGGGAGAAGTTAAGGGAAATCATGACTAGGCGGTTCTGTCCTAGGAGTGAGATTAAAAAGTTGGAGGACGAATTTCATTCTTTGAAGCAAAAGGAGGGAGATCTTACTTCCTACAACAAGAGGTTCTTAGAGTTGAACCAAATGGTCCCTAACTTGTTCACCCCAGTTTACCGCTTAATCGAGCATTATATTCGAGGTCTTCCCTCGAAATTCAAGATTCAGTTCTCAGCACTTCGCCAGCAACACTTGAAGCTGCTATGGAACTAGCTACTGAACTGACCGAGAATCGAATTCGCAACGGTAAGTTTAAAGAGGAGAAAAAGAAAGCCCCCGTTGAGGGCCAAACTTCAAACCATTCCACCTCCTCCTCTACGTTTGCTAACAAGAGGAAACGTAACACCAGAAACTTCGCTGTCACACAAACCAATTTCCCTATCCCTGCTGCACCCATTACCCAAGTTGCCCCTTCACCTGCACCATACAAAAGGCCATACTCTGGCCCATTACCAAAATGCAACCGTTGTCAATACCACCACTTTCCTGATCATCCCTGTCAACATTGCACCGGCTGTGGTCGCGCAGGTCATACTGTTCAAACCTGTCGCATACTCAGCGAACGAACCGCCACCAGCCTTCAACCCAAACCCACCAACAAATAATGGGTCAAGCCCAACAACCCCTACTATTACCACCTCCCAACATTTAGCCCAATCATACTACCAACCCAACTATCCCATGGTACAACCTATGCGGCTTGCTACAATTGTGGAGACCCAAGCCACTTTAGAAACACTTGTCCAAGGTTGGTGAACATTATTCATGCTCAAGCCCAAGCCAATCCGGTGAATCAAGCTAACCAAGCTCCTCCACCTGCAAGAGGAAGAGCTTTCAACATCAACGCTAATCAGGCTAGAGCTGACGGCAAAGTGGTTAACGGTACGTTCCTTATCAATGGTAGTTATGCATCCATGTTGTTTGATACTGGCGCGGATAAAAGTTTTGTGTCCTTAGAGTTTGAACCCATCCTAAACCAAAATCGTGATAAGCTCATGGAATCCATAACTGTAGAAGTTGCTGACGGAAACCAGTCTCATTAAACTCTATCATACGCAATTGTACTCTCACTTTAAACGATCACAATTTTCTAGTTGACCTCATTCCAATGAAGTTGGGAAGCTTTGACATTATAATTGGTATGGACTGGCTCAGCCAACATCAGGCTGAAGTTGTATGTCGCGAAAAGTTTATACGCATTCCTCTTTCAAACGGTCAGACTCTACGAATCTTTGGAGAAACCTCGTCGAAAGGGCTCAGATTAATGTCCTGTCTTCAAGCTCAAAAATATCTTCGCAAGAATTATGTCGCGTTTTTAGCTCATATCGTCAAAAAGGGAACCATGGAGAAGAAACTTGAAGACATTCCTGTAGTAAAAGATTTCCCGCAAGTTTTTCCTGACGACATCTCAGGACTTCCTCCGTGAGAGAAGTCAATTTCATATCGATCTTATACCTGGTGCTACACCAGTTGCAAAGTCTCCTTATAGGTTAGCCCCATCCAAAATGCAAGAGCTAGCCAGTCAATTGCAAGAGTTGACTGACAAAGGATTCATACGTCCTAGCTCCTCGCCTTGGGGTGCACCTGTCCTTTTTGTGAAGAAGAAAGATGGATCGTTTCGCATGTGCATCGACTACAGAGAACTCAACAAGTTAACAATCAAGAATCGCTATCCATTACCTCGCATTGATGATCTTCTTGACCAACTTCAAGGCGCCAGCTGTTTTTCAAAAATCGACCTTCGATCTGGTTATTACCAACTTAGAGTACATGAAGAAGACGTCCCAAAGACCGCTTTCCGAACTCGTTATGGTCATTATGAATTCATGGTCATGCCATTTGGTTTAACCAACACTCCAGCTGTCTTCATGGATCTAATGAACAGAGTCTGCAAACCCTATCTCGATCTTTTGTTATAGTCTTCATCGACGACATCCTCATTTATTCAAAGTACTAAGTCTGATCATGAGCGACATCTTCGACTCATCCTTACACTTCTAGAGAATGAAAAGCTTTACGCCAAATTCTCCAAATGCGAATTCTGGTTAAAAGAGGTACAATTCCTTGGACATGTAGTCAATGACAAGGGAATACATGTCGACCCCTCAAAGATCAAAGCGGTACAAGAATGGCAAGCGCCACGTACACCAACTGAAGTAAGATCATTCCTTGGTCTGGCTGGTTATTATCGCCGTTTTATTTCAAACTTCTCTCGCATTGCTGTACCACTCACGGCTTTAACTCATAAGGGAAAACCTTTCATATGGGGACCCAAACAAGAAGAAGCCTTCCAAACCCTTAAACAAAAACTCTGTGATGCACCAATCCTCACTCTTCCTGAAGGTTGTGATGACTTCGTGGTTTATTGCGACGCTTCAGGGCAAGGACTAGGCTGTGTTCTAATGCAAAGAGGAAAGGTTATAGCTTATGCTTCGAGACAACTCAAGACTCATGAGAAGAACTACACCACCCATGACCTAGAACTTGGAGCCGTTGTGTTCGCTCTTAAGATATGGAGACATTATCTCTACGGTACTAAGTGTGAAATATACACTGACCACAAGAGTCTTCAACATATCTTCAATCAAAAGGAGTTAAACATGAGGCAACGAAGATGGGTCGAACTTCTAAATGACTACGACTGTGAAATCCGGTACCACCCTGGCAAGGCAAATGTGGTGGCTGATGCACTCAGTCGAAAGGGTTATGCGAACTCCATTCATCTTCTATGTTCGCAAATCATAACTGACATTAAAGATCAAATTCGAGAAGCCCAACATGTTTCAGTAACGGAAGACGACGTATGAAAGGAGCTGTCCTGTGGAGCTGAACTTAAAATTGAAACTAAATCTGACGGTATTCTGTACTATCTAGATCGCATATGGATTCCTGACCACAACAACCTTCGTGAATTTCTTATGAATGAGGCTCACAAAACGCGATACTCTATACACCCAGGAGCCGATAAGATGTATCAAGACCTTCGATACACCTATTGGTGGCCTGGAATGAAAAAGGATATTGCTGTTTTTGTTTCCAAGTGCCTTACATGTTCCAAGGTGAAAGCTGAACATCAAAGACCCTCAGGACTTCTGGTCCAACCTGAAATACCTGTATGGAAGTGGGAAAACGTAACCATGGACTTCATTACCGGGTTACCTCGCACTTCTGGTGGGTATGACACTATATGGGAAATCATTGATCGTCTTACAAAATCAGCTCACTTTATTCCTATCCGCGAAGATTTCAAGAACGAAAAGCTAGCTCGTATTTATATCAGCGAAATCGTAAGCCGACATGGTGTACCGTTAAGCATTATTTCAGATCGTGATGGTCGTTTCACTTCACGAACATGGCAAGCAGTACAAGCCGCTTTGGGTACGCGATTAGATCTCAGTACCGCTTATCATCCTCAAACTGATGGACAATCTGAACGCACCATTCAGACTCTTGAAGATATGCTTCGAGCATGTGTCATAGACTTCAAGGGAAATTGGGACGCTCATCTACCATTAGTTGAATTTTCGTACAACAACAGCTATCATTCAAGCATCGGCATGGCACCCTTTGAAGCTTTATATGGTCGTAAGTGCCGATCTCCAGTATGTTAGCACGAAATTGGGGAAGCTCAAATCAATGGTCCAGAATTGATTCAAGAAACCACAGACAAGATCCATCAAATTCGAAACAATCTTCTAGCGGCTCAAAGTCGTCAAAAGAGTTATGCAGATAAACGACGGAAGCCTTTGGAGTTTAACATTGGTGATCATGTACTTTTAAAAGTATCACCGTGGAAGGGAGTAGTTCGTTTTGGTCAAAAAGGCCAGCTAGCACCATGCTACGTAGGACCTTTCAAGATACTCGAAAGAGTAGGACCTGTAGCATACAAGCTTGATCTACCAGAAGAACTCAACAGGATTCATCCCACATTCCACGTATCAAACTTGAAGAAGTGCCTCGCTGATGAGAACCTCCATATCCCTCTGGAAGATATTCAGATTGATGAATCTATGCATTTTGTTGAAAGACCAGTAGAGATCATGGACTACGGAGAAAAACGTCTTCGACGAAGCCGCATTACAATTGTTAGGGTACGCTGGGAGTCGAAACGGGGACCTGAGTTTACTTGGGAACGTGAAGACTAAATTTGGCGAAAAATACCCGCATCTTTTTCCTACTACTACTACTTAAATTTCGGGACGAAATTCCTAAAAGTAGGGGATACTGTAACATTTGTCAAAAATGGGTTTTCCAAACCCGCTCCGTTTGTAATCGAATATCAAGTTATAAATGTCTCGTTGCGTATTTATGTCCATTTTAATTTTTAATGATGCATAATTAATAAACAAACTAAACTTAAAAGTTATAATTGATAAAAAGTAAAAATAAAATAATTAAAAAGAAAATGAGGCTGCCGGGACTCGAACCCGAGTCAGCCGGGCTTAAGCCCAAAGACTTATCACACACACACATAACCACTCCGCCACTTGTTGTTTTCTGTAAATGTTAGGAAACAATTAAATTTTATGGACTACCATGAATCAACCGGTTACGCCAACTGTAACCGAAATCGGTCATCAAACGTCCAAAGACGTTTGATTGATCGCGGTTTACTGAGTTTAACCGATGCACCGACACCTTCAATCAATTTTACTTTGAATGAACTTGAATTCTAGAGTGAATCGGTTTTAATAACCGAAAACTTTCAATTTCCTGAATTACTTCAATCAAAGACTCCTCTCGCGACTCAAACACACTCTGCAAACCTTCAATTGCATTTTCGCACAACTTTCAGTTCGCCGGAGAATCTATTTGGACTCGCCGGACTTTCGCCGGAAAACCGTATTTTCCATCAAATCAGTAAGTCTCTCAATTCTTTCGTTGTCTATCAATTGTTAAGCTATTGCTAACTCAAACCCTTCAATGGAATAATTTCAGACGTCGATATCAGATAACTCACTCTCGCCGGAAAACTTCTGAAAATCCTTATCTTCAGCTGTGAAACGGTATAGACATTCAAACCTTCTGATAACTCTTGTTTAATACTTCAATTCCTCACGTAGCTAATCAAAACTGTTAATTTATTCGTTCAGTAGAAATCCGTAAAAACAGAGCCGACGACTTGCCGGAATTCTGAGATAAATCGTTCTCCGGTATGTTTACTTCTAAAAATCGTCTCTGTCATTTCATATTAGTCTGTTGAATGTTTGTCAATCGAATTAAACAAGAAACAATAGAGTAATCGCAGACTGTAATTTTGTAACGAAGAAGACGATGATAGTTTAATTATAAGTTTAATAAAATCTGGATATTATCTCGGGTTAGAACACACTCCAGCAGTGGACTGTGTGCAAAATACATATCACATGCCGCGAGTTCGATCCTTGATACACACACACCCTCTGTAATTAAAATGTTTTATTTTTCTAACCGAACCGGATTAACTTACGTTAGATGTTAAGTATAACAAAAATCTGTATACTAACCAAGTTAGACACACAGTCCAGCGGTGGACTGTGTGTAACATTAAGTCCCAGGTCCCAGGTTCGAGACCTGTTGACGGCACCGGGTTGATGATTAAAATTCTTTTTAAAAATAAATCAATTTTGAATAAACTAAATTAGTATATAAATGTAATTAAAAACATGATTATTTCGGGTTAGACACGTAGCTGAGTTGGTAGAGCTGCGTGCACGCGTACGGGAGGTCTCGGGTTCGAGCCTCACCCGGCGCATACACTTACACAGTAAAACCGGTCAAACAGTCAAACGTCACGGTCAACGCAAAAGTCAACATATTTTTATATTTTTATTTTTTTAATTTAATTTAAAAATCAATTAAAAATACTTAAAAATATGTTTTTAAAGATAGGAAATAGCCTTAAACTCACAAAAATATATCTAAAAACCCTATTAAAATTATTAATAAAATCCACTCATTTACTGTATCTTCCGTTATTATTTAGGTTAGTTAATTCTCGTTGTTCAATCCTTCCAACTCGTGCGCATCTCATCATCTCCAAACGAACGCACCCAATGTGAGTGAATCTCTACAAATTCCCCGTTCTAATCACGTTTTTGGGGTGTATCATGTGTCTTACCAATTATTATATTTAAATCATTGTGCATACATCATATCATGAACAAATGTGTATTCAGCATATATCAACTGTTGTGTGGTTATTATTTAGATTTAATTTATTACGTTCAGTACATGCAATTTCATAGGCCGCTGCTCCCCATTACATTATGAGCGTTGAGCAGTTCCCATTACATTATGAGCGTGAACCTGACGTGCCAACATACGATCGGCTCCGTTTGATTGAGCCTTGATCGCACAGACATTTATCATTTTCAGTACATTCATTTATCATAGGCCGTCCGTTCCCCATTACATTATGAGCGTGAACGTGATGTTGCCACATATACAGTTTCATTCATGTTATACATTTATGCAAGTTCACATGTTATTGTATGTTATGGTATGTTATTGTATGTTATAGTTTGTGGTGGTTATAGCTATTGTTTGATTATTTACATTTGCTCACATATGACTATTGCACAACTTTTCCTTGATAAAAATAACAAGAAATCAATAATAAATGTTTATCTAACAAGGTTCACTCGCCAACTTATGTTGACCCAAAAACCCCCATTTTTACACATGATACAGGTGAACCAGCTGCAGCAAGAAACACATAGGATTGGCTTAGAAGAATAAACTGGTTTAGAGCTTGGATTGTTTAGTTGGTTAATTTTCTTTGTATTGTATGGACATGTTTGGATTATTGAGAATGTAATTTTGACTTTAATAAATATGAAACATATTAGTAAATATCATGAGCTTTGGTGATAACCCAATTATGCCCCGACTCTTATTCCGTTGCGGGTCGGGGTGTGACATGGCGAGGGTAAGATCCATAAGCTAATACTAAAAAAATTAGGGGTGTGGTGGGGCGTGCCTTAGATGGGCGTGACCAGCTATATGGATTTTTATTTTTTATTTTTTTAAACTATTTAAAATTTCATTTAATAAAAATAACACACTAATTAAATTAAAAGATTACATAAATTATTTTAAAAAATACTAAGAAAAAAAAAACTAAAAAAACATAAAATAAAAACTACATAAAAGTTACTCCATGTTATATTTTTTTCATTATCTCTTATTTAATTTCCAATGTCATTACCAATGTGGGCCGGTAAGGTGATCGAAAGGCATGGCGAGAAATTTCATATCTTTGCGTTTTTCTTTTAGCGATATTTTTTATCCAACGACGCTTGGATTTTTTCCTAATGTGGATCCTTTGTTGTTGGAGAAAATTAAATATATCAATTTTGATATTAAGATATTCCAACTAGTCGGAGTACAACCCTTTACCCGAAGCCGAACCTGATCTCGAGCTTTGAAGCCACTTTTTGACGTGTCTCTACCGGGTGGGCAGGAAGGAGAATTATCAAAATCATCTAAATTAAGATCAAACTACTGATCACGAATATCGGACTAAACTTGGGACGACGGTGTTCTTACCCTTTATGATGAGGTTGACTCGCTAGCAGGAGGGACTCTCGCCCATTTCGAAGCGTACCTACATACATCCCAACAATGCATGTACTTGAAGTCGTTCTTCTTATTCTCTTTGTATGTTAGCAAGTCATTCTTGACAAAGTCAACCTCGGTTTCACCGCTTCTTGACGCGTTCTTCGCCTTATGGAAACAAGCGTTGAATGAGGTGACGTATGTACTTATATCCCACCACTTCGACGAGAGGCTATCATTTTCACGATACATCTCCCCCCCCCCCCCCCCCCCCCGCGCATTTTAGCATGAAATGTTTTCTTGATCGAATCCCAAAAATCTTCTGTGTTGTGAATTCCTTATTCCAAAAACACAAATAATATTATAAACATTATAAAAAATTATAATAACACATAAACAATAATATTATAAACATTAAATATGTTATATAAAAAATACCATGAATCAGATTTGTCGATCAAACATTTTATCAAAGTAACTTCTTCTTGAATCTTCATTTTATTTGTGCTCGTTGAGCGGCCACTAATGCTTTCTTCTCATCGGTTTTTCTCTTATGGCTTCTTTTTTGGGCCGTTTTTTATGACGAACCATCAATGTCTTGCGGTTGAGTTTCGGGTTGAGATAGGGTAACTGGAATAGACGAGTCGTTGTATGGAAAGTTTGTGTATACATGGTTTCCTATATACGATGCGATTCCAGCTAGATCAAGACATGATGAGTATACTAAACTGTGTGGCGGTTGTTGTGGATGGCATGTGTAATGGGTCTTTGTTGATGAGGTGGTGGATGGTTTGATGGTTGTCTAGGGTTCGGGTTTTCTTGGTATCCAAACGGGTTGTTTGGGTCGTAGCCGTGGTTAAAAGGATGTATTGTAGGATGTTGTGGGTTGATTTTATAAAAAATAAAGATATATGGTAGAAGAAGTAGAGAAGTGGTAAAAATTGTTAAAAATTGGTGAGTATTTATAGGTTAAATATGAATATATTTTTATTAAACTAGCCGTTTGGCAACGGCTACCCCTAACGACTACTTTAAGCCAGCCAACCAAAGCCCGCGTGTTGATAGTCGCATTGGTAATAAATTCACATAAATAAGTTATTAAAAGCGTCCATCCTTCATATTAAAATCTTTTACTGCTTTTTTTCTTCATTTTTCCTTTCTCGTTTTATAAAATGCGTTGATTTGACAAAAAAAATATTAATATGGATTCAATGTCTCCTACAGCATCACAAGGATTTCCCACCGACTAAAGAGGAATAGAACATCATTATAAGATTATAAGATAAACTCATTTGAAATAGTAAGGTTAGCGAGTTAAACCTGTATTCCTGAGTTTTATTTAACGAATAAAAGAAAAAAATTTGAAAAGATGTAAAAAAATTGTGTTTCAAATTTTTTTAAGAAAGTGAAGAGAAATGGAAGGAAAGGAAAATATTTCTAATACATAAGATCCTTACCTTTTTTTTTTCGAACTCGAAAACACGGTAGTTAATTAAACTTTTTTTTTCTTCTTTTTTTATCTTTTTTATTTCTCTTTCTTTTCTTTTGTTTTATTAAACTCAAGAAGATAACGTAAAAGTTAATAAACACAAAGGGGTTGGATTTAACATCACCCAATAATTTAATCATTCACAAAAAATCTTATAGATCCAATCGACGTAATCTTCACACGAAGGCGACAAGTGTTGGAACGTGAGAGGAACAACGCATAAAACACCAATACATCAAGATTGTAGGTCAAAACGTTCAATCCAACTCTGTTTTCACCTCCGATCCCCAAATCCGATCAATTTCACTCCCAATTTACAACAACAATGGCGGATTCAACATTCAGTGGTGATGAAACGGCACCGTTCTTTGGATTCCTCGGTGCTGCTGCTGCACTCGTTTTCTCATGTACATCCTTAACCCTATTTTCATTAATTTCTTCATCTATAAGTATTGCAATATCTAGATCATAAATCTGATATTATATATCATTGAATCGTTGTGTGTTTTAGAATAACCGTCGTATTGCTAGATATTATTATTAGGTTTTAGGTGATATGATGATTTAATTGCGTGTTCGTACGGTGTAATAGTTATGGATCTGAAAATATTATTAAGATATTTAATGAGAAAAATGAATGATTGAGTATACAGTCATTTCTGTTAGCTAACTAAGTAAGTGAACTAGATTTAGATTCACCGTTGTATTGTTAGTTTGTTACGTCTTATTGTTAATTTTTGGATGATCTGGTGATTTTACCGCGTGTTTGTACGGTGTAAGTAAGTTAACTAGATTTAGATTAACGGATAACTAATTAGCAACTGTAGAAACAGAAAATAAGCAGTAGAAATGTTAACAGGATTTGTGTTTGGGATTGGAACTGGAATGTGTGTATAGGTATGGGGGCTGCGTATGGGACGGCGAAGAGCGGTGTTGGTGTGGCATCCATGGGAGTGATGAGGCCGGAGCTGGTGATGAAGTCCATTGTGCCGGTTGTTATGGCTGGTGTGCTCGGTATTTATGGTTTGATTATTGCTGTCATCATTAGCACTGGGATTAACCCTAAGGCGAAACCGTATTATCTTTTTGATGGCTATGCACACCTTTCATCTGGTTTGGCTTGTGGTCTTGCTGGTCTTTCTGCTGGAATGGCTATCGGAATCGTTGGTGATGCTGGTGTTAGGTATTGTTTCAACTCTTGGTTTTTTGGTATCTGTGATATAATAACAATCTTAGAATAAGTTTAAACATCGAATTATGGCTGTGTGAATTCAAGAAAGTTCTAGGCTTGTTACATTAAACATATATTTTAGAGAAAAATTAAGTTAACATGATGCATAGATTTTGTACTTGGTGCAAAACATGGAATGTTTTGTTATTCTCAAAGAATCTAATTCAAGTCTTTGGGTCACCAATGATTTAGCATTTCTACTTTGGGAACGTCTGAACGTGTTACGCTTCTATCGCTATTGGTTTTTAAAAAAAGCTCAATCTCACTAATTCTAAAACGACCTCAGTCAACATCTCTTTCATGAGCCTGGTCCCCTGGATATTAGACAATCTTTTCATGGAAAAAATTGCAATTTGGTTTGAGATGCCTGTCATGTAAGAATCAAGAATATAAGGCTCAAAAGTGATAGATGTTTTAGAGAAAGTCACAAAAGTAGCCATTTTTTTAACCGTGCTTTATCTCTATGGTCATGTTAGAACAATTTCATGCATATAGACATGGGATACATGAATACTCAGTTTTGTATCTACTTTTACACCGTTACCTATTTTGACTCGCCTAAACCCTTATACTTTTCGTTCTATACGTGAATAAAAAAACAAATGTGAACCTATTCTCGAATAACAATATAAATGTGAATCTATACACGATATGGTGTTGCATATCACATCTGTTTGAGTCATTATCGATAGGGAAAAGTCTGATACGCGGTTAAAGTAGATACACGACTTTAAGTTGCATATCTCATGGCTATATAACTATTTTTTTGACATTGCTATATTGGCATATAACGCACCCAAGAAAAGGACTATTCGCATGATGCCGTGAGATCCTCAGTTTTCTATTATATGAAACTAGTTATCAGCTTCAAATGCGTGCATCACACGATGCAGTGATGAGATCGCATAGTGCATTGTGCTCCCATGATGCGCGCATCATATGATGGTAGTTCGATATGCGCCTTCTGTAGTTGATCAGTATATGAACATCTTGGACCGTAATTGCAATTGGTCTTTGTTTCTCAAATCTGATTGAACAAATCTGACAACCGATTGAGCAACGGGTTTGAGTATTTGAACAAATTAGACCATCGATTGAACAAAGCAGACTAGAGATGATTGAATATCTTATATTTTAGTGTTTAAAAAATAAGTTAAAATATTGTCTATAAATATTCTTTTAGTATTTTTTTTAATAACAAACACTTCACATACGTGATGCGCGCGCTTCGTGCAATGCACATCACAAATCGGATTTTGGGATCAAAACGCATCGGATCACCACACGCTTTTTAAAAACCAAGGAACTACATCAGATGTAGTTACAAAATTTTTAGTTACTTAGAATATTTTACTTTTTAAAATCTAACAAACAGAATTCAGTATGTAGATGTTTTATGTTTACAACTTTAGCCGAAGTTTATGGTAGGTATTTTGTGAACATCTAATATCTTAATAAATGAGTTCTTACCACTACTTTAGCCACTTCTTACTTATTCAAAAGTCATATCATAGTTAATAAATGACAACAATGATTTTCAAAAGTCAATACCATATTTGCCATACTCATTCATAAACCAAAAACTCTTTATATGCTGATTTTCTCACAATGTACTATTATATGTTATCCAGAGCGAACGCACAGCAGCCAAAACTTTTCGTGGGAATGATTCTTATTCTCATCTTTGCTGAAGCCTTGGCCCTATATGGTCTAATTGTGGGTATCATCTTGTCTTCCCGTGCGGGCCAGTCCAGAGCAGATTAAGATGACAAAACCTTGCCATGTATCGGTACGTAGTTATTATGAAAAAGTGAAGATTTATTCCATTTTCATGCTCAGTGTCCACTTAATCTGGCAGCTTTTGAACAACGCTTATTGCTTTCCTCGAAGGTTTCTTCTTGGTAGCATTTCTGGCCTCATTTGCAGTCTTTTCTGACTGTGGAATAAGAGTTGAAAACTTGTGTAGTTCTGTACTTTTGAGTCATGCTATAAGCCTTGTAGGAACTGTTGTTATGGCATTACGGTGTTTATATATTTATGTTTTATGGTCTGGTTTAGGCTGGAATGGTAAACAGAATTTACACTATTCGCGTTTAACTTTCTAAACCAAACAAAATCATTTAATTATCAACCTGCAAGCGTTTAACAGACAACAAACAAAAGGATACGTTGAATTGCATTATAGGTTTGAATGAACAACCTCCATATCAGCTGTTCATGTAGGGCCCATACACGAGATATGGGTGACTGAACCTACAATCCGTTAGACAGGCTTATCAATTCGGGAAAGTTGCAAATGCAAAGTTTCCTCACAGACTGAAAATGCCCTCGAACGTAAGCAAGTATGATGGATTTAGAGATCCAGTTTCAGTATTCTTTTTTTTCGGTGGAGCAGAGGAGGTTAAACTAGGTCAATGCCCGTTTTTTGTCTCTTCAAACGATCATTTTATGACTAACTCAGATCATGCATGCCTACGGATCACATTACCTTTGGTCACACAAAACCCTCCAGTCAACACCACATGATCACTTGCACATCCAACTTTTCTGGTCAGCTTACCCCCCCCCCCCCCCCCCCCCCCCAAAAAAAAAAAAAAAGCACTACCTTCTTATCACAAATCAGAATCACTATCTTGTGACCCGGGTTGCACCATCTGGAATCTGTATCACCTCATCTTTAGTCACAACAGAGACAAGCCATCACATAGCCAAAACACTAAGCAACAGCATGCACTTTAGGTAAACATCAACCGTCACTTTGTCAAGCAACCTATGACTACCACCCATGACAAGACGATTACCTCCTTTAATGCTCATTAAGGACCCCATCACTTAAGGGCTACTATCAGCCGTCTAGTGCCCTCAGAAAGGAGTACCCTTTGTATACGTGCTAACATGTTGAAGGTTTTATTCATAAAGTTATGGTCGCGTATACTAATACAATCTCCTCTGAGCACCAAGCAGCTTCGGATTTTAACCTTAGTCCACACATCTACCTACAGTTTGGCAACCCCCTGAATGCCACCTTTGGGCATGTTTGATCATCTACCTATTATAATATATTTCTTTCAATTCCAAAACTTGTGCAACTTAGAGAGTCCTGCAAGTGTCGAAAATCTCTTCACTTATCGTTCCTTTCATAGATTAGGATATCATTAGCCACTAGTAGCTAAAATGGACATTGTAGATTTGCGGATGTGGCTTTTATAGTTTTTCCATGATGAATAGCACGTTCATCACCCATTAACGAGTTCATTTGTTTACCTACAAGCACATTGGGGTGGGGTTGGTTTTAGGTGGGCAAATAGAACTTCATAGAAATTCTATTAAAGCCTCTATATATGTATAGTGACCTAGGATGGCAACGGGATGGGTATTGGTACCTAATTGTGAAACCATATCCTATACTCGGTCTCGTACCCGTCGGGTTTCGGGGTTGCCCGTCAAGCTCACTTTGTTTGTCATTCCTAACTTGTATGAATCTTTACATGAGATAAGGTGATTAGGGCAAAAGCCATCATGGGATTTTAGAATGGAGGCATTATTGCTCCATCTTTTGGGCCAAACTAAAAGTAAAAGTAGTAATGGGTTTGGAATATGTTTCACCACAACTTCCATGGCTTTAAGTAGAGATGGGCATAAAAACCGGTTCCGAACCCGAACCGGTAGAACCGAACTGGAACCGGTTCCAGTTCCTACCCGACATTAAGTAGAACCGGTTCCGGGTTCAAAATACCCGTTGGTTCCAACCCGGTTCCACAATTTTACCATTTGAATCGGGTAGTAACCGGTTCCTACCCGTACCCGGTTCCTACCCGTACCCGGTTTCACTAGTACCCGATTCTATCAGTACCCGGAAATGCAGTTCTAGAAGGAACCGGTTATAGCCGAAAAAGTGGAGACTAACGATAGAAAGAAACACAAAAATAACAAACACAATAGAAAGAAACATTACACAAACTTTATTAAAACACCAAACCAAACGGGTTACATCAAACATTTGAAGAACCGGTGCCGGAACCTTCTCCCGTCTCATTTTTCTTTGCTTTCGTCACTGGGCAATGCCGCTCAGTGTGTTTCTTAAGGGTTGAGTTGGCTGCGGCCTTCATAAATTTTCCGCAAGCTTTGCATCTAGCCATCTCGTGGCTGTCGGACATTAAACAGAGATCAAAATTCTTCCATATAGCTGGGTTTCTTTTCGTCTCTAAGACAGTAACAACTTGTTCGTTGCATGCCATAGGTATTTTGCAAGATTTTTGAGAAGATGATTGAGTTTGTAAGTTGATGATGGTGAGTTTGTAAGTTGATGGTGAGTGTTAAGTTTTGAAATGGTAAGTAGGGAGGGGTTTATATAAAAAAAATCGATTTCGACTGCCAGGAACCGGTTCCCAACGGTAACATTTTTTATCAGGAACCGGTTCTACGGTAACATTTTTATCAGGAACCGGTTCTAACGGTAACATTTTTATCAGGAACCGGTTCTGAACAGTAAAAGTCAGATTTTTCGACTGTCAGGAACCGGTTCTGAACAGTAAAAAGTCAGGGTTTACTGTCAGGAACCGGTTCTGAACAGTAAAAGTCAGATTTTTTCGACTGTCAGGAACCGGTTCTGAACAGTAAAAAGTCAGGGTTTACTGTCAGGACTGTCAGGAACCGGTTCTGAACAGTAAAAGTCAGGTTTTTTACTGTCAGGAACTGGTTCTGAACAGTAAAAAGTCGGGTTTTACTGTCAGGAACCGGTTCCACACCATACCGGTTCCATAATACCCGTAACCGGGTGTACACGGTTCCATATTCTTGGGTGTGAACCCGGGTAGGAACTGGACCCGGTTTCACACCATACCCGGTTCCAATGACATCCAAGCAGAACCGGTTCCGGGTTGGAACCGGTTCCGGGTAATAATAAAACCCGATTATGCCCATCTCTAGCTTTAAGTGGTCTAACAAAAACCTACCTTTACTTTTTTCATGCTAAAACTAATCCAAACACCACTTTAGCAATACATATTTATTGTGATTATTATGTAGTTCCATGAATAAGACCGATAATTTAAGTTCAATAAAACTATTGTTGGTCTAACTTCATTTTATCTAAATATAGTTCCATGAACAAGACCGATAATTTAAGTTTAATAAAACTATTGTTGATCTAACTTCATAGTGTCTAAATATAAAACGTAAAAACTTTTGAAACAAAAATAAAAGTTACAAATTAAAATATTTCTTTATCAATACATACATAACCAAAAGTAAATAAATATATGTGGTCATCAAAATAATATTGTATACAGTATGAAAGTCGTTTATATATAATTAATTACATATTTTTTTTTCGAAGAGACCAATGAACACAATACAGTAAGTCTGTTTATATGTTAAAACGTCAAAACTAATGTTTTGTCTTTTATCATCGACCAAAATATAGAATTGGTGTAATTTTAGGTCAACCTTTTCTTTTATTTTTAATCACAATTTGATGTAACAAGAAGGTCACACCAATGACACATAGTGATGGCATCTGCAAACGGACTGGATGAATGCGAACAAGGTTTGTTCCTGTTCATGCGTTAAACATTTAACCGTACAAGCGAACGGACACTTAAACAAACGAATTATCTTTGCTCGATTTGTTCGTTAAGAAAATGAAGTTGTTTGTATTTGTTTAAGAGTGTTCGTTAATAATCCAAAATAAACATAAATGAACAAATATAAACGAAGAAAACAAACACATTATTGTTTGTTTCTTAGTCCATCACCCAAAAAGCTTGGTTTCAAACTTTGATTGGGTTAATGGATGATTTATGATGGGCCAATTATTATTACTAATATCAAAATAATTAATTATAAATTTGTAACGAGCATAAATAAAGGTATGAAAATGAACAATAAGTAAAAAATATAAACGAATACGATATATATTCTTGCCCATTTTTTTACTAACGCAGAAAAAAATATGTTCTTCATTTGTTCATTAAAGGCGAACAATTCACTAAACATCTTTTTTTTTTATTTTTTTCGAACAATCAGCCCGGTAGGAAGGTGAGAGAATCTCCCCCTCCCCGGACCCCTCCCCTTCTGTTAAGGTCGAGTCCTTACTCAATTCATCGGATGAATTGCAAATGGCATGTGGTGAAATCGGATCATTTTGTAAATGAGGTATATCGAACTGAGCTGCCTAGGTTTGTAAATGACTCAAGCTTGAACTAGAGTTGGGTTCCACGTTAACTCACTCGAATGATTTTACATTTTAATATAACCTCACTTACACATTACAATACCCCCAAGCCCACCCGTCACTTGAACAATCCTCAAAACCAAAATCCAAGAACCCATAAATCCTCAACGTGTATCATTTTGAAAAAACCTGCGTTGTTCATCTTGTTTTTGTCACTGTGACTTGCTTCTTTTATTTTATGGTTGATGACATGCTTTTTTAGATTTCAGGTTTGCCCGTCATGTTGGAAGCCTTATAACAATATATATTGTACATGTATGGATCATTACATGATATAAGGTGATTAGGGCAAAGAACATTATAGGATTTGAGGCATGATTGCTCCATCTTTCGGGGCCAAACTAAAAGTAAAAGTAGTAATGGAATTGGAATATGTTTCACGCCTTCTATGGCTTTAGTGGTCTAATAAAAACCTTCACTTTTATGTATAGGAGTGTGCTTAAACTTATCCAAAAACCACGTTACTAATACATATTATGGTTATTATAATTCCATAAAATTTAGGGAAATTGGATTTAAATAATCTTAACTTTGGCCCGTTGGCCGGCATTAATCTCAACTTAAAAACTTTCTTGGGACAGTCCCAATTATCAAACTATTTTCCTCCACCGAGTCTTTTCTAATACAAGTCTAACTCAGTTTTTTATTGACATGACAACTTATATGACACAAACCATAAATTATCTACTGAGATGATTGCTTATGTGACACCATCAACTTATATGGCACAAACCATAATTGTCTTTGTTGGTAATAATCTTGATTGATCGGGTCAATGTCGGTTTTGGATACGGGTCAGATGAGGCTCCAAACTGCAGCAGAAGATATCTATTATAATATTCACGTTTTATTATTGGTTAAATAGTTTAGTTATGGAGATGGAGGTGAATTGGGCCGGGTCATGATGTGTACCGGTTATTTAGGATAGTGGCTAGTTTTTTTATTGTTTTTTATTCACTCGATGTGTATAAAGGCTATACAAAGCCCTTTGTATTATTAAATAGAATGTGCAGCTTTTCATCTTCCCTACCAATTCTTACGTACACCTTATTTGCCTTCTTATCTGAGAGTTATTTAACCTCACATATATTACAAACATGCGTGTGTTTACAAAGATGGCCTCCTAAGAAAGAAAGAACGAGACAAGCGGTGTTGCAAGAAAGGAAGAACAGGTGTCAATGAGAAAGAAGAAACAAAAATCGACAACCGAAAAAAAGAAAAACGTGTTGTTCATAAAGAAAGAGAAAGACCGACGACTTGAAAGAAAGGATCTCAACCAGAAACCATAGGTCTTGATTAAAAAGTAACAGACACAGACCAAGACAGTGAAAGAAAGCAGCAGGAAGGGTCGGTCACAATTTTGTGCGATCAATAGTAGAAACAAAGAAGCATTGACGCGATAACAGTGGAAGCCAGATTAGCCGCACGACAGATAACATATGGTGGTGGCGTCTTCCACAGCTAAAGAAGGAATGAAGAAACATGAATTAGTAGGAGTAACAAAAAATTGAAAAGAATGAAAAGCAACAACAACAGCTGTCACGTTAGCAAAACACTAATTAAGATAGAAACCTCGGTTAGATAAGGCCCGGTGGAAGAAAATAGTTTGATACTAAGGATTGTCCTAACAAATTTCTTAAGTTGGGATTAATATCAGGGTCAAAGTTACGATTATTAAAATCGAATTCGCCTACAATTTAATAGAGGTATTGATGGATACAACTGTCCGAAATTTGTTTATCTACGTATTTAGTCTGAAATCCTTATCTCGTATTCTTAATTCTTATGAATTACGCATTCATTCATAGTTTATGCGAATATTCATTTTGACCCGCTAAGAGATTTAAGCGTATAAACTTAAATCTCACTTCCTCTTACTTTGTTTATGGTTTTCATACAAAAATATCTATTTACATCCCACCACAACTATACATTATGGTGGATTGGTTGTAGAGAGCTATATTTTCAATTCTACCCTTCGGTTGACATTTTACGAAAAAGACCAATATGGGGCATTAAGCCAAAACGGCTTATGCCATTTTCTATTACACTACCGCAAGGGTAAACCTTCTTATAAAACTCATTTTTAAACTACCCTCAAGTTCGTTTACGTGTTTTATTACTTAAGGGCATTTTGGTCAACTTAGACATTTCTTTACGACAGTCTTACAATATTATGTTTTGACCAAAATGTACATTTAACCATAGTCTATATAGAATCATTATGTTTTTGATAACATTATGTCTACAAACTAGAATATTAGATTACCTTACAATAGGTGATCTATTATTCATTCATGACTTGATTGCCTCTCAACGAACCGTAAGTCCTTTTGAGAGTTTGACCATTACACGTACCTGGCTCGGCTCATAGCATTGATCCGTTCTAATATCATGCTCTATTCTTCCTATGAACATAACATTTCAACAAGCGATATTAGTTATCGTTTTCAAATGGTGATAATATCACCATTTGACCCGTTCGGTCTAAATCACCATTTGTCATTTTGAGATGACACTTATTTGTCATCTCAACTATTTAACCCTTCTCATTTTACACTGAATGATTGTCTTACTTTAAACATCGTTTCTTAATTCGTCTGACCTATTATGACTTACGTCATATGGTATCTTTTTCAAAACTCCTTATTTATTCGTCATCGCATGACTAATTTACTGTTTTACCATTTTTATCGTAATTCATGGTTTAATACCATATTTACTTGTTCCAACCCGTATCTATTCGTGTTGGAACTTTATATTTCGAATTCTCTTCCCGAATACCCAAAATGCTCATTCAACTAAGTAAGTAATTTTACTATTTTAAGGATGTAAGCTATACTTACCTTGAATTCCAATTATGCCTTCTTCCGCGTACTTGTTCCGTTTGACCCGCTTCTTCCCAAGCCTCCACCTAGCTTGTCAAGCATCAAACTATCATTTATCATTCGCAAGATGGTTAGGTTAGTCATTATTTAACACAACTATTCCACCTTACGAATTTATATCAATTCACCACTTGATCATTTTATAGGTCAGTTTGACTTCTAAAAGTCAACTGCCTATTAACATTTGCAAACGCACAGATAAGTTCAACAAACTCATTTAGGCATTTATCAATTATTCGGCGTGTGATAGTTTTAGGCTACCCTCTTATCTAAATTCCCAATCAAGTTCATGTCGTTTCTTTCACTTAAACAAACCCAACCAATTAATTACATCAAATTAACTTAGCTTTTGATTAACAATGCTAATTTATCCATTTACTAGGTTTTCATCTTTATGTAGCAACCCATTTCATCAGATTATTAGGCATTCATCCGAATACCTAATATAATCAATTTCTACACACTAACTAGTAGATAACATGATCTTATACACTTATTAACATTAACTTAACACCTATTTCATCATTTCATGCAAAACCATTCCATAGCAAGTATGAATATGTACTCAAACTCGTAATTTGTTCAAGTGTCTTCCTACTATTATCATGCATGGTGATTCTAAACATAGATATATCATCAACTTCATCATATTATTAAAATCCACTTCAATATCTACTTGTTAATCACCTACAAGTAATCACACCTCAAATTTTTCATAATTTCACTATACCAAACAAAATTATGCATACATATACACTCAATTTCATCTTTGGATCATAATCCAACAGTTTGATTACAAGTATTCTACTTGTCTCTAGTTACAACTTTCACCAATCTAGGTTTTTAAACATACCTTATGATCCCCTAGTTTAGGTGATCTAAAATTCATGTTCTTGCACAAGATTAAGCTCCAGTTTCTCTTCTAATTTTGATGATCTTGGAGATTAGGTCAAGAAGGAGTTTCTCCCTCCTTCTCTGCTCCTGGTCGACTCACACACACACACATTAAGTGTGTGTTGTGTTTCAATTTTTGATATTTATAATACAAGTTCCCCTTTTGGCAGCCTTGGTCCCTCAAGTTTAGTTTTGATTAACAATGAGACTACAACTCATTGTTTGGTTACTTGTATGCATGTTTTTAACTAGGTGTATTTGTTCCTAGTTTTTTTGTTTACGAGTATATTTTTACCACCAACGGTCTTTTACCCACTTTTTAATATTAACGTGGTTTGATCACCAAACCCGTTTTTGAGGTGTTACAAATCTACCCCTTAAAGAGGTTTCGTCCTCGAAACCTTTCTTACGTAGTTCCTTGGGTCCAACCCAATGGACTTGGTTTCGTTTTTACCTGAGTTTTTGCTCATATTTTAATTATTAAAAATTCTTACTAGGAAGGTATGGCAGTGCCTTTTAGACTCCAAGGTGCATGCGCCCTTCATATGTAAGGCCTGATGTGCCGTTTCTTTCATCTTGTATCCCTTTTCTTTACTTGTTCGAGTCGTCATTTCCCCACTCGGTCATATGTATCTGTCAACATGCTTATTCCACGCAAACCTTATACTGATAAGCGCATTCAACAAATTTTAAATTTAATTTTGATCTTGACCGATCTTGTCGGTTAGACTTATTAGTCACCGGTCACCTTATACTTCATAATTTAGGTACACTTATATTGTCTTCGCAAGGCTTTTACTAACTTTCGAGACCCTAGTCTCATAACTCGTGCACAAGATAATCGTATACCATGTTTATATATATATATATATATATATATATATATATATATATATATATATATATATATATATATTGACCGTGATCGCATCACGTCATGTTAAATTTTATATCTATCCTTTTCGTTTTCCAAAATTTGATTTTACTTAGCCTCTTAAAATGTTTCTTAGATCGTAACTGATCACGTACTTAATATTTATATAAAAAAACTACTTAATATTAGTATAGCTATGAAACCCTAACTTAAATGTGTTTTCGGATGAACTATAGTATATTAGACTTATTTGTTTGTGTTCAGTAATGTTAAATTGTGCTGTTTATATATGTTCAATTACGTTCATTTGTGTTCGTTTATGTTTGTTCAATCATGTTAATTTATGTTTATTTATGTTTATTCAAATATGTTCATGTAATTTTTTTTTTGTTTATGTTCGTGAACTATTCGTTTAGACTTTAAACAAACGAACATAAATGAAAACGAACATGCTCGATATCTTAATGAATGAACACGAACAAAAAAAATATGTTCGATTATATGTTCGTGTTCATTTATAGGCCTACTCTTGTTGGTTCAGTACTTAATGGTTTAGACTTTTTACTGGTTTGACACTTACTCATTTAGAAGTTGCCAAACAACCCATTAATATATTCTGATTTAGTTAATTTCAATTACCTCTTAAAAGTTCTTTGATCTTTAAATGAGTTTTTGATATCAATAAGTAAAATGTATTTTCTTATAGATTTTCAATGAAATGCTATCCTGATTTCCTGCTATATTTTGCATCCCGCTAGTTGTCGTTAATTTGTGGACAAGTGCACGTTAACTGTTAATAGTTTGATACTAAGGATTGTCCTAACAAATTTCTTAAGTTGAGATTAATATCAGGGTCAAAGTTAGGATTATTAAAATCGAATTCGCCTACAATTTAATAGAGGTATTGATGGATACAATATCTAAATTTATAACGTGTACAAAACATTTGAAACAAAAATATTACATGTGTCTAAATGAAAAATTAAGATTAATTAGGATATTAATAACAAAAAAGTTTAGTTAAAACGACATGAAAGTCAATAATAATTATAGTGAAAAAAAAACTGCTACTACTAAGTTAGTGTTTAATCTTTTCTAATTGTAATGTGCATCTAAGGTATTTTACTATTACATCACGCTCTGAAAGTGGGGAGGCGTGATTAGGCGGGGAACACCGACGGAAAGAGCGAGGTTGGGGTGACATGGAGATGGGGGAGATGGGTGGGGCCTACCGCTTGGATTTCATTTTTGTTTTATTTTTTTTTAATTTTAATCGGTTTTGAAGGTTGTTAACGGAGGTTTGGATTTTTGTTTTGTGAAGAAATGGTTGGGAGAAAATATAGCTGGACTTGGCAAATAGTAGAGGGGATATTATAGATAAAACAAATTTTGAAAAATATACTATCCATCATTTGAACATAAGGTTTTTTTTTTCAATTTTTATAGAATGTCTTGTTTGGTTTTCTTTAAAAGAGAGTTCTTCAAATTTATTTTTTATCATGTCTTCTTTGGTTTTTTTTTCAAATCTTTAAGTTTTGTTTATTCGTTACCTGGTTAGTGGTTTTTTTAGTTAATTTAAATTTAATTGTTTTTTAAGTTTTTTAAATCTATTTAACTAGAAGTTATACCCGCACTTCGCGGCGTGATAACGTGTTTTTAAAGTTGCGCGTTACGGATGGTTGTTATAAAATTTAAACATAGAAAAAACGCACTTAACAACTATATATTTGAAAAACACAAAAATGTATGTCATTGTCAAAGTGTATGCATAGAATATCCAAAAATAAATTCATAGTAAGTCGTTTATCATTTAATTTGACCCGACTGATTTATAGAAAAAAATTATATTTGATTTGACATATTTTCGAATAAAATTAACGCGAAGCATAAACCAACTTGAATTTATACTGGCACGTACATAAAAATAAGCACGTAAAAAATAGTGTTTTTTAAGTTAAAAAATGGTACGGCGCGTTGCGGCGGTGTCGAAACGTAAAGTTACTCGGATTGTTACCGTCTAATGAAAATGTATTAAATTTTGACCTAACTCGTTTCCGAACAAAATTTACATCAAAATGTAGAACAACTGAAAACTTAATGTATCTAACCAGACTCATTTTCAGGGGAAAAATAAAATTTATGTCAAAACATAACTTGAATATATACCACATGATACAACTCGATTACAAAAGTATTCAGAAAGTCAAAGCGTTGTCAGTGTAAATGCTGAAACTTGAGAAAACACAGAAAAATTATGTCGAAATGTAAATCAACTTAAGTTTATATCGACACGTAAATAAAATAAAGAAGTAAAACTCGATTAAAAAGTACTTAGAAAGTTTACGTGTTAAAGTCAATGCTGAAAATTAAAGGTTAAAATTAAAAAACAAAAAAAAACAAAACCTTAAAAAGACAAAAAAACCAAAAAAAACCACTGTTAATCCAACTTGCAAATGTATATATGTATAATTATTTTAGTAAATTAGTTATATAAAAATTAATAATTAAATAAATGCGTAATGATTAAAAAATGATTGAGGTGGGGTAATGTGAAGTGAAAAGAGACGAAACAACAATATGTGTTACTTGTTAGTGAAGGAAGTAAGAGTGGTGATATGTTAGTGAGATGACACTTATTTTATAATGTGACGGAACTGTGGAGTCAAAGGGTTGAAACAATAGTACATAACCTAATATTAAAAATATCAGTCGTTAAAAAAATAATAAAACATCATAATTAACTTATTTTAAATTTCATTTAGTTTTTTTATTTCTTTCTAGTTATAAAAACTAATTTCTTTCTGAACTACTATAAGCTACTGGAACACATATATGACCGATTTACCGTGCGAAGTATACGTGAAAATTACGTGTCTTTTTTAATTTAAGAGGGGAAGGGTATTATGATATTTTCTCTCGTGAATCTACTTCACCCCAGATTTTCAAACAATTATGACTTTTTCAGACGGTAATATTTTAAAGACGAATTACACCGTATTAACGAGCATTTCATTCTCTTTAATTTGAGTAGACTATTGTTATAGTTTTCTTATTTTTAAAATTTTATTTTACAAGCTATAAAATTACGTGATTTGTATAACGTTACGTGATTATGTTCCAGTATATCATTACATAACATAAAATTACGTGATTTGTATAACTTTAGGTAATTACGTTATTATAATTTTTTTATTGTATAATGTTTTTTACTAAAGTTATGCTTATTACGTGATTATATATTCAATATAATGAGAACTTAATTGTTTTTATGCTATTTTGTGATTAGATCTGTAATATTAGTCACTACGTGATTAGAGATGTCGTGTTACATTGAGCATTTGTTATTGCTTTGCACACATGGTACGTGATTATTACATTGAGTATTTGTTACTGTTTTTCCACACGCGGGACACGTGATTCTAGATTTAGGTATACATTGAGTATCTAGTACATGATTTAGGTATTCATTGATCAGGTGGTACATGATTATAGATGTAGTGTTTACATTGAGAATTTGTTACTGCATGAACATATGGTACATGATTAGGTATTTATTAACTATGTTCTAGTACGTAATTACGTATTATAACATAATCACGTAACATTACATAAATCATGTAATTTTATAGCTTGTAAAGTTTTTTTATTAAGAAAATATAGCAATAACCTACTTGAATCAAAGACAATAAAAAACTCGTTAATACGGTTTAATTTTAAAAATATATATTATCGTAGAAAAAAGTTATACCTGTTTGAAAATCATGGCATGAGTATTTCAAGTGAGAAAAGCCATAATCCAATTTTTCTATATGTGATTTCAACTGTAGAATCCTCTTCTTTATCATTTATGTAATTGTCACTATGCCATTAAGAGTCGTTGATCTTGGGAAATCTATGGATATGGTTCTCACGTACACTTCGTACGTGAAACCTTCTTGTACGTTTGTTGTTCTCACTACTATAATACCAGCATTAATATCATAAAACCAATATAATTATATAAATAATTGGATAACATAATTAACCTCTAATTTGTATAATAATTGTATGTTTAGAAGGATTCATGAGTTGATCTGCTATGAAATTTGAAATGATCGCGTGTCTTTTACTCTTGTATTTCCTCACCCTCCCTCTTCTACATGTGCAATTTTTCTTCCACATCTGCAATTTGTGCGGCTAAACTCTTACCGTAGATGGTCTAAATGCATGGTCACGTCCTTCCTACATGCTTGAATAAGCATCGTACTCAAAATTTCCTTTTATCGCGGCCATCCTATGAGTATGTATGTGAATCAAGGGCTCAAGGCCACGTTTTGTATTCTATACATTAAAACGGAAAATCGGATAATATTATAACATCAGGTGTCACCGGAAACTTTGTCAGTGGTAACCACCACTGGTGATTTTCATAACAGGAGTCCCTAAATCAAAACCTCACACCGTCACTGTAACATTATTGCCGGAGATCAAAACTACTGCCCTTACACACCAACATCATTCATCTCTGTTGATGACAACCACCATTAGCGTAAGCAACATCATGGGAATACGTGTGAAACTAATAATCCAAATTAAATAAAATGGAATAACCAGAATGTATACATTGAAATTCATCAGCATACGGTAACTTCGAAGATGATCTAGTAGCATTGTGCGATAAACAAGTGTCAATGGAGCTTCTGATTGCAATTAGGTTTTCCAATTTTAGGGGCTTGAGTACGGAGGTTGTAGTTGTAAGTCCCACACCAGTTCAGAAGGAGAACGAAACCTTCCTTATAAAGGAGTGGAAACCTTCTCTACCAATACGCGTTTTGTCTGGGCGAGCAACTTGTCGGGTAAAAACAAAACCGTGAGTTCCTGGATGGGCAATCCATGGGGGCAAAGCGAACAGTATCTTGGCACGCTTTACTTGGGCTGTTACAAATGGTATCAGAGCCAGGGGCTGGGCCAGTGTGTCAGTGGGCTCCCTAAAGGAGGTGGAAATGTAAGTCCCACATTAGTTGCTAAGGAAAACAAAACCTTACTTATAAAGAGGCGGAAACCTTCTCTACCAATACGCATTTTGCCTGGGCGAGCAACTCGTTGGGTAAAAATAAAACCGTGAGTTCCTAGATGGGCAACACATAGAGAGCAAAGTGGACAATATTTTGGCAAGGTTTACTTGGGTTGTTATAGTAGTAGACCGTATTGGAAGGGGTTTTCTTTTGAAATTTCATCGAATTGATGTGAAGGTGGTTACGTTGAGTAATCTGTTTGCATGTTACGTGGGCTTACAGGTGTTCGGCGGTGGTTGGAGGTGTTACGGTGGGTCGTCGGTGGTTCGTGATGGCTAGGAATAATGGTAGAGGGTGGATTCTATAGAGGTGAGTGGTGGTGGTGTTTTCCGATGGTGGTGTTGTGGTGGAGTGGGGAGGTAAATGGTGGATGATGGTGGTCGGTAAAGGTGGTGGCGATGGTGTTGGTTGTGGTTAGATGGTGGGGATAATGGTGACGATATGGAGGTGGTGACCGAGGTGGTGTGCATGTGATGAAGATGATAAAGTTTGTTTATTTCATTGCTATAATAATAAAAATAACAATGCAAAGACTATAATCCCTCCAGCAATTATGTTAAAAAGAATTTAATACCCTTCGAAACTAACAATCAACAAACGGTGAGTAAAGCCAAGGCCGCAAAGTGCATGAAAATGCAACCACGAGGGGTTTAGAAGGTAAGATTTTAATTTTAAAGACTCAGCCTATGATTTCAAACAAATTTCATAGACGCAAATTATACCTTACTTTAAAATATAATTTCCTGGTATATTTAATCTAATCTCTCTGTTAAACAATTTCCTTATACTTTTGTTTCTTCAGAAAAACAAATAAAATCAAAACCACATGTCAACATGATATGATAAAGTTGAAGTCTTCTTTTGAGTCAAGCATATAGAAAAAATCTAAGTTTAGTATATGGAACACAAATTGTTACTTTCTCTTGATGTGGTGCTACCCATCTATTTTATATTCAAATTTGTCATCTATTCTACTCCAAACAAGAGCAACTTTAAAAGAAAATGTAGAAAAATTGAAAAGGGATGATAACATGATGAATATGAATCTGTTGTATTTTCTACATCCGATTATTTTTTTTTTAATTCGAACTGTTTTTTTGACCAATTAAATGTATAATATCAAGTTGTTAAGAACATTAAAGAAAAATTTAAAATATAGATTTGATATGGTTACGTTTATGTAACATTTTAATTGGTTAGCCATAAAGTCGTCCTTGAACGTGTACAAGGGGAGCGACCATAAAGGCCTCAAATTTTTTATTTTACTATAAATACTAATATACTTGCATATTTAGCCAAATAAGATACAAAGTGTACCCAAAGTTGTAAGTGGTTCTAATATTAAAGATGGTCGTGGAACATATAACTAGTTTTGATTAGTGAATTGAGATAATTGTATATACATTTGTATTTAAAATGGTTTAACTATACTATATATAAGAGATTATATAATTACATCACCTAGCCTCCCTCTCTCATTATACGTGTGTGTATGTGTGAGATATTCTCATGCCTTTATACTTCAAATTGTTTTTGTACAAAATGTGATGCAACATGACAACTCACATGCAAAAGCTAATGTTTGTAGATTGTGATGTATCGTTTGTAAATTCTAATGTATTTGATATAATTAAGTGTATAGTCTATTTAAAGATAATATACTGGTGTAGTGGAAAAAGATGACGTTATTAAATTATGGCTTTCACTATTTTTAGATCCTTAAATCTTATTTTTATATCCTCTTTCGCTCTGTCTTTATATATATATTATCAAGAAGGAACGTTGGGCACAAAAGTAATTTACATATTTTAAGATGGTATGTGAAAAAATTCATTCACAAATTCCTCTTTGCCCTAAAATATTTCCTAAAGGGTCCCTACTTACACAAAAGCCAAAGAATTAATAAATATAAATTATTAATTATAGGTATTCTTAAATACAATTAAATTGATAAATTAATACAAGTAAATTGATAAAATAAATGTACACATAATATCATCGGATAATGAGCTTTATATATTTATTAAATAAACATTTTATTAAATATTTTATAATTACCTATATTATAAAAGTTAGAAAATTTTAATAAACTTTATGTTGCTACGTCAGTATGATATCAAGTGTGTAACATATAAAAACTAGGGTTATAGTTATATTAACAACAAAAAACATAAATTATCATAATATTTTACTTTTCCGTCACTTTTCTGGTATTTAGTTGTTTAGTAAACTCAACTTTCATTACAACACTAGCAAAATACAATTAATACTACATTTACTTTTAAATTCAATGTATCACGTGATAAACCCAATAATAGTAACTTCTTAACAGTATTAATAGGAGAACTTATCATTCAAAAAAATTAATAGGAGAACTTAAGAGATTTCGATAATTAACTTCATGGAACCTTTAAGGGCTCTTAATAACTTATTTCATTTACTTTTAGTAATAAAAAATCCTATATAAATATCTTGTAATGTGGTATGAACCTACATGTATCTTTGTATTGAGTATTAGAAATGGTGGTTGAAATCTTTCTTCGCTTTGGGCTCAATTGCATTTTACATTTTCTTGTACTCGAGAAATTATCTTATTTTTGACCTCAAAAGCTTGAGTGGACCTGTCTTGGCTACACTCTACTTGCGTTACACGCTCTTGATGGTTCTAGCCATCATGCTAGCTATGAGCACCGTTGGCTTCCTTTCTTTTTTCTTGTTCGTGCATTACTTGGTTCTAGCCAAGATGGTACAATGGTGTTAAGTCAACGTACATTTTTATTCTTTTTGTACCGGCCAAGTTCAGTTCGATATACGAATAAGTTAGAATTTGTATTTATTTATGTTATCATAGTTCCATAGCAAGAACTTGGATACGTATGGTAGGAGAGGGGATAGTTAGTTTGTAGGTGGGACTTATTTCTTGTTTTGTTGTATGCATTTTTTTGAACATGGCTTCAATTTATGGGCTTCATCGATATTCGGCTTTCATGGTTTGAAGGAGATTAATGGGACATAATTACTTAGGTCATCTGGTTCATTGAATCACTAATTTCCGACGACGAAAGTTTTTGAAACTTCTTAATCAATTAAAAATGCATATCGTTATAATCTCTTTTGTTACTTATCTGAAGAGTCCGGTTTTGCAAATGTTTGCATATGTATTAGGAATAAATAGACGAAACTTGGTTTTAATTATTTTAGCAAATCCATTACTAAATAGTATAAGGAATTTTTATCAACTATACTTGTATAATCTATGTAAACTATGTTTCGCTTCAAAACGTTTTTCATCATGACAGTTGAGACATCAAAGCCCTTGATAGTCTAGGTTATGTATTATCATTGACATTAGCATAACTACCATTCCAAGTTATAATAGTTACAAGAATCCAAGGATCAAGAAAATGAATAAGTTGTTTATTATACCAGACTACATTCCCATGAAATTTTTAAAAACAATACTAAACTTGTTTCGTAAGTTGAAGACTCATATGAAATTTGCTAAACGATATATATATATGAATTAATTGTTTCGTAAGATGAAGATTCATATGAAATTTGCTAAACGATATATATATATATATATATATATATATATATATATATATATATCATTCCATGGCTAATATGACAAAAGTATTAGAACCACCATCTCCAATACTTTATCATTTTATATTGTATTTGAACTTAGATGTTGCCGGCACAAGTCAATTCTAATAACAACCATATTCGAGTAGCATAACAAACATTGCTAATTAATGCAGGCTCAGGATTCATAGCTCGAACAGTCCAACGAAAGCAACTTAGGAGTGAGATGGATGCCTGAAGGAGGCTTTGTACGTCGTCGGGTTTTGTTTTATCGCTCAACGGGTCAATTTTTTCACACACATATATATACATACACACAATCACACACAACTTAAATATGAACTTTTTATCATTTAAGGTTTGAGTTATATTCTGGCCCTGTATTGTCGACTCCGCTGTAAAGTGCGAGGTCCCCACTAGTATATATCTATGTATGTATAGAAAGAGATAGAGATGATGAATGTGTGAATATTATCTCCCTTAAATAATTCGATATGGTGGTGACATGCGTTCTCTCTGTCCAAAAGGTTGGTGGCTCAAATTCAGCAAAGTGCAGGCATAAACGTATTTAGAAATATGTTATTTTGACGTTTAAAAAAATATATATTTAATAAATAAAAATGTTACGTATCATTATTATTTATATTTTTAATAGCAAATTTGGATCACTGACGGTCCACTGGAGTATCATTGTGCCACCAGCAGAACCACTCGATCATTTCCATCTCCACTAGGATTCACCAATTCAGGAGAAAACCCAATAAATCAGGGAAAAACTCCTTTGTGGGAATCGAACCTCTGACCTAATAATCCCAAAGACTTATTTTACCATAAGATGCCACTAACCTATAATGGCATGGGCATTATTATTTATATATAATTATTATTTGTATGAATTTATTTTTAATGATTAAGATTTTCTTTTATAGACACTCAATTCCCATTAACATAAGTCCCTTCGTAGTGGCAAGGATATGACGTCTAAGGGCGATATGGCGCCTTGCTACATTAAAACAAAGGGCACTATGCCCCTTTCTTCCCCGCTTCCAGCGAAAATTATAACGTTATGCCCCTTTCTCTCCCACTCATACACATATATTTATATACATATGAATGTATAATTAAAGGAGTTATATAACCTATTTTACACTATACACTCAAATTATATAACCACCTTTTTATATATTTTATGAGATCTTATAGTGATGGCCTAAGCATAACCCATTAAGAGATGGATGACCTGGTTAAATATCATGTTTTAATAATCCCTCGGCCCACAGAAAGATTTCAATTTAAGACTTTCATAATTTTAGATTTTAATCTATAAAAAGAAAACCATGAATATAAAAATGAAAAAGAAAACAAAAATGGTCTCCACCCCATCTTGTTCGCACATTAACCCGCACTCATATCAGTAATCTTCACGCAATTTCTCCCTCTTTCTCTCTCCTCTATCTCCCTCTGCAGGTACCACCTATACACACAATTATTGTATCTATTCATGTTCTCAATTCATATAACATCAAATTGTTTTAAATTCTTTGTTAGGCCTTTTCTATGCTCCTCAACTACCAATTAACCTAGCAATTTTCACATTTTTTAGATTAAAAAAATTGAAGAAAATGGAGTGTATTGCAGCAAGAGCATTGAAATCGAGCTTTCTGTCCGAAATAATTCGCATGAATTCAATTCCACAAGCTTCCTTTGAAGATTTCTGGTGTGTTGCCGGAATTAACACCGTTGTTAACGTCTCCTCCGATGAATTCGCTGTTGATGATCTTTTAAACCTCCCCGACAAAGATTTCAGTAATCCTGGTGATGATACTTTCGAAGAATCCTCCGAGGAGGATTTCGCTTCGGTTTCTTCGCAGGATAATGACACCGGTTCGATGAATTCGAGCATGTTTTCTAGTACCGGTGACCTTGTCTCTCTTTCGGCCGACCAGCTTCCGGTTCCGGTAATACAGATACCACAATTATAATTAGTAATTGATTGCATGGAAATTTGTTTGAAGAATGATTAATTTATTAATAATAACTTTTTCTTAACAACTGAAATTTTAAAAATAAATAAAAACCGACTAACACGAAACCAACCAGGAAATAAAAAAAACAGAACAGCTAAAAAGTCATGACTGGAGCAACTAAAAATTTTTAAATGAAAACCGACTAATTTGAAGCCAAGCCACCAAGTTAATGTTAACCTTATGATTATATTTTGGTTTAATTATTGCAGATTGATGATATGGAAAACCTAGAATGGTTGTCACAAATTGTGGATGATTCCGTGCCGGAGCTTCCAACTTTGTTCCCGGCGGTGACCGGTTTGAACCGGTGGTTAATGTGTCATCTCGGAGTTTCACGGTTTTGGGATTACCCTATCGGGTTCCGAAAAAGTGTAGAACCGACCGGTCGAGAAAAGCAAGTCGAGTTTGGTCCACCGGGTCACTCACTGAGTCGTCATCGAGTTCATTATCCTCTCATGACTCGTCGTCTATAACTTCTCCTATCCTTTTCAAGATCCCATTTTATTCCACTGAGGGTTTTGAAAAGCCACCGGCTGCGAAAAAGCCAAGGAAAAGTCCGGCACACCAAACCGGGCGTGGGTCAAGTGACTCACTGAGTCAACGTAGGTGCACTCATTGTCAAGTTCAAAAGACACCTCAATGGCGAACCGGTCCATTAGGTCCCAAAACATTATGTAACGCGTGTGGGGTCCGGTTCAAGTCGGGCCGGCTTTTTCCGGAGTATAGACCGGCTTGTAGCCCAACTCTTTCCGGTGACGTTCATTCAAACAGTCATCGGAAAGTGTTGGAGCTCAGAAAGAAGGAGAAAGAAGTTGAACTGGTTCAACACATGGCAGTTCAGTAGGTTCGGGTTATCGGTTGACCCGGTTCGTTGTCTAGACCAAGTCCCGTCTACAATGTTGGTGGGCCGATTTGTAGACTTTAGTTGGGTTGATAACGGCAGGTTAGGGAGGCATGATTAGGGTTTAATAATTTTGTTTAATGAGTGGTACAATATGAAGTATTTTATATTTAAGTTTTTGTTGTTTAGAAGGAATAGTGTATTGTAATTGTAGTTTATTACATAAGTCTTTTTTGAAACGATATGGTTCATGTCGTTTTCGTATTTCAAACTTTAGTTTAAATTTTGATTTTTTATGTTTGTTTGCTGGTTTCTTGACAAGTGGTTGTTCATGACGTTTTGCTAATTACTATTCTTGGTTGGTTTTAGGTATTGATATAGCGATCATAAGTTATATGCTATTTGTAGATTTGTATAGTGATATAGCGATCATAACTTATATACTATTTGTAGATTTGTATGCATGAGTATTTATGGTCTGGTTTAGTTTGGTTTGATTCGATTTTAACGTAATTGATATTCTTAACAAGATGATAATTCGCGGTTCAAAAAGCAGAAGATTTTTCACTTTATTCTAAATTGTTGATTTTATTATAGTTGTTATTTTGTTTTTTGTTGTTAACTATTATTATTATTATTATTATTATTATTATTATTATTATTATTATTATTATTATTATTATTATATTATTATTATTATTATTATTATTATTATTATTATTATTATATTATTATTATTATTTTTGCTAATATTCTTATTTGATTTCTTTGTGTGTTTAAAGCTTTTACTATTATTATTATTATTATTATTATTATTATTATTATTATTATTATTATTATTATTATTATTATTATTATTGTTTCTTTGTGTGTTTAAGGCTTATTTTGACTAGTGGCCACAACTTTTTAATCAATTATTGCGCATGCGAAACTCAAACCTAAAAGTTGACAAATATTTCTAATAATAATATACAAGAGCAAAATCTATAGACACTTACAAAAATTTATAAACTTTGCTTGTACTTTTTTTTACCAGTTTCAATCTTGAAAAGTGTTTTATGAATCGGTATCACTTAATTGTTGAATACGTAACTAACTAATAAAGAACAAGAATCGGTATTATATAATACATATGTAAGATCCTTGGTTAGTTAGCTAAAGTTTTATACAAATTTTGAATTTAGATATTGATATTACAAATGCATGTCCATACGTATTTTCAAGTTTCTTAAAACTTTATAAATATTAAAACATTTCAACATATTATCGTTGTTTAGTTTCGTAATTACTAAACATGATGCGGAAGCTTGAACTTTGATCGTGTTCGGTTCTTCGTTAAGCTTGATCGTCATCCGGTACTTCGAACCATTACCTACATTTCATAAATCATGAACTGCGTTAGTTATATGGAGTTTATAACTAATCTAGTTAGGCCCGAAAGCTCAAAACAACGAAAACAATATTTTTTTCAAATTACCCGTCGTAAGCTACGGTTTTGTACCGTAACTTACAGTACAAGAATCCTGTTGTTACAGCAGCTGCCTACCGTAAACTACGGTAGGCCGCCGTAGCTTACGGTGGGCTGTTGCAGCTCATGTCAAATTTTTTTTTTTGTTACGAAAACTTACGTAACTTATTCAATTTTCATCCGTTTCACTCGAAACTTGTTTCTAAATGTCCGTAAAATGTTTACCTACATATTTAACTAGAAATCCTTAACCCAGATTCACAACTTTTATGAATTACGCAACCATTACCCGGTTTATACGCATATTCATTTTAACCCGTTAAAGGATTTAAGCATTTGAGCTTAAATCTCGCTCCTTCTTTCCTTACCTAAGACTTCTTTTATCTACCACCACTATATTTGTGATGGATTTTATATGGTAAAATCATATATTCCGAATTTTACCCTTCGGTTTAACAATTTACGAAAAAGGCCCCTTACGAGGCATTAGACCCAGAAGGCTTATACCTTTAACTTTTACACTATCGAAAGGATTTACTCAATTACAAAACTTATTTTCAAATTACCCTTAAAGATCGTTTGTCCGGTTTGCAAATTAGAGGGCATTTTGGTCAACTTTAGTCCTTTCTATGGCGAAGGACTTTTAAAAACATATTTTGCCCAAGTGAGCATCTTTAATCAATATTCTATTTAAAAATCATTATGTTCTTAAGAACATAATATCACCGATTCAAATTATTAAATATACCTTACTTTGGGTAATCCAATGTCCACTCATGATTCGTTTAACTCTTATCGGACCTTAAGTCCTCATTGAAAGTTTGACCCATTACACATACCTGGCTCGGATCATAGCATTGACTGTTTTACTACTTGTGCTATTAATTGCTAATTAATAGTGATGCAAGCCATACGCTATTCTCCCTGTGAGCACAAAGCTCGACAAACGACCATTAGTAATTGTTCTCGTTTGGTCTAAATGACCATTTTATCACTATGAGATGGTATTTAATTGCCATCTCATCCATGTGGCCCGTATCGGTTTACAACATACGATCATATTACTAAGAAAATCATTTCTTAATTCTTTTGACTCATCATGGCTTACGCCATAAAGTGTGTTTTTTATAACTATTATTTAGTCGTCGACTCGTGACCAAGATTACTATTTTACCTTTGTTAACCATTATGGTTTACACCATAAGGTAACTTTTCAAAACTTCTTGTTTATTCGTCATCACATGATCGAATGACCGTTTTTACCCCCTTTTTACCATCAAATATGGTTTCTTACCATTTTCACTTGTTCCGACCCGTATCATTCCGCGTTGGAACATCATATTTCAAATACTAATTTACCTTATTCATAAACAATACATTAAGTAGGTGTTCTACTAAAAGGGTGTAAGCTTTACTTACCTTGCATCCGATTATGCTTTTCCTACGTACTTGATCCGTTTGACCCGCTTTCTCCCAAGCTTCCACCTTGCTTGTCAAACGTCAAACTACCATTTATTAGTCGCAAGATGGTTAGATTAGTCATCATTTATTACGACTATCCCACCTTAAAGACTTTACATCAAAATTATCATTTGATCATATTATAGGTCAGTTTGACTTTTAAAAGTCAACTTCCTATTAATATATGCAATGCACAATTAAGTTCAACAAACTCATTTAGGCATTCCATAAATTACACGCTAAATGCTATTTCTGGACCACCGTTTTAACTAAATTTCTCTACTAAGTTCATAAAATTGTTAAATCAGATTAACATGGTCTCAATCATTGTATGCTAATCTATCAATCATTATACAAGAACTTAGGATTGTTTCATCACCATGAAACAACCAATTGCATCATATATATGAGATTTACCAAATTATCAACTTAGCCAAGGGCTATAAACATTCATATACACATGATGATTTCAAGCATTTATTAACATGCATATAACATCAATTTCATCATATTATCAAAAGGCACTTCAAAAAATACTTGTTAATCACTTACAAGTAATGTTTCATCAGATATTTCATAATTTCATTATGTCTAACGAAATTAAGCATACATATACACTCAATTTCATCTTTGGATCATAATCCAACAATCTAATTGCAAGTATTCTATTTGTCTCAAGTTATAACTTTCACAAATCTACGTTTTGAGATATACCACATGATCCCCTCGTTTAGGTGATCGTTTATATGCGTTCATGCATTGATTTAAACCTAGAATTAACCTTCAATTTGGTGAATTTAGATGAACAAGGCTGCTCCCTTTTTCTTCCTTTTGAACATCGACCAGAATACACACTAATGTGTGTGTTCTTCTTAGTTTTGCCCCTTTTATCCCTTACTTTCAATTGTCCAGATTTAGTCCCTTAGTTTTAGTTTTGTTTAAACCCTAGTATAACACTTACTAACAATTAACTATTTTCATAACTAGGTTTAGACATTCCTAGTCAAATTAATTAAAAAATAGGGTGTTACAACCCAATTCAATTTAAGTCTCACTCACCTGAGCCTTTTAAAAACTTTTACTTACTACAAAGTATTTGTTTACTTTAATTAGCGTTACTTTGATTATTTAAAATCCTAACGCTTGTCCAGGCAACTTTTACCGCTGATGGTATTATACCCATTCTTTATTATTAACGGGTTTAATTACCAAACTCGTTTTTTAGAATGTTACAACATAACTTTTTTTATCAATACCACATGACATCGACGTATTTACTAGTTCGAATTGACTTATTAAACTTATAAACTTCCTCTTGTTAATATGTTAGGTGTAATGATACATCTAATTTATTATTTATATCAACCCAAAAAGTCAGCTTATTGGTTTTGGTATTTGATGCAATCAATTTTGTATTAGTCTCCCACTTACTATAAAAGTCATATGTTTAATGAAGCTCTTGGCATGTTCATGCTTCTTTACATTAGATCCTTCAAAAAGTACATGAACTCTAAATCAGAATCAGAAAGGTAGGATTCTAACTACGCAGAAATTGAGTGAGATATTAGAATAATAGATTCCATTTTGGGTTTAACAAAATTCTAACTAACAAGTTTAAGTTGTAGGCTTTTTGTGGTCTTATATAAGTTAAAAGGTTATTTTATGACTTTATGTAAGTTCAGAGGCCACTTTGTTATTTCAACAAACTTAAAAATGAAAAGATTACAAGGGAAATAAACAGTACCTTATTGGATTTCACGAAGACTTTTGACTTTTGCCTTGCTCACTTGATTACGCACGCACTTAAATCGAATAAAATAATGTAAAATAATAAAATTTCACTATTTATAAAGTAAGTCACCAGCTTCCACAAATATTATATAAATTAAATGTAGTTTTACTATTACAAACACAAATTGACTTTATATTAAAAATGTTTTACAGTCTTATTATTAAAAAATATTTCTCAACTCAATTTTATTATATTAAGCTCTTTGAATTTGTTTAAAATGCACACACTTATGTATATTTTTTATACAAAAAAATACTTTTTATCCTTTGTTGAAGATTATGAAATGATATTCTAAAAATATATCCACGTACTTGAATAATTTCATTTTATTATATATAAGATTCTATACATTTATATATGATTCAGCCAAATTGACAAAGTGGTATTTCATTTACTTAAAAGAGTCTGACATTTAGTTCAACAAAAGGTTGTGAACATAATCATTACATAACTAATGCTTGTGTTACTAATAGGCGTTTAAAAAAAAGTCATAGGTACGTGTACTTTTTTCTAACAAGTTTACGACGTTTATTATACCTATAAAAAAGAAGTCATAGGTATGTGTACTTTTTTGTAACAGGTTTACGGCTTTTGTTATACCAAAATTAATTAAGTTCATGAGTTACTTTTTCTCTTACGCAATTAGAAAATAATTTTGTTTTTATGGTATTTCCCTTTTAATAAATAAATTTATTATCTATTATCTAACATGCCCTTATTATCAGTAAAATAAAAATGTTATATTAATTCATTAATATTACAAATAAATGTCATTTGTTTTAGAACAAATCAAATTGAAAAAAATTATTAAAAAATGGAGAAAATATACCGTTGACATTTGATGATATGTGGAATACGTGTGGTTGATGAGGTACTACTTATATGAAATATCTTCGATATGAATTCAATAAATCAACGTCATTATGGCTCACCAATCACTGATTCAATGTGCACTCGTACAATGATATAATTTTTTTTTTGCAAGTGTTGACCAAGTTGACTTGAGAGTAATAACTTAGAACGATGCAAGAAAAAATGTATATGAACTTTGTAATCTTTTAAAAAAAAACTAACATGAAATAAATGTTTGATGTATAAGAAAAAATGTATATGAACTTAGGTTAAATGCATAGTGAGGATATGTATTTCTATCAGCATGTTTATTATATAAAAAAATATCGTAAACTTAACTTTTCATAACAAAACATCACATAAAAACAATTGTCACAATTTTATAGAAAGCGAGACAAACTAAATACATCTAACCAAGTGGGTTTATCCAAATGCTAAGTATGCAAATCATAAAGACGTTATATCAACATTATTAACCACCCCTAGTTACTTTTAAAGGGATTCTAGACAACAACTTGGCGTGTAGGACTTTAAATTTTGTACAATAACACTTAAAGTTATGTGTAGCTAATAAAATCTATATAGACGGGTGGCTTATTATTTGTTTGGTATGCTAAAATAAATGTTGTTGTCAAACACTTCTTATACTCTTGAAATTGTGAGGACGTTTTTTTTAGAACGGCTAACATCTCTTTAATCAATAATTAGGTTTATTATTCTACACCAATGGTCGCTATGGGACTTGAACCATCAACCTCACAAGGAGAGAACATTTTACAACGTTGATACCACTAGATCAGAAGCACTTTAGTCGCAAGAAGATGATTAAACCATATTGCATTGTAAATCAACGGTATGGCATATCGTTTATCAGTCATATGCACTTTCTCAAGGGAAAAAAGTCTACGTAGTTGAGATTCACTAGAATTTATATATATAATATTAATTAGTGAGTCATCTGAAAGGACTAGTCATAATTGGTTTATTAATATCATCAATTGATTGATGATTGATTTATGAATAGGGTTCAAATACCAACTAAATTGAATGACCCATGAATATGATGCTCATTTTCCCTCAACTGTATTTGTTTTGGCCTCATTACCGGCAAAGTTAATGTAGATTTGAAGCATGCCATGTGAGAGTGGGTAAGATACCAACCAACACAATCTTACACTCATAATAATAACATAACATATTGTGTGTTTACTAATTTCTTATATAATTTGAAAGACATGTATGTACATGTATAAGTTCTGTGAAAAATGATAAACGCCTTATGCTACTATATGTTTACCTGACCTCACACCGAACGATCTTATATGACCTTGCCTCGAGAGACTTACGTGCAAAAGTTAATAGTTTGTGTGTTCAGTAAATGTGTAATGATTATTTCAACACATATACACACAGAGAACTTGTGTTTCCAAACATGAATACCCAGCATGAGTTTACATCATGTTAAAGCATTTTAATTTTGAAAATTATCACGTAAATGATTCAAGTTAAATCACTAGGGTTATGTTTTTATATATTGTTTTCATCATACTAGATATAATTACTTTAGATACTTAAGTGACAAAATTGAAAATTTGTGATGTTTGAAGGGACTACTCATGTATGTATATCTTAGACTATTGTATAGTGGTTTTAACTACACATTATTGTTAAAGTGGTAAATAGAGCTTTAACTAAACCATCATTTAACATGGATATAGTGGTTTTAACTAAAAGTTAAATAAAAGAAATAAGAAAAGGAAATAGATGTGATTAGTTGGTTGGTTTGCAGGTGGCCGCCATCTCCATACCCTTCACGTGGCATGGCAGCTCTTTGACGTCTCGCTACACTAAGTCTTAGGGTGTGCAATTAAAAAAAACCCAAAGTAAAAAATTATATGTTAAGTAACTTAAAAGTGTTGGTTTGTTTTTATAAGTAAATTGAGGTGTGCAAGACTCTTTTACAAGACTTTTAAACCGATAAGATTGAGCAAATTAGACATGTAACAACTATGTTTGTTATGTTCTTAGTTTTAAAAATGTTTTTAAAAAATAGTTTCTCTGTTAATGATTTCTTATTAGCTTTACATATGTTTTCAAGACCAGCTAAACGTTATGGGGTAACAGACACTTGACATGATTTATAAATCTGTTTTTTAACCATTGTATTCTTCCTTGTATTGTAATTTGTAAAGCCAGCACCATGGTTTAACAAATGTCATGTTTTGACAAAAAGTTGATCAGTTTGTATACGTTGGTTGGTTTATTCATCTTCATATGTTTTAGAAATACAATTGTCGATCAACTACATTAAAGTTAACCATTAACAGTGTTTAATAACCCTTAACGATAGCTAAAAGCTGCTGATTGCAAGAAAAAAGATCCAGCCGAATAACATAAATGCAGTCGATACTATGTTAATCATATCATAAGCACTAGAAAGGCTTGCGAAAGTATCTACCCCTACACCTGCTGTGCACATGTTTTACAACTTTCAAAGACAAGACAGATAGCCTAAACAAAACCTGAAAGAAACGTCTACACAGAAACACTGTAAAAAGTCATACCTAAGCTCACTTCAACGCCCTCTGTTGTTGAACGATCCCTGTTTCTTCCAATGACTTCTGTTACTATTGAAACCCGAACCCCCACCCCCACCTCTGTTGTAGGGTTCATTTCCATCCCCCTGCTTCCGTTCCTAGGTCTTGGTGAGCCCCAGTTTGAATCCCCAGCTGATGCCACCTCACCCAGGTTTCCAGTCCCAGAAACCATTGGCGCTTGGGTTGGACCTGGACCTGGACCACCAACCCAGGCTTGATTTGGTGCAACTGCTAGAACCGGTTGTGGAGGAACCCAACCAGGGTTCACATTACCGACATTACCAGGACCCCATGAAGGGTTAACATTAACTGTTCCCCAATTCATTGGTTGATTACCTGTAGTGGGTCCTACCAGTCCCATATTCGCATTTGGAGGCACTGCCAGCCAGCTTACATTCGGTTGGGGCGGCTGCGGCAAAAAGTTCCCAGCAGGATTCTGAACCGCCGCCCACTGGTTCAGTTGTTGAGTGACTTGAGTCTGAAGCGGTGCACCACCACTCCAACCATAAGCATTTTGACCAGCAAGCGTGTGAACCATTGCATTAGGCTCGTTTCCACCAGCAACCATCGATGCAGCCAATTGGGTATTACCATTTGGTGTAGGTGACTGCAGTCCTTCGTGATACGAACTAGGACCCACAGTCGGGCCCACATGTCCCAAACTTTGAATTGGAGTAGGAGAAGGAAGGTTAGAAAAACCATGTTTCTCAATTTTGACTATAAACCGTCCCTCTAATGCATCGGTTAAAAGAATACCGTCTTTTTCCTTCTCATTTGTTCTCCATATTCTCAAATCCACAGGAAAGAACTTATTGTTGTTCCATTTACGCAACTGTGCCGTAGAAAACGGACCCTGAATTTTCCCACTTGGATCCTTGTAATGCCATATTTTCTCTCGTTCCGAAGCGCCATCTTTTGTTGAACTAACATTTTTCTCTGTTTCATTTGCAGAACTCAGTTTCTTTAATGCACTTGGTGGTGGTTGTATGACTCTATCTCTTCCTTGATCCCGAATATTATCATTATGCAGGAGGCCCATTCGGGGAGAAGTAACAGGATCTTCAACTTTCTTTGAATAATCATTACTCGACAAGTTTCTGCTAAACTCGTAACTCTTTCCAGAATTTCTAGATGTACCTGTACCAGTGCCAGTACCTCTCCAAGATTCTTTTGAAGGGTAGTCTCGTCTTTTGCTAAATCTAGAACCCGCAGAGCTATTGTACATATCTACATATCAAAAGAATTTAGCATTAAGGGTCGATAAGAACATCTTTTTAAAATAATAAAATTTAGAATACCTTGTTTTTTGTCATCTTCATTTGTGTCATCTTCAGATTCATGATTTGGATCCATAGTAGGATCATCATGTATCACGGGAATATCTTGTAGCCTGCGTGCACGTTCCTCAGATGTTTTCAGGACTTCTAACTTCTCAACACATTCTCTGAGCGTAGATGTAGGTTAAGGATCATCAAGAAAATGAGATATGTTATCTAAATAGAAGTAGAGTAAAATATAATTGACATTGAATCATTTCCACATCAGTGCAAGGAAAAACTGGTGTGCAGAGTAGGGGTGAGCAAAAAACCGGACAAACCGATTTAACCGAACCGAAAAAAACAAACAGCACAAAAAACCGAAAAAAAACCAAACCGAACTGAACAACCTAAAAATCATTTTTTTTAATGTTTTTATATATTGATATAGGAAGTGTTAGTTTTATTCTTTAATGTTACGTATTTATAATAAAAAACATCAACATGTTTATTTATCTTTGAAATGATTTATTCATTGCCTACAAGAAATAACAAAATTTAACATAAAAGTTAAATGATTTTCAAAGTATTATAAAAGAAAATGTCTAATAAAAACTTTGAAGAAATATAAAAAAAAATTGAAGTTAGGTTTATGTGAACATATTAATCAAAAAGGTTAAAACATAATAACTTAAATGTATACATCTAAGAAAGATTATTAAATCTTGGATTATACTTTGTATTTTTGAATCTTATTTAATTTTGTTCCAAAAACCGAAAAAACCGAACCGAGCCGTTGCTAAAACCGAAACCAAAAAGCCCAAAACCGAATGGTTTTCAATAATCAAAAACCGAAGATTTCGGTTACGGTTTCGTTTTACCATAAAACCGAACCGTACTCTTAAAGCTAGAAAGATGGCATTGATATGACATAGCAAATATTAAATAAAAAAGGATATTCCTTCTTACGCCCTAAATCACTTGCTCGATCACGAAGATGACTAAGACGCACAACCTCTGTTTCAAGCCACTGCACAGCATAACATAAATTTAATCCAATATATTTAATGCACCACTGTGATTCAAATGTGCAACACTTACATCATTTACTCTGGTTGCCTGAAGTTCAATGGCTTTATCTAGAACATCCCCCTAAAAGCAAAATACAAACTTAGAGAAAACATACCATATTTTATAACAGTAATCGGTTTATGTATGAAACAAGAGCATACCACTGTCAGTCTATTAATTAAGCCACACTTTATACTTTGTCGAAGACGCTTGCATTCATCCTACCATAGAAAATTTAGACACGTCAGCAACTCAAATATCCAAATTAAATTAATATAACAGTAAAAACAAAATAAAAACATTAACACCTTACTGAAATCTTGATTTGAAATGGTGTCAATAGATACAGATTCCGTTTTGTCAAGATTCAATATTTCAAGCATGATATCAGTCTTCTTTTTGCCAACCGCATAGTGAGCACCTGTAGTAGTAGTAGTAGTACCTGCATAAGAAACAACAATAAACCTATGATCGAAAAAAAGTTTAAATTAATGTTTCCCTTCAATAATTACCTGTAACATGCACCAGTCTATATATATCCTGATTATGATTAGCAGCAGAGATCCTTATTCGAACGAAAGCACCAACAATTTTGCTATGAAACGATTCAGTATCATCAAGTAAATCCTCTGCCAACTTCCGTTTTATATATATTAAGTTTATATTGTGGATATCGATTGCAGCATAATCATCACGATTGGATTGAAGCTCTTGATCACCTTTCTTGCGGTTTTTACGTTTTTTATCTTTCGTTTTCTCATCATCTACGGGGCTAGTTTCAGTATCCACCACACTCCCTTGGTTATCATCGTCTTCTCTAATAAGAAAATGAGATTCAAGAAGTTTTAACATCTCAAAATGGCCTACACGCGGTTTACCAAAAAGCCCTTGCAGTCTTGCATCACAGATAATTTGACTTTTACGGCGAGAATCACGAAGTTTGTTTGTTTTAATGTATTCGAGTAAGAGAGCTTGTACATCAAACTGAGACTGATACGATGTGTCGTTTCCCATGTGTGTGACGAATTCAAGTAGTTCTTTTGATGCCCACTGGACCCCGTCAGAAGCACCGGCAGCAGTACCGCGAGTTTTGGGCTTCTTTGACTTTCTGCTTCTGGTCGTCCTTGTTTGACTTTCTAGATTCTCAGAAGGATTTTCTGATCCTGAGTCACCATCAGAATGTCCAGCTGGAAGCACTTGTTTGCCAGCTGGCTTGGATCCCATATAAGGATTTTTCGCCTCAGCAAGTTCCGATAAAGAGAGATCAAGTTTTGCTTTCATATCTGTCCAATAATCCTTAAACAGATATTCCCAGCTATTCTTGTCATTAAAGTCTATATTTCCCTGCATATTAAACCAATATATAATAAAAAAATCTAGCATCCTTATTTATTCAATGACATTATTTACAGCCCTAACGATGAGTATACCTGAATTTCCTCTGAATTATTTTCAATTAACATCACCATATTCATGCAAGACTCACAAAATCCTTTCTTCTCTTTCTCTCTGACACATAATATAACATCTGTTTTAATGCATGATTTGCACAAGGAAAAGGTGCATGTATAGCACATATATTCAGCCTTCTTTGAGCAGTTGCTACACAGGTGCCAGCCTGAAAGCCAAGTTAACAAGATGTAAGTTGATATCGAAGTATTTCAAAGTGAATGATATATGAATAAGTCAAGAGTAAACTGACATTTGTCATGTTCGGAAACACGCTCATGTAAGAGATTATGTTTTACTGCTTAGATATTTTTTACGTTATTGCTGAAGCTTTCATTTTTCTAATTAACCAATGAGTGGACTGACATTTGTCATGTACAGTAACACGCTCATGTAAGAGATTTAACAGCTCCGTTTCATAAAAATGAAAGCTTCTTTAATAACATCAAATCTATCTAAGCCTTAAAACATAATCTCAAAAATATAGTAAAGATGAGTCTTTTTAACATGAGAACATGATTCGATAGAGCAATTGAGCATATAAAGCTTCATGTGCCTATCCTGTCTCACGTGTGAGAATTTAGAGAGACTTGTTATAGCAGACCATCTATTATTAATATTATTCAAGACGAGAAAACCATAGGGCTTGCAGAGCTAGTTATACATTCCCTCCATTCCCAAAATAGGACATGGGTTTGTGCTTTTTTTGTTAATTCTTGTTGTTTTGTGGCCTAAATTTTAGCAAAATTACAAAAAGAGTGTGATATTTAATAGAAAATATGACATTGTCATTATGTAATAGTACTAACAAATAATATCCAGAGCCATACATCAAAAAATACAATTCAAAATTCTGCTGAGCCAAGTTTGTCAACAAGGTTAACTAGCCTAAAGGTTGCTCAGGTAGACCCAAATATACTTTAAACATCAAAAAGCCACCAAGTCAATATAAGCTATCTATTACAAATTCTTCATAAAGTTGAAGTCTTGAACAGAAATCCTTAGTACCCCTACTAAAAAAAATTTGCTACAATTGTTTCCCAATAAACCTTAATAATCAAATACATCAATGGAATATAGCTTTGCTGAAAGCTATAAGGATAATCAGTCATCAATTAGTATGATTAGTGTATTCGCAGCAAGCAACATAAAGTGATATCCTTCTATAATATGTGATGTAAACAATAAAGGCATGCCACATGAAAACTGAATGCATATGTATGTGTGTGTGGATGGTAAACAAACTTCACAATCAAAAGATTTGCAAAAGGAACTAAATGTATTAAAAGGATGGAAAAACAACGCACCACAATTCCATCGACCCTTAGTTTGAAAGAAAGCCTCTCCCGGTTAATGCAAGCAGGATGATAAGCTTTAGGGCAATTACTGCAATCACAAAACAACAAAGTCAAAATCAGTAACAAAACTCCAGTTAATTTAAACCCGAACCGATCACTAATCCGAACACTCACCGCTTATCACATATCACAAGGTCTCCACCATCATAACACATGAAGCAAACATCCTCCTCCTCAACTGTCTTCCGCCCTCCACCACTAGATTTCGGAGTAGCCTGGGGCGTCTTCCCTCCTCTTTTCCGTTTCTTCCCCCGCCACCCCCGCGTTTTAACAGGCTGCTCCGGTGATTCGGCCCCTGCTTTCTCTTCATCACTCTCCACATCCGTATCCACCAACTTATTCTCATCCGCGTCCACCGGTTCTCCTTCGTCATCAACTTCCGTAACACCAACCGGTTTCTCCTCATCAACATCATCCTGACCTTCCGTAACTGCCTCATCTGTTTCAACATTTTCCTCATCACTCTTAACATCTGTCATCACTTCTTCCTCCATTTTCACAGTCTCTGTCTCATCATTCATATCATTATTATAATTATTATTATTATTATTCTCCCCGTTGTTGTTAACATCTTCCTCTACTGCAATTAACTCTTTATCTTCTTCAGCTGTCACATCAACGGTAGAGATTTCATCTCCAGCAGCACCGTGACCACCGTCCTCAACCTCCTCCTCCTCCGCCGCTGTTTCCTCCACCGCCGTCGTGAGAACGGGTTTCGAATCGTCCGATTCTTTTTCTTCGCCTTTTAGGTCTTGAATGTTCGATTCTGATACCTGTTTTTCTAAATTGTTATCATTGATGGTATCGTTTTCAATCAATACTTCATTCGATACGGTTGTTGTGGAATCTATGAGGTGGTTTTTGGTGTTTTCTTCTCCGATTTCCATGGCGGAATTGTTTCGAAACCCTAACCCTAATTTCTTCACCTGTTTATACGGATAGACATGTGCGGATGTTTACGAAGCTCCTGCGAATAGAAGTTAGAGAGCGAGGTTGGATATTTGGGGATGGATATATACACGGGAGTCGTGTGTGTGTGTGAGGGAGGGAGGGGGGAGGGGATTGGTTTGCCTTAACCTTTCTTTGTGTTTGCAATTTTGGAATAATAGAAAACAATAACTTTTTGGTATCCATTTGTTTCTTATGTTGTCAAGTTTTACAATGAAATGGAAACTATGGTAAGTTTTAGTAGGGATTTGAAACAAAATGCGGACAAATTATCTTTGTTTTTCGGTTTCTAATGTGGTTTTTGGGATCAATACCTTCAATTCAGTACCAGTTTGATGCAGTACGGTATTTGTATTCAGTTTTAACCTTTGAATATGAGCACTTTCATACTGGTACCGGTATCATTTTTTCGATTTTCAGGATCAGTACTTTGTGTACCTATAAGGTACTGAGCTCATCCTAATCGGTAACATTTATGGTATTCGTGATGTATAATTAGTAATTTTTATGTTAAGTTGCTCCCGTGTGCCTTTCACATGTGGGAATTTTGGTCATTTTTACTCATTTCTAGTTTACCAACAGTTAGACGAGTCAACTTGATCCACTAGACATTTATGATAAGTTCTTTATATCATAACTTTGTGATAAGTTTTTATAGTTGAAAATGATAGTATAATGTGAGAGATATGTTGTTTTAAATAAGACAACTTGATGTGTTACCATTTTCTATCACCTTATCTCTAGCATTCATAACTCCATCGAATTAAGCGATTAACCTGCAAAAAAACGATTTCTCGTAGTTATCTTATTCAATAGATATAATCACATAAAACGAATATAAAACTCAATATTTGAGCACATTAAACCTCGGGTTTCACCCTCTCCATCAGATACTCGCGAGTCAAACCTAGCACTTTGGTCGTGGCCATTAACTAATGTAATGAGCCGAGGATATCCAGGACACGGTCGTTAACCCCCAATTTTTAAGTTATCAAACAAAACTGATTAAAACGGAATATGCAGATTTACTAGCCACAGTCCGGCATTCAATTGATCCCATTTCCGACCAAGCGGTAATAATTTACCGTAACCCAAGCCCGTACAAGGAAAATAAGTCGAGAGTATTTACCTGAGCTAGTATTGATTTTAAAATGCAAGATTTAATATCTCAGCCGTATCCAAAATGAAATAAGTGCAGATAGCATTTACCGGAAGACACTAGTCTGGATTATGGCATAAGCTAACCAATTAAAATGCTGACGATCTTATTTTAAGTCATAGACTTAGAACGACTAGCGTACAGGATCAAAACGGTATAATACGCTAGATTAAGCGATGATAGGATAGAATGTAGTTTAAACCCAACAAGTACTATGACTTGTATAATATGGGTAAACCATAAGCATTCTGGATTTTGAGACTAAAATGATAAGGTTAAACCCGTTTCGGTTAATTTCCGTAAACTAGTTACATATACTTAACCGTGCGCATATAAGCGATATCGGGTAACCGGATAAGTCATGGACAAGTTCCATATGCCATTGTACTTTAAATAAGTTATAATATCAGTAGGATATCAACTTACATGCCCGTTAAGGTTTTAAAATGTTATTATGCCTCATATGGGCGTTTTGGTAATTATACATCGTATAAAAGAAACTTGAATTTATTTTGATGTTACGACCATAAGTATTCTGAAAAAATAATTTATTTATGATATAATATCAGTAAGAACATGATCATATGTCTAATTTATCATTTATGACCAAACTATGCACCGTAGGGCGTTTTGGTCATTTTACACATAGTTTTAAATATATATTTTGGGTTCTGAGTTTATATTATGTACCCACTGTAGAAATATTTGAAATAGGTTTTAAAATCAATAGGTAACAAGTCTTGTCGATAAATATGGTTTAAAACCATATTATGCGCCGAAATGGCGTTTATGCCGTAAAATGACGATTTGTGTGAGGTTTAGTAAAAACTGATGTTAAGATTAGGTTATATGTTTTATACATGTTATTTAATATAAAATATCAGTAGGTAAAAAATTTGATATGAAAAGTATGATTAAAACCATTATATGAGCCACAAGAGCTTTATCGTCATTCATCGACATAACACAAGAACTTGTACGTAAGCTCAGTATACAATCTGACTTGACATCCCAAATAATCCTACTTATGATATTACATCAGTAGGTAGTTCATATTTCAAGTTCATTATCGTTTAAACCTTCTTTTATGAAAAATGGGCATTTTAGTCAAAATGGCATAATAGTGAAACTTGTGCATAAACTCAGATTCTGATTATGATCATGTAATATAACCTCATAGGGTTATGCTACATCATATTACGATCATAATGCAACCTTAGATCAGTAGCTAACTAATCTAAATCTGGTCATAATCACAAGTCAAAGCAGAAGTCAAACCTTGCGACTTTCGGTTGCAAACCGACCCTAGAACTGAAATTGACGAGTCCAACATGTTCTTATATGTTCTAATAATTATTACCAACTTGTTTAAATGTCAAAACATGTTTCATAACTATCTAAGTTCATATTATAATATTTTTGAAAACTGGTCTGTTTGACTTTTTAATAATAAAACTTTGACCCGTCAATTGGTCTAGCAAACGTGATCTTTAGGAGGTGCCTATCATAGGGATTAACACCTACCTTATTACGATCACTTAGCCATGTTTGTAATGAACAATTGTTGGACCATAATGGTCTAACCAAAAGTCAAGGCGTTTTCCGTAAAACGCTTGACTTTTGGCTATAAAAGCCTATAAACGAAAATACAAGAGAAAGGAACACTTACAAGTGATTCATAGGATGAAATAGAACTAAGTTGGATGCTCCTTTCAGTTAGGAACTTCCAGAGGAGGGAGATAGAGTGATAAATGAGAAATGTGCAAGTTCAAGTGGTGAACCTTTGCACCTATTTATAGTTGGAGAGCTTGAAAGAGGTGTTGCCATGTGTTAGGGAGTGTTAAAGGGAGCTTACAAGTGTCCATGGTTTCGAATAAAATGGTTTTTGGCAACATGTGTGGAGGCCAAGCAAATTTTCTGCAAACACAGTCCCTCACTCCCAGCGAGAGACCAGGCCCATGTTTCTCGCGGCCCGCGAGCGCCTCCTGGGAACTTTCAAAACTTACCACATTAGCCCCTCAACTTAGTAAACCTCTAAAACACCTTTATAAGCATAATTAGCCCTCCGTAGCCAACACTTGGTGTATTCGGGAGTATACTCGGACATTGTCAAGCTCTCGGTTCGTTAAAAGGTCACTTAGAGGTATACATTAACATGTTGACACTTTTAACCCCTCCATTGTCCAACTTTTACATATTTACAGAATTAGTCTCTCTTGTCCAACCAGTGGCTCATATGAGAGTTAGGACTTTGTAAAGGATCACTCAGAGGCTTAGTATAAGCATGTTGACTTTGATGGTCACTCAGAGGCTAAGCATGTTGACACTAATGCTCACTCAGAGGCTAAGTTTAAGCATGTTGACACTAATGGTCACTCAGAGGCTCGGTTTAAGCATGTTGACACTAATGGTCACTCAGAGGCTCGTTTATGCATGTTGACACAACAGAGGGTCCCTTAGAGGCTTAGTTTGAGCATGTTGACACCTTTAGTCCTTATTAGTCCTTAATGGACACGATTTTACGAGGTGTTACATCCTCACCCCTATTTGGAACGCCTCTTGTTAGCATAGCTCTTCTGCCTATCTCAGGCAGCTTTGAGTCTATCATGGATTTGCACAATCTTATCCATGGTCTCCAAGACAATCACTGGTCTTGATAGTTGAGTTTCCCAAACTTCTGCCTAACACACGGGCGTTCAACATTGTCACCCATACAAGGCCTCAAAAGAGCAGCGTTGATGCTCGTATGATAACTATTATTATAGGAAAATTCTATTAGGGGTAAGTGGTCATCCCAACTTCCACCTAAATCAATCACACATGCTCTAAGCATGTCTTCCAAAGTCTGGATAGTACGCTCACTTTGTCCATCCGTCGGGGATGGTAAGCCATACTAAAGTTTAATTTTGTGCCTAAAGATTGTTGGAAACTTTTCCAAAAGTGAGATGTATATCTAGTATCTCTATCAGATACAATAGATACCGGCACACCGTGTAGGGACACAATCTTGTCCACGTACAACTTAGCCAATTTGTTCGGAATTATACATTTCTTTAATTGGCAAGAAATGCGCTGACTTAGTCAGCCTATCGACAATGACCCAAATCATGTCATTACCACGTCTGGTCTTAGGTAACTTGGTAATAAGTCATAGTTACCATTTCTATTTCAAGTGGGAACTTCAAGCTGTTGTAGAAGACCTGACGGTTTCTGATGTTCAGCTTTAACTTGTGTACACGTCAGACACTTAGCTAAATAAGTGGCTATGGATTTCTTCAAACCCAACCACCAATAATTCTTTTTCAAATCCTGATACATCTTGTCACCACCCGGGTGAACTGAGTATCTTAAATTATGCGCTTCTTGGAGGATTAGCTCTCTAAGTCCTCCAAAGATTGGAACCCAGATTCTACCATTAAATCTAAGGATTCCGTCCTTTGAGGCATTAATTGATCAACAGTTCTACCTAATCCTTCATTAGGAACATTAGCCTCTAATAGGGCTTGCCTTTGTGTATCTAATAGCTTCTCATTCAAGCTATTTCTGAGCTCGATGCTCTTGGCGTTAATCCTTATAGGCTTAACTCTTTCCTTGCGACTTAAGGCGCCAGCAACGACATTTGCCTTGCCGGGATGATAGCGAATTTCGCAATCATAATCATTAAGTGTTTCCATCCAGCGGCGCTGTCGCATGTTCAAATCCTTTTGATTGAAGAAATGTTGGAGACTTTTATGGTCAGTGTATATAATACACGTCGTGCCATATAAGTAATGTCTCCACAACTTAAGTGCAAATACAACGGCACCCAATTCCAAGTCATGGGTGGTGTAATTCCTTTCGTGCACCTTTAATTGTCGTGATGCATAAGCAATTACTTTGCCTTTTTGCATTAGCACACAACCCATGCCAGTTTGCGAGGCATCACAATAAATAACAAAGTCCTCAATACCCTCAGGTAGAGATAATACAGGAGCATAACTTGTTTTTTAGAATTTCAAAGGATTTTTTTTGAACCCCAGTCAAACTTGACATTCTTACAGGTCAAGGTAGTTAAGGGAGTGGCTATCCTTGAAAAGTTCTCAATGAACCTCCTATAGTAACCAGCCAATCCTAAGAAGCTACGAATCTCTGATGGAGTTTTGGGTACTTCCCAATTCATTATGGCTTCAATCTTCACGGGATCTACTTGGATACCACGCTCACTTACAACATGTCCAAGAAATTGGAATTCTCTAAGCCAAAATTCACACTTAGAGAACTTAGCATAAAGTTTCTCTTGTCTTGGCAATTCTAGGATGCATCGAATGTGTTTCTTATGATCAACCTGATTACGAGAGTAGATAAGTATGTTGTCTATGAAGACAATGACAAACTTATCTAAATACTGCTTGCAGACTCTATTCATGAGATACATGAATGTTGCAGGTGCATTTGTGAGCCCAAAAGACATCACTAGGAATTCATAATGACCATATCGGGTCCTGAAGGCAGTCTTAGGAACATCCTAATTTCTAACCTTGAAGTTAATCGAACAAATCATCGATCCTGGGCAGAGGATAACGGCTTTTTATAGTTATTTTGTTTAGTTTGCGGTAATCATTGAACCGTCCTTTTTCTTAACGAAAATGATAGGAGCTCCCCAAGGTGAGGAACTGGGCTGAATAAAGCCTTTCTCTAAAATTTCATCTAATTGTACTCTTAATTCCTTCATTTCCGTCGGTGCTAACCGATAAGGAGCTCTAGCAACAGGTGCTGATCCTGGTAGGATGTCAATCCAAAATTTCACTTGCCTATCTGGAGGTAGGCATGGTAATTCTTTAGGGAAAACATCAGAATACTTCGAGATAACTGGAAGGTCTTCAATATTTGGTTTTGGCTAGTTGATAGTTACTTGTGCTAGGTAAATGACACAACCTCTTCTTAGACACCTGGATGCCTTGAGTAACGACACCTTGTCTGGCAATCCATAGTGTGAATATCTAAGGATGGTGATTATTTCACCAGATGGGGTTTTAATTTCAATGAGTTTCTTATCACATACAATGTGGGCTTGGTTATAAGATAACCAATCTATGCCTAAGACTACATCGAACCCCGCCAATTTCATTGGCAAAAGAGAGATAGGAAGAGAATGATTCTTAATGGATATAAAACATCCATCAATAATGGAAGCTGCGGTTTCTAAAGTCCCATCAGCAAGTTCTACCTCATAAGTTATATCTGGAGTTCTTATGGGTAAGTTTAATAGTTTACTAAACTTATGGTCTACAAAAGACTTCTCTGCACCCGAATCAAAAGAACTCTAGCATATATGTCATTAATGAGGAATGTACCTGTTATGACGTTGTTGTCATTAACAGCCTCTCTAGCATTCATCTGAAAGGCGCGTGCATTTCCTTTCTTAGCCTCTCCAGGCTTTGCGTCATTACCTCTAGAATTCCTAGGGCAATTAGGCTTAATGTGCCCTTTCTCATTACAGCCATAATAGACTACATCCTTAAGATTTTTGCATTCTAGGGTCTTATGCCCTTTTCTTTTGCAAATACTGTAGGGTTTAATATGTGGGTCAGCATTGCATTGCCCCCAATGCCTACAATTACAGGTCTTGCATAGAGGTATATCATCAGACCTGTGCTGGTTCTTCTTGAACCCAAAATTTCCTTTCTTTTTGAACCTTTGGGAGTTATCATCCTCCCATTTCCTTTTTTCGCCAGTCTAAGTTCTGATTGACTTTTGTCTCACCAAGTCTAAGGTGAGAGAGAGAGAGATAGGTCAACAGCAGAGCTATAGGTACTAGGTTATGCAGCCTTTACCATGCCCTTAATCTCGGGTGCTAGTCCATTAATGAAACGCGCAATGCGTTTGGGTTCAGGGGTGATTAGATAGGAAACTAATCTAGACAAGGTGTTGAAGTCAGAAACATACTTCCTACAAGGCAGATTTTTCATTGTAAGAATCAGAAAATCTGACTCTATCTTCTCCACGTCATGAGGTAGGTAGTAAATCTCCTTTATAAGTAAACAAACTTAGACCATCCTAAGTTGTACAGGTGTACTTTACCTGTAGATTGGGCCATTTCCTTCCACTGAATCAGGGCGCACTTGAAGGACTGTGATACATACTTTACCACATCCTTATCAGCGCAACTGCTGATATCCACTATTGTCTCCATTTCATCCAGCCATCTCAAGGCTTCCACTGCTCCCTTTTCTCCATTAAAATCTCGGGGCTTACAAGAGACGAAGTATTTATAGGTACATCCGTCTTTAGAAGAACGTAACCTTTCGTTGAATTCTAGTTTCTTTGTTCACTCTTCGCATTTGAAGAGTGAACAGAACTCTCCTTACGACCTGATGATGGTGGAATTGATAAGGGTTGGAGCAAGTAGCGCTCACTTCTTTAATTTTTTCCATGGCCTTTCCAACAGTTGCTTCAATGCGAGCTTGGAAATCATCATTATTAATGGCTATATTTTTGGCGTTGTTAGAGTTAATATCTCGGTGGCTACTTTGAGCCTCATCCGAGTTAGCCATTCTTGAAGCTTTGGTCCTAAATACCAAATTAAACTTCTCTTAGCCATGGTATGAATAATCATATTGGCTTTAAGAAAATTGGATATATAAATCCGTTGCCTAATCAAACTAGTGTGAATATAATCACAACTCTTAGGTTTAACATTTCTATGAATGTTATCTATATTTGGCCTAGGTCTCAAAAGGACCATTATAGGCAAATTACAATTTGGACATAGTCCATATATATATTTTAGACAGTGGATCTTAATGTCACAGCTGCATTGTCATAAGACAATTATAAATAACTCATAGGCTTGTCATGAAGACATTGAAAATATGGCTCATAGGCCTGTCACTAAGGACATATAAAAATACGGCACATTGGTCTGTCACTAATGGACATAAAAATACGGCACATTGGCCTGTCACTTATGGACATAAAAATACGGCACATTGGCCTGTCACTAATGGATATAAAATATGGCACTTTGGCCTGTCACTAATGGACATAATTTTGGACAGAGGGTTATATTAACCACAAGTATCATTGTCTTAATTGACAATATAATATTGCTCAAAGGTAAATCATCACTAATGGATGTTTAATCATGGCCCGTAGGCACTACATCACTAATGGATGTCAATTATGGCCCGTAGGCACTACATCACTAATGGATGTTTATTATTATCATCGCATTGATGATATTAGCCGGGATCATATTGATCATATAGGCTACATAATAGGTTTAGGACATAGTCCATTACCTAGACGGCTAGTGTGGCTCATCAAGTCACACTACCAAGAGTATGAACATTTCTTGAATGTTAACATAGGAGTATGTTAATGGTCGATTAATAGTCACGGTCGCATTGACCTTAATGACTTGGAGGCTTGAACATAGTCCACCACCTCTAGATAGAAGGATAACTCTCCTTAACTATCATGATAGAAGGCTATTCATCCTTAACTATCATTTATAAGCTGGCCAATTAATATGGTCTGTGCCATTTGGCTAATCAAAACCATTAAGACCTTTTTGGAATTATATAGCAGAACATAAATTTCGAGTAAAATGGAGACGTTCGCTTGATGAGGATGAATACATATATATATATATATAATTCCAAAATATTTCATTAAATAACAATAAGAAATTACAATACTAGAAATAAATAAATAAAACTAATTATCCATGCAAGGAGTAAAAAGAAATAACTTGTCCATGCAGGGACTAAAGAAATAACAATGACATCGCAGGGACTAAAATATATTAATAGAAGAGACTTCACTCGTCCTTCTTTCCCTTAACCAACTTGAAGAGCTTCTTGAAGAACTTATTCGTCTTCTTCTCCGTCTTCTCCGCTTGTTGTTGCATTTCCTCCATTCGTTCTAATGCCTCATTGATGGTCTCAAGTGGGGGCGGAGGTTGTGGTTGTGGTATAACAGGATACTGGTACCCATAACTTGAATATCCAGTAGGTGGATAAGCAGGTGGGAAAGGAGACGGGTAAAGTGCGTTATGCATGACTGTAACACCTCGTAAAAATCGTGTCCAATAGTATAGTGACACGTGTTGTATTTTAAACTTAGTCTATTAAAGACTAATAAGGACTAAAGGTGTCAACATGCTCAAACTGAGCCTCTGAGTGACTGGCCGATGTCAACATGCATAAATAACAGCCTCTGAGTGACCGATATGTCAACATGCTTAAATCTTTAGCTTCTGAGTGACTGATATGTCAACATGCTTAAATCATTGGCCTCTGAGTGACTGATATGTCAACATGCCCAGCTTTTGAGTGATATCGGAGTCAACATGCTTATAGTGAGCCTCTGAGTGATCCTTTACGAAGTCCTAACTCTAATACGTGCCATTGGATGGACGGGAGGGTTCAATTCTGTAAATATGTGAAAGTTAGATAATGGAGGGATTAAAAGTGTCAACATGTTAATTTATACCTCTGAGTGACCTTTTAACGAACCGAGAGCTCGACAATGTCCGGGCATAGTCCCGGGTACGCTAAATATTGGCTACAGAGGGCTAAATATGCTAAAAGGGTGTTTTAGGAGGTTTTAAGGGTATTTATTAAGTTGAGGGGCTAAAAGTGTTAACCTTTGAAACTAGCCATGGGGCGCTCGCGGGTCGCGAGAGGCAAGGCCTTGGCCCCTCGCGGGGAGCGAGAGGCCTGTGTCTGCAGAAAGTTTCCTTGGCCTCCACACATATTGCCAAAAACCATTTTTTTCGAAACTATGGATTCCCAAACTGCTATGCCACGTTTTGGGACACTTGTAAGCTCCCTCTTACACCCCTAAACACCTGTCATCACCACCTTTGAGTTCTCCAACTATAAATAGGTGTCCGAGTTCACCATTTGAACTTGCACCTTTCTTATTCATAACTCTTCTCCCTCCTCGGGAAGTTCCTAACTGAAAGGAGCATCCAACTTAGTTCTCTTGCATTCTAGGAACCTCTTGTAAGTGTTCCTTCCTTGTGCATTTTTGTTTATAGGCTTTTATAGCCAAAAGTCAAGCGTTTTACGGAAAACGCTTTGACTTTCGGTTAAGACCATTATGGTCTAGCCATTGTTCATAACGAACATGGCTAAGTGATCATAATAAGGTAGGTGTTAGTCCCTATAAAGGGCACCTCCTGAAGATCATGTTTGCTAGACCAATTGACGGGTCAAAGTTAAGATATTAAAAAAGTCAAACAAGCCATTTTTTGGAAAACTCATAAATTGATATTATATATGTTATGAAACCTGTTTTGACACTTAAACAAGTTGTTAATAAATATTAGAACATGTAAGAACATGTTCGGCTCGTCAATTTTAGTTCTAGGGTCGGTTCGCAACCGAAAGTCGAAAAGTTGGACTTCTGCTTTGACTTTTGATTCTGACCCAATTTAGATTAGTTAGCTACTGACTAAGTGCATTATGATCGTAATTAAGTAGCATACCCTCTGAGGTTATATTACATGATCATAATCAGAATCTGAGTTTATGGGCAAGTTCCGTAATTATGCCATTTTTGACCAAAATGCCCTTTTTCATAAAACAAGGTTTTAATGATAATGAACTTGAAAATAAGTTTTCTACTGATGTAAGATTATAAGTAGGATTATTTGGGATGTTAAACCAGATTATAAACTGAGTTTACAAGCAGGTCCTTGAATTATGCTGATAAATGGCGATTTAGCCCTTGTGGCTCATAAAATGATTTTAGTCAAATATTTTCAAGGTAAATCCTTTACCTACTGATATGTCATATTAAATAAAATATCTAATACATTTTAATATGACTTAACATCAGTTTTCATAAAACATCGCATAAAACGTCATTTTACGACATAAGCGCCGTTTCGGCGCATAGTATGGTTTTAAACCATATTATTTGACCAAGACTTGTTACCTACTGATTTTAAAACTTATTTTAAATATTTTTACAGTAGGTACATGTTATAAACTCAGAATCCCAAATAATTTATAAACTTTGTGTAAAATGACCAAAATGCCCCTTCGGTGCATACTTTGGTCATAAAGATAAATTACCCATAAAGTTAATATCCTACTGATATTATATCATAAATAAATTATTTTTCCAGGATACTTATAATTATAACATTAAATTATATTCAAGTTCCTTTTTATACGGTATGAAATTACCGAAACGCCCTTATGAGGCATAGTTTCATTTTAAAACCATAACGGGCATAAAAGTTGATATCCTACTGATATTACAACTTATTTAAAATATAATGGCATATAGAACTTGTCCGTGACTTATCCGGTTACCCGATTTCGCTGACATGCATACGGTTAAGCATATGTAACTAGTTTACAGAAATTAACCGAAACGGGTTTAACCTTGTCATTTAAGTTTCAAAATCAGAATGTTTATAGTTTATCCATATTATACAAGTCAAGGTACTTGTTGGGATTAAACTACATTCTATCCAATCATCGTTTAATCTAGCGTCATACGTTTTGATCATGTACGCTAGTCGGTCTAAGTCTATGACTTAAATAAGACCGTTAGTATTTAATTGGTTAGTTTATGCCATAATCCAGACTAGAGACTTGCCGGTAAATGCTAGCTGCACTTAGTACTTTTGTGTACGACTGAGTTATTAAATTAAAAGAAGACTAGCTCAGGTAAATACTCTCGACTTATTTCCCCTATACGGGCTTGGTTACGGTAAATTATTACCGCTTAGGCGGAAATGGGATCAATCGAATGTCGGGTGCGGCTAGTAAATCTGCATATTATGTTTTAATCAGTTTTGTTTGATAACTTAAACATCAGGGGTTAACTACCGTGTCCTGGATATCCTCGGCTCATTACAATAGAAATGGCCACGACCTTAGCGCGGGTGTAGGCATACACCCGATAGACACTCAATAATGCTTTCCCACAAGGTTGGGAAGAATTGACTCCTTCGTGAGTCTAAAGTGGTGTGTACGTTAATCATGTCTCGGTCTCTGTACCAGGCCCTGTATGTATGGACAAACATGTAAATCTGTTAACAAGGCTGGAGGTCAACTTTCCTAAGTTATAAAAAGATTTTGTGCTGATACGCACTTAAAACATTTTTGAAATGTTTTCAAAATGAGTCAGTTGGGTGTATTTACCAGCGAAAGCTGACGTATTTTCAAAAGACTAAGCTTGCAGGTACAATACGAAAATAGGCTGGAAGTGCTTGGTAGTGATAGAGGATCTTGCAAATCCTAGAGCTGCCCAAAGTCTGTTTTATATTCTTTCCATGTACAATTTATGATCCGCCTGTGGATCTTTTATTACGAGCCTGTATATTATTTTATTTCGAACATTTGGTTTGTAATAGTAATTTTACTCCAAGACTTTCGCTGTGCTGTATTTAATTGACTATGATGATTATCAACGGATGTCACAATACTCCCCACCCGGGCCCACCAGTGTATGGATTTGGGTTTGAAATCCGGGGTGTGACAATGACCGCTTGCATATAGGGGTCATGCGATAGTGCCTGGTAATTTACCGGCGTAGATGGGTTAAAAGGATCATATCCAGATGTATCCGGATATGTAGGGATAGGGTTATTAAAACCCAATGGTGGTGGTTGAACTACTCGTGATGGTGTCGGTTCCATCACAGGTGAAGCATTGGAGGGTCCACCCATTTGTGGGTCCTCATGAATGGTAGGGTAGGTTTTGGGCAATGGTGTTAGCGAACCCGACCATTGACCCGCATGTACCGACATACGTGCTCCACGTTTCCTCCTTGGTGGCTCAGGTGGCGGCTGAGGTTGTTCCACCAGTTCCATATGAACATCTTCTTATACAGGAGGTGTTGGGGAGTGATGGGAAGGAGGGTTAGCAAAAGTGAATTGGTTCGAATATTGGTCCCATTCGTTAGGAACTTGATATGGTGATCCAGCGTAAGAGTTTGAATCGCTAGAGATTTCGATGGGATGTGCGTGCGATCCCGACGGCGACATTTCTGGATCAGAGTCCTCATCCATGGGATTGGGTTGATCCAACTGATTCTGATCAGTTAGGGATGTGTTGAAGTAGTAATTAGGGTTAAACTCATCATGATACGAATGATGAGAGTGATGAGAATGGTGTGATTGGTGAGAATGATATGAGTGGTATGAGTTTTGGGTATGAGTAGGTGAATGTCTTGCTAGTGGCCAGGAATCCCCCGAATCCTCATAAGGATTCGAGTGATAGGGTTGTGAAGGGATATGTCCAGATGGTCCTTCTCTCATAGGTCCTTTACCTCTTCCTCGTACTCTTGGCATTTTCCTGTTAAAAATCAAATAAAAAACAATACTGATAACTTAATAACGAGATGAGTAATCTTAGGTCAAAGCCTAGACTCGAAAGTCTAAGGAATGTGCTTTTGTGTAAGTTTGAGATTAAACACAAGAAGGCTAGTATTCAATTATCTCAAACACAATAAGGCTAGTGTTTAATTCTCTCAAACGTTGGCTTGATGCCAACCTGTCACACCCCATAATTTACAGCCAAACACCGGTGGGCCCGGGGTGCGGAATATCGTGACGTAAGTTGATATCATCATAGTCAATTAAACACAGCACAACGGAAGTCGTGGAGTTTAAATTACTATTACAAACCAAATGTTCAAAGTACGAAAAATATATAGATAGCTTGTAATAGAAGATCCACAGGCGGATCGCAAAATGTACAAAAAGTGTATAACAGACTTTGGGCAAATCTAAGGATTTGCAAGATCCTCTTATATCACTACCGAGCAGCTTCCAGCCTATTTCGTATTGTACCTGCAAGCTTAGTCTTTTGAAAATACATCAGCTTTCGCTGGTAAATACATCCAACTAACTCATTTTGAAAGCATTTTGAAAATGGATTTAAGTGCACAGGGCACGAAAAATCTTTTATAGCTTGGGAAAGTCAGCCTTGTAACCTTGTTAACAAATTCACATGTTTGTCCATACATGTGGGGCCCAGTACAGAGACCGAGACATGATTCACGTACACATAACTTATGAACCCATGAAGGAGTTATCCCCAACTAGCGGGTAAAAATAATTTAGCATGAGCATCTGTCAGGTGTATGCCTACAACCCGCGCTTTGGTCGTGGCCATTAACTAATGTAATGAGCCGAGGATATCCAGGACACGGTCGTTAACCCCCAATTTTTAAGTTATCAAACCAAACTGATTAAAACGGAATATGCAGATTTACTAGCCACAGTCCGGTATTCAATTGATCCCATTTCTGACCAAGCGGTAATAATTTACCGTAACCCAAGCCCGTACAAGGAAAATAAGTCGAGAGTATTTACCTGAGCTAGTATTGATTTAAAAATGCAAGATTTAATATCTCAGCCGTATCCAAAATGAAATAAGTGCAGATAGCATTTACCGGAAGACTCTAGCCTGGATTATGGCATAAGCTAACCAATTAAAATGCTGATGATCTTAATTTAAGTCATAGACTTAGAACGACTAGCGTACAAGATCAAAACGGTATAATACGCTAGATTAAGCGATGATCGGATAGAATGTAGTTTAAACCCAACAAGTACTATGACTTGTATAATATGGGTAAACCATAAGCATTCTGGATTTTGAGACTAAAATGATAAGGTTAAACCCGTTTCGGTTAATTTCCGTAAACTAGTTACATATACTTAACCGTGCGCATATAAGCGATATCGGGTAACCGGATAAGTCATGGACAAGTTCTATATGCCATTATACTTTAAATAAGTTATAATATCATTAGGATATCAGCTTACATGTCCGTTAAGGTTTTAAAATGAAATTATGCCTCATAAGGGCGTTTTGGTAATTATACATCTTATAAAAGAAACTTGAATTTATTTTGATGTTACGACCATAAGTATTCTGCAAAAATAATTTATTTATGATATAATATCAGTAAGAACACGATCATATGTCTAATTTATCATTTATGACCAAACTATGCACCGTAGGGCGTTTTGGTCATTTTACAAATAGTTTTAAATATCTATTTAGGGTTCTGAGTTTATATTATGTACCTACTGTAGAAATGTGAAACCCAAATCAGATTCGGATCATAGTGGTTGATTGTTATCACCCAAACAACTAAAGATTAGTTGCTTGAATGTGTAAAAGTTAAGAAAAACCAAAAGATGAAGATGAAGATTCTTGTATGGATCAAACAACAAGTGTTGTATATGGAATCCCAAAAGATGTTATCACTAAAAGCAACTAGATGTTCAGGTTTAGCACAAGAACAATAATCACAACACAAGAGAAATCACCAAAACTTGTCCAAGAACCTTGGACTAGGGTTTTCATTGATAAGCATATATATACACATCTGACTACCCAGCGTATTTATTAAATACGTTGGGATATTAAAAACGCCGCCCAGTTACCAGTTTCACAAAATGCATATTTGGCCCTTTTAGATTTTCTAACTATTACAAAACCAACTCAAACTATTAAACTCAAGTATCAACGGTCTCAAAATGTCCTAACAATATCCCCCTAGACCGTTGCGTACTTGAGATTTTTCAGTCTTGTTCCTGAGCTTCAGGGCCTGCGGCTGATTCTCGACCTTTTGCTTGTGATAGAGGCGCAACTTGATCTGTTGGTTGTTCAGTTGTTGCTTCAGTGGATTGGTTAATAACAGCTTCACTTGTGATTGGTTGGGCCTCCATAGTGACTCCATATGTGGATGAAGTAGGAGGTGGTGGAATAATTTGAATATTGGAATCAGATGATGGATCTTTGCTTGTTGGAGAAGATGATTTAGGCTCAGCTGCTTTCTTCTTTCTGGATTCATCTTTTTCTTTCTGAGCGTCCATTCTGAGCATAATTTCCATCACTTCAATCTTTCGAGCCTGCACACGCTCAACTGCCCTTTGAAATAACATCCCTTCCTCAAGGTACTCGTTTCCTGCTCCAACGTTTATCTTGTTTCCTTAGAGAACATTCAGATTGGAAAGACAAAACATAAATACATCCATAGGATTTAGGATACGGATGTCTTCATTTGAATTTGATCTAATAAGTGCTTCACCCGTTTTGCCATCATAGAACCATTTCTTGAAGTTAGTGAGGGTCATAGGTTGTTCAGGAGGAAGTTTCACCCTTGTTACAACTTTCGCTGGATTGATTACCCAAGTTATCCTTCCTTTTCCAGTGAACGGGTCTTTAGTGGTTTTTGACACGCGTTGTTTTGGGCGTTGAGGTTTGAAGACAGAAAATCCACGCATGCATTCTCTATGAATTAATCTCTCCAGGTCTCCGCCAATGCTGCTATTTGTAGGATTTATCATATCATGCCTGCTTAGCTCCCGGATATCCCATGTGGGTAAACTTTGCATGTCGTTGGCATTTCGGAAGTATTGGATTACCCCACCCCTTCGCTTCACTACGAACCATCCAGTGAGATTGTAGTATTTCCAGCTAATGATTCTATTCGTGACCTCGGTCTTCTCAACTATTATCACCTGATAAAAATCTGGCATTTTTGCTCTTTCTTTCTTAAACCATTCTGGATGCTGAGGTTCGAACTCTTCTCTACCATCAGTCTCATATAACACATCATCCTCCAAACCCCATTCAAGAAATTTTGCTGGCATCTAGGTTTTGTCTACTTCTTCTTCACTGTCTTCACCAAAGCTAGCATCAACAGCTGATTCAAGTCGTTTCTTTTTCTTTTTTGCTCTGTCATCCTTCTTTTTCTGTTCTCTTTCTCTGAAAATATCAAAATTGAAGATGTGTTCACCTGTGTACTTTGGTTTTCGATTTGCTGAGACATATAGCTCCTACACTAGCTCATGCAATTTTTCTAGTCCCTCTTGTTGAAATCTGATAAATTCTGATTGCTTATAGACGTAGGAGTGCAATTCTTTGTTCTCCTTTCTTCGTTCTTTCAGTTTTCTCTTAAGCACATCAGTATCGTTTACTTGATTCTTCAGCAAACAAAACTCCTTTGTAGGAAATAGACCGATTTCTTTGGATAGACGATTATACAGCTCTTGAAACGGTCAAGGTCTTCAGGGAACTTTCTGAGGAGGGGGTTGAGCAGATACAGGTGGTTTGGGTGGAACATTTGCGGAGGATCCCTCACCTGTTTTTCTTTTCTTAGGTGCAAAGGTCTTGCTTGGAGAGGGTTCTAGGGGACCGGATAAAATCCCTTCCACGAATCGATCCAACTGCTCCTGTTCTGAAGTAACCACCACAGGAGTTTTAGATTTTGTCATCTCTCTTCTCTTCATTCTCCTTTCACGTTTTTCTGCCTCCGTAACCGCGTGAATGGCCTGCATCCTTTCAATTTTCTCTCTTGTTGATCCAGCGCGAATACTGTCGCCCATGATTTGTTCTGGATTAGGTGGATCTTTTTTGCTTATTTTCTTTGAGGGTTCTTCTTCAACCACTTTCTTCCCTTTGTCTTTGCGCTTACAAACAAGTGGTATTTCCTCTTGTATTTCAGCCTCTTGTTCAACATCAACAGGTTTGCCACGACCTTCTCTACCTTGCCTCGCCTTTTCCCGGAACTTATTGTACGCAGCCAGAACCACGGGAAGTCTCTTTTCTCGATACATCCAGTTATGCAACCTTACCCACTCCTTTGTTTTCAACTCTGTGATTTGTCTTCCTTTGGGGAGCTGAAATAGATATAGATTTCCATCATGTGGTAGGTTCTAGTGCTGATCATCAATGAACAACTGCACAAATCTTGGATACATGGCCCATGCACCTTTGTTTACATTGTCAATCATGCAATAGAAAATTAGGCCAGAGATGTTGAAGGGCTAATTTGTGCATAAATTTAGCATTGCCGCAGACCACTCTAAATTTAAACCATCGTATCCACCTTTTCTGTGACAAATGCTCATGCAGAATGTGTGAAGGATGAACCTCCAATCCTTTGTAAGGCCCGACTTTTTGATCTCGTTCTTGTTGCCAAAATCTCCAACATAGTTCATCCTGTAGATTCCTTCTAGCACTGCCTCTTTGCTTAGCTTTAACGGGTCACTGGCACTATCTCCAAGGCTGAGAACCTTTCGAATCCGCTCTTCAGTCACTTTTATCTCTTTTTTACGCACTGTCGCGGTGATGTGCTTGACCTGGTTCAGAGTTCTTACTCTTGAGGTTCGCCAGAACTCTTCTATGTGAATAGAGTAAATCTTTGGATTTGCCTGAACTGCATAACTTATTTTGCTTCGTGATAACCAGTCCATTACATCTTCGAAATCAGGCTCAGGAGGAACTAGAGTGATGGGCTGATTGTGCTTCCTTGTGCCATCCCAGACTAATGGTTGAGCCATTCTGAAACGTGAAAACCAGTCAAGTTAGATAATAGTTACAAGGCATAATAGTTAGATAGAAAAGATATATAAATACATATATACACATACATACATATATATATATACACACAATAAATAAAGATAAAAAAATTGAGATAAAAAATTTGAAACAAAATATACACATATTAATATATCCATAATATATATTTTATAATAAATAAAAATAGAATAGCAAAATGTAGAGATAAATTCGCCACTAATTACGCTAGACAACAATATCAATTATGCTGGAACGGCAACATTTACATAAGACCCAGTAATAATTTCCCTGGAAGTGGATTATTTACGCTGCAATTATGTCGCGTTTTAGGTTTTGACTCGAGAAAGCATCCAGCGAAGATGATTATCTACGCTGGTTGACCGGCGTACTTGTCAAATACGCCGGTTGCTTGAACTCGCGTTCAAGACTTAAATCCGCAGACATTTGATTTTATTTAAATACGCCACCTTCAACATAATTATGCTGCATTCATATTAAATACGCCAGATTCAAAATGTTCTTGATAAACCCATAAAACCGGATGAAACCAGATCGATCTATCTATATACGATTTAACTGATCTCGTATATGATGTTTAAAGACTCAACAACAAGCAATCAACATTTGAAAACAAAAATCATACCGATATTGATCTTTAACAAAGGCTAATCAGATGATTTTGTTGTGTTTAAATTTTGAGAGGTGGGTTTAAGGTTGGATGAAGAAGATGATGATGTTTGAAAAAAATAAACTTTACACAAAAATGAAAATTGATATATATATATATATATATATACAAAATTATATTCCAGCGTAATTAATAATTACACTGGAATATTAAATACGCCGCCTAGGAGATTTTCAAGGTTTCTTCAAGTCTAAGAAGTTTGAAAACAAATACGCTTCGAAAATCTCAGTTTTCTCAGAAAATGTGCCCTTTTTGGTTAAAAGTAGTGCAAGAAATTCAACATATGATCAATAGAAACACAAAAATGCAACATGAACTCTGAAAATCATTTTTAGAGGAAAGAAGCTTCCTTTTTCACATAACACTTAATGTTACTAATTCGGATCCTGTGACTTTCCTGCAGAAGATCGTACTGGTAACACTTTGTTAGTTTGAGATAAATTATTAAATATATTGAATGATCAAGGCACAAGAAAAACTGTCAGTATGTATGTCCTTTTAAATCCATGCACCTTTCTTTCAACATGCTTTCAGAGAACATTTTAGCATGTTGTGGTAATATTGAAAAGAATTTCGATGTTCCCCCCACTCATGCTAGACTGATAGAATGTTGTGCCCGTGAGTCCCACATCAGGACATAACCCCACGATCAAGGTATGCGCAAAGGTTCCTCATAGTAGGTGAGTATATTGACTTCATTCGTTCTTGAAATTTCAACGTTAGACAATTGGTGATCAGGTTAGTACTTCCGTACAGCAAAGAGACCAAAGTCTAACGAGGGCTATGGCAGATACCTTAGATGGTACGAATTAAGCACATGAATGATTCTCGCATGAGATCTTCATTTGTGTGGGGTTTTGGCCACATTGGCTATTTTTTTGAAAATATATCATAGTTGTGTCTAGGTCAGCATATTTCTTAATGCAGCAGAAGAGCAACTATGATATCCCGAAATGATTAGTCAATATAAAGACCCAAAATCTCAGAGTTTGGCAATCTATCAACGCAAGATTTAAGACCATTAAGACATATGCCGCAACGTGTTAGCCGCAAGTTGCACAACATTGTGGGTATCCGGAATTCTTGTGTGATCATTAGCTTTTGTCTCTTGTTCGCAGTTTTCTTGAAGGTATTGCTGAATCTACTGACACGTCGTTGCTTGGAGCCTCAATGTGGTTCTATTTTAAGATCAAACAAAGTGTCAGCAGTTTTTCTATCAATTCTCATGCAGGTGTCAAACACAGGATTCTACTTTACAAATATTTTCTGGAAGACTTCCCCCTTAAAATTTTATTTTCGAGAATCTAGAGCTTGAAAAGAAATTTTAAATTTGCAGAAAATCTTTTTGTTGGGCACATTTTATGAGATTATTTATTATTTTTTTAATCATTTCCACTCAAGGAAATTGACCATTTCCAACTAGGTTACCAACTGGTTGAAGCGAGTTTTGTCAAAGGCTTTCGTGAATATATAAGCTTTTTGTTGCATTGTATCCACCGGCACCACTTGAATGTATCATTTCTCATACGATCTCTGATCGCATGAATGCGAATTTCGATGTGTTTTGTTCTGGAGTGGTGGATAGGGTTCTTCACAATTCCTAGACACGCCTCGTTGTCGATGAATATAGGAGTTGTCATAATGTTGATTCCGTAATCCAACAACTGATTTTGTATCCAAAGAACTTGTGAACAGCAACTGTAAGCTGCCGTATATTCGACTTGAGCAGTAGATGTGGAGACTGTTGTTTGCTTCTTGCTCTGCCACGATATGAGACGATTTCCTTTGAATTGACAGCCTCCTGAGACATAATTTCTGTCAACTTTGCAACCTGTATGATCACTGTCAGAATAAGCAACTAAATCAAAATTACTATCTTTCGGGTACCACAAACCAAGCTTGGGTGTTCCTTTCAGATAGCGAAAAATTCTTTTGACAGCAACTTCAGGAGATTCTTTTGGATCCGTCTGAAATCGTGCATAGAGTCAGACAGCCCACATAATGTCAGGCCTACTTGCGGTCAGATACATCAACAAGCCTCTCATTTATCGATAGAAAGACTTGTTCACGGGTTTTCCTTGAAGATCAGATGTAAGTTCCATCTGAGCTGCAAAGGGTGTGCTGGCAGATTTGCAGTCATTCATGTTGTACTTGGAGAGAATATCTCTGATGTATTCAGCCTGATGAATGAGGATGCCATCTTCTCTCTGCTTCACTTCTAATCCCAAGAAAAACGTAAGTTCTCCCATCATGCTCATCTCGAATTTTGCCTTCATAATTTTCTCGAACTCCCTGCAAAGAGCTTCATCAGTTGACCCAAAGATGATATCGTCTACGTAGATCTGCACCAGCATCACATTATCTCTGATCCTTTTTGTGAAAAGAGTCATATCTATTTTGCCTCTTGAGTACCCACAATCCAGAAGATATGTTGACAAAGTCTCATACCATGCTCGAGGAGCTTGATAAAGACCATAGAGTGCTTTGTCAAGCTTATAATATTTTGCAGGGAAGTGAGGATCTTCAAAACCTAGAGGTTGACTAACATAGATTTCTTCTTTCACTCTCCCATATAGAAATGCACTCTTTACATCCATCAGAAACACCTTAAAGTTTTTGAACGAAGCATAGGCTATAAAGATTATATGATAGCTTCTAAGCGTGCAACCGGTGCAAAAACTTCCTCATAGTCAATCCCCTCCTACTGCCGAAAGCCTTGAACTACCAATCTTGCCTTATTCTTGATACCTACACCATGATCGTCCATTTTGTTACGAAACACCCACTTGGTACCAATGGGATACTTTCCATCTGGCAAATCAACGAGTTCCCAGACTTTAAGCTTCCGAAATTGAGCTAATTCTTCTTGCATTGCTTGTACCCAGCTAGAGTCTTGAATGGCTTCTTCAATGTCTCTTGGGACAGACTGCGAGAGAAAAGCTGTATACAGACCTGTGTTGATGGTATGTGTTTGACCGCGAGTTTGAACTCTATCTTCGACAGAACCGATGGCATTTTTAATTGGATGATTTCAATTTGACTTGTATCCTGCGTTGGTGTGAGTTTCTACTTGTTGAGGCAGATTAGAGAAGTGTTCGTCGACGTAGACAATTGGAGTTTCGTCTTCTTTAGGTGGTTCATCCACGATCTGCTGTGAAGAAGAATCATCATGTGCAGATGCATTCTCAGCCGATGTGTCACCATCTACTTCGATAATAGGAAAGGTAGGAGTGGCAGAGACTGGGGTGAAATAAGTTGTAAAAGGAGTGAAACCCATGTCTGAAGGATCAAATAATGGCTCTAATGGGGTTGATTCTGCAGGTTCAGATTCAGTGAGAGGTTCAGCAATGTCAAAAGTGTTGAATACAATGTCTACGTCATAAAACTAGTTTGGAGCGCTTCCAGTTTTAGTGGAGTTTCCTTCTTGAAAGTCGACGTAATATGATTCAATCACCATCTTGGTTTGTTTGTTGTAGATTCGATATGCCTTTTGAGAAGATGAGTAGCCCATGAAGTAGCACACATCACCGACTGCTTCAAACTTGATGATATTATCTTCAATGTTGAGAAGTGTACAGGAACATCCAAATGGTCTAAAGAAATCTATCAGAGGCTTCCTTTTGAAGAGGAGTTCATAAGCTGTCTTTACATGAGGTTTGACAATGAGAACTCGATTCAAAACATAGCATTTGTGTTGACTGCTTCAGCCCAAAAGATTATGGGAAGCTTGGAATCTACGAGCATATTTCGAGCAGCTTCAATGAGTATTCTGTTCTTTCGTTCTGCTACCCCATTTTGCTGAGGAGTTCTGGCAGCACTGTATTAAAGGCGTATTCCCTTTTCTTCACAGAAGGAGACAAACGTATGATTTTTGAATTCTGTCCCATTGTCGTTTCTTACGGATTTCACCTTCAGCTTGATTACGTTTTCAATCATAGGGATGCAGCTTTTCAGAATGGAAACTGTCTCACTTTTGGCTTCGAGGAAATATACCCATGAAAAACGTGAGAAATCATCTGTAATTACCAAACAATAAGATCTTTTAGTTAAACTTTGAACACTTATAGGGCCGAAAAGATCCATGTGCAGTAATTGTAGTGGGGCAGATATCGTATTCACTTCTTTGGATTTATGAGGCTTTTTGTGTTGCTTCCTTGGGCACATGCGATACATTTTTCTAGAAAAAGGAAAATCTTTCATAGGTAATCCTCTTACTAAATTTAATTTAGAAAGCTTATTTATATTTTTGAAGTTCACATGCCCCAAACGCCTATGCGAAAGCAGTGATTCCGATTCTGATGCTCTTGAAATAAGGCATGTCATTTGCTCATTTGATTTATCATTTTTCATATTTAGCACATAGGTATTGTTTTGACCGGGAGCTCTGAGCATGATCATTTCTGCAGGGACGGAGTATTCGGGCTTGAGGAATAAGCATTCCATGTCGTTAAACAGCACTGATATTCCTTTGTCACAGACTTGTGATACGCTCATGAGATTGTAACACAACTCTGGAACATAATTTACATTCTCTAGAGTAAGTGCTTCAGACACGACGTCACCCATTCTGACAATTTTCCCTCCCTTTTCATCTCCGGCAAAGGATACGAAATCACCATCGATAACTCGAAAGTTTTTTTTAAGGAGATCCTTTAAGCCGGTCATATGCCTGGAGCATCCACTATCAACATGCTAAATACATTCCATGAGCATCTGAAGCCATTTTTGAAGTTTATTCTGTTATACAACAACAACAACAAATATATACAAGTTAGTTTTTGGAACCCAAACTTGCTTATTTTTCAATTTATCATGATCTCCTATCTTAATTTCATCTTTCCTTCTCCAAGAACAATTAGTTTTAACGAAGTTTTTGACTGATTTCTTAAAACTATCGAATTGTTCTGTGATGTTTCTAGCAAAATATTGATTTGGTTTAGAACATTTCTTGTTTTTGCAATGTTTCGCAGTATGTCCTAAATGACCACAGCGAAAGCATTGCTTGCAATTTAATCTTTTCTTTCTGGTTGCCGCGTGTGAAGATGATGTATGTGATGAGAGTCTGGAGCTGCTTGAAGATTTTGATGACGTAGCACGGCTTGTCTTATTGACTTTCTTCATTTTCTTGTCTTGAAGATTTTCATCGTCCTCATTGTCTGTTGAAGCATCTGATCCTTGATCTTCATTAGAAGCATCTGATCGTTGATCTACACTTGAGCTTCCTTTGCCACTTTCCAAAGTTGTTGTGCTTGAGTCTTCAATGCTACTTTCTTCGTTTGATTCCTTCCTAGACTCTGACATACCTGTATGAGATGGAACAAATTCTGGAATTTCCTTAGTGAGGAACTTCTGAATCTGTTTTGTTTCAACTCTGGAACAAATACAGGAGGTTTATGCACATCATTTTTATCACAAAAAGCAGTTTGTAAACCAAAGCATTCAACCACTACATTCACATTGTCATGGATTAAAGATTTAAGCTTAGGTCTCATACAGTCATCCTGAATAGGTAGAAAATCATTACATTCATCCTGAATAGAAGTCTTTTTTGTTTTATCACAGTTCGAGGCGAACCAGTTAATAGTAGTGTAACTGTCGCCCGAATACCCTATCCCTATTTTTGTGCCCCCACATTCCTCATCGCACACACCCTCATCACGCTCAATTGCATCTGCATTGCTTTCAGAAACGTTAGTATTTTTGTCAATTTCACAATCGAAACTTTGAGCAATTAAGTCATTTTTATAAATTAAATCATTTTCTGGATGAGGAGTTGGCATGGGTACATAGTTTTTGTTGTGAGGTGGGGGAAATATTTTTCTTTCATTTCCGAGCTTATCTTTGTACCCAATGCCATCTTTCACATATGTCGGTCATTGGCAGTTTTTAATATCAACCAGTGCCTTTTTGCTTACATTCCATTTGTCGATGGTGATTTGCAATTTTGTGTTTTCAACTTCAGATTTCTCAAGTTTTTCAGTTAAATCATTTATAATGAAATCTTTTCTGAAAACAAATTCTTTTAAAGTTTACATTTAAGCTAAAGTTGAGTTCAACTTTCTTTGATATGCAGCTTCATTTTGTTTTAGTTCTTTGTTAAATTGCAAAACTCTTTCTTTTTCTCTAATTAGGTCATGATTGAGGGATTTATAGTGAGCCACGACGTTAGTACATGGTTGTGAGCACAATTTCACTTTGAATTCGTAGGGTATGCTATTTACAAGTCTTTTTCTTCTTTCTCTTTGGAGGACTCGACTTTCATTTTGATTCGGTTTTAAGTTCAATTTGTTAACAACAAGATAATTACTCAGGTTAACTGGAACTCGGCACAAATACGCTGCTATTACGCTGATATGTGTTACGAGGCTTAATTACGCTGTTAATTACGCTGGTCAATCAATTCTAAGTCCGATCACGCAAATGCGCTCAAGAATTCATTTTCGCTGGTTTGAGTGACAAGTCTCTTGGACCGGCGACAAAAACAATTACGCTGACAGATCAGACACACACATACTTGGCTAAAACCGCCGAACACCATGATAAAATCGTAAAAGATTTATACCACTGACCCTGAAGTCGCCTTCGGATAAATATGCTGACTCTCCTAATTACGCTGGCTTTAAAGCTGGTGTTAATATAATTACACTGCCTTCAAGATTAATTACTCGCCTTCAAGGTTATCTACACTGCCTTCAAGATAAATACTCTGCCTTCAAACTGAATACTCTGCCTTCAAACTTAAATACTCTGTCTTCAAATTAAATACTCTGCCATTCAAACTAAATACTCTGCCTTCAAATTAAATACTTTGCCTTCAAGCTTAAATACTCTGCCTTCAAATTAAATCCTCCGCCTTCAAATTAAATACTCTGCCTTCAAACTTAAATACTCTGCCTTCAAATTAAATACTCCGCCTTCAAACTTAAATACTCCGCCTTCAAATAAAATACTGTGCCTTCAAATTAAATACGTTGCCTTCAAACTTAAATACGCACAGCAGGGTTTAAGCACGAACAAAAACCTCTAATCACCCAAAAACGACTCAAAATCCATGTTTCTTTGTACCAAAATGACCCAAATGTTTACCAAAACACTGATAACAACAACCCAATGATTAAACACACCAGATCAAGCCATTTTAAGTCCAAAAATTTGAAAAACTTGAAACTTTGATAACTTTTGAAAAACCTTCAAAACTTGAAGAATCTTAACAAAAACTCAAACAATCAAGAGCACAAAGGCTCTGATACCAAATTATGAATCCCAAATCAGATTCGGATCATAGTGGTTGATTGTTATCACCCAAACAACTAAAGATTAGTTGCTTGAATGTGTAAAAGTTAAGAAAAACCAAAAGATGAAGATGAAGATTCTTGTATGGATCAAACAACAAGTGTTGTATATGGAATCCCGAAAGATATAATCACTAAAAGCACCTGGATGTTCGGATTTAGCACAAGAACAATAATCACAACACAAGAGAAATCACCAAAACTTGTCCAAGAACCTTGGACTAGGGTTTTCATTGATAATCATACACATACACATCTGACTACCCAGTGTATTTATTAAATACGCTGGGATATTAAATACGCCGCCCAGTTACAAGTTTCATAAAATGCAAATTTGGCCCTTCTAGATTCTCTAACTATTACAAAACCAGCTCAAACTATTAAAGTCAAGTATCAACGGTCTCAAAACGTCCTAACAAGAAATATTTGAAATAAGTTTTAAAATCAATAGGTAACAAATCTTGTCGATAAATATGGTTTAAAACCAACTATGCGCCAAAATGGCGTTTATGTCGTAAAATGACGACTTGTGCAAGGTTTAGTAAAAACTGATGTTAAGATTAGGTTTATATGTTTTAGACTTGTCATTTAATATAAAATATCAGTAGGTAAAAGATTTGATATGAAAAGTATGATTAAAACCATTTTATGAGTCCACAAGAGCTTTATCGTCATTCATCGACATAACACAAGAACTTGTTCGTAAACTTAGTATACAATCTGACTTGACATCCCAAATAATCCTACTTATGATATTACATGAGTAGGTAGTTCATTTTCAAGTTATAACTATGAGCTAATGAACATTTTGATGACAATCATGATGTGGGTTTTGTTTTGACAGATGGATGGTTTATAAGGGGTACGTTACTAAAACAAAGTGACAAGTAAAAATAAAAACGAAATGGGTTTGATTGTATGATTCTTATATATATATATATATATATTTATATAATATTTTCAGTTGGTTATCTTTTCTTTTTAGTTATTGTCATAAGTAAAGTCATCCACAAAGCAAGCACGAACCCAATGATGGGGAAGGGCCCGACCCAACAATAAGAATCTTTTTAATATTTTCTAATGATTCCAAATAAATTGCGTTGCAAGACAATCTCCATCGTAGACGTCCACAGGCCGACATGAAAGGAGAGATAGGGTGGTTGATGTTAGATGGCATGGTGGATGGGATGAGGAGAACGGAATTGAAAAATTCGTGACGAATGGTGGTTTAGGCGGAGAATGTGAGAAGGGAAAGGGAGAATGATGCATGTAAAAATGGGAGAGGGAAGCCAATGTGAAGGAGAGAGGGTGGCACCCATCTCCCTACTCTATTGTCGATGGTCAAAGAATGAGTAGGAAATCAAATAACTAAACCAAGAAACTGAAACAATTCAAATTACACAAACAAATACCCATTGCTTATAAATTGTGTTTATACCGATAACATGCTTATTATGTATATTTGATTGTCTGTCGGTGCATGTATGACATATTGAATGAAAAACAATTTTACACGTTAGAATACATATATATGAATATAAATTCATCATAAACTTTATGAATTGACTTGATTCAAGTTTAATATTTTAATCTGTTTATTAAGTCCCAAGAAAATATATGGGTTATATTTCATATTGGTTATATGAAATTTTTTTTATTGAATAACATTATTCTCAAAGGATATTCTAGTGGTTAAGATCTCACACAACATAGGTTTTTGCTGACAACAAGCACCGTTCATCAATCTTAGACCTTTTTGCAGTAAATAATTCATATTTGAGGGATGGCTTTACGGAATGCTATAGCATTTGGTGGTGTGAATAAGATGCAGTGTTTTTGTTCTCGTGTTTGTCGGAATTAAAGAAGGGCGCTGGTGGCCATTATAGAGATGGCCAAAGATGGTGGTTGGTTCAAATAACGATTTTTATTGAAGATTGGTCCTCCAACTCACACAATAGTGGTTCATGAATTGTAGTCAGAACCATCATCGGTCCGTGAGTTCTTGTTCACAACAAATAATGAAAGAATGAAAGAAAGAAAGAAAGAGAGAGAGAGAGAGGTGATGATTTTTGTGTAGATGTGATAACCTTTAAGAGTAATTGATAAAAATACCCCTCTTATGAGGGGCACATGATAGAGCTAGTGGTAAAAATGCTAAAAATAATGCTGGGGGTCAAAATGTCAAAAGATTTCTTATTTGGGCTGGTTGAGTTAAACTCACATAACCACAAATAGAGATTAGTCAAGTACTGTACGATATTCGAAAGTAAATCAACCCAAAATACTGGTATTATGCCATACCGAACCTAATGTACCAATTGCCAAAATCACAAAATGTGGATATCGGACTGATACCGAACTTGATGTGTTACCATTTTCTATCACTTTATCTCTAGTATTCATAGCTCCATGAATTAACCGATTAGCCTGCAAAACAACGATTTCTCATAGTTATCTTATTCAACGCATATAATCATATAAAAGGATGTAAAACTCAATATTTAAGCACATTAAACCTCGGGTTTCATCCTCTCCATCAGATACTCGTGAGTCAAACCTAGTGCTTGCAGAACTCAAATGACATGAGTTAAGTAACAAAGGAAGTAACACTAACTTCACATACATGTAAAACAAGTGTTGGCTGAGATTTAAAACAACAAAGCCATAATGTTTGGTCCATATTAAAGAAACAACCTTTTCATCCAAATTGTAATTATGAGCTGATGAATATTTTGATGACAATCATGATGTGGGTTTTGTTTTGACAAATGGTGGGTTTATAAGAGGTAAGTTACTAAAACAAAGTGACAAGTAAAAATAAAAATGAAATTGGGTTTGATTGAATGATTCTTCTATATATATATAATTTTTTTGTTGGTTGTCTTTTCTTTTAGTTATTGTCATAAGTTAAGTCATCCACAAAGCAAGCACGAAGCCAATGATGGGGAATGGCTCGACCCAACAATAAGGATCATTTTACTATTTTCCAATGTTATTCCAAAAAAATTTCATTGTAAGACGATCTCCAACATAGACGTCTACAGGCCCGACATGAAAGGAGAGATAGGTTGATAACTTGTTGTATGCATAAGCATTTGGTACATCTCTTAGTAGCTTTTGGTTATAGCACACTTGCCACATCTCTTAGAAGCTTTTTCTCGTTTGATACTGATGTCTGTCATGAAAAACATGCAAAAACCAACTAAACTATGTAGCTAGGATAAGTCGGATATCGAACCAGAGGAGGATTTTAGAAAGTGTCACGATGTTAAATATTGATTATCTATTACAAAAATGAAAATTGATTGTGAATTTGTTGATTTTCTGAATTAAACGAACTAAAATTGAGACTTTTATCAATAGGAGAAACAATGGTTTCCTTCGAATTTCAAATTTGCAGCTAGATCAATTATGTGTTTACCCAAAACACTTCATAGACATAAGTGTTAACCTAATTAACCAATTTGATGTTCACAGACTAAATACTCCATCAATACATAACGAGAGGTTATCAAATGAACATCAATCACAATTACTAACCCTAATCCCACCTCAGACATATCCCGATTACTAGAACTCTCGGGAATTGAATGATTAAAGATTAAAGTTTAATAAAATGCAACCAGTTACAATAAGTTAATCAAATCAAAGGTGAAAAGCATCGAATGCTTAGATAACCGAATTCATACAATTGTCCAAAACACATAAAAGTATTAACTTACACAAACCCTCCATTCGGAGGAAACCATAAGAAAACTAGCCGCTCATCTTGCACAAACAATCTTCAAAAGCTTGAGAAATCGACGAGTTCATGATCTTGATGTTTGATTTGGTGGAACAAAATGATGATTGATGATGAAAATCCTTGAACTTGAATGCCCTAGAAGTCCAAAATTCGTCCTTGAAGTCAAGAATCTCTGATTTTTTATGAAAGAAACCCTAATATCCCTCCAAAGACTAACCGCGCGTATTTTTGCATCAACGAACCGTAAGCTACGGTCTGGGACCGTAAGCTACGGTCCTGAAGTTCTGTTTCAATTGCACACTTGACCGTAACCTACGGTCCGATACCCTAAGCTACGGTCCCAAGGTTCTGGACAAGTTGTTGCTAAGTAAAACATGGTCGTAACCTACCGGTGGCTTCATACCTGCATGTTCTTCACAACTTAAACTTCCATCAAATGATAATTTAGTCCCTCGACTTTATCTCTTCATGTTTCTCTCACCTTTAGCCATGATCCAACTTCCGGGTATTTACCAAATGCCCCTTAAACTTCATTCTCTCTTATTTCTTGCAATCTCCAAGTTATTTTTCTCACTCGAATAAGTCCTGGTTAGCACAGTTTACTTCATGGATCATTCCCAAATGCTCCATATCATCTCTAGCATTCATAACTCCACTGAATTAAGCGATTATACTGCACAACACGATTTCTCGTAGTTATCTTATTCAACGCATATAATCACATAAAACAGATATAAAACTCAATATTTAAGCACATTAAAGCTCGGGTTTCACCCTCTCCATCGCATTCCCACACTTACCATTGATTGTCCTCAAGAAAACCAATCTAGAACTACTCACCACAGTAACACACTTCTAAATCCCTTAATTCGATTCAAACAATCTAAGTTCCCAAATCATACCCCTCCCAAAGACTAGCACATTCGAGATTGACAGTCCGTCAAGCAGTTAATGCAATTTCAAAACTCAAGCCTTGTCCATTTAAACCTAACATGCTCATGATTCCAACACATGCTACACACCCCTCACAATATACTCTCCTCTCGGCTTAAAAATCAGACTAGCATGTGATGTGCTAGTGTGTATACACTCATAAACCAAACATGAAATTTTGCAACCATAAGCTTGTATAACAATCAAACCTCCACTATAACATATAACACGACACATATCAAAAGGACTTTTGGGTTTTGGGCATAGGTTAAGGGTAGGAAAATTTTTGGCTTTTTATTTTTATTCGGCTAACAAACAACGACCAAACCTTGAAAACTTTATTCTCTTAACAGAACAATTCACACTTTTGGGTTGGTTTCTAGCCAAAACGATATAACATTATTCACAAAGACTCTCGTTTTGTTCTTTTTCTCTTCTTCTTTCTCTTTTTTTTTCAATATTCATACTTTTCCATTCACGGTTGGTAAAAACACAATTCACAGTAGGTGGACAAACGAAAGATGCATAGGCTCAACAGGGTTACTAAGGGTAATGGCTGGTTAAACATATAGACAAACACAAAGGGTATAAAGGAGAATCCTAATGCCTTTATCATTTACGTGCAAATGTCAAACCACGATCTCGGCATGTATCAAATCATACAAGTTCTCACACAGAATAACATATGGTCTGCCCTCAACAAATGAGTTCATAATGCAAATCATTCTATCAGTTCTACAGGCTCAAAGATCTCACCAAGAAAGGGTAAAAGGTTACCGACATGTAGCATATGCAATCTAAAGCATGCTACCCCTAAATAGACATCTCTTTCCAACTCCTTTCTCTAAAAACATTTGTCAGACCTACTCTCATGAAACTTAAAGGGACAACCATGACAAGGGACTATGTTAGTTTACTACCAGCAAGGGACCCAGTAGTGATTGAAACCTTAGGTTTTCATAACCAGTTAGCATACTTAAGGCGATGAATTTTTTTTTAAAATATTCCAATTTTTTAATTTTCATCGATTTCCATCACTTTCAATCTCTTCAAGCTTTATTCACCAATCCCTTCCCAATTCCCACATCCCCACACTTGGGATACATTGTCCCCAATGTATGTGCTTTTAAAAGTAACCCAAGAATACAAACCAAACATCCCGATAGGGACTAATCCTTATAACAACGAACAAAACCATTCCTTAAACAATAAGTTTAAACACCACCAAGCAAAAGAAAATAAAATCGTCTCAAATAATATAACAAGATCAAGCACGTTGGAACCTAATTGATGCAGAGGATTAGCGAGTGCTTCATGGGCATGATGGACCCTGTGGCCTACCATAATAATCCCCCATGTGCTCGTAGAATGCACTCATGTTAAAATATCCGCCAAGCCTCCTCCTGGCGCATCCCGTTGCTGTTATGATGACGATTGTGGCTACTGATGCTGTTGCTGCAATGGATACTCGTACGGCGGTGGCTCGTAAGGACACGAGCTCTGAAATTGTGGTTCTTTGTACTCCCGTGGTAACCACATTGACCCATGAACATGAGGCATCGGGTGTCTATGCATACCTGGGTGATACGACGGCTCCTGAATGTAATCTAAATACGGTGGATTTTCAACATACGAGACCCCTTGGTACTAATCCATGTGTCTCTGGGTCTGGTTCTCGTTATAAGCTCTCATATTGAGCTCCAAGACCGCCTTTTAACCGTAGGTTACGTTGGGACTTGCTGGTTCAAGACCGCCTTTTAACCGTAGCCTACGGTTAGAAACCGTAGGTTACGGTTTGCACAACTTTTTTTTCATTCAATTCAATTGTTTACTCGCCCGCTCCACCCCCATAGAAAACTTCGTGTCAACCGCGACACACAAATTGGATGTAACACATACCTGGGCATCTTCAACTTCCCCACAATTGCTCAATGTTGTGGGTGTGCTTACAACCAATCTTTTCAAACCATTAATACGAAAAGCAAATAAACACAAAAAACAAAGGAAATATGTACCACATTTCGGGTTGCCTCTCTGACCGTCTTTTGTAGATTTTCATTGATTTGCCTGTCAGACACTTCAACCTGTCCACTTGTTTATGGGTTATATGGTGTAGCAATTCGATGGTCAACGCCATACCACTTAAGAAATCTGCCAACGTTAAAGTTTTTAAAGTGAGACCCCCCCATCACTGATGATCACACTGGGAATCTTGAATCGCGAAAAGATGTTCGATCGAACGAACTTGCAGACAACGGTATGCGTTAGTCTTGGTGGCGATTGCTTCTACCCATTTTGAAACATAATCAACCGCTACCAAGATATATAGATTACCATTTGAATTGGGGAACGGTCCCATGAAATTAATTCCCCACACATCAAATATGTCTACAACCAAAATTGGTTGCATTGGCATTTCATCCCTTTTTGAGATCCCACCCATCTTTTAACAGTTTGTACAATGTTTAGAAAACTCAAACGCATCTTTAAATAATGTAGGCCATAAAGGCCACACTCAAGAACTCTATGACCCGTTTTTTGGCCACTAAAATGGCCACCGCATGCTGACGAGTGGGCGTGCTGCAACACTTCTAAGAACTCCGTCTCTGGAATGCATCTTTTGATGATTTGATCGGCACCAATCTTGAACAAATCTGGCTCATCCCAAAAGTAATTCTTCACTTGCGCCAAGAATTGTTGCTTCCTACGCTTATTCCAAGCTTTCGGCATTGTACCTGAAACAAGATAATTAGCAAAATTAGTGTACCATGGTCCAGAGTTAGCAAACATAATAAATTCATCCAGGATTGCTCGTTGATTTCAGGTGTGACATCCTCTACCCTCGAAGGTAGGCATGACAGATGGTCAGCAACCACATTCTCACACCCTTTCTTATCTCTGATCTCAAGATAAACTCCTGCAGTAAGAGGATCCACCAGATCAGCCTCGGTTTGGCATCCTTCTTCTCCATCAAATATTTAATTGCACTGTGATCAGAGTAAACAATTACCTTACATCCCCAGATGTATGACCAGAATTTGACTAATGCGTAGACAACTGCTAGCAACTCTTTCTCCGTTGTGGTATAATTAAGTTGAGCATCAGAGAGAGTTTTGCTTGCATAGTAGATAACCACTAGTTTTTTATCTACTCTTTGCCCAAGTACAGCTCCGATAGCAAAATCGCTTACATCACACATTATTTCAAAAGGTTTTGTCCAATCTGGTGATTGCAAGATCGGGGCTTGTACCAACTGTTCCTTTAAAACATTGAATGTTGTAACACATTCATTAGTGAATTTGAAAGGGACATCTTTTAAAAGTAGGTTGTATAATGGTTTGGTTATGATACTGAACCCCACTGTAAAATCGTGTCCAATAGTATAGTGACACATGTATTTTTAAATATAGTTTATTAAAGACCAATAAGGACTAAAGGCGTCAACATGCTCAAAGTGAGCCTCTGAGTGACGAACCGATGTCAACATGCATAAATAACAGCCTCTGAGTGACTGATATGTCAACATGCTTAAATCATTAGCCTCTGAGTGACTGATATGTCAACATGCTTGAAATTTGGCCTCTGAGTGACCGTTGTGTCAACATGCATAGCCTCTGAGTGACATCGGAATCAACATGCTTATACTAAGCCTCTGAGTGATCCTTTACGTAGTCCTAACTCTCATATGTCCTGTTTGTACGACGAGAGTGATTAAATCCAATAATATTTGAACGTTGGATATTGGAGGGATTAAAAGTGTCAACATGTTAATTCTTACCTCTGAGTGACCTTTTAACAAACCGAGAGCTCGACAATGTCCGGGCATAATCCCGGGTATGCCAGTATTGGCTACGGAGGGCTAAAAGTACCAAAATGGTGTTTTAGAAGGCTTTTATAAGCTTTAATAAGTTAAGGGGTTAAAAGTGTCAAACTTTGAAACTGGCCAAGGGGCGGTCGCGGGCCGCAAGAGACCGGACCTAGGTCTCTCGCGGGCGCGAAAAAGGCTCTGCAGCAGAAAGTTTTGCTTGGCCTCCAAACAAAACTCCAAAACCTTTAATTCGAAACTATGGCTTCTCCAAACTGCTATGCCACCTTTTGGGACACTCGTAAGCTTCTTCTTACACCCCTCAACACCTGGCTTCACCTCCTTTGAGCTCTCCAACTATAAATAGGTGTTCAAGTGCTTCATTCCAACTTGCACCTTTCTTGTTCATACTCTTCTCCCTCCTCTGGAAGTTCCTAGCTGAAAGGAGCATCCAACTTAGTTCTCTTGCATTCTAGGAACCTCTTGTAAGTGTTCCTTGCTCTTGCATTTTCGTTTATAGGCTTGTATAGGCAAAAGTCAAGTGTTTTACGGAAAATGCTTTGACTTTCGGTTATGACCATTATGGTCCAGCCATCGTTCATAATGAACATGGCTAAGTGATCGTAATAAGGTAGGTGTTAATCCCTATAAAGGGCACCTCCTGAAGATCACGTTTGCTAGACCAACTGACAGGTCAAAGTTAAGTTATTAAAAAAGTCAAACAGGTCATTTTTTTGAAAAATCATAAATTCATCTTATATATGTTTTGAAACTTGTTTTGACACTTAAACAACTTGGTAATAATTATTAGAACATGTATGAACATGTTCGGCTCGTCAATTTCAGTTTTAGAGTCGGTTCGCAACCGAAAGTCTTGAAGTTTGACTTCTGCTTTGACTTTCGATTCTGACCCGATTTAGATTAGTTAGATACTAATCTAGAGTTGCATTATGATCATAATATAATGTAGCATAACCCTCTGAGGTTATATTACATGATCATAATCAGAATCTAAGTTTATGCGCAAGTTCCATAATTATGCCATCTTTGACCAAAATGTCCTTTTTGCATAAAACAAAGTTTTAATGGTAATGAACTTGAAAATGAGTTTTATACTGATGTAATATTATAAGTAGGATTATTTGGGATGTTAAACCAAGTTATATACTGAGTTTTCAAACAAGTCCTTATACTTTGTCGATAAATGACGGTTTTAGCCCTTGTGGCTCATAAACTAGTTTTAATTAAATCTTTTTATAGTAAATCTTTTCCTTCTGATATATTGTATTAAATAACATATCTTAGACATTCTAATCTAACTTTAAATCAGTTTTCGTGAAAACCGCATAAAGACGTCATTTTACGACATAAGAGCCATTTCGGCGCATAGTATGGTTTTAAACCATATCATTAACCAAAACTTGATATCTACTGATTTTAAAACTTTTTTAAACATAATTACAGTAGGTATATGTTATAAACTCATAATCCCAAATAATTTATAAATCATGTGTAAAATGACCAAAATGTCCCTTCGGTGCATAGTTTGGTCATAAAAGATAAATTACACATATAATTTATATCCTACTGATATTATATCATAAATAAAATATTTTTCCAGAATATTCATGATTATAAACTTAAAATGTGTTCAAGTTCCTTTTATACAGTATATAATTACCGAAATGCCCTTATGAGGCATAATTTCATTTTAAAACCTTAACGGGCATATAAGTTGATATGCTACTGATATCTTAACTTATTTAAAATATAATGGCATATAGAACTTGTCAATGACTTATCCGGTTACCCATTATCGCTTATAAGCGTACGGTTGATTATACGTAACTAGTTTACGAAAATTAACCGAAACGGGTTTAACCTTGTTATTTAAGTTTCAAAATCCAGAATGTTTATAGTTTACCCGTATTATACAAGTCAAGTACTTGTCGGGATTAAACTACATTCTATCCGATAATCGTTTAATCAAGCGTTATTCGTATTGATCATGTACACTATTCGGTTTATAAGACCGTTAGTATTTAATTGGCTAGCTTATGCCATAATCCAGACTAGAGCCTTGCCGGTAAATGCTATCTACACTTGGTACTTTTGTATACGGCTGAGTTATTTAAAAATAAAAGAAGAAGACTAGCTCAGGTAAATATTCTAAACTTATTTTCCCTATACGGGCTTGGGATACGGTAAATTATAATCGTTTGGTCCAAAATGGGGTCAATCGAATGCCCGCTTGTGGCTAGTAAACCCGCATATTTCGTTTTAGTCAGTTTTGTTTGATAACTTAAACATCGGGGGTTAAATTACCGTGTCCTGGATATCCTTGGCTCAATACATTATATATTGGCCATGACTTTAGCATGAGGTGTAGGATACACCTTTTGATGCTCATATGCAATATGCCCAAGACGTTGGGGATGACTCCTTCTTGAGTACCTTAGTTGTGTGTATTTAATCATGTCTCGGTTTCTGTCCCGGGCCCTGTATGTATTGACAAACATGTAAATGTGATACAAGGTTGCAAGGTTAACTTTCCCAAGTTAATAAAAGATTTTGTGTCGTTTTGCACTTAAAAATCATTTTAAAGTTTTCAAAATGAGTCAGTTGGGTGTATTTACTAGCGTAAGCTGACATATCGTCCAAAAGCTAAGTTGCAGGTACAATACGAAATAGACCAGAAGCTGCTCGGTAGTGATAGAGGATCTTGCAAATCCTAAATCTGCCTAAAGTCTGTTTTATATTCTTTCTATGTATAATTTATGATCCGCCTGTGGATCTTCTATTACGAGCCTGTATATTATTTTGTATTTTCAAACATTCGGTTTGTAATAGTAATTTTGCTCCAAGACTTCCGTTGTGCCATGTTTAATTGACAATGATGTTATCAACTTACGTCACGATACTCCCCACCCGGGCCCACCGGTATATGGATTTGGGTTGGAAATCCGGGGTGTGACAGGGTTAGTATCAGAGCCAACGTTTGAGAGAATTAAACACTATCCTTCTTGTGTTGAATCTCAAACTTACACAAGCACATTCCTTAGACTTCCGAGTCTAGGCATTGACCTAGGATTACTCATTTCATTATTAAGTTATTAGTATGTTTTTTAATTGATTTTTAATAGGAAAATGCCGCCACGTGCGAGAGGACAAAGTGGAAGAGGAAAAGGTCCAATGAGGGGAGGACCATCGGGGCGCATTCCTCCTCAAACTCATAATGCAGATGCTTACCAAGAATCAGGAGATTCATCTCCTTGGCAACCAGTGAGACGTTCTTTCTCTAATACACACTCGCCCTCACATTCCCAAAATTCTTACCACTCTCAACATTCTTACCATTCTCACCATTACCATTCTCATCACTCTTACCATGAGGAATTTAACCCTAACCATTACCTTAACACGCCTCCAGCCGATCAAAATCAGTTGGACCAGCCACACCCTATGGACGAGGACTCCGACCCAGTGCTGCCGCCGTCGGGATCAAATATGCATCCCATAGAAATATCAAGTGATTCGAACTCCTATGCCGAATCACCCTACCAAGGTCCTAATGAGTGGGACCAATATTGGAATCAATTCACCTTCTCCCACACTCCTTCTCGTCACTCTCAACCACCCCCGATACAAGAAGATGTTCACATGGAACCGGTGGATCAACCTCAACTACCTCCTGAACCACCAAGAAGGAAGCGTGGAGCACGTATGTTGGTACGTGCCGGACAAAGGTCGGGATCGCTGCCACCTTTGCCCAACTCTTACCCCGCAATTCAAGAGGACCCACAAATGGGTGGACCCTCTAATATTTCACCTATAGTGGAACCAACACCAACACCTGCTGTTCAACCACAACTATCGGGTTATACTAACCCAATCCCCACATATCCAGACACGTCTGGATATGATCCTTTTAACCCGTCTACACCGGTAGACTATCAAGCATGGTCGCAAGACCCCTATATGCAAGCTGTTATGCACAATGCACTTTATCCGTCTCCTTTCCTACATACTTATCCACCAACTGGATATCCAACTTGGGTACCAGTATCCGGTTACGCCACAACCACAACCACAACCTCCGCCACCACTTGAGGCCATTTATGAGGCCTTGGAACGGATGAAAGTGATGCAGTAGCAAGCGGAGAAAACAGAGAAGAAGACAAATAAGTTCTTCAAGAAACTCTCCAAGTTGGTCAAAGGAAAGAAGGACGAGTGAAGTCTCTGCTAATTATATGTAGTCCCTACGAGGGCATTGTTATTTCCTTAGTCCCTGCGTGGACATATTTATTTCTTTAAGTCCTTGTATGGACAAGTTTATTTTATTTTTCTAGTATTGTAATTTCTAATGAATTTAATAAATACTTTGAATTATAATATATGTATATATACATATATGATTGATATATAATATATATATATTATATACATATATATAAGTATATAATATATATATATATTATATAATATATTATATATATATAATGTATATATATATATATATATATATATTATATATATATATATATTCATCCTCTTGAAAGCGAGCGTCTCGATTTTACTCGAAATTTATGCTTTGCGATATAATTCCAAAAAGATCTTAATGGTTTTGATTTGCCGAGTGGCACAGACCACATATTTGGCCAAATATATAAATGATAGTTAAGAACGGAAGGGTCTTCTATCATGATAGTTAAGGGAAGTTATCGTTCTACTAGAGGTGGTGGACTAAGTTCAAGCCTCCAAGTCATTAAGGTTAATGCGACTGGGACTATTAATCAACCATTAAGGTCCTCTTATGTTAACATTCAAGTAATGTGCATACTCATGGTTGTGTGACTTCAGGAATCACACTAGCCTTCAAGGTGATGAATAAAACATCCATTAGAGATGTATTATATAAGCCCTTGTGATCTATTTGATCCCGGCTAAATAGCCCTTGTGATCTGTTTGATCCCGGCTAAATATCAACAGTGCGGTGATGAATAAAACATCCATTTGGAGATGTATTTATATAGCCCTTGTGATCTATTTGATCCCGGGTAAATAGCCCTTGTGATCTGTTTGATCCCGGCTAAATATCACTAGTGCGGTGATGAATAAAACATCCATTAGAGATGTATTTTATATAGCCCTTGTGATCTATTTGATCCCTGCTAAATAGCCCTTTTGATCTGTTTGATCCTGGATAAATATCACCAGTGCGGTGATAAATAAAATATCCATTTGAGATGTATTTAAATAGCCCTTGTGGTCTGTTTGATCCCGGCTAAATATCATCAGTGTGATGATAAATAAAACATCAATAGTGATGTATTACCCTTTCGGGTTATGATCTATTCCATAAAGCCCATGTGATCTATTGGATCCCGGCTAATATCATCAGTAAGATGATAAATAAAACATCAATTAGTGATATATTACCCTTTCGGGTTATGATCTATTCTATAAAGCCCATGTGATCTATTTGATCCCGGCTAATATCATTAGTGCGATGATAAATAAAACATCCATTAGTGATATATTACCCTTTCGGGTTATAATTTATTTTATATAGACCATGTGATCTAATTGATCTCGGCTAAATATCACCAATGCGGTGATGAATAAAACATCAATTAGTGATGTAGTGCCTATGTGCCTTTATGGCTAAGATTTATTTTATATAGCCTATGTGATCTATCTGATCTCGGCTTATATCACCAGTGCGGTGATAAATAAAACATACATTAGTGATGTAGTGCCTATGTGCCATATTTTATGTCCATTAGTGACAGGCCTATGTGCCATATTTTATGTCCATTAATGACAGGCCTATGTGCCATATTTTATGTCCTTCATGACAAGCTTAAAAGCTAAATAAAATCTATCAAAATATGACAATGACATTTGTGACACTATGATCCCCTGTCTAGTAATATATGGACTATGTCTAGATTGTAATTTGCCTATGATGGTCCTATTAAGACCTAGGCCAAATATAGATACTGTAAGCTTAAGAGTTGTGATGTTATTCACACTAGCATGATTAGGCGATGGATTTTTTATATCCAATGTTTAAAGTCGATATGGTTGATATACCATGGCTAAGGCAAATGTTATTTGGTATATAGAACCAAAGCTTTGAAGAATGGCTAATTCTAATGAGGCACAAAGTAGCCATCGGAACGTCAACTCTAGGGGCGCCGAAAATGTAGCCATAAATGATAATGATTTCCAAGCTCGCATTGATGCGGCTGTGGAAACGGCCATGAGTAAGGCCATAGAAAAACTAAGAGAGTCGAGTGCTACTCGCTTTAAGCCATTATCAATCCACCATCCTCAGCTCATAAAGAGAGCTCTGTTCACTCATCAAATGCAAAGAGTGAACCTAAAAGGATAGACTATGCTGATAGGTCCCGTTCTCCTAAGGACGGATGCATCTATAAATACTTTGTCTCCTGTAAACCCCGAGACTTTAATGGGGAAAAAGGAGCCGTAGAAGCCCTAAAGTGGTTGGACGAGATGGAGACCATAGTAGACATCAGTGGCTGTGTTGAAAGGGATGTGGTCAAGTATGTATCACAATCCTTCAAGGGCGATGCCCTGACATGGTGGAAGGCCATGATTCAATCAACAGGTAAAGTATACCTTATAATCTGGGATGGTCCAAGTTTGTAGACCTTATTAAGGAAACCTACTGCCCACCACATGAGGTGGAGAAAATAGAGACAGACTGCTTATCTCTATCAATGAAAAACCTAGACTGTCGGAAGTATGTTTCCGATTTCAATTCCCTATCTAGGTTAGTTTCCTATTTAATTACCCCTGAATCCAAATGCATTGCACGTTTTATTAATGGGTTAGCGCCCGATATTAAGGGCATGGTAAAGGCTGCTCAACCTAATACCTATAGGTCTGCTGTATACCTATCTCTCTCTCTCACCCTTGACCTTGTGAGACAAAAGTCAGTTAAGTCTGAAACTGACGGAAAAAGGAAGAGGGAAGATGACAACTCCCATAAGTTTAATAAGAAAAATAAAGGGATATTCGGGTTCAAAGGGAACCAAGGCAAGTCGGTTGTGATGCCATTTTGCAAGACTTGCAACCGCAGACACTGGGGACATGTAATTCTGATTCACAAGCTAGAACTTGTGGTATTTGTAAAAGGAGAGGGCATAAGACCCTAGATTGTAAAGATCTTAAGGATGCGGTATGCTATATCTGCAACGAAAAAGGGTACATAAAGACTAACTACCATAGGCTTCTTAAGAATAATAACGCAAAGCCTGGAGAGGCCAAGAAGGGGAATGCTCGTGCCTTTCAAATAACTGCAAGAGAGGCTGTTAATGACGACAATATCATAACAGGTACATTCCTCATTAACGATATTTATGCTAGAGTTCTTTTTGATTCGGTTGATCCTAAGTTTAGTAAACTATTAAATGTACCCATAAGAACTCTAAAACTTATGAGATAGAACTTGCAGATGGAACCTTAGAAACTGCTTCTTCCATTCTTGATGGATGCTCTATATCCATTAAGAATCATTCCATCCCTATCTCTCTTCTTCCAATGAAATTGGCGGGGTTCGATGTTGTCTCAGGCATGGATTGGTTATCTCATAACCAAGCCCGCATTGCCTACGCTAAAAAGCTCATCGAAGTCAAAACCCCATCTGGTGAAATGATCACTATCCCTGGAGACTCACACTATGGACTGCCAGACAAGGTGTCGTCATCTACATGGCACAATTTACCGTAAATGAACCAAAGCCGAACCTTGAAGATCAACCAGTTATCTTGGAGTATCCCGATGTTTTCCCTGAACAATTACAGGCCTACCTCCAGATAGGCAAGTAGAGTTCAGAATCGATATCATAACAGGATCATCACCCGTAGTTAGAGCTCCATATAGGCTAGCTCCAACCGAAATGAACGAGTTAAGAGTTCAATTGGACGAACTCTTGGAGAAAGGCTTTATTCAGCCTAGTTCCTCACCTTGGGAGCTCCTATCCTGTTTGTAAAGAAGAAATACGGTTTGATGCGAATGTGCATCGACTATCGTGAGCTGAACAAGTTAACAATCAAGAATAGATATCCTCTACCCAGGATCGACAATTTATTCGACCAACTTCAAGGGGCTAGTTACTTTTCTAAGATAGATTTGAGATCAGGATATCATCAACTGAAGGTTGGAAGTGAGGATATTCCCAAGACAGCCTTCAGGATCCGCTATGGTCGTTTTAAATTTTTGGTGATGCCTTTTGGGCTCACAAATGCTCCAGCAGCATTCATGGATCTCATGAATAGAGTCTGCAAACCATATTTGGATAAGTTTGTCATTGTCTTCATAGATGACATACTTATCTATTCTCGTAATCATGTTGATCACGAGAAACATCTTCGGTGCATCCTAGAATCATTAAGGCAGAAGAAACTTTATGTAAAGTTCTCTAAATGCGAATTTTGGCTTAGAGAAGTCCAATTCCTTGGAAATGTTGTAAGTGAGCGTGGTATCCAAGTAGATCCCACCAAAATTGAGGCCATAATAAATTGGGAAGTGCCCAAAACCCCAACGGAGGTTCGTAGTTTCTTAGGATTGGCTGGTTATTACAGAAGGTTCATTGATAACTTTTCAAGAATAGCCACTCCTTTAACTTCCTTGACCCATAAGAATGTTAAGTATAATTGGGGTCCAAAACAACAAGAATCTTTTGAGATTCTAAAACACAAGTTGAGTGATGCTCCTGTGTTATCTCTACCAGAGGGTACTGAGAACTTTGTTGTCTATTGTGATGCTTCGCACACCGGTATAGGTTGTGTGCTAATGAAAAATGGCAAAGTAATTGCCTATGAATCACGACAATTAAAGGTGCATGAAAGAAATTACACCACCCATGATTTGGAATTGGGTGTCGTTGTATTTGCACTGAAACTGTGGAGACATTACTTGTATGGTACGAAATTTGTTATATACGCTGACCATAAAAGTCTCCAGCACCTGTTCAATCAGAAAGAAGTGAACATGCGACAACGCTGATGGATGGAAATGCTTAATGACTCTGATTACGAGATTCGCTACCATCCAGGCAAGGCAAATGTAGTTGCTGACGCCTTAAGTCGCAAAGAAAAGGTTAAACCATTAGGATTAACGCCAAGAGCATTGTGCTCAGAAATAGCTTAAGTGAAAAGCTATTAGATGCGCAAAAGCAAGCCTTGTTAGAGGCTAATATTCCTGATGAGGGATTAGGCGGAACTGTTGATCAGTTAACGCCTGGAAATGATGGAATCCAAAGATTTAATGATAGAATTTGGGTTTCGATCTTTGGAGGACTTAGGGATCTAATCCTCCAGGAAGCGCATAATTCAAGATACTCTGTTCACCCGGGTGGTGACAAGATGTATCAGATCTAAAGAAGAATTATTGGTGGATGGTTGAAGAAATCCATAGCCACTTATGTAGCTAAGTGTCTGACGTGTTCGCAAGTTAAGCCGAACATCAGAAACCGTCAGGACTACTACAACAATTAGAGATTCCCACTTGGAAATGGGAAATGGTAACTATAGATTTGATTACCAAGTTGCCTAAGACCAAATGTGGTAATGACACTATTTGGGTCATAGTGGATAGGCTGACTAAGTCAGCACACTTCTTGCCAATAAAAGAAACGTATAATTCAGATAAATTGGCTAAGTTGTATGTGGACAAGATTGTGTCCCTACACGGTGTGCCAGTATCTATTGTATCTGATAGAGATACTAGATACACATCTCACTTTTGGAACAGTTTCCAACAATCGTTAGGCACACGATTAAACTTTAGTACGGCTTACCATCCGCAGACTGATGGTCAAAGTGTGCGTACTATTCAGACTCTGGAAGACATGCTAAGGGTATGTGTGATTGATTTAGGTGGAAATTGGGATGACCATTTACCCCTAATAGAATTCTCCTACAATAACATTTATCATACGAGCATTAAGGCTGCTCCTTTTGAGGTCTTGTATGGGAGAAAATGTAGAACACCCGTGTGCTGGGCGGAAGTTGGGAGGCCCAACTAATAGGACCTGAGATTGTCCTGGAGACCACAGAAAAGATTGTGCAAATCCGTGATCGTCTCAAAGCTGCCAGAGATAGGCAGAAGAGCTATGCTGACAAGAGGCGTAAACCTCTTCAGTTCCAAGAAGGGGACAAAGTCATGTTAAAAGTATCACCCTGGAAAGGTGTGATGCATTTTGGAAAGAAGGGCAAGTTGAGCCCAAGATATATAGGACCCTTCGAGATAATCGAACGTGTCGGCACTGTAGCTTATAAGCTCAGGTTGCCAGAGGAGCTTAGTGGAATCTATGATGTATTCCACATATCTAACCTTAAGAAATGTCTAGCCGATGAGTCGCTAGCAATGTCGCACGAAGACGTGCAAATTGATGAAAACCTCAGGTTCGTTGAGAAACCAATTTCGATCGAGGATCGACAGGTTAAGAAGCTCCGAAGAAAGATGATACCTATAGTAAAGGTTAAGTGGGACGCTTTTAGAGGTCCGAGTATACATGGGAGGTTGAGTCCACTATGCGACAAAAGTACCCCCATCTTTTGAATAAAATCTCGAGGTCGATATTTCTTTTAAGGGGTGAGGATGTAACACCCTGTAAAATCGTGTCCAATAGTATAGTGACACGCGTAGTATTTTTTAAATATAGTCTATTAAAGACCAATAAGGACTAAAGGCGTCAACATGCTCAAAGTGAGCATCTGAGTGACGAACCGATGTCAACATGCATAAATAACAGCCTCTGAGTGACTGATATGTCAACATGCTTAAATCATTAGCCTCTGAGTGACTGATATGTCAACATGCTTGAAATTTGGCCTCTGAGTTACCGTTGTGTCAACATGCCTAGCCTCTGAGTGACATCGGAATCAACATGCTTATACTAAGCCTCTGAGTGATCCTCTACGTAGTCCTAACTCTCATATATCTTGTTTGTTGGACGAGAGTGATTAAATTCAATATATATAAAAGTTGGAAGCTGAAGGGATTAAAAGTGTTAACATGTTAATTCTTACCTCTGAGTGACCTTTTAACGAACCGAGAGCTCAACAATGTCCGGGCATAATCCCGGGTATGCCAAGTATTGGCCACGGAGGGCTAAAAGTGCCAAAAGGGTGTTTTAGAAGGCTTTTATAAGCTTTAATAAGTTAAGGGGTTAAAAGTGTCAAACTTTGAAACTGGCCAAGGGGCGGTCGCGGGCTGCAAGAGACTAGGCCTGGGTCTCTCGCGGGGCGTGAAAAAGGCTCTACAGCATAAAGTTTTGCTTGGCCTCCAAACAAAACTCCAAAACCTTTAATTCGAAACTATGGCTTCTCCAAACTGCTATACCACCTTTTGGGACACTCGTAAGCTTCTTCTTACACCCCTAAACACCTAGCTTCACCTCTTTTGAGCTATCCAACTATAAATAGGTGTTCAAGTGCTTCATTCCAACTTGCACCTTTCTTGTTCATACTCTTTGTAACATCCGTCGAAAAACGGGTTTCCAAAACCAGCTTCGTTTATTAATCAAATATCCAGTTAAATTTTTTCGTTGCGTATTTATTGCTCAAATTAATTTTAAACGATACATATTAATAAATATATTAGAATTTAAAAACCATAATTTATAAATAATAATAAATAGTGAGGAAAAAATAAAATGGGGACGCCGGGTTTCGAACCCGGGTTAACGGTCAACGGTCAAAAAATCAATTTTTTTATTTCTTTTTATTAGAAAATTATTTAAAAATACTTAAAAATAAGATTTTTAAAGTTAGAAAATTTCCTTAAACTCACAAAAGTAAATCTAAAAATCCTATTAAGATTATGAATTAAAAGTATTAATCTCAAATAAAAATCTATTTATTTACCGAATCATTTCGTTATTATTTTAGGTTAGTTTTTCCCTCGTCGATCAAATCCAAAAATTCGTGCGCATCCAACGTCATCAAAGAACGCACCCAATGTGAGTGAATCTCTATCAATTCCCCGTTTTAATCATGTTTTGGGGTGTATCATGTGTCGTTTAATTCTTTACTATATTTAAACACTCGTGCATCCATCATATCCAGGATCAAATGTGTATCAAATATGTATCAATTGTTGTGTGGATTATATGTAGTTTGGATTTATCATTTTCAGTACACGCATTTCATTAGGCCCATCAGTTCCCCGTGGGAGACGGGTTGAGCATCAGGTGCCTCATACGATCGGCTCCGTTTGATTGAGCCTTGATCTCACATTCATCATCATTCATATCATATACTCATTCAAAGTGGTTTGTGTTTGTTATTTATATATGTTTGCTCACATGTGATTATTGCACAAATTTTCAATATTAAATAAAACAAGAAATTAATAACAATGTTTTAACAAGGGTCACTCGCCAACTTTTGTTGACCCAAAACATCCCCCGTTTTACACATGATACAGGTGATCCAGTTGAGGCAAGAAACACATAGGAAGGCCTAGAAGAATAAATCAGTTTAAGCTTTGGATTGTTTACATAGTTTCATTTCCTTGTAATTGTATGGATTTTGATTTGGATATTTAAGTTGTAATTTGAATTTAATAAATATGAAACATTTTAGTAAACATCATGAGCTTTGGTGATAACCCAATTATGCCCCGACTCTTATTCCGCTGCGGGTCGGGGTGTGACAGATAGGTATCAGACCATGACTATAGGGATATAGGATAGATTATTAGACCCTTAGAGCCTATACTATAGTTGATTAGAATTTTTAATTGTTTATGCGTTACATACAAAATTCATGATGTTTATATGCTTTATGTTTATTTTTACACTCAATGGTATGCAAGCATGCTCACAAAATACATGTTATTATACAATGCTCATCATGAATCATATCCTCATAACATATTATATCCCTGAGAGCACACACCTCACAATTCCCATGATTTTTGCAATGATTTTTGTGTTTTCAAATCGCATCAAAGAGACTTCTCATGACGGGCATGTAGTAACTGGAAGGGTACGAGTACCGGTAGTCGGAACGTCCTGTCTAGGCTTGGCATTCGTATAAATCCAAAATAAAAGGACCAGTTTGCCTACCTGGGGACTAATGATGAGAGTATGAAGGACCTATTAGGCCAAAGCATGCTATACCAAACGTCGTGTGAGCTAACCCCACTTTGAGTTGTCATTGTGTCTACACCTGGACACCCTCCTACCATACATCTCGCAATCATATTTCATGGTTTTCATTCGGGTGATGCGAGTGTTAATCCGCCAACACCAATGTGAATCCTACTAAGCCCAATAGTCATGGGGGGCCACATGACTATACAGGCGATGGTATGGGGGACATTGGAGGCCCAAACATGAGCAAACCCAAGACATCCTATGGATGTAGTTGCATTATTGTTAGTTATGTTATTTTTATTCTTTTAACGACACATGACACCTAGAAACTTCTTAAACTCACAATCTTCCTATGTATGTTCCTGTAGATGTCGGCTAGGCAACTACGTGGAGGTAGAAAGTCAGGAAGATCCAATGAACGCTTGGCCACTCAAATTGCCAAACAAATGGCTGCGGTGCTTCCTGACATCGTGATTCAAGTTCAACAAGCTCTCACCGCAAATCCCATCAACCCTCCCAATCAAGAAGACCAGAGCGTCGCCAACCCTCACTCCAAAAAGTGCTCCTACAAACACTTCAAATCTTGCGATCCCCTAAAGTATGAAGGGACCGAAGGTGTTACTGCCCTCTTCACTGGTTTGAAGAAATGGAGAACACTTTCCTCAATTGCGATTGTCCCGAGGATCGCAATGTACGTTACGCAACTGGGAGACTATTTGGGGTAGCCCTTACCTGGTGGAACACAGAAAAGGGTAAGCGAGGAGTCGAAGATGCCATGGCCTTAACATGGGAAGAGTTAAGGGAACTCATGACAAGGCGCTTCTGTCCAAGAAGCGAAATCAAAAAGTTGGAAGATGAATTCCACTCGTTGAAACAAAAGGAGGGAGATCACACTTCCTACAACAAGAGATTTCTCGAACTGAACCAAATGATCCCCAACTTGTTCACCCCACTGTACCGCTTAGTCGAACACTACATTCGAGGCCTCCCCTCGAAAATCCAAGATTCGGTGTTAAGCACTTCGCCTGCAACACTTGAAGCCGCAATGGAATTAGCCACAGAACTCACCGAGAATCGCATCCGAAACGGCAAATTCAAGGATGAGAAAAAGAAAGCCCCCATTGAGGCCCAAACTCCAAACCATTCCATCTCCTCTTCGAAGTTTGCTGGTAAGAGGAAACGAAACAGCAGAAATTTTGCCGTCACACAAACAAACCCTCCTATCACTGCCGCACCAATTACCTAAATTGCTCCCTCAGCTGCACCATTTAAAAAGCCATACACCGGCCCATACCCAAAATGCAACCGTTGTCAATACCATCACCTCCCCGAAACTCCTTACCAACATTGCACCAGCTGTGGCCGTGCGGGTCACACCATTCAAACTTGTCGCACACTTCAACGAATGAACCGCAATCAACCCTCAACCCAAACCCACCATCAGATAGTGGGTCAAGCCCAACAACCCTTACTTCTACCACCCACGCAACACATAGCTCAATCTTACTACCAACCCAACTACCCCATGATGCAACCTATGCGAGCTTGTTACAACTGTGGAGACCTAAACCACTTCAGGAACACATATCCACGCTTGGTGAACATCATTCATGCCCAAGCTCAAGCAAATCCGGTAAACCAAGCTAACCAAGCTCCTCCACCTGCTAGAGGAAGAGCTTTCAACATCAATGCCAACCAAGCTAGGGCTGACAACAACGTGGTTAACAGTACGTTTCTCATCAATGGTAGTTATGCATCAATGTTATTGGATACTGGCGCGGATAAGAGTTTTGTGTCTTTAGAATTTGAACCTATCCTCAACCAAACTCGTGATAATCTCATGGAATCTCTAACGGTGGAAGTTGCTGACGGAAAGCCCGTTTCATTAAATTCTATTATACGAGATTGTACCCTCACTCTAAACGATCATGATTTTCCAGTTGACCTCATTTCTATGAAGTTGGGAAGTTTTGATATTATAATCGGTATGGACTGGCTCAGCCAGCATCACGCTGAAGTAGTATGCCGCGAAAAGTTCATTCGCATTCCTCTTGCAGACGGTCAGACCCTACGTATCTTTGGAGAAACCCCTTCGAAAGGACTCAAATTAATGTCCTGCCTTCAAGCCCGAAAATATCTCAACAAGAACTATGTCGCATTCCTAACTCACGTCGTCAAAAAGGGAAACAAGGAGAAGAAACTCGAAGATATACCAGTGGTGAAGGAATTCCCAGAAGTCTTTCCCGACGACATCTCAGGACTCCCTCCTGTGAGAGAAGTCGAATTCCGCATCGATCTTGTACCTGGCGCTACACCAGTCGCAAAATCTCCTTATAGGCTAGCCTCATCCGAAATGCAAGAGCTGGCCAGTCAACTGCAAGAACTGACTGACAAAGGATTCATACGTCCTAGCTCCTCGCCTTGGGGTGCACCTGTTCTTTTTGTGAAGAAGAAAGATGGAACGTTTCGCATGTGTATCGACTACAGAGAACTCAACAAGTTAACGGTTAAGAATCGCTACCCATTACCTCGCATCGATGACCTCCTAGACCAACTTCAAGGCGCCATCTGCTTTTCAAAAATCGACCTTTGTTCTGGTTATCATCAGCTCAGAGTACATGAAGAAGACGTCCCAAAGACCGCCTTCCGGACTCGTTATGGTCATTACGAATTCATGGTCATGCCATTCGGCTTAACCAACACCCCCGCTGTCTTCATGGATCTAATGAATAGAGTATGCAAACCCTACCTCGACCGCTTTGTCATAGTCTTCATTGACGACATCCTCATCTACTCCAAGTCTAAATCCGATCATGAACGACACCTTCGACTCATCCTTACACTCTTAAGGACTGAAAAGCTCTACGCTAAGTTCTCAAAATGCGAATTCTGGTTAGGTGAAGTACAATTCCTTGACATGTCGTCAATGACAAGGGAATACATGTCGATCCTTCAAAAATCAAGGCAGTGCAAGAATGGCAAGCGCCACGTACCCCTACCGAAGTAAGATCATTTCTTGGTTTGGCTGGTTACTATCGCTGCTTTATTGCCAATTTTTCCCGTATTGCTGTACCACTCACGGCTTTGACTCATAAAGGAAAACCCTTCATATGGGGACCTAAACAAGAAGAAGCCTTCCAAACTCTAAAGCAAAAACTTTGTGACGCACCTATCCTCACACTCCCTGAAGGTTGCGATGACTTTGTAGTATATTGTGACGCATCGGGGCAAGGGCTAGGCTGTGTATTAATGCAAAGAGGAAAAGTGATAGCCTATGCTTCTAGGCAACTCAAGGTTCACGAGAAGAATTACACCACCCACGACCTGGAACTTGGAGCCGTTGTGTTCGCTCTCAAGATATGGAGACATTACCTCTACGGTACCAAGTGTGAAATATACACTGACCACAAAAGTCTCCAACATATCTTCAACCAAAAGGAGTTGAATATGAGGCAACGAAGATGGGTCGAACTTCTTAACGACTACGACTATGAAATTTGGTATCATCCTGGCAAGGCAAACGTGGTGGCTGATGCACTCAGTCGAAAAGGTTATGCGAACTCCATTCGTCTTCTATGTTCGCAAATCATAACCGACATCAAAAATCGAATTCGAGCAGCTCAACATGTTTCTGTAACAGAAAATGATGTACGCGATGAACTGTCATGTGGAGCTGAACTCAAAATCGAAACCAAATCCGACGGTATTCTATACTATTTAAACCGCATATGGATTCCTGATCGCGATAACCTTCGTGATTTCCTCATGAATGAGGCGCACAAAACACGATACTCGGGACACCCAGGAGCCGACAAGATGTATCAAGACCTACGATACACCTACTGGTGGCCTGACATGAAAAAGGATATCGCTGTTTTTGTTTCCAAGTGCTTTACATGTTCTAAAGTAAAAGCTGAACATCAAAGACCTTCAGGACTTCTAGTCCAACCCGAAATACCTGTATGGAAGTGGGAAAACATAACCATGGATTTCATTACCGGGTTACCTCGCACCTCCAGTGGGTATGACACCATATGGGTAATAATTTATCGTCTTACAAAGTCATCTCACTTCATTCCGATTCGTGAGGACTTCAAAAACGAGAAGTTAGCTCGTATCTACATCAGCGAGATCGTAAGCCGTCATGGTGTACCTTTAAGCATCATTTCAGACCGTGATGTCGTTTCACTTCACGAACATGGCGAGCCGTACAAATCGCCTTGGGTACACGATTAGACCTCAGTACCGCTTTTCATCCTCAAACTGAAGGACAATCTGAACGCACCATCCAAACTCTTGAAGACATGCTTCGAGCATGTGTCATAGACTTCAAGGGAAATTGGGACGCTCACCTACCATTGGTTGAATTTTCGTACAACAATAGTTATCATTCAAGTATCGGCATGGCTCCTTTCGAAGCTTTATATGGTCGTAAGTGCCGATCTCCAGTATGTTGGCACGAAATTGGAGAATCACAAATCACCGGTCCAGAGTTAATTCAAGAAACAACCGACAAGGTCATTCAAATTCGAAACAATCTTCTAGCGGCTCAAAGTCATCAAAAGAGTTATGCAGACAAATGACGAAAGCCCTTGGAGTTTGGCATTGGTGATCAAGTACTTTTAAAAGTATCACCGTGGAAGGGAGTGATTCGTTTTGGCCAGAAGGGCAAGCTAGCACCACGCTATGTAGGACCTTTCAAGATACTCGAAAGAGTAGGTCCTGTAGCATACAAGCTTGACCTACCAGAAGAGCTCAACAGAATTCATCCCACATTCCACGTATCAAACTTGAAGAAGTGCCTCGCCGATGAAAACCTCCATATTCCGCTAGAAGACATTCAGATCGATGAATCTATGCACTTCATTGAAAGACCAGTAGAAATCATGGACTTCGAGAGAAGCGTTTAAGACGAAGTCGTATTCCAGTTGTCAGGGTACGTTGAGAGTCGAAACGAGGACCTGAGTTTACTTGGGAACGTGAAGACTCAATGCGCGAGAAATACCCACATCTTTTTCCTGTTACCACTACTACTTAAATTTCGGGACGAAATTTCTAAAAGTAGGGGATACTGTAACATCCATCGAAAAACGGGTTTCCAAAACCCGCTTCGTTTATTAATCAAATATCCAGTTAAATTTTTTCGTTGCGTATTTATTGCTCAAATTAATTTTAAACGATACATAACTAATAAATATATTAGAATTTAAAAACCATAATTTATAAATAATAATAAATAGTGAGGAAAAAATAAAATGGGGACGCCGGGTTTCGAACCCGGGTCACCCACAAACCCAAACACACAACACACCGCTCCGTCGCACGCCTTCTTTGTGAAAATACTGAAAAAATAATACTTAAAATAAAACCTAAATTCAAATCCGGAGATCACCGCGCTCAGAACTCGCAATCACCGGAAAATCCGACAATCCGCGATTTTGGCCAAATCCTTTTTGACTAAACGGCATAAACTGATGTCGACGTCGGTTATAACCGTTGCCGGCAGTCAATTTCCGACATAACCAACGGAAATTTCCAATCGCGAACTTTGACTCCGATTCCAACTCAATTCATCCAGTTCCTCCCTATAAATACCCACTCAATCTACCGGAAATCCTTTCGCTCAGAACCAAACACTTGTTCGCAGTTGCAATTCTTCAAAAGCTCATCGCTGGAGATTTCCAATTTCGCCTGAACTTCGCCGGAATCGATCGTCAGAAAACCGTATTCATTCCTCGACGGTATATCTGTATAAACTTCTCTGCTATCTCTTAATTCATACTTTAATTGTTCAAACAAAGGTTCTAAACTGCTAATCAATATACTCAGCCGAGAAGTCACAAATCGGAGCCGACGAATTTCGCCGGAAAATCTGAAGAAGACACTCTGTGATTGGTACATCTTATTCCTTAATTCCTTTTTTTACTTCAATTCAATCAATCATAAGCGTAGTTGGTCAATTAAACAAACAGCCGGTTCACTGTTCGGTAATTCGATAAGTGAAGAAGACGAAGTTGAACATGTGTATAAGTATAATTAAAAACGGATATTCGAACGGGTTAGACACACAGTCCAGCGGTGGACTGTGTGCACAAACAATGCACACGTCCCGGGTTCGAATCGCACACGTTACCGACTTTCAGAATTAAAACCAACATTTTTAAAACTTAATCAGATCAGGTCACCAAATGTTAATAAGAGTAATAAAATCCATAAGTTAAACAGATTAGACACACAACCCAACTGGTTGGGCTGTGCGCACTCGAACCGAAGGACCCGAGTTCGACTCCGGGTCCCTGCAACCGGTTCGGCCATATAAATCGTTTTTAATAAAAACCCAAATAAGTTAAAAATTATTTAGTATAGAAGGACTTGTACATTTAAGATCTGCGAGAGTCCATCCGATCGCTGCTTTGTGGGTCTTAAGCACCTTCGGCAGTGCTTCCTCTTGCTCTTTCTCTAATTTAGCTGCAATAATCACTAGAAGAGTCTGATCCTCCCCCAAAAATGCATACTTTAATGTTGCGGCAGCTCTTTCAGCTCTACTTTCGGTGGGCTGATCAATGACGGCTTCAACCCCGACGATATCTCAGCTGGAAGGCTCTCCACTTGATGAGTCCATGGAGGCCTTATTTCTTGTACAGGCAGTGCTTCCAAGCTCTACACTTCTTTCTCTAGATCACACATGTGATTCTACTCCACCCTTATCACATAACTCGGAGGTTTCATCCTCCAGATGAGCATGACACCCATCTATGATATCTGCCATAAAACATTCATCACTAGGAAACATGTCAGACTCGTTGGAAAACACATTTAATCTGACGTTTCTATTGCCAAATGTCATATCGACAATGCCAGTGCGACAGTCGATCAATGCATGTGCAGTGGCTAAGAAAGGTCGTCCCAAGATCACATTTGGTTGGTTGATTTGGTCAGACGAGACATAATCAAGCACCAAAAAGTCTACCGGGAAGTAGAACTCTTCCACCTTAACAATGACATCGCGAACAATCCCCCGGGAAAGCTTAGGGGTCAAATCTGCCAACACAACAGTTGTGTTGGCTCGACACAGTGGACCAAAATCATATTAGTCATACAAGCTTCCTGGGAGGATGCTCATGCTAGCTCCTAGATCCAACAACGGCCGGTTCATTTTAAAATCTCCCACTTGAATGGGAATTAGAGGCATTCCCGGATCTTGTAGCTTAGGTGGAAGTACTCCATTCAAAATGACATTATCCCTCTCTGTTAAATCAATTTCTTAGGGACCTTGTGTTGCCGTTTTTGAGTGCATACGCCGGAACTTGTTTGATTGCATAAATTAAGGTTAAATTATTTTAACTTGTTTAAATACCTCCCAGATTTCCTCTGGTTGAGGCTCCCGTTTGTTAATAACGCTCTTATTACCCGGATTCTTCAAGGCTTCGGGAAAGGGATGTGGAATTGGTTCCCCTTCCTTAGCCTTGGTTGGTTCAACAATTGTAGTACGGGGATTGGAGTTAGTTTTATCATCACTTTTAATAACATTGGGTTCCGACTCATCGCCACTCTCACCATCCTCACCTAAATCCTCCACCACACCTTCAACAAATTGTGGTGGAGTGTTGACCCTATTATAAACGTTACCATTACGGTGAGTACTTACATGGCCGACTTGGCTGCCCGTCTTCTGATGAGCTGGATTTGTTGTTGTATCACTTGGCAGCCATCCGTTACTCTCTCAGCAGCCATCCGTTACTCTGCTTCAACTCCTTCAGCTCACTTGCGAGTTGGCCCATTTGCGTAGTTAACGATGGATGGCCTTGTCTGCACCTCATCCTTCTGTGCTTGCACATCATCCAACTGATTGCGCTTTTGCATATCTTGCTGAATTGACTTCAACTTTCCATCATATCATTGCTTCCGGAGGTATTTGAGGATCCAGCTGATCCACCCTGATTATTTTGATATCCACCTTGAAAAAGCGGGGCTAATTGAAGTTCCATTGACCACCCAACTGATTATTACCTTGAAAACCCGGATTGCTTTGGTTATTTGCATTCCTGTAGCTAACGTTCGGTTGATTTCTAAGGCCTGGATGGTAGGTATTGGAATTCATATTGAAATTCCTACCACCGCCTCCACCTCCTTGCACATAATTCACATCTTCAACCCCACGAATGATACTAGGGCACTGATCTGCGATGTGCCCTAAATCTTCACAATGCCCACAGAAGGGCATCTGCCCGCTAACATCTAGTGCATTATCCACCGTTCTCACAACCGAATGCCGAGTGCTTCTTGAAGACTGCGCTTTTCGTTTCGATGTTCTCGTGTTCCTCTCCAAATATTCCCAATCAACCTACTCGTAATTTGTACTGAACGTTCCATTAGATGTCGAGCTTAAATCTCTCGCGTCTTCATCTGACAAACCCTCATGGAAGGCATTAAGAAGCTCCCGTAGTTATATCCCATGATGCGGATAATTCTTTAGCATCATCTTGAATCGATTAAACGCTTCATGGAAAAGCTCACTGGGTTGTTGTTGAAAGTTCCGGATGTCTTTCCTAGCGTTATTCATCCGCATAGGTGTATAAAACTCTTCCAAGAATAGCTGTTGCATGTCGGGCCATGTAAATATTGAAGCAGATGGCAGTGAGTGAAACCATTGATGTGCCTTATCTTCAAATGTGAATTGGAAAAGTACCAATTTCACATCATCAGGCGTGAACCCTTAGCCCCCGATGGTATTGCAGCGGGCATCATAAGCAGCGATCTGTAGATACGACTCTTCAGTGGCCAACCCATGATACGTGGGCAAGCTTTGAATAGATTGTGCCCGTGAATAACCGACCTCGTAATTGAGGGATGACTACCGGTGAGGGATTATTGGTGATAGCTGGTTTAAAGTAACTCTCAACACCCCTCACTGGTCCCCGATCATATCTCCTTGGAATACCTTCAGGTTGGTTGATCTGTTGAGGTATATTTCTGGGAAGCGATCTCTGCAGAGCTTGCATCTGGATTTGTTGTGGTACTAGCGGAATCGACATTTGTTGGGGTGCCAGTGAAGCTGCTATGTTGACTGGTCTTGCATTAACCGTTTTTTATTTACTGGCTCAGGTGCATTTACTGGCTGTTGATACCCCGGTGCTTCATAAATTGCCCCGTCAACTGACCTAAATTACGTATTGTATCCTTCTTGAATTCTCAAACCCATCACTAGTCGATCATAAATGATTTCCCCCATAACCCTCATATGCTTCCTATCCACTCCCATAATCCATTGTACCATCCCATTATTCAAACATTGAAGTTCTAGCAGAATACTATTGTTGCTGCTGTGAGGATTGGTAATATGTAGGTTGGGTTGGAGGAGGAAGGTTAGTAGCTGGGCTAGAAGGCCCAGTGTGAGTAGGCAGAATAACAGTGTCATCTATAACGCTTCGTATTTTCGTATTCCTATTTTTTAAAAAGTTCGTATTCGCATTCTATTTATAGAAACCTTACAATCGTACTCCATCTATGTTATCACAATTTAAGGCATTAATCATAAACGAAATTCATTTTATATATATACGACTTACATTTCATATTTGTGTTATATACACAATCAATATTTAAATACGTGTTTATACGCAAAACCGAGACTTAAAATACACTTTGGATACCTAAAAACAAGCTAAAATACAAGAAAACGGCATAATATAACCTAGTTACAAAGTGCAAGCACTTAAACTGAACAAAACCAAAAGATTCTCCACCTCCTTTCTCCTCCAATCACCTTCTGACGTGATGTCGTAGTCTCACGTAAATTTAATCCAAATACTAATAATAGTTAGCGGTAAGTGGGTATCGAACACAAGGAGTTTGTGGAATATGTGCTATCTAAAGTTTATACTAATTTAACTAATTTATCTAAATTGCAAGAAAATGAATTCAAGATTTTTGGTGTTTGGTTTTAAACTTAAACAAGTTGCAATTCAAATATTGGTTGTCAAACAGATTAGAAGCGAGTAATCATCCTAAGTTTCCGGTTTCAATTAACATTCATGTTTTAAATCCAAATAGAAAGAATCACATAGATATGACTCGTGTATGACTATTTTTTGTGATAAAAGGGAATTAAGTACTCGGATTATATAGATGCGTGGTTGTTACCCGATGACTAATTAACCAATCCAACCCTAAACCCTCTCGTGATATCTCAATTGTCAACGATACCAAGAACGTACGATTAAGGCTAAGATCAAACCATCAATCAGTAGCTTACAAACAAATATTCAAACACCATAATAAACTACAAACATTGCAACTCTATTATTCTAGAAATTATGAATAAAAACACAAATGTTTCAAGCAAACCTTCAACCTAGGATGATCATAATGAGTTTAGCCACTCATGGTCTTGCAAATCATCACACCATCAAATGTCATGTTCATATGAGTCATAAACACTAAACAAATGTTAGAAATTGTTCTTGAACCAAATGGCACACTCAAAATCGCCTCTTGAACTCTGCAAAAACATCTCAAATGATTAACAACCCAAAAGCCTCATGAAAACCGAATTAAAAAGGGCAGTTACACTTTTCTCGCAGGTCCCCACCATAAGCTACGGTGCCCACCATACCTTACGGTGGTAAGCAGTTTTTCCACTTTTCTTTTCTTGTTAACTCTACATGTCTCCACCTTCTTTTGGCTAAGTACAAGCTCCCATCAAAGCACGTTAAAATCGCTCGTTTATGCTCTTCGGTACCTGTAAAGCTATACACGCCGTGGTTATCAAATCCTAATAATTAAATCAATTAAGTGCGGAATGTTGATTGTTTTAAAGTACTTGAGGGTTGTCCAATGGACCACCCGTCACATCCCAACACTTAACTGTTGCTTGCTCCAAGCAACACATCATAAACATTTCCAAGCTTAAAAGTGATCGAAGTGTAAAACAAACACAAACATGTCGTCCAATTGTCAATTTCCCATCATACCAAATGACACACCCCTCACAATAACTCTCCTCTCGGTGACAAAAAAGTACTAGCAAGATTGTGCTAGATCACTCAATGCGAGTGTGGTGATTGTGCAACAATAAGCTTGTGTAATAATCAAATCTCCACCTATAAAATGCCTAACATACTTACGAATCAAACGGACTTTTGGGTTGGAACAAGGCTATGTGTAAGGGTGAGAATTGGTGGGATATATATGCATGTAGCTCATTGAAGCGACCCGGTTTTATTATTACAAATAAACAAAAACAACCATTACTACTTACACAGCATCACTATCTTTTTCCTTCTCTTTTTTTTAACTATGAACAAAGAACACATCAACATCAAACACTATATACTAAAGCTCCTAAACCGGGCCGATCAATAGGTAGAATTTTTGTAGGACATAGGCTTAGGTTACAAATGAATTATATTAAGCTCAATTTTGGCTACTAATGACCAAAACCCCCGTCTCTCTCGCTACCAAGCTCATATATTTATCTTATGAGGTCCAACCCCCCAAACCCACACTCTCACACATCCAGACGAGTCTACCTAATTGCCCTTATCATCTTCACAAGCATGTTACACCTAGGTTTCGACAAGCATATTTTACATAAGTTCTATTAACACAAATCACACACTACCACTCAAACCATAGAAATAATTTCTAGTAAACATCCATGTGGCCCAAAAACTCACCATGAAAAGATAAAACGGGATACCGATGTGTCATGTGGAGTAATGTTAAATTTTCAAATTTGACAATTGTTTCGCTTGGTTTAAAAATTTTCAAAATCTCAAAAATTTCCCCCATCCCCACACTTGTGATACAATGACCGCAATGTATGGCTTTGAAGGAAATTATCACTAACATTACCTCAACCTCACTTTCAGCTCAACTCTCAAATCCCAAATTTCATTTTGTTGTTTTTTTATGAAAACATATAAACACCACCAATACTACCACAACCCATAACATGAATATCAACCATAATACACCACCCTTCCACCCAACCATAAACAAAATAATATCTACAATAATATACAAGAGAATAACACCACATGACTAGTAATAGCACGGCTGAGGAGGTCCAAAGATAGATGTCATCATCTCTGAAAACTCTCCTAATGCAAATGCGCCGCTTCCACTACCACTTCCACCTTCACCATGAACGGCTAACAACCTGATCATGTGTCTGTACTGATGCGGTTGTTACGCTCTAACTGAAATAAACTCATCCCATGGATTCTTTGATATCTCACAGGGGATGTTGCCAAACATCCCCACACTTGAATCATTGCATCCGTGAGGATCGAAGCGTATAAACCTGCCACAACACAAACACACACCAAAGAAAACCAACCAAAGTACCCTACCCTACATCCTCGGCTGCCTCACGAGAGCGCTAAATTTAGGTCCTCAGCCAGACTGTACCTGATGTACTCAAGGTGGTTCAAATGAACCCTTGCTTTCCCATTTCTCTCCATATTCCATCCAATTTCTTGAAAAGTTTGCAATTTCACGCCAATTGGGGTCAAAGTCAGCCTCATCACCCCATCTAATCCCACCATCGGGTGGTTTTCCTTCGCCCGCTCTCCTGCTCACACTAGCCTTCTTCCTTGCCTGATTTTCATCGTTCTTCAACTTAAACCTATGTTGGTCCCCTAGTCCTTATGGATCTTGACAGAATCGTCTATCCAATCTAGAGTGCGGAATCCCCTAGATCAGATTTAACAGAAAACACGAACACGAACAAAATTCCTACAAACTGTCTTCTATTGATTATCAAACACAATTGTTTTACAATCAATTCAAGACTCTTCTCTCAATCTCTCTGAAGCAATTCTCTCTGCAACTGAACAATAGAACCAACAACTAACTGAGCAACCTTAACCCTAATCACAACCTCCCTATATATAGAGATAGGTTATGCTCATGTGCTAGGGTTTCCTACATGGACTGCTAATGGGTTTAAAGCCCAACTCGCCTACCATGTGTTTCTAGTTCAGCCCAATTACTTCTAATTCACTATTACAAAACTAAACCCGCTAACCGTTTATCATTTTACTAATTACAAGATATCCGAAGACCAAATCTAAGTTGTTGTCAATAAATATGCACCAACAAACTCACCCTTGACAATAGCTTCATAAAATAACTTAGTCTTCAGTCTTCTTGCAATCTTCAATATCTTTGAAAAACGTTGGTCTTTGGATAGCTTCAGCTTTAATAGCTTCTATCAGCAACAGACTCCCCCTAAGCTGATATATCCAATCACCAAATCTTCTAAACCGTTAGCGTTTGAGTAAACTCCAGTTTAGTCCTTGCATAGCAATCTTCAAAACTCTTCAACTTTGACTGCAATGTAGAAAGGAGGTTCTACCATGCATCCAAGCAAACTCCTCTTCACCAAACTTCACAGCAACACACTGCTGCAATCTGTATACTATAAAACAAACATCTCAAGAAAACATAAGAATTTTTCAACACAAGTTAAACAAATTATTATTATTCAAGAGATAGATAAACTGTATCATAGATTAAGCACTTCTCAACTCAAAACATATACTCAAAATTTTAAGCACACATGAACCTGCAAGATTTTAAATTTTGAACTAGCTTCTAACATCGTCTCCCCTATCGGTAACAACTCCTCCACGAACAACCAATATCCGTACAATAAGAATTTACAAGAAAATGAAATATTTTTGGATTTTTATATTTTCTGAAAGTAAATAAAGAACGAAATAATCAACACTCTATTTTTGTGAGATTCACCAGTAAGAAGATCAAATCAGCAACATCAAACTGTTTTCACAATATTTGATAATTCTATATGCAATATTCATGAAAAGCAGTTCAAGACGATTACCAGTATTGTTTATCCACTTAAACAAAATACATGAACCTTTCAAGTACCATTACCTCGTGATCTGTTTAGATAATTTATACTGGTATACTAGTGTGTCCCACTTCAGGACATACCCCCGCGATCAAGGTATGCACAAAAATTCATCGTATTAGGTGAGTATACCGAAATTCATCCTTTTTTAATTACAACGTTAGATAGTTGGTGATCAGGTCAGTACTTCCGTACACCAAAGAGACAAATATCCAACGAGGGTTAGGACAAATACCAAATTATGGTACGAATAATGCAATTTGCACATTTGAATGACTCTCTAGGAGAGCTTCTTCAATATTTGGGATTTGGCATTTTAGCTCTTTTAACATATCCTGGTTGTGCCTAGGTCAGCATATATCTGGATGCAGCAGAAGGACAACCTTGATACCCCGGATGAAATAACGATATAAAGACCTAAAACCTCAGATTTTGGCAATCTATCAACGCAAGATTTAAGGTTATAAAACCATACGCCACTGATATGTTACCCACTCATACACAATTTATTATATGTGTATTACAGAGGTAAGTTGATTATTTCATGCCTTTTGCCTACTGGTACATCATATGATGAAGCTGCGATCACACTTAAGCAATTTTCTTTTAATTTCAGTGTGACAGTCTAACTTGCTGATGTACTATCATTTCTCCTTTTTCACACAGTGAAAACTCATTTTTGATTTTTCTATTTTTTTATGTTTTTGATTTTTGAAAAGCAGTAAATTTATTTAAAAACAATTTTTATGGAAAAATGGTTATTCAGGATTCCTCATCCCATTGAGTTCGACTAAATGTTCGAAACGAGCCATGACAAAAGCTTTTGTGTAAAGATCTGTCAGGTTATCTAGTTTGTCCACTCGATGTAGTTCAATTAATTTCTTTTCAGCACAATCCCGTATAAAATGATGACGAATGTCAATATGTTTTGTGCGACTGTGTTTTACGGGATTGTTGGTGATTGATATAGTGGCATTATTGTCTATCATAATAGGAGTACGAGAGAAATTCAAACCGTAATCGCGCATCTGCTGTTAGATCCAGAGAACCTGAGAGCAACAGCTACCCGCAACAATATATTCAGCTTCACACGTCGAGGGAAACACGCAAGACTGCTTCTTGCATTGCCATGACACGAGCCTCCCTCCTAAGAACTGACAACCACCTGTGGTAGACTTCCTTGTATATTTGCATCCTCCAAAGTCCGAATCAGTAAAAGCAACAAACTTCAAATCACTAGCAGCTGGATACCATAACCCAACTTTAGGTTTCCCCTTCAAATAACGAAGAATCCACTTCACTGCTTTCATGTGGGACTCCTTTGGATTCGCTTGATATCTGGCACAAAGACAACTACGAACATGATGTCAGGTCTTGAAGTAGTCAAGTACATCAGAGAACCAATCATTGCCCTGTATTGAGTTGGATCTACATCCTCCACACTCTCATGATCTGGACCAAGATTGTGATTCTCATAGATAGGTGTATTGAAAGTAGCGCAATCCTCCATCTTGAAACGAGACAAAATGTCATGCACATACTTCGTCTGATGTATAAACATCCCATCCTTCTTCTGTTCAACTTGTAAACAAAAAAAGTAGGATAATTCACCCATCGCACTCATCTCAAACTTGCTCTTCATTACCTCTTTGAAATCATGACACATGTTCTCATCAGATGACCCAAAAATGTTGTCATCTACGTATACCTGTACCAGCAGAAAGTCTTCCTTATTCCTTTTAATGAATAGTGTACTGTCAATCTGACCTCTTTCAAAACCATGTTTTAACAAATGTGCTGACAGTGTCTCATACCACGCCCTAGGTGCCTGATGCAATCCATACAATGCCTTATCGAGTCGATAGACTCGATCTGGATGGTCTGGATCAGTAAACCCCTCTGGTTGTGAGACATAAACCACTTCTTGGACTTTCCCGTAAAGAAATGCACTCTTCGCGTCAAGTTGGTAAACTTTGAAGCCCTTGAAGGAAACAAAAGCTAGGAACAACCGAATTGCTTCCAGCCTTGCTACTGGTGCAAACACTTCATTGTAATCAATCCCCTCTTGCTGATTGAACCATTTTACCACCAACCGAGCCTTATTCCTTATTACGATCCCTCGATCGTCTTTCTTGCACTTAAACACCCACTTGGTGCCGATTTCCTTCTCTCCTTCAGGTAGATCAACTAGCTCCCAAACTTTTAGCTTCTTGAACTGAGCTAGTTCCTCTTGCATAGCTTCAACCCAACAATTGTCTTTTAGAGCCATATGAACATTCTTCGGCTCCTCTTGGGTAATAAAGCAGCTATATAAACACTCATGAATCAACCCAGTCTTCTGAATTGAAGTAAACAAACAGGATCCTTCGAGCACACCTCTTCTCGTCTGAACACTGCAGCAGGATCACCAATGATGTTTTCAACTGGATGATCTCTGTGTACTCGTGTGGTAGCAATGGTGTCAACAACCAGATTATCTCCCAGATTAGATCCAACCTCCCCTGAATATTAGCATTAGCAAACGGATTAGTGAATTCCTCCCCCTGAATAGGTTCAGACTCACTATCACTGGAGTCTGCTGGAGCTGCACTGGAAGAAGTTTCTGGAGCTCTGTCATCGATACACTCGATCTAGGCATGAAATCACACTCGCCATCTTCACTGATCACAGTATGGATCACTTGAGATTCATCTGCATTGGAAAAATCAAGAATATTAAATGATGTAAACACACTATCATAATCATATAATATAGCAGGACCACTCATTGATTGTTGAGGTGAATAACTAGTGATTTCCATGTTAAACACCACCTCAATTTTACCAGTTTTTAGATTAAAAACCCTTTTATTCGGTGTTCCAGGCATATAGCCTAGAAAGTAACCCTCATCAGTTACCTCACTGAATTTTTGTTTATCTTTGTTTCGCACAATGGTGCAGGGTACAAATGGTTCAAAGCCTTTTAAGTTTGGTTTTCGGTTAAACAATAGTTCGTGACACGTTTTGTTAAACCGTTTTAACCGTCAAAACTTTGTTCAGGACATAACAAGTTGTGTTCACAGCTTCTCCCCAGAAGAGAACTGGAAGCTTTGAATCAGATAGCATAGTCCTTGCGGCTTCAATCAATGTCCTATTCTTCCTCTCAGCGACTCCATTCTGTTGAAGTGTATAAGGAGCTGAATATTGATGTTCAATTCCCTTGCGAAGACAATAGAGATCCAGAACTTGATTCTTGAACTCTGTGCCATTATCACTCCTTATCCTCTTGATCCATGCATCATGGACATTTTCCAATTTTGTAAAAAGATCTACCAGCATCTCCGCTGTCTCATCTTTTGTGCCTAAAAAGAAAACCCATGAATATCGTGAGTAATCATCAGTGACAACTAAACAATAGTACTTTCCACCTATGCTCCTTACGTTCACTGGACCGAATAGATCCATATGAAGTAATTCATAATGGGCATCTATGGAATTTACTATTTTAGGCTTATGAGGTTTCTTATGTTGTTTTCCCTTTTGACATGGAAGACATTTATTTTCCACGTGAAACCTCTGCACTGGCACCCCTTCCACTAAATCATTTTTAATGATATAGTTCATTTTTCGATAGTGGATGTGGTCCATGCATCTGTGCCACAACAATGACTCAGCCTCAGATGCTTTTGATAGTAAACACGCGACCACAGTGGAAGAATCCTTAGCACCCATGTCCATGACATAAGTGTCATTTCTTCTTGGCGCTCTCATCACTATCCAGTCATCCGGTATCACCAAACCAGGTTTCAACACCAAAGCTTCAGACTTTGTAAAGTGGACCGAGTGACCCTTGTCGCAGACTTGAGACACGCTCATCAGATTGTGCTTCAGCTGCTCAACATAGTTCACTTTGTCCAGTGTGATCTTCCCGTTAGTCACTTTTCCTCGATCGGTAATGTGCCCTTCTTTAGCACCTGCAAAATTCACATAACCACCATCTATATTCTCAAACTCAGTCAACAGCCTCGCATCCCCCGTCATGTGCCTGGAGCAGCCACTATCAACATACCATAAGTTGATAATCCTCCTTAGCAGCTCCTGCACAAACCAACAAAATTAGTTAGATTGGGGGACCCAAGCCTTAATGATCTTAGGTCTTCCAGATTCATCAATCATAGGAACGTCCATCCAGTATCCATCACTCCTAACAGGAGTCTTGGATCTTAGACCTGTTGATGGAAATGGTCTTTGATTTACACTAGGTCTGTGGTCCTGAGGTTTCCTAACCATGTTTGGACTTTGCGACCTTTGCAAATTATGTTTTTGGTTCTATGAATTTTGATGATGATAATTTCTAAAGCCATCGTTATAAAAATTTCGACTACCAACATTCTGGTATCGATTTTGATATTGACCTTGACTTCTGAAACTATTTGATGGACCATGAAAGTTATTCATTCTTGGTGAACTACTTCTAGGTCTATCATATCTGCCTGATGTAGATGCAGACTGAAATCTTTGTTGATTTCTTTGAAAATGAGGAACTTGGTGAGTTCCTTTTTCAGCCTTATCTACACCAACAGCAACACTCTGTTGCTCTGTAGCAGATATCTTTGGTGAGTTAACCTTCTTCTCACCATCACTACTTTTTGCTGGTGATTTTTCTCTCTGCCTATCACTTACCTGTGCTTCAACCTTTTTGTTAGGACAGCAACTAGCTACATGTCCCTTTTCATGACATTTGAAGCATGATTTTCTAGCCGAAGACTTCTTTACAGAAGCCTCTTGCTTAGATTCATCAGGCGATGATGATGATGATGATGATGATGCTTTTGAAGGATCTTGTTTGGTTTGCTTAACGTCTTATTTTTCTTTGTTTTTGTTCTTAGCAAACTGCACATTAGCTCTTTAGTAATAACAGGGACCTCTTCATTCATGTCACCCCCCTTAACAAAATCAACCTTTTTAACAAAAATTTGTTTTTTATTCTTAGGGTGTGTATTATTTGTTTTCAGAACAGTGTCTCTGTTATTCTCCTTCTTGGCATTTTCAGTCACATCAACATCCTCTGATGTGGAACTACCAGGTGTAGTTGACACAAAGTCTGTAAGCTCTTCTTCATCTGGCAAGAAAGAATAGTCGTGACCAAGAGGTGGTGGAACTTCATTCAAACCTTTGAAGCCCACACAAGTCTTGTCATTACTCTTCTTCAGGCCATTCATCATGTGTTTCATAACAAAAGATTAATCTCTGAATTGATTTAATTTCTTTTCAAGCTCACAAATTTTAAGTTGTGCTTCAGACAACTCTTTGCATTTTTCAGAAATTTGTTTTGTTTTCTCACTCATCGTATCATGAGCTAAGTCAATAACTTGAAGTTTTTCATTAAGCTTACAAGTTAGAATATTGATTTCTTCTTCATAACCTTTAATTTTCTTCAAGTATAGTGACTCATTTCGTTTTACGAAAAAGTTTGATTCTTTTAGATTTGAGAGCTCATTAGCCAGACTTTGGTTTTGATTTGTTAATGTGTCAACTTCACTTTGCAGTTCACGACACTTCAAACAAATAGAACTACCAGAGTTAGAACATACCTCGCCTGTTGATTTGCTTAGATTAGCCATGAAAGCATCAAAATCAGTAGCCATCTTCTTCTCTGTAGCAGTCTGTTCTCCATCAACCTTCTCTTGCTCTCCCTCAGCATCAGCTTTCACTTCTTCATCAGCAACTGGAGCTATCTCAGCCATGAACGCATGTGAGGCATTGTTATCACTCTCCAGATGAACACTCCAATCATAAGAACCCTCTCGAGCAGTAGAAATCAGGGCCTTTGATCCAGTATTGTTAGACGCATTCCTATTGCTTAAACCATGACCAGGAGAATCTTGAAAGGATGAACTAGAACGCGATTCAGACTTTACTCTTTGACACTCTCTAGCGAAATGTCCGTAGTTGTGATGTTGTAGCACTTCACTTTCGACTTGTCAAAGCCCACACTCTTGCCAACGAACTTCCTGCTCGTTCTGTTCTTGAACCCCTTTACCCTTCTAGAGATCATGGCCATCTGCCATTGCAAATAAATTTCCTCTAAGTCATCAAGGTCAATCTGATCATAATCTTCATCAAACGTAGCAGGATCAGATATTTTTCCCTGAATGTAGTTCTCGTAGGAAGCCACAAAAGAAGCAAGCAATGCCAGGTGATCTTCAGCACTTTTGACACTCAGAGGCATAGACTTAGAACTGCTGTTAGTTGATTGTTGTCTCTTAGCCCCTGACGAGTCTCCTGAAGCAGCAACGAAACATACTTCTCCATCAGAATTTGTCACTATCTGCTCATTGTCACATGAGAGAAACGCAGTTGCAGTGTCACTAGAAGCATTGTTGGAAGATGAAGGTGTAAGACCTTTATATATCCCCGGATCTTGAACCTGATCATATCCAGTCTCCTTCTTCTTATATTGCGCTCATAAGCTCTCAATTTCCCAACAACCTCTTCTAGTTCTTTCTTTTCATAATCAGCTTCACCCTTTATCATCAACGTGCAAATATCCCACTTTGCAGGTAAAGCATCCAACAACTTGTCGTTTATCTCAACATCTGTGTATCCCTCTATGCCATAATTATCTATTTCTGACATCAGATGATAATATCTCGTGGTAATATCTTCTAGGGACTCATTTCTCATTCCTTTGCACACAACAAACTGTTTCTTTAGCAGATCAACCTTATTCTTCTTCACATCTGTATTGCCCTCATACCTCTTCTCTAGGGCATCCCACATCTCCTCGATGTTGTATAATGCTTGAATGTATGTTTGATGCCTTCAGGTAACGATATCTTGATAGCAGCTAAGGCCTTCTTTTCCGACTCATACATTCTCTTCTCAGCTTCAGACATATTCACGTAAGCAGTAACATGCAGTCTGCCCTCAAAATCATGCGTTAGGTTAGCGTACCCATCTTGAATACAGATCCACATCCGTGTCCTAATATTTAATAAAGGATTGAAACCTATCCTTCCATGTTAGATAGTTCTCTACCTTCAGCATCTTTGGAGGTTTGTTTGTGGTACCAGCCTCGTGCTCCATTCTCAACAACTCATTTAGGTTTGACATATTCGACATTTTTACCGAACCGACTCGTTAAAAACGTTAAAACTTGTCCGAAATGAGTGGTTACCAAATTATACCGTTAGACTCGTGTTGACGATACGATTCTAATGATGTATATTGTCCGATTATGATTTTTGGAATTTTCGTGCATTTTTTTGTTTTTTTTGTTCTAAAAATCACACGAGTCTAACTGTCCAACCGGTTCATCAAAATTGTTTATGGATCAATTTCTATGTCCGAATACGTTTAACTCTGGTTACGTCAGCTGGTTAAGCTTCCACCTTTTTATGTGTAACCCGGAACAGTGTAAAATCCGAAATAGTAAATCTGAATGACAATCAGAAATGAAAATCCGGAACAGTAATCCTAAATGGTGATCCGGAATAGTGATCCGAGATTAAATCCGGAATGCACTGTTCTGATCCAAACATGGGAATCCGGAATGGACTACTCTGATCTGAGATGGAATCCGGAATAGTGCTGATCCGAGATGGAATCCGGAATAGCTTCTGATTCGATATGGAATCCTAAATGGAATTCCAAATGGCTTTTCTGATCCGAATTGCACTGTTTTCCAGATCCGAAATGCAGATTTTGGTCCGAAATTCAAGTCTTCAATCCGAATTACTATGCTTTTTAATCCGGAATGCAAGTCTTCAATCCGGAATGCTTAGCTGTTAATCCGAAATACTACAGAAAATTTGAAATACCTGCAAAAACCCTAAAACAGCCGTCAAACCCCTAATTCAGCCGTCACAAACTTCAAGAACAACCTCCAAAACACCCAAAAATCTTATTTTTCTGCTGTCACGATTCTGAACCGAGCAATACTCAAGAGCCGAATGCTCTGATACCAATTGTTGGTCCCCTAGTCATTATGGATCTTGACAGAATCGTCTATCCAATCTAGAGTGCGGAATCCCTAGATCAGATTTAACAGAAAACACGAACACGAACAAAATTCCTACAAACTGTCTTCTATTGATTATCAAACACAATTGTTTTACAATCAATTCAAGACTCTTCTCTCAATCTCTCTGAAGCAATTCTCTCTGCAACTGAACAATAGAACCAGCAACTAACTGAGCAACCTTAACCCTAATCACAACCTCCCTATATATAGAGATAGGTTATGCTCATGTGCTAGGGTTTCCTACATGGACTGCTAATGAGTTTAAAGCCCAACTCGCCTACCATGTGTTTCTAGTTCAGCCCAATTACTTCTAATTCACTATTACAAAACTAAACCTGCTAACTGTTTATCATTTTAATAATTACAAGATATCTAAAGACCAAATCTAAGCTATTGTCACAAATATGCACCAACAACCTATACAACTCAACACCACTTGCAGTTGACCTGACTGTGCTAACACTTGAAACATGTTCGTTAGTAGCAACTGTGTGACTCAAGTCATTAACAAGATCGTAATAAATTGATTTTAAAAACACATCAAAGTACAACTTATGATTCTCGTAGCTCATGGTGACCATTCCGTTTCTGCAATCGATTTGAGAGTTTGTCGTATACAAGAATGGACGACCCAACACTACATGCGGCTGCTCGTAAGTCTTCGATGGTGCGTAGTCGATCACCATAAAATCCACCGAGTAGTAATTGTATCACTACGTCTTTTACAACCCCTTGGGGGTTGCTTCCAACTCGCATTCACGAACACTGCCATGCTGTTAATTCGTGTAACGGACCAAAGTCGTATCGGTCGTACAGGCTACCGGGAACGTTCTTCCCTGCTCTGTAATCTAACAATGCTTCGTGTATCTTGAACTTCCCAACTCGAATCGGGATAACTGGTTTCCCCTGCATCACTTCCACCTCTCTCGACAATTGTTTCATTCACACCTGCAATCACATGAACGAAAGAAGTAGTTAAACATTTATCATTTTTAGGAACGAAACTTACCCCGCTGATCGATATGTTCTTTGTGTTCTTCGGGTTAGTTTTTGTATCACTGGGAAGCTTCCTATTCTGTTGCTTCAATGCTACTACCTCACTAGCCAGCTACCCCATCTGTGTGGTCAGTGACTGGATGGCTTTGTCCCGAATCTTATCCTTTTTGTGCCCGAGCGTCATCCAGTTGATTCCTCCTTTGCATATCTTGTTGCATCACCCAGAGCATATCCATAACTTAATTCCCACTTGATGAAGTTTGACCCGTGGTACCACTTTGGCCATCCGATTATTGAAATTGCCCTTGGTAGCCTTGACTATTTACGCCTCTAAAATTACCTTGATTGTATTGTTGGCGTGGAACGAAATTTCTTTGAGCTCCTTGGAAATTTGGATTGGCTTGGTTCGTCGAGTTCCCATAACGAAAATTGGGATGGTTCCTTAACCCGAGGTGGTATGTTTTCGAGTTCATGTTAAAATTACGACCACCCCCTTGAATAGCATTCACCTCTTCTACTTGCCCTTCAACCACACCCACTAAACACACATCCGCCGAATGACCCAATTAATTACAATTTGTACAAACATCATATACTTGATTAGTTGCTTGTACCCTTCCATCATCTACCGCATAAACTTAAGGTCTTGTAATAACGTGCCTTGCCCTTCTTGAAGATTGTGCTTTCCTCTTAGATGTGACCGCCATTTGCTCCAAAAATCATCTTGCTCAAAATTTGTACCAAACGTGCCATTAGTAATCGACATTAAATCATGAGCATCTTCCGAACTCAACCCCTCATGAAAAGCATTCAATAACTCCCAAAGTGCAATGCCATGATGAGGACAATTTTTCAACGTCATGTTAAACCTCTCGTATGCTTCATGAAACATCTCACCCGGTTGAAAACTTCTCAAGCTCCGGCTAGCCTCATTAGTCTTTTGAGCCGTGAAAAACTCTTCCAAGAACCTTTGTTGCATGCCGGCCCATGTGTATATTGATGCGGAGGGTAAAGTATGGAACCATCTTTTAGCCTTGTCTTCCAAAGAGAATTGGAAGAGTACCAACTTGACATCATCCGAAGAAAAACCTTGCCCTCCAATAGTGTGAAAATAGAATCATATGTCTCCAAATGGAAGTACGGTTCCTCTGTTGCTAGCCCTTTGTACTTCGGCAAACTTTGAAGTGCAGTTGTTCTAACCTCGAATGTCCTTCCATCCGGGTGATGCGGTATCACCACCGGAGAAGTGTTATTAGTGATAACGGGCCAAAATGCGCTTCAATCCCCCTCACCACCTCTCGGTGATGTCTTCGCGGAGCACCCAATGGTACTCTTGGTCGACCTGCTTGACCTTGCCTTAGCCCTGAGGTGCAAACTGTTGTTGAAATTGAGGTTGTTGATGTTGAAATTGAACTTGTTGTAGAGGCATTGGTCGTTGAAACTGTGGCCCTTGTGGACGAATTTGTCCCCGTGGGTTGCCTAACCACTTCTTGAACTTGTTCCATTTGTTGCCTTTGTTGGTAAACCATTCCTCCTTGAGGTCCCAAATTACCTCCATCTCCTCCATAATAGTAACCCTCTTCTTCGTATCCCCCAAATTCTACCTCATACCCGTCATCAAACCCATCTCCTCCTACACCCGAAGATTGCACAACTGAGAAGACGGATAATGAAAACTCGGTTGGTTTTGTGGTTGAAATGTAGAGGAGGTATGAACAATGGTTGAACTTGGTGGAAATTGACTTGGTAATGGTTGTTGGGTAGAAGATGATTGACCAAAAGTCGGGAAAAAGGATGAAAAGGTGGAACCATTGATGTGGGGCTGTAATTAGGAACATGTCCAGTTTGGGTAGTTGTAGATGATGTGGTGTTGGTTGGGTTGACTTCATGTGTTGAAGTAGGATGGGTGGTAGGAATTGGTGAAGGTGTAGATGGTGCTATTTGACTTGTGGTGGAAGGTAATGGATCCATTGAGTTAATCGGTGAAATTGGTGTTGTAGGTGTTGTTGGTGAACCACTGATTTTATTTTCTCGTAATAAAACTCTGTTTCTTCGCAAAGTTCGTTCAATCTCCGGATCAAATGCCAATGGTGATAGCTTGTGAGAGCCTCTAGTATGCATGCACCTGTAAATGCCTGCACACTAACACAACCAGCGTAAACCCGGAAAATAACAAACTATTCTATCAAAGATAACACACGTTGCACACTACTCCCCGACAACGGCGCCAAAATTTGACGTGATGTCATAGTCTCACATAAATTTAATCCAAATACTACTAATAGTTAGCGGTAAGTGGATATCAAACACAAGGAGTTTGTGGAATATGTGCTATCTAAAGTTATACTAATTTAACTAATTTATCTAAATTGCAAGAAAATGAATTCAAGATTTTTGGTGTTTTGGTTTTAAACTTAAACAAGTTGCAATTCAAATATTGGTTGTCAAACAGATTAGAAGCAAGTAATCATCCTAAGTTTCCGGTTTCAATTAACATTCGTGTTTTAAATCCAACTAGAAAGAATCACACATATATGACTCGTGTATGACTATTTGTTCATGATAAAAGGGAACTAAGTCCTCGGATTATATAGATGCGAGGTTGTTACTCGATGACCAATTAACCAATATCCAACCCTAAACCCTCCCATGATATCTCGATTGTCAACGCTACCAAGAACGTACGATTAAGGCTAAGATCAAAACATCAATCAGTAGCTTACAAACAAATATTCAAACACCATAATAAACTACAAACATTGCAAGTCTATTATTCTAGAAATTATGAATAAAAACACAAATTTTTCATGCAAACCTTCAACCTAGGATGATCACAATGAGTTTAGCCACTCATGGTCTTGCAAATCATCACACCATCAAATGTCATGTTCATATGAATCATAAACACCAAGCAAATGTTAGAAATTGTTCTTGAGCCAAATGGGACACTCAAAATCGCCTCTTGAACTCTGCAAAAACGTCTCAAATGATTGACAACCCAAAAGCCTCATGAAAACCGAATTAAAAAGGGTAGTTACACTTTTCTCGCAGGTCACCACCGTAAGCTACGATGCCCACCGTAGCTTACAGTGGTAAAAAATTTCCTTAGGGTCCCAAGCTTCTGGTTTAAGGTGCATAAAGGTATCAGACTTCACCGTAAGCTACGGTGCCCATCGTAGCTTACGGTGGCAGCAGTTTTTCCACTTTTCTTTTCTTGTTAACTCTACATGTCCCCACCTTCTTTTGGCTAAGTACAAGCTCCCATCAAAGCACGTTAAAATCGCTTGTTTATGCTCTTCGGTACCTGTAAAGCCATACACACTGTGGTTATCAATTCCTAATAATTAACTCAATTAAGTTCGGAATATTGATCCTTTTAAAGCACTTGAGGGTTGTCCAATGGACCACCTGTCACCTTCCACCTTCATTATCTTCCAAACCCTACTCCTCACTTATAAATACAAACCTCCATAAACTCCTAAACACACTCCAACACTCAAATCACTCTCAAATCTTTTTGGTTAGTCTCTAATTTCCAATATTTGGTAGAAAGTTGCAACCATTCTAAGTGAGTTTTAGCTCACTTTTCTTCTTATTTTCTTATATTTTCACCTTTCTTTCTACTTGGATAACCTCTAGGAAGGTTTTCACAAGCTTGCCTTGGCAAACTAAGGTGAAACCTCACCACATTTGAGGTCCAAAGTAGGATTAAAAAATTATGCTTTCATTTATAGTAATTATTGTGCATTTCCTTTTCATTCATGACCATCCGAATCATCCTTGTGATGATTTGTGTATTGGTGAATCTTACAATGAGGTTAAAGGATGGTTATCCTCCTACCTCCATGCATGACTTATATGACAATCTAGATATCCATGATAGACTTAGCTTAGAATTATTACATAAACTATACGATAAATATATATATACACACACACACACATAACCGAATCCTTGGGGATGATAACATGGTTATTTGTCATGGTAATAGGTTAAATTATCTAAGTCTTGAACCTCTCGTTAATGATTCTAATGGGTATCTTGACCAATGAAATCACATCAACCCATACGGGATTTATAGTATCATTAACGAGTGTTTTCAGACTAGATAATTACTTTATGTATACATACTTTTTGTACTTAAATTCTAGATTCCGAATTCAACCACTCCATAAACCCCGAATGACCTTATACCCTCGATTCCCTATTCTCAAACAACTCGTCACTCACGGATAATCGAAAAGCTTTGCAAAACTGTAAGTATACATGGCCCCTTTTGTTTTTACACTTTTGGGTGCAATACGTTATACCATTAAACACACGCAATCATTTATACTTTATGCAAATACAAACAATCCAATCATACATGCTTAAATACGTTATACTTGATTTGTATTCTTGGAACATTTTTCTGTGATTTACTTGTCATTAACTTTGTTTAAAGCCTCCCTTAACATGTATAGTGCTATAGGAGTAACGCACCGCCCGTATTCTTGAGGTCATGTTAAGTCATTCATTCATTACGGTCTTATCGTTGTGACGATAAGATTACGCTTGCGGTAAACTTTGGGTTGACATGTATAATTGCATGCCTTAGTACATTAATCTAGTTAACTATTTTTGTCATGTGGATTGTTCAAACCTTCTTTACATATATGCTAGTACTCAAACTTGTATGCTCGCCAATACTTTTGTATTGAACTATACTTTAATATGTATTGTAGGAATTCTATGATGGTGACGACGAATGGAACTTGATAGGAAGGACTAGAAACGCATCAAACTTTAAATTCATGTTTATAGATTAGTCATGCAATATTTGTTGTATTTTTGTTTTCCAATTCATGTACTTGAACCATTAGCAATGAAATGAAATATATTTTATTAAATACTTGTCACATTTAGTGTTATGAAGTTTCGAGCAATCTCGTTCATCTCACTCTGATGTTTCCGCCATTGGTTGGGGTGTGCCAGATTGGTATCAGAGCCATAACTATAGGGAATTAGGAAAATTTTCCATGATTTGACCTAGTCTATAGTCTAAGTACCCATACTTGACCATTCTTGATTTCATGCTTCATATACTCAAATTCTCCCTATTTGCTTCTATCTCATCTTTTGTCTTAAAATTCAGTATGTCTTTCCTTCAACGATTTACCATACACACATGAGGACGTGAACACACTCGCATTATACAAACGAGACGATTTCATCAAAATAGGAGTTAAACCCTCACTTTGGTGAAAGACTCTCAATCCGCATTCTCGATTTCCATGAAATTATACATCAAGTTAGGAGTGACATTCTCACCTTGATTAAATTTCGCCATGCTTATTCTAGTGGACCCTTACCAACAAGTCGGGTTTAAGTCCTTACCTGTTTAATAAGTATCAACCACACTTAGGGAATGACGTTGCCAAGTTAGGGGTGATACCCGCACCTTGGTAACTAGTCCCACTCCTCGATTTTCGCATCCCGCCAAAGCCTCGAACTTTCAATTGACTAAGGGCATGTAGTAACCGGAAGGGTCAATACCGGTAACCGAAATTTCGACAGAGTATTTTACCTATTAGGCCAAAGCATGCTTCCCAAACTCAAAAGAGCTTTCGATCACTTTGGTTAGTCAAGGTTTCGTTTCGGAACAAACCAAGTTTTAGTCAAAACCATCATTATATTATATCAATTTTTATGCATAACGTAATTCAAAAATCCCTTTCTTTCAAAATTCAAATTATTTTCACTATGATTACTCACATATCATACTTATACTTTTCATGTACCTTACACACTATTTATAAGTACGATTTCAAAAACGTCACCCACAAGATAAACACCACTCGCATTCCTAAAAATGGAAGTCTTATCATCAAAATAGGAGTGATTCCCTTACCTTGACGATTTGACTCCGCCCATTTCTCGAAGGAATCTTGTCCTTGAGACAGGAGTGATGTCCACACCTCAATGGAAGATCAAATCACAACTCGACTATCTTCGTAACATTCACTAGATCAAAACTTATACTCAAACCTTTTATCATTGTTTCAATTTTCTCATTTACGCATAAACTTCCAACCTTATTATTTTATCCAAACGATTTCTCACACTACAAATTATTTATGTAAATTACATACACGAAACTCCTAATGATACTTTAAACGTTTCTTTCACAATTTTCAAAAACTTTATGAAATGCTACCTATCAACTTAGTCGGTCTAACGAACCTCTTGCCCTCGATTTTTATTTCCAACAAGAAACCAATGAAAACTTTCTCTCACATACGTATAAGTCCACTTTGCTAAAATACTTTTCAAAACCCAAGTTTTCCACGAAAATTTTCAAAACACAACTTTTCTTGTATCAATATAAAAAAATAAAGCAAGCTCACTATTTTACAACCTTTTCAAAATCGCTAATACGCAAATCTAAATCTGAACACATGGGCAAGAAAATTTTCATAAGATCGAATAACCAACGACATATGCAAATATAAATTTTTAAACAAAAGTAACATTTTTTTTACAAACCACATCTTACATAAAATGTTAATACTTTTCTCAATATTCACTCGACATTCACAATTTTGGTCCTTTATTCCCGACAAACCCGACTTATTTTATTTCAACCAACTCAATGTTTTGACTCAAGCAACTATACACATGCATATCGCCTTACACGTTTCTATCTATGCAGTCAATATTACATGACAATATTACACATATCACCATTACACTTCGAATTGTACACACTCGCAACTTCATGGTAACTTATATATGCTAAATCTCATTTTATTCCACCTATACGCTCGATACTACATGCTAATGTTATACGTATTTGTCTTCAATCATACTCAAAATTTATACATTCGCACTACTTGGTAGTCATACTTGAAATCTATAAGTAAGCATAACCCGAGTGGTTTCACCTACGTTCGACACACTCATGCATACATACAATCATGCTTACATACTTAATTTTTATATGCTATCTTACACACACATTTTGCTTGTAATACTAAAATGTAACCTGACCCGTACACTACTAGTACAAACTATGCAGATCATGCACAAACCAAAATAATCACGGGTGCACATGGAATTATATTGGTAGACGCATGAAAACATAGTGGGTTCTACTGTGTATCGCAACACGGAACGTAACATGAAACTACTTTTAAATTTTTTTCTATTTTTACTAAAGACTTAACACTAAACACTTTGCGCACGTCTCCCCGGAAACGGCACCATTTTATGTCTGTCGTGAAGAACATGCAAAAACCAACTAAACTATATAGCTAGGATAAGTCGGATATCGAACCAGAGGATGATTGTGGAAAGTGTCACGATGTTAAATATTGATTATCTATTACAGAAAATTTGTTGATTTTCTAAATTAAACGAATTAAATTGAGACTTTTATAAATAGGAGAAACGATGGTTCCTTCGAACTTCAGATTTGCAGCTAGATCAATTATGTGTTTAACCAAAACACTTACATAGACATAAGTGTTAACCTAATTAACCAATGTGATGTCACATACTAAGTACTCCGATCAATACATCACGAGAGGTTATCAAATGAACATCAGTCACAATTACTAACCCTAATCCCACCTCAGATATATCTCGATTAATAGAACTCTCGGGAATTGAATGATTAATGATTAAAGTTTAATAAAATGCAACCGTTACAATCAGTTAATCAAAAGGTGAAAAGCATCGAATGCTTAGATCACTGAATTCATACAATTGTCAAAAACACATAAAAGTATCTAACTTACACAAACCCACCATCCGGAGGAACCCATAAGAAAACTAGCCGCTTATCTTGCACAAAAAATCTTCAAAAGCTTGAGAAATCGATGAGTTCATGATCTTGATGTTTGATTTGGTGGAACACAATGATGATTGATGATGAAAAGCCTTGAACTTGAATGCCCTAGAAGTCCAAAATTCGTCCTTGAAGTCAAGAACACTGATTTTTTATGAAAGAAACCCTAATATCCCTCCAAAGACTAACCCCGCGTGTTTTTGCGTCAACGAACCGTAAGCTACGGTCTGGGACCGTAAGCTACATCCTGAAGTTCTGTTTCAATTGCACACTTGACCGTAACCTACGGTCAGATACCGTAAGCTATAGTCCCAAGCATCTGGACAAGTTGTTGCTAAGTAAACTTGGGCGTAACCTACGGTCGGTAAACTGTAAGCTACGGCGGCTTCACACCTGCATGTCTTCACAACTTAAACTTCTATCTAATGACAATTTAGTCCCTCGACTTTATTTCTTCATGTCTCTCTCACCTTTAGCCATGATCCAACTTCCAGGTATTTACCAAATGCCCCTTGAACTTCATTCTCTCTTATTTCTTACAATCTCCAAGTTATTTTTCTCACTCGACAAAGTCCCGGTTAGACCATTTACTTCATGGATCATTCCCAAATGCTCAATATCATCTCTAGCATTCATAACTCCACCGAATTAAGCGATTCAACGATTTCTCATAGTTATCTTATTTAACGCATATAATCATATAAAATAGATATAAAACTCAATATTTAAGCACAGTAAAGCTCGGGTTTCACCCTCTCCATCAGATACTCGCGAGTCAAACCTAGTGCTTGCAGAACTCAAATGACCTGGGTTAAGTAACAAAGGAAGTAACACTAACTTCACATACATTTAAAACAAGTGTTGGCTGAGATTTAAAACAACAAATCCATAATGTTTGGTCCATATTAAAGCAACAACCTTTTCATCCAAATTGTAATTATGAGCTGATGAACATTTTGATGACAATCATGATGTGGGTTTTGTTTTGACAAATGGTTGGTTTATAAGGGTTAAGTTACTAAAACAAAGAGACAAGTAAAAATAAAAATGAAGTTGGGTTTGATTGTATGATTCTTATATATAATATATATATATATATAATATTTAAATATAAATATTTTTTGTTGGTTATCTTTTCTTTTTAGTTATTGTCACAAGTAAAGTCTTCTACAAAGCAAGCACGAAGCCAATGATGGGGAAGGGCCCGACCCAACAATAAGAATCTTTTTAATATTTTCCAATGATTCCAAATAAATTGCATTGCAAGACAATCTCCATCATAGACGTCCGCAGGCCGACATGAAAGGAGAGATAGGGTGGTAGATGTCAGATGGGCATGGTGGATGGGATGAGGAGAACGGGATTGAAAAATTCGTGACGAATGGTGGTTTAGGCGGAGAATATGAGAAGGGAAAGAGAGAATGATCATGTAAAAATGGGAGAGGGAAGCTAATGTGAAGGAGAGACGGTGGCACCCATCTCCCTACTCTATTGCTGATGGTCAAAGAATGAGTAGGAAATCGAATAATTAAACCAAGAAACTGAAACAATTCAAATTACACAAACAAATACCCATTGCTTATAAATTGTGTTTATACCGATAACATGCTTATTATGTATATTTGATTGTATGTCGGTGCATGTATACATTTATTGAATGATAAACATTTTACACGATAGAAAATACATCTATGAATATAAATTCATCATAAACTTTATGAATTGACTTTATTCAAGTTCAAGATTTTAATCTGTTTTAAGTCCCAAGAAAATATATGGGTTATATTCATATTGGTTATATAAATATTTCATATCGAATAACATTATTCTCAAAGGATATTCTAGTGATTAGATCTTACACAATAAAGGTTGCCGTGTATTTAGCTTATAATAGCATAGGAATTGGATATTGAAAAAGAAGTGGCAATTATGTTTTTGGTCTTTGTGGTTATGTGAGTTTAAGTTTAATCTTGTTAGCCCAAAAATGATTTTTTGGACATTTCAACTCCAAACGTCATTTTTTCTAACTTTTCTGGCCCCTACCACTAACTCCATACATGTTATTTGTTAAAATCTAGCTATGTGCAACTCATATGAGGGGCATTTTTTGTAAATTCCGCCTAAATGTTTCCATATATAACCCATTTACCTCACTTATTGAATAACGCTTATATTAAAAAATGATCTTCGTCACCATCAACCATCCATCGCCTGCACCGCCACCACAACAAAAATCAACACCAACCATTGTCTGGAAAACAATCATCCATAAGCGAAGTTAAAACAATTCTCAATACCATCAACCATTCATCACCAATGCCGACTCGGGGGGTTTATGACAGATCTGCCATAAGTGAAGTTGGAAACGAACACCAATCGCTGACAACAAGCACCGTTCATCAATCTTAGATCTTTTTGCAGTAAATAGTTCATATTTGAGGGATGGCTTTACGGAATGCTGTAGTATTTGGTGGTAGTGAATAAGATGCAGCGTTTTTGTGCTCGTGTTTGTCGGAATTAAAGAAGGGGCGGTGATGGCCATTCTAGAGATGGCCAAAAATGGTGGTTGGTTCAAATAATGATTTTTATTGAAGATTGGTCCTCCAACTCACACAATAGTGGTTCATGAATTGTTGTCGGAACCATCGTCGGTCCGTGAGTGTTCACAACGAATAATGAAGAAGAAAGAAAGAGAGATAGGTGATGATTTTGGTGTAGATGTGACAACATTTAAGAGATTGATAAAAATACCCCTCATATGAGGGGCACATGATAAGGCTAGTGATAAAAATGCTAAAAATAATGTTGGGTCGAAATGTCAAAAATTTTCTTATTTGGGCTGATGGAGTTAAACTCCATAACCACAAGTAGAGATTAGTCAAGTACTATACGATATTCGAAAATAAATTAACCCAAAATACTGGTATTATGCCGTACCGAACCGAATGTACCAATTGCCAAAATCACAAAATATGGATATCGAATTGATACCGAAAATGGACTGCTCGGTACTATTTGCTCGTCGTGGCACAGTTTGTATATGATGGTTGGTTTATTCATCTTCATATGTTTTAGAAATAAGATGGTCGATTAACTACATTAAAGTTAACCATTAACAGTGTTTAATAACCCTTAACGATAGCTAAAAGCTGCTGATTGCAAGAAAAAAGATCCAGCCGAATAACATAAATGCAGTCGATACTATGTTAATCATATCATAAGCACTAGAAAGGCTTGCGAAAGTATCTACCCCCTACACCTGCTGTGCACATGTTTTACAACTTTCAAAGACAAGACACATAACAGCCTAAACAAAACCTGAAAGAAACGTCTACACAGAAACACTGTAAAAAGTCATACCTAAGCTCACTTCAACGCCCTCTGTTGTTGAACGATCCCTGTTTCTCCCAATGACTTCTGTTACTATTGAAACCCGAACCCCCACCTCTACCTCTGTTGTAGGGTTCATTTCCATCCCACCTGCTTCCGTTCCTACGCCTTGGTGAACCCCAGTTTGAATCCCCAGCTGATGCCACCTCACCCAGGTTTCCAGTCCCGGAAACTATTGGCGCTTGGGTTGGACCTGGGCCTGGACCTGGATCCTGGACCACCAACCCAGGCTTGATTTGGTGCAACTGCTACAACCGGTTGTGGAGGAACCCAACCAGGGTTCACATTACCGACATTACCAGGACCCCATGAAGGGTTAACATTAACTGTTCCCCAATTCATTGGTTGATTACCTGTAGTGGGTCCTACCAGTCCCATATTCGGATTTGGAGGCACTGCCAGCCAGCTTACGTTCGGTTGGGGCGGCTGCGGCAAAAAGTTCCCAGCAGAATTCTGAACCGCCGCCCACTGGTTCAGTTGTTGACTGACTTGAGTCTGAAGCGGTGCACCACCATTCCAACCATAGGCATTTTGACCAGCAAGCGTGTGAACCATTGCATTAGGCTCGTTTCCACCAGCAACCATCGATGCAGCCAATTGGGTATTACCATTTGGTGTAGGTGACTGCAGTCCTTCGTGATACGAACTAGGACCCACAGTCGGGCCCACATGTCCCAAACTTTGAATTGGAGTAGGAGAAGGAAGGTTAGAAAAACCATGTTTCTCAATTTTGACTGTAAACCGTCCCTCTAATGCATTGGTTAAAAGAATACCGTCTTTTTCCTTCTCATTTGTTCTCCATATTCTCAAATCCACAGGAAAGAATTTATTGTTGTTCCATTTACGCAACTGTGCCATAGAAAACGGACCCTGAATTTTCCCGCTTGGATCCTTGTAATGCCATATTTTCTCTCTTTCCGAAGCGCCATCTTTTGTTGAACTAACGTTTTTCTCTGTTTCATTTGCAGAACTCGGTTTCTTTAATGCACTTGGTGGTGGTTGTATGACTCTATCTCTTCCTTGATCCCGAATATGATCATTATGCAGGAGGCCCATTCGGGGAGAAGTAACAGGATCTTCAACTTTCTTTGAATAATCATTACTCGACAAGTTTCTGCTAAACTCGTAACTCTTTCCAGAATTTCTGGATGTACCTGTACCAGTGCCAGTACCTCTCCAAGATTCTTTTGAAGGGTAGTCTCGTCTTTTGCTAAATCTAGAACCCGCAGAGCTATTGTACATATCTACATATCAAAAGAATTTAGCATTAAGGGTCGATAAGAACATCTTTTTAAAATAATAAAATTTAGAATACCTTGTTTTTTGTCATCTTCATTTGTGTCATCTTCAGATTCATGATTTGGATCCATAGTAGGATCATCATGTATCACGGGAATATCTTGTAGCCTGCGTGCACGTTCCTCAGGTGTTTTCAGGACTTCTAACTTCTCAACACATTCTCTGAGCGTAGATGTAAGTTAAGGATCATCAAGAAAACGAGATATGTTATCTAAATAGAAGTAGAGTAAAATATAATTGACATTGAATCATTTCCACATCAGTGCAAGGAAAAACTGGTGTGCAGAGTAGAGGTGAGCAAAAAACCGGACAAACCGATTTAACCGAACCGAAAAAAACCAAACCGCGCAAAAAACTGAAAAAAACCCAAACCGAACTGAACAACCTAAAAATCATTTTTTTAATGATTGTTATATATTGATATAGGAAGTATTAGTTTTATTCTTTAATGTTACGTATTTATAATAAAAAACATCAACATGGTTATTTATCTTTGAAATGATTTATTCATTGCCTACAAGAAATAACAAAATTTAACATAAAAGTTAAATGATTTTCAAAGTATTATAAAAGAAAATGTCTAATAAAAACTTTGAAGAAATATAAAAAAATAGAAGTTAGGTTTATGTGAACATATTAATCAAAAAGGTTAAAACATAATAACTTAAATGTATACATCTAAGAAAGATTATTAAATCTTGGATTATACTTTGTATTTTTGAATCTTATTTAATTTTGTTCCAAAAACCGAAAAAACCGAACCGAGCCGTTGCTAAAACCGAAACCAAAAAGCCCAAAACGGAATGGTTTTCAATAATCAAAAACCGAAGATTTCGGTTACGGTTTCGTTTTACCATAAAACCGAACGGTACTCTTAAAGCTAGAAAGATGGCATTGATATGACATAGCAAATATTAAATAAAAAAGGATATTCCTTCTTACGCCCTAAATCACTTGCTCGATCACGAAGATGACTAAGACGCACAACCTCTGTTTCAAGCCACTGCACAGCATAACAAAAATTTAATCCAATATATTTAATGCACCACTGTAATTCAAATGTGCAACACTTACATCATTTACTCTGGTTGCCTGAAGTTCAATGGCTTTATCTAGAACATCCCCCTAAAAGCAAAATACAAACTTAGAGAAAACATACCATATTTTATAACAATAATCGGTTTACGTATGAAACAAGAACATACCACTGTCAGTCTATTAATTAAGCCACACTTTATACTTTGTCGAAGACGCTTGCATTCATCCTACCATAGAAAATTTAGACACGTCAGCAACTCAAATATCCAAATTAAATTAATACAACAGTAAAAAACAAAATAAAAACATTAACACCTCACTAAAATCTTGATTTGAAATGGTGTCAATAGATACAGATTCCGTTTTGTCAAGATTCAATATTTCAAGCATGATATCAGTCTTCTTTTTGCCAACCGCATAGTGAGCACCTGTAGTAGTAGTAGTACCTGCATAAGAAACAACATTAAACCTATGATCGAAAAAAAGTTTAAATTAATGTTTCCCTTCAATAATTACCTGTAACTTGCACCAGTCTATATATATCCTGATTATGATTAGCAGCAGCGATCCTTATTCGAACGAAAGCACCAACAATTTTGCTATGAAACGATTCGGTATCATCAAGTAAATCCTCTGCCAACTTCCGTTTTATATATATTAAGTTTATGTTGTGGATATCAATTGCAGCATAATCATCACGATTGGATTGAAGCTCTTGATCACCTTTCTTGCGGTTTTTACGTTTTTTATCTTTCATTTTCTCATCATCTACGGGGCTAGTTTCAGTATCAACCACACTCCCTTGGTTGTCATCGTCTTCTCTAATAAGAAAATGAGATTCAAGAAGTTTTAACATCTCAAAATGGCCTACACTCGGTTTACCAAAAAGCCCTTGCAGTCTTGTGTCACAGATAATTTGACTTTTACGGCGAGAATCACGAAGTTTGTTTGTTTTAATGTATTCGAGTAAGAGAGCTTGTACATCAAACTGAGACTGATACGATGTGTTCTTTTCCCATGTGTGTGACGAATTCAAGTAGTTCTTTTGATGCCCACTGGACCCCGTCAGAAGCACCGGCAGCAGAACCACGAGTTTTGGGCTTCTTTGACTTTCTGCTTCTGGTCATCCTTGTTTGACTTTCTAGATTCTCAGAAGGATTTTCTGATCCTGAGTCACCATCAGAATGTCCAGCTGGAAGCACTTGTTTGCCAGCTGGCTTGGATCCCTTATAAGGATTCTTCGCCTCAGCAAGTTCCGATAAAGAGAGATCAAGTTTTGCTTTCATATCTGTCCAATAATCCTTAAACAGATATTCCCAGCTATTCTTGTCATTAAAATCTATATTACCCTGCATATTAAACCAATATATAATAAAAAAATCTAGCATCCTTATTTATTCAATGACATTATTTACAGCCCTAACGATGAGTATACCTGATTTTCATCTGAATTATTTTCAATTAACATCACCATATTCATGCAAGACTCACAAAATCCTTTCTTCTCTTTCTCTCTGACACATAATATAACATCTGTTTTAATGCATGATTTGCACAAGGAAAAGGTGCATGTATAGCACATATATTCAGCCTTCTTTGAGCAGTTGCTACACAGGTGCCAGCCTGAAAGCCAAGTTAACAAGATGTAAGTTGATATCAAAGTATTTCAAAGTGAATGATATATGAATAAGTCAAGAGTAAACTGACATTTGTCATGTTAGGAAACACGCTCATGTAAGAGATTATGTTTTAATGCTTAGATATTTTTTACGTTATTGCTGAAGCTTTCATTTTTCAAATTAACCCAATGAGTGGACTGACATTTGTCATGTACAGTAACACGCTCATGTAAGAGATTTTACAGCTCCGCTTCATAAAAATGAAAGCTTCTTTAATAACATCAAATCTATCTAAGCATTAAAACATAATCTCAAAAATATAGTAAAGATGAGTCTTTTTAACATGAGAACATGATTCGATAGAGCAATTGAGCATATAAAGCTTCATGTGCCTATCCTGTCTCATGTGTGAGAATTTAGAGAGAGACTTGTTATAGCAGACCAGCTATTATTAATATTATTCAAGACGAGAAAACCATAGGGCTTGCAGAGCTAGTTATACATTCCCTCCATTCCCAAAACAGGACATGGGTTTGTGCTTTTTTTTGTTAATTCTTGTTGTTTTGTGGCCTAAATTTTAGCAAAATTACGAAAAGATTGTGATATTTAATAGAAAATAGGACATTGTCATTATGTAATAGTACTAACAAATAATATCCAGAGCCATACATCAAAAAATACAATTCAATATTCTGCTGAGCCAAGTTTGTCAACAAGGTTAGCTAGCCTAAAGGTTGCTCAGGTAGACCCAAATATACTTTAAACATCAAAAAGCCACCAAGTCAATATAAGCTATCTATTACAAATTCTTCATAAAGTTGAAGTCTTGAACAGAAATCCTTAGTACCCCTACTAAAAAAATTTTGCTACAATTGTTTCCCAATAAACCTTAATAATCAAATACATCAATGGAATATAGCTTTGCTGAAAGCTATAAGGATAATCAGTCATCAATTAGTATGATTAGTGCATTCGCAGCAAGCAACATAACTTACTAAAGTGATATCCTTCTATAATATGTGATGTAAACAATAAAGGCATGCCACATGAAAACTGAATGCATATGTATGTGTGTGTGTATGGTAAACAAACTTCACAATCAAAAGATTTGCAAAAGGAACTAAATGTATTAAAAGGATGGAAAAACAACGCACCACAATTCCATCGACCCTTAGTTTGAAAGAAAGCCTCTTCCCGGTTAATGCAAGCAGGATGATAAGCTTTAGGGCAATTACTGCAAGCACAAAACAACAAAGTCAAAATCAGTAACAAAACTCCAGTTAATTTAAACCCGAACCGATCACTAATCCGAACACTCACCGCTTATCACATATCACAAGGTCTCCACCATCATAACACATGAAGCAAACATCCTCCTCCTCAACTGTCTTCCGCCCTCCACCACTAGATTTCGGAGTAGCCTGGGGCGTCTTCCCTCCTCTTTTCCGTTTCTTCCCCTGCCACCCCCGCGTTTTAACAGGCTGCTCCGGTGATTCGGCCCCTGCTTTCTCTTCATCACTCTCCACATCCGTATCCACCAACTTATCCTCATCCGCCTCCACCGGTTTCTCCTTCGTCGTCAGCTTCCGTAACACCAACCGGTTTCTCCTCATCAACATCATCCTGACCTTCCGTAACTGCCTCATCTGTTTCAACATTTTCCTCATCACTCTTAACATCTGTCATCACTTCTTCCTCCATTTTCACAGTCTCTGCTCATCGTTTATATCATTATTATAATTATTATTATTATTCTCCCCGTTGTTGTTAACATCTTCCTCTACTGCAATTAACTCTTTATCTTCTTCAGCTGTCACATCAACAGTAGAGATTTCATCTCCAGCAGCACCGTGACCACCGTCCTCAACCTCCTCCTCCACCGCCGTCGTGAGAACGGGTTTCGAATCGTCCGATTCTTTTTCTTCGCATTTTAGGTCTTGAATGTTCGATTCTGATACCTGTTTTTCTAAATTGTTATCACTGATGGTATCGTTTTCAATCAATACTTCATTCGATACGGTTGTTGTGGAATCTATGAGGTGGTTTTTGGTGTTTTCTTCTCCGATTTCCATGGCGGAATTGTTTCGAAACCCTAACCCTAATTTCTTCACCTGTTTATACGGATAGACATGTGCGGATGTTTACGAAGCTCCTGCGAATAGAAGTTAGAGAGCGAGGTTGGATATTTGGGGATGGATATATACACGGGAGTCGTGTGTGTGTGTGTTGAGGGAGGGAGGGGGGAGGGGGTTGGTTTGCCTTAACCTTTCTTTGTGTTTGCAATTTTGGAATAATAGAAAACAATAACTTTTTGGTATCCATTTGTTTCTTATGTTGTCAAGTTTTACAATGAAATGCAAACTACGGTAAGTTTTAGTAGGGATTTGAAACAAAATGCGGACAAATTATCTTTGTTTTTCGGTTTCTAATGTGGTTTTTGGGATCAATACCTTCAATTCAGTACCACTTTGATACAGTACGGTAGTTGTACTCATTTTTAACCTTTGAATACGAGCACTTTCATACTGGTACCGGTATCATTTTTTCGATTTTCAGGATCAGTACTTTGTGTACCTATAAGGTACTGAGCTCATCCCTAATCGATAACATTTATGGTATTCGTGATGTATAATTAGTAATTTTTATGTTAAGTTGTTCCCGTGTGCCTTTCACATGTGGGTATTTTGGTCATTTTTACTCATTTCTAGTTTACCAACGGTTAGACGAGTCAACTTGATCCACTAGACATTTATGATAAGTTCTTTATATCATAACTTGTGATAAGTTTTATAGTTGAAAATGATAGTATAATGTGAGTGATATGTTGTTTTAAATAAGACAACTTGATGTGTTACCATTTTCTATCACCTTATCTCTAGCATTCACAACTCCATCGAATTAAGCGATTAACCTGCAAAAAAACGATTTCTCGTAGTTATCTTATTCAACGCATGTAATCACATAAAACGAATATAAAACTCAATATTTAAGCACACTCCATCACATTAAACCTCGGGTTTCACCCTCGCAGGGATTAAAATATATTAATAGAAGAGACTTCACTCGTCCTTCTTTCCCTTAACTAACTTGGAGAGCTTCTTGAAGAACTTATTCGTCTTCTTCTCCGTCTTCTCTGCTTGTTGTTGCATTTTCTTCATTCGTTCCAATGCCTCATTGATGGCCTCAAATGGGGGCGTAGGTTGTGGTTGTGGTTGTGGTTGAAGTATAACAGGATACTGGTACCCATAACTTGAATATTCAGTAGGTGGATAAGCAGGTGGGATGTAACATTCATGTAAAACAGGTTCCAAAACCCACTCCGTTTGAGAATCATGTATGTAATAAAATTCGTTACGCATTCATTAATTAAAGTTATTTAATATATTTTTAGTTAATAAATAAATTACTTCATTAAAATGATAGTCAATAAAAGAATAAAATAAATAATTAGCTCTTAAAGTAATAAAAAAATAAAACAAAAATGGGACAGCCGGGTTTCAAACCCAGGTCCCTATCAAACACACACACCAGATACACCACTGAGTTACACATACTTGTTGAGATAAAACCGAATCAAATAAAACTTATACGCCATTGAACCAGAAAACCTGCAAGTTCAAATCATCGAAACTGGTAACCGCCAAATCAAATCAAAACAAGGTTTTGATTCTTATAACGGCTGTAACTGACCACAATCATCGGAGGAAATTGTCAATTCCGGTTTAATTCACGAGTAACTGATTGCAATCATGAGTTTTAATCTTCAAATCATAACCGAACAACATAAATACCTTGTCTCTATAAATAGTGGTCTTTCATCTAACCAATTCGCTCACATTCAATCTGTTGAACGAAATCCTCCTCACCAATTTCTGTGTTCGCCGGAAATCTTTGGCATTCGTCGGAAAACATCGCCGGAAAACCGAGATCATCTCTTCGAGTCGGTATAATCCTTTACATCCTTCTGTAATCCATTAGTTAGCATGTTTCAATTTTAAATAGATTAACCAAAGCTGATTAATCATGTCTCAGTCGGAAATTATGATTCTGGGTTTTAATTTTATAAAGAAGATGAAGTTTTATGAGTATATAAATATAATTAAATTTGCTATTTTAATCGGGTTAGACACATAGTCCAGTGGTGGACTGCGTGCAAAAGCAATACACACGTCCCGGGTTCGAGCCTTAGCTATCGCCGGTTGTTTGAGATAAAATCTTTTTTTCTTAAAGCTTAATTAAATCACTTTTCAGTAAGTCTATAAGTATAATAGAAATTCATTTATAAATGGGTTAGACACCCAGCCCAGTTGGTAGGGCTGGGTGCAAACGAATCAAAGGTCACGGGTTCGATCCTGGATGTATGCAACGGTTCGATGGTTTTAAAATCTTTTTTAAATTAAATAATTTCTGTAATAACCTGACTAGTATATAAGAATAATAAAATCATACATTATTTCGGGTTAGACGTGTAGCTCAGTTGGTAGAGCTGGGTGCACGTATATGGGAGGTCACGAGTTCGAACCTCACACAATGCCAATAATACAAGCAGTCCGGCCGGTTGACCAGTCAAACCTTGAAAAAGGGTAATTTTTTTAATTAAAATCCTTATTATTTTCACTAAAGAATTAATTAAAATACTTAAAAATAAGGTTTTAAAGCCTAAAATTTGTATTAATCTCACAAAAATAAACCTAACAAGCTAATAAAAAGCTTTAATTAAAAACATTAATTTCTAATAAAATTTATGCATTTATCGAATTACTACGTTATTATTTAGGTTAGTTTTCTCTCGTGGATAAATCACAATTCGTGCGCGTTCGTCATCAATCCAAGGTGTCAACATGCTCAAACGAAGCCTCTAAGTGACTCTCTAGTGTCAACATGCATAAACTGAGCCTCTGAGTGACCATTAGTGTCAACATGCTTAAACTGAGCCTCTAAGTGACTATTAGTGTCAACATGCTTACACTGAGCCTCTGAGTGACCATTAGTGTCAACATGCTTAAACTTAGGCTCTGAGTGACCATTAGTGTCAACATGCTTACACTAAGCCTCTGAGTGACCCTTTACAAAGTCCTAACTCTCATATGAGCCACTAGTTGGACAAGAGGGATTAATTATGTAAATATGTAAAAGTTGGACAATGGAGGGGTTAAAAGTGTCAACATGTTAATCTATACCTCCGAGTGACCTCTTAACGAACTGAGAGCTTGACAATGTCCGGGCATACTCCCGGGTACGCCAAATGTTGGCTACGGAGGGCTAATTATGCTTATAAAGGTGTTTTAGAGGTTTATTAAGTTGAGGGGATAAATGTGACAAACTTTGAAAGTCTCCAGGAGGCGCTCGCGAGCCGCGAGAGTGTAAGTCCCGATTTGGATCTAAACACGGTATCATAACCATTAATCGATTGCGGAAACAAACATTAGATTAATAGAACAAGAACGATCTCTGATTAAACAACTTGCATACACCGAATGGTGTCTGATACAAGATTTCAGAATAACAAAACTAACTAGCAACCCAAATACCAACCCTAACATATGTATTTATACTAATTGATTAACCCACTAAGTACAACCCTAGGCCCATAAGGCTCTAGGAAGTGCATTCTCCCAACCTTAGCCCAACATGCAACACTAATGTGTAAACCTTTTAGCTAGGGGACCAATAATCTCCCCCTAGGTTTACAACATTAGGCGTTTAATCCTTTGGTAGCGCATCAACTCCCATTCTTCCAGCTATGATCCCAGCAACTACTGTCGTCCAATCTTTAGCACATGCCTCATATAACTCTGCAGTTTCAATTTGATTCGCTGCTAGAACTTGCAGGTCTTCATTATGAAAGCTCACTAGATCAACCACATCATTCACTCGAAATGCTTTCTCCTTAGTAACTTTCGCTACACTCCCGACCTTTGGGTCATACATCCAAAAGTTGAAATTCTTCAAAATACCCTTGGGAAATGTTGGAGCGACTAGTATCACTAGTTCTTTATCAATTGGAGGCCACATCACAGATTTAAACCTTCTACCAGTCCTCGCATCCCTAACACCTTAAGCTGCCCGAAGATACGGTTCAGTTGTCTTCATTGTTTTAAATCCATTCTTCACCTCCTGTTCCAGCTTCATGAAAAATCTCCATCCTGGACCATGCTCGGTCATATCAGTGTCTTTATACGGAGCCCTTAGAAGATCAGCCAATGCACTTTCGTCCAGGACCCAAACTGGGACTCCTTGGAGTAAATATTGGTGTACCATCTTGTCTGACAATCAACCACATTCTCTTTATATGAGCATAGGTCCAGCTCAGCACCCGTGACTTATTCCAAACCTTACTGTAATAACTCGATCCAAGCTCCATAAAAAATCTCTCAGACTGGTTGGTAGGATCCTTCAACTGAAAGTTCTCGTCCAACGGATTTACATCAACATTCTTCATCAAAACCATCTGTTTCTTCTTTTGAGCAGTTTGCCTTTTCTGACTCGCAGGAAACTTCCTCTTTGGATCGCTCAAGTAGTCATCTAATCCAACCTGACGGTCAACAGCAAGCTGTTCAGCAATGATTCTGTCAGCCTCTCTCTGTTCAGCAGCTTGATAACGGTGTTCAACATTAATAGAATCATCAGTCGGATCAGAAAACTCACGTCCAAAATTATTTTCCAACTTTGCCTTCAGATCAAAAACCATAGTCATCAATAACAAAACATCACCTTGAAGTTAGTCTATCGTCTGATCACGCGCATCTAATCGAATCTGCAACGAAGCTATCTGTGCATCCTTAAGAATGACCTCTTGCTCAAGCACTACCACTCTCTTCTTCAGATCAACTACATCCACATCTTCCTCATCACTGTCAACCCCGCTGAATTCAAATGCTCTCTTTTCAGATCGCCTCAAAAACTCAGTATCTTCATCCTGACCACCACCAGAACCACTACCCCCTGCTCCAGATCCTCCGGCGCCTGCAGAACTACCACCACCACCAAAATCCATCATCTCGAGTGCAGACTCAGCCGGAATGGACACGACAGTAAACTGAGTAGCAACAAAAGGAACTGTCAGTTCTTTAGCAGTAATAGGCTCAACAGCGGAAATATCTGTCAAAGATACAGTGACCGAGGATGTAACAGTGATCGAGTCTTCAATAGTATCATCAATAGGAACTTCGGTTTGTATCAGAGCTTCTATATGAATGAGTTCTTTGGTTGCTTCTGTTCATCGTCTTTTCAATAATGGTACTTCCTCTTCCTCAACATCTTCATCTGTAACAACTTCAGTAGCCGGGATATCAGAATGAGGCAACACGAGAGGAGGATTCCCTTCCTGCTCCTGAATCTCCTTCAAATGTGCAATAAGAGCTGCTAAATTCTCAGTGGTAAGCTCTTGTAGCTCTGGAATCGGGTGAACGTCAGATTCTGTAATAGATTCCAACAGAGCTTCTTCGTAATCAGTATCTGCCTTAGAAACCAAATCTTCAATCTCAATCTCTTTCCCCACCACCGGTAGATCATGTTCTTCAGCCACCATTGCATTCACCGGCTTAGGTACTGGAATATCCTGACCGATTACCTCACAAAACTTCCCAAACTTCTTCAATGGTATGCATCCAACAAAAACCGTCTTCGATGTCGATCTATTCTTCTTCATCGTCCCAAAAATAATTTTACCCATAGGCTTCATATTTAACAAGTTCGCATCAGAAGCATCTTTAGCCAAATCAGAGTAACATGCATCCAGAATCAGCTGTATAAATTGAGGATAGAGCAAAAACATCTTCTTCTTTGACTGCTCTAGAATCTTCTTCATATTTTCGAAAATATAACCAGAGAAGTTATATTTCCAGTCCATCACCAAAGATACTATCGTTGAAGTCTGCGTCTGGTTCGGCTGATCCAACCCACCCTTATTCTCCGATACACACTGCATAAAGATGTGCACTAATAATCTCCAATATGTTGGGAACATCATCTTCAACAATGGTGGATAAGTTCCCTCATAGCTCATCACTGTCAGTACCAGCATCACCTTCTCCTTAGTATATAATGTCGGATCACTTGCAGCATCGGTAAACTTCAACACCTCTCGGATACAAGCTTCATTCACAACAATCTCCTTTCCCTAAATAGATGAACTAATGTACGGCTTCCCATCAGCACCCCTTAGATGAAATCTTGCCCGCTTCCAAAACATGTGTACAAGATCTCGATATATAACCGGATTGGCTCGAAGAGCATATGAGATCCTGCAATCATTCAGACCCACCATCATAGACCTGAACTCTTGGAAAAACTCTGCTGGTGGATATGATAAATAACCCGCCTGGTTATGAAACTGTTCTTCAACCAACAAAGCAGCATCGAAAGCCTCTTCAGCCATTTCTGTCAGAAAAATAAACACATTAAATCACACTCAACAAAACAGTTACTAACTAACCCAGATATCCAAGTTAACATAAGTTAACCGGTCAATTTCAAACTAAGGAGTCAAAGACTTATTAGCTCAAAACTGATTGACAGGTCAAGAAAAAGAGATCATTAGTGAATTTGACAGGTTCAAGGTTCAATTGAGAATTCATCTTAAAAGTTCAGTGTTAAGGTTCAACATTCAATCCGAAAGGTTCAAACACTAGGATCTGGAATCAAAGAGGTTCAAACAGGAATCCGGATGAACCCTTCATCATCTCAAATGAATACCATCCGAAATGGAATCCGAGTTCATCCATTCCGGTTGAATGCTCATCCGAAATGGAGTCCGGAATGCACACTATTTGAAGATTTATCGGAGAAGCCATCCGAGATGCTTAATTACATGAAGATTTGAATATTAACATTTAATTTTTATGATCTAGAAGCACTTTATACCTAATTTGGATGTAATTCGGAAGAATGTGAAGAAAATTAATCCGGATGATGATCAGAGGATTTCGGAAGGAATTTTTAATGAATGATCCGAAATGAAAACAATGATACACTAATATACTATTCCGGAATGGGCTTGGGCCTGAGAATTTGGGCCCAAGTCAATCCGGATCCAATCATCCGAGATCTAATTCGGATACAATCCGGATTGGGCTTGGTCAAAGTTATTTGGGCCCAATCCGGATAGTAACCAGTTCGAAACAGTCAGATGAGGAGGGTCCAATTCGGTCAATGGGCCTATCCAGAAGGGGTCAAAAAAGCCCAATCCGGAACAATTATAGTGGGCTCAAGGCAATTCCAAAATTCAGTAGGCCAGTCCAATACCCATTGACATAAATCATCTAACTCAAAAATCAACAGTTTAAACTAATCGAGCAACCAAGCAGACTCTACCAAATAAGCAAAAATAAGCAAAACATTTAAACAAAATCAACACAGCATATACACAGTCTTGCTATAGATCAAATCGTTTTAGGCAGACTAAAGAACACTTTTAAGTGTGAGCTTGGTCAGACTGGTCTAAGCGATTGCCAATATATTTGTCCATTTAAACCTAGAGCTCAACCTTCAACTTTTTTCTTTATGATATGCTTAAGGTAATGTTATACTACAAAACATGTGTGTCCAACTCCAAGACATACCCCGCGATCAAGATAGGCACAACGGTTTACGATGTTTTGGTAACTTATACTGGAATCATCCTAGCTTTACAACGTTAGACCATTGATCACAGGTATGCACCATCGTGCAGCCAAAGTTTTCAATGTTTTGTGTCCAACGAGAGTGAGACATACACCTTTTGGTGTGAATTTTGATTTGATGAGAAATTAAGGTTTTTGTCCAAATTTGGATCTTTTAAGATATCCAGGCTGTGTCTAGCTCTGCATATAATCTGGATGCAACAGAAGGACAACCAAGATGGTGTCTGATACAAGATTTCAGAATAACAAAAGTGACTAGCAACCTAAATACCAACCCTAACATATGTATTTATACTAATTAATTAACCCACTAAGTACAACCCTAGGCCCATAAGGCTCTAGGAAGCCCATTATCCTAACCTTAGCCCAACATGCAACATTAATGTGTAAACCTTTTAGCTAGGGGCCCAATAGAGAGACATGGACCTAGTCTCTCGCGAGGCGCCAGAGGCCTGTATATGCAGAATTTTTGCTTGGACTCCACACATGTTGCCAAAAAACATTTGATTCGAAACCATGGACTTCCAAACTGCTATGCCACGTTTTAGGACACTTGTAGGCTCCCTCTAACTCTTGCTAACACCTGCCATCACCTCCTTCAAGCTCTCCAACTACAAATAGGTGCATTGGTTCACCATTTGAACTTGCACCTTCCTCATTTTCATTCTATCTCCCTCCTCTGGAAGTTTCTAACTGAAAGGAGCATCCAACTTAGTTCTATTTAATCCTAGGAATCACTTGCAAGTGTTCCTTTCTCTTTCATTTTTGTTTATAGGCTTTTTGTAGCCAAAAGTCGAGCGTTTACGCTAAACGCTTTGACTTTCGGTTAAGACCATTATGGTCCAGCCATTGTTCATAACGAACATGGCTAAGTGATCGTAATAAGGTAGGTGTTAATCCCTATTAAGGGCACCTCCTAAAGATCATGTTTGCTAGACCAATTGACGGGTCAAAGTTTTATTACTAAAAAGTCAAACAGGCCAGATTTTGAAAATATTATAATATGAGTTTATATATGTTATGAAACATATTTTGACACTTAAAAAAGTTGGTAATATTTATTAGAACATGTAAGAACATGTTCGACTCGTCAATTTCAGTTCTAGGATCGGTTCGCAACCGAAAGTCGCAAAGTTTGACTTCTGCTTTGAATTTCGATTCTGACCCGATTTAGATTAGTTAGTTGCTGATCTAAGGTTGAATTATGATCGCAATATAGTGTAGCATAACACCTTGAGGTTATATTACATGATCATAATCAGAATCTGAGTTTATGCACAAGTTCCGTTATTATGCCAATTTTGACTAAAATGCCCTTTTTATATAAAATAAGGTTTTAATCGATAACGAACTTGAAATGAGTTTGCTAATGATATAATATCAGAAGTAAGATTATTTGGGATGTCAAGTCAATTTATATACTGAGTTTACATACAAGTCCTTGCATTATGTCGACAATAACGATAAAGCCCTTATGGTGCATAAAACGATTTTAATCATACTTTTTGTACCAAACCTTTTTATCTACTGATGTGTTATATTAAATAACATATCTAAAATATATAAATCTGGTATTAGCATCAGTTTTCATAAACTTCACTCAAATCGTCATTTTGCGACATAAGCGCCGTTTCGGCGCATAACATGGTTTTAAACCATATTTATCAACCAAGACTTGTTACCTACTGATTTTAAAACTTTTTTAAAATATTTTTACATTAGGTACATAATATAAACTCAGAATCGCAAATAAAGCTATGTGTTAAATGACCAAAATGCCCATACGGTGCATAGTTTGGTCATAAATGACAAATAACACATATGATTAATATCTTACTGATATTATATAATAAATTAAATATTTTCCCATATGACTTATGATCATAACATCAAAATATATTCAAGTTCCTTTTATACGATATATAGTTACCAAAACGCCCTTATGAGGCATAGTTTCATTTTAAAACCTTAACGAGCATGTAAATTGATATCCTACTGATATTACAACTTATTTAAGTATAATGGCATATAGAACTTGTGCATGACTTATCCGGTTACCCGATATCGCTTATATGCGCACGGTTAAGTATATGTAACTAGTTTACAAAAATTAACCGAAACGGGTTTAACCTTATCATTTCAATCTCAAAATCCAGAATGCTTAAGGTTTACCCATATTATACAAGTCATAGTACTTGTTGGGTTTAAACGACATTTATCCGGTCATCGCTTAATCTAGCGTATTACACCGCTTTAATCCTGTACGCTAGACGGTCTAAGTCTATGAATTAAATTAAGACCGTTAGCATTTTAATTGGTTAGCTTATGCCATAATCCAGACTAGAGCCTTCCAGTAAATGCTATCTGCACTTATTTCATTTTGGATACAGTTGAGATATTTTAAGTCCCGAATATCCGGATCTAACAACAATATCACACGATCACTAAGGATGGGCGGAATCCAAACTTGATGATATTCAAGAAAACCGAAGAGATGAAAGACCAATACGAATCAAGTTTAACACCTTGCACACGATTCTATTACTTGAATAAGTAAAACCGCCTGGTACAAAATGGAGGCTCTCTAGAGTAATCCCAAAAGTCTCACCCTAGAAATGACATAAGCTTAGCTTATATACCTAGGGTAAGGTCATGCTCCTCATGGGCTTGCCTGGCCCACATGGCCTATGGCATGCCCAAATGACCTATAAAGGTCCAAACCTAATACAAACTAACCCAGTTAATCCAGTTAACTACCATAGACCGTCAGCTTGATTTGTTTTTTGCAGGCCTTGAAGGATGAACTGATCCTTTCTATGCTTGATTTCCTTGCACATTTCTTGCAGATGATGATAAATTTGGATGTTTATACTTGTCGTTTGCAAGGGCCTTCTTCTATTATGGATATTTCTTTTGATTCTTCTTGTTTTGTTTAGACTGCAAGTCTTATTCAGAAATCTCCGCAACCTTTCCAAAAGCTTTGCTAGCACGGTCAAAGGCATATTTTTCATATTTTCCATTAACGATTGGCTTAACAAAAGCATTTTTCACAACACTAGCCTTTTGAGGGCTATTGTAGCCCATTGAGGATTTTGAGAGCTTGACTGTCCTTCACGTTTGGACTTCTGCTTTCTTCGTCTCCGATTTGCTTGTTTCAGTTCTTTTAGCTTGCTCTGAACCTTTTCATCACAAGCAGAAGGTTCAGATTGCTTAGTTTGCGCACTTGGAGCCTTGTTCACATCAGCTCTCTCTTCATCAGTGTTGATAAAATCGGAGAGCCCTGGTTTATCAGGTGAAAGACCAGACACTCTAGCAGAATCATTAGAAGAGTCAATAGCACCAGATGGTTCCCGTGTGTCTGACTTGTAATCACTGGGTTTGCCGTACATCATATGTTGTGCTTTCTCAATATATTCGTCAGTTTCAAGCATTCTCGTGCAGTTGTGATTATACGGTGGGGCAACCTGATTGAATCCCAAACCCTTCCCCTTGTTCTCCTTATATGCCAGCTGCAAATTACACACGTCTTGAACGAGCTTGCTGGATGTATCAAACTTCTTTATATTAACTTCGTTTTGTTGATATTTTCCAGTAAGAAGTCCCAGCTCAACTCTTACCAAGTGGCATTCCATGGTTTTTGAATCTAATCTGGTTTTGTAATCATGGACCCAACATTTCTAATGATTTACGTCCAAGTGGAGCTGAGCTATGTCTTTCTTTTGTGCTTCAACCTTTTCTGTGAGTAACTTGTTACTTTCTCGAAGGCCAATGCACTGAGCCATTGCATTGTTGTAATCATCAGTTATTTTGGAATTAAGTGCCCTAAGTTGAGCAACCCTATTCCTTGAAGGTTCAGTGCACAAAAGGTAGTTTACTGTGTTAATGAGCGATCTTGGTTTGTTAGCATGAGTTTGGGCTTGAGGTAGAGTTTGTGGTGCTGGGCTGCTGATTGCTGCTTGTTGGGCTTGAGGTTTCTGTTCGGACACTTCTTCAGGATAAGACTCTATTGATTTAGCGTATAGATCTTGGAGATCTTGGTTTGATGGTAAATGACCCACAACCAAGATACAAAGGGGTCTTTGTCATCACCCAAAAAGCTATTCATCTCATTTCTTACTTCCTCTTTTCACTTCCAACGTTCAAGCAAATGCATCACATAGTCAGCAACCGGATCAACATTGTAGTTTCCAATAAACTCATTCACCTTTTCCTTCACTTGATCTCGCAAGTTCGGTTTTTGATTTTGTGTCTGGGGTGAAGTGCTGCTAACGGATGCTTGGATCAGTGGGCTAAAGGCAATGTTCGAATTTGCATTCGGCTTTGGATTACATATTGGGTCGAAGACTATGTTCGAATACTGAGCTTGGGTTGTAAACATCTTCGGATAATCGAAACTGAGCCGGTAAAAACGTTAAAAATGTCCGAAAACTGTTTTTACCAAAATAGACCGTTAGACTAGTCTCGAAATTACGAATCCAATGATATATAATGTCAAAGACCTTTTTCGGATTTTTTTTTCTTTTTTTTTTGCAGCCTATTTTCAAATAGTATCTTGAATAGTATCTCGAACTCGAAACTGTAGACTCTAAATAGTATCTCGGAACATTATCTTATCCGAGAAGGTGATGATCCGAGATGGTGATGAGGATCCGAGATGGTTCTGATGATCCGAGATTGTTTGAAGATGGAAACAAACTTCAACACTGATGATCCGAGATAGATTTGAAATGCCTGTTTATCATTCGAGTCTTCAAGAGTTCTATCAGAGATGCAGTTCGAGATGGTTCGAGATGCAAGCCTTTGATCCGAGATGTTCAACAAGACAGTCCGAGATGGTCCAAGATCTTCAAGAAGACAATCCAAGATGGTCAGAGATGAACTAGAAATTTAATCCAGAAACCGAAACAGTAGCAGATGCGATCCGAAAACAGTGTGATATCAGATCTGCGCCTGGAAACAGGTTCAATGGGCTCTGATACCAATTGTAAGTCCCGAAAATCCGGATCTAACAACAATATCACACGATCACCAAGGATGGGCAGAATCCAAACTTGATGATATTCAAGAAAACCGAAGAGATGAAAGACTAATACAAATCAACTTTAACACCTTGCATACGATTCTATTACTTGAACAAGCAAAACCGTCTGGTACAAGATGGAGGCTCTCTAGAGTAATCCCAAAAGTCTCACCCTAGAAATGACATAAGCTTAGCTTATATACCTAGGGTAAGGGCATGCTCCTCATGGGCTTACCTATGGGCTTGCCTGGCCCACATGGCCTATGGCATGCCCAAATGACCTATAAAGGTCCAAACCGAATACAAACTAACCCAGTTAATCTCAGTTAACTACCATAGACCATTGCGTATATTTGATGCGTCAGTCTCACGCTTCTAGGACCTAACAAATATTAAATCTTGCATTTTTAATCAAGACTAACTCAAGTAAATATTGTCGACTTATTTTCCCTATACGGGCTTGAGTTACGGTAAATTATCACCGCTTGGTCAGAAATGGGATCAATCGAATGCTGGACTATGGCTAGTAAATCCGCATATTCCGTTTTAATCAGTTTTGTTTGATAACTTAAACATTGGGGGTTAACAACCGTGTCCTGGATATCCTCGGCTCATTACATTAGTTAATGGCCATGACCAAAGCGCGGGGTGTAGGCATACACCTGACAGATGCTCATGCTAAATTATTTTTACCCACTAGTTGGGGATAACTCCTTCGTGGGTTCTTAAGTGGTGTGTACGTTAATCATGTCTCGGTGTCTGTACTGGGCCCATATGTATGGACAAACATGTGAATCTGTTAACAAGGTTACAAGGCTGACTTTCTCAAGTTATAAAATATTTTTCATGCCATGTGCACTTAAATCCATTTTTGAAATGTTTTCAAAACAAGTTAGTTGGGTGTATTGACCAGCGAAAGCTGACGTATTTTCAAAAGACTAAGCTGCAGTTACAATATGAAATAGGCTAGAAGTTGCTCGGTAGTGATATAAGAGGATCGTGCAAATCCTTAGATCTGCCCAAAGTCTGTTACACATTTTTTTGTATATTTTACGATCCTCCTGTGGATATTTCATTACAAGCCGTCTGTATATTAATTTTCGTACTTTGAACATTTGGTTTGTAATAGTAATTTCAACTCCAAGACTTCCGTTGTGCTGTGTTTAATTGACTATGATGATATCAACTTACATCACGATATTCCCCACCCGGGTCCACCGGTGTAACACCTCATAAAATCGTGTCCAATAGTATAGTGACACGTGTTGTTTTTTTATTTTAGTCTATTAAAGACTAAAAGGGACTAAAGGTGTCAACATGCTCAAACTTAGCCTCTGAGTGACTGATATGTCAACATGCTTAAACAATAGCCTCTGAACATGCTTGAACAATAGCCTCTGGGTGACTGATATGCCAATATGCTTAAACAATAACCTCTGAGTGACTGATATGTCAACATGCTTATAATGAGCCTCTGAGTGATCCTTTACGAAGTCCTAACTCTCATATGTCCCGTTTGTTGGACGAGAGAGGTTAATTTTGTAAATATGTGAATGTTGGACAATGGAGGGGTTAAAAGTGTCAACATGTTAATTTATACCTCTGAGTGACCTTTTAACGAATCGAGAGCTTGACAATGTCCGGACATACTCCCGAATATGCCAAATATTGGTTACGTTGGGCTAAAAATGCTATAAAAGTATTTTAGGAGGTTTTATAAGTTGAGGGGCTAAAAGTGTCAAACTTTGAAACTGACTACAGGGCACGAGAAGCAAGGCCCTGGCCTCTCGCGGGGCGTGAGAGGCCCGTGTCTGCAGAAAATTTGCTTGGCCTCCACACAAACTGCCAAAAACCATTTGACTCGAAACAAGGGACTTTCAAACAGCTATGCCACGTTTAGGACACTTGTACGCCCCCTCTTACACCCCTTAGCACCTGGCATCACCTCCTTCAAGCTCTCCAACTATAAATAGGTGCAAAGTTCACCCTTTGAACTTGCACCTTTCTCATTCACAACTCTATCTTCCTCCTCTGAAAGGTCCTAACTGAAAGGAGCATCCAACTTAGTTCTATTGCATCCTAGGAACCACTTGTAAGTGTTCCTTCCTCTTGCATTTTCGTTTATAGGCTTTTATAGCCAAAAGTCAAGCGTTTTACGGAAAACGCCTTAACTTTCGGTTAAGGCCATTATGGTCTAGCATTGTTCGTAACAAACATGGCTAAGTGATCGTAATAAGGTAGGTTTTAGTCCCTATAAAGGGCACCTCCTGAAGATCACGTTTGCTAGACCAATTGACGGGTCAAAGTCATCATATTAAAAAGTCAAACAGGCTGTTTTTCGAAAATGTTATAATTTGATCTTATATATGTTATGAAACCTGTTTTGATACTTAAACAAGTTGGTAATAATTATTAGAATATGTAAGAACATGTTCGGCTCGTCAATTTCAGTTCTAGGGTCGGTTCGCAACCTAAAGTCACGAAGTTGACTTCTGCTTTGACTTTCGGTTCTGACCCGATTTAGATTAGTTAGCTACTGATCTAAAGTTGCATTATGATCGTAATAATACGTAGCATAACACTCTGAGGTTATATTACATAATCATAACCAGAATATGAGTTTATGCACAAGTTCCGTAATTATGCCATTTTGACTAAAATGCCCTTTTGCATAAAAAGAGGTTTAAATGGTGATGAACTTGAAAATGATTTTTCCTACTGATGTAATATTACAAATAGGATTATTTGGGATCCACAGGCGGATCGTAAAATATACAAAAAAATGTGTCAAAATAATCCTACTTATAATATTACATTAGTAGGAAAAATCATTTTCAAGTTCGTCACCATTTAAACCTCTTTTTATGCAAAAAGGGCATTTTAGTCAAAATGGCATAATTACAGAACTTGTGCATAAACTCAGATTCTGATTATGATTATTTAATATAACCTCAGAGGGTTATGCTACGTATTATCACGATCCTAATGCAACTTTAGATCAGTAGCTAACTAATCTAAATCGGGTCACAATCGAAAGTCAAAGCAGAAGTCAAACTTTGCGACTTTCGGTTGCGAACCGACCCTAGAACTGAAATTGACGAGTCGAACATGTTCTTACATGTTCTAATAATTATTACCAACTTGTTTAAGTGTCAAAACAGGTTTCATAACATATATAAGATCAAATTATAACATTTCCGAAAAATGGCTTGGTTAACTTTTTAATATAATAACTTTGACCCGTTAATTGGTCTAGCAAACGTGATCTTCAGGAGGTGCCCTTTATAGGGACTAACACCTACCCTATTAAGATCACTTAGCTGTGTTCCTTACGAACAATGGCTGGACCATAATGGTCTTAACCGAAAGTCAAGGCGTTTTACGTAAAACGCTTGACTTTTGGCTATAAAAGCCTATAGACGAAAATACAAGAAGAAGGAACACTTACAAGAGGTTCCTAGAATGAAATAGAACTAAGTTGGATGCTCCTTTCAGTTAGGAAACTCTAGAGGAGGGAGATAGAGTTGCGAATGAGAAAGGTGCAAGTTCAAATGGTGAACCTTGGCACCTATTTATAGTTGGAGAGCTTGAAGGATGTGATGCCAGGTGTTAAGGGGTGTAAGAGGAAGCTTACAAGTGTCCTAAAAGGTGGCATAGCAGTTTGGGAAGCCATGGTTTTGAATCAAATGGTTTTTGGCAATTTGTGTGGAGACCAAGCAAATTTTCTGTAGACTAGGCCTCTCGCGCCCCCGCGAGCGCCCCTTGTCAGATTTCAAAGTTTGACACTTTTAGCCCCTCAACTTATTAAACCCTCTTAAACCTTCCTAAAACACCTTTTTAGCACATTTAGCCCTCCGTAACCAATATTTGGCATACCTGGGAGTATGCCCGGACATTGTCGAGCTCTCGGTTCGTTAAAAGGTCACTCAGAGGTATAAATTAACATGTGGACACTTTTAACGCCTCCATTATCTAACTTTCATATATTTACAGAATTGGACCCTCTCGTTCAACAAACGGGACATATGAGAGTTAGGACTTCGTAAAGGATCACTCAGAGGCTCATTATAAGCATGTTGACTCCAATGTCACTTAGAGGCTGGGCATGTCGACACAACAGTCACTCAGAGGCCAAGTTTTAGCATGTTGACACTAATGGTCACTTAGAGGCTATGTTTTAAGCATGTTGACACTAATGGTTGCTCATGGGCTATGTTTTAAGCATGTTGACACTAATGGTCACTCAGAGGCTTGGTTTATGTATGTTAACATCAGAAGATCACTCAGAGACTTAGTTTGAGCATGTTGGCGCTTTTAGTCTCTGTTAGTCTTTAATAAACTAAAAATAAAAATATAACACGTGTCGCTATATTATTGGACAAGATTTTACAGGGTGTTACATCATCCCATCCACCATGCCCATCTGACATCTACCACCCTATCTCTCCTTTCATGTCGGCCTGTGGACGTCTACGATGGAGATTGTCTTGTAATGAAATTTATTTGGAATTATTGGAAAAATATTAAAAAGATTCTTATTGTTGGGTCGGGCCCTTCCCCATCATTAGGCTCGTGCTTGCTTAGTGGATGACTTTACTTATGATAATAACTAAAAAGAAAAGATAACCAACTAAAAATATTATATATATAGAAGAATCATACAATCAAACCCTTTTTGTTTTTATTTTTACTTGTCACTTTGTTTTAGTAACTTACCCCTTATAAACCAACCATCTGTCAAAACAAAACCCACATCATGATTGTCATCAAAATGTTCATTAGCTCATAATTACAATTTGGATGAAAAGGTTGTTGCTTTAATATGACCAAACATTATGGCTTTGTTGTTTTAAATATCAGCCAACACTTGTTTTAAATGTATGTGAAGTTAGTGTTAGTTCCTTTGTTACCTAACTCATGTCATTTGAGTTCTGCAAGCACTAGGTTTGGCTCGCGAGTATTTGATGGAGAGGGTAAAACCCGAGGTTTAATGTGCTTAAATATTGAGTTTTATATCCGTTTTATGTGATTATATGCGTTGAATAAGATAACTACGAGAAATCGTTGTTGTGCAGGTTAATCGCTTAATTCGGTGGAGTTATGAATGTTAGGGATAAGGCGATAGAAAATGGTAACACATCAAGTTGTCTTATTTAAAACAACATATCTCTCACATTATACTATCATTTTCAACTATAAAACTTATCACAAAGTTATGATATAAAGAACTTATCATAAATGTCTAGTGGATCAAGTTAACTCGTCTTAACCGTTGGTAAACTAGAAATGAGTTATAATGACCAAAATACCCACACGTGAAAGGCACACAGGAGCAACTTAACATAAAAATTACTAATTATCTGTCACGAATACAATAAATGTTACCGATTAGGGATGAGCTCAGTACCTTATAGGTACACAAAGTACTGATCCCGAAAATCGAAAAAATGGTACCGGTACCAGTATGAAAGTGCTCGTATTTGAAGGTAAAAATGAGTACAAATACCGTACTGTATCAAATTGGTACTGAATTGAAGGTATCGATCCCAAAAACCACATTGGGAACAGAAAAACAAAGATAATTTGTCCGCATTTTGTTTCAAATCCCTACGAAAACTTACCAGTATGAAATATAACCCATATATTTTCTTGGGACTTAATAAATAGATTAAAATCGTGAACTTGAATAAAGTCAATTCATATAGTTTATTGTGAATTTATATTCATATATATATTTTCTATCGTGTAAAATTGTTTTTCATTCAATATGTCATACATGCACCGACAGACAATCAAATATACATAATAAGCATGTTATTGGTATAAACACAATTTATAAGCATTGGTATTTGTTTGTGTAATTTGAATTGTTTCAGTTTCTTTTGTTTAGTTATTCGATTTCTTGCTCATTCTTTGACCATCGACAATAGAGTAAGGAGATGGGTGCCACCCTCACCTTCACATTGGCTTCCCTCTCCCATTTTTACATGCATCATTCTCTCTTTCCCCTCTCACATTCTCCGCCTAAACCACCATTCTTCACGAATTTTTCAATCCCTTTCTCCTCATCGCATCCACCATGCCCATCTGACATCTACCACCCTATCTCTCCTTTCATGTCAGCCCGTGGATGTCTATGATGGAGATTGTCTTGCAATGCAATTTATTTGGAACCATTGGAAAATATTAAAAAGATTCTTATTGTTGGGTCGGGCTCTTCCCCATTGTCACACCGCGTATTTCCAACCAAACACCGGATGTGATATCCCACATCGGTTGTGAAGGGAACGAAGGTGTCCTTATAAGGGGCTTGATACCTTCATCATCATGACGCATTTTAAAACCATGAGGGGCAGGCGCTAAGGGCGTGCTGGCTGCCAAAACGGACAATATCATGGTGCGGTTACGCTAGGCTGTTTCATATGGTATCAGAGTGTAACACCCTGTAAAATCGTGTCCAATAGTATAGTGACACGTGTTTTATTTTAAATATAGTATGTTAAAGACCAATAAGGACTAAAGGTGTCAACATGCTCAAACTGAGCCTCTGAGTGACGTCCGATGTCAACATGCATAAATAACAGCCTCTGAGTGACTGATATGTCAACATGCTTGAAATTTGGCATCTGAGTGACTGATATGTCAACATGCCCAACCTCTGAGTGACATCGGAATCAACATGCTTATAATAAGCCTCTGAGTGATCCTTTGTGAAGTCCTAACTCTCATACGTGCCATTTGTTGGACGGGAGGGTTCAATTTTGTAAATATGTGAAAGTTGGATGATGGAGGGATTAAAATTGTCAACATGTTAAATTCTTACCTCTGAGTGACCTTTTAATGAACGGAGAGCTCAACAATGTCCGGGCTTAATCCCGGGTATGCCAAGTATTGGCTACGGAGGGCTAAAAGTGCCAAAAAGGTATTTAAAAAGTTTTTTAGAAGCTTTAATAAGTTAAGGGGTAAAAAGTGTTAAACTTTGAAATTGGCCAAGGGGCGGTCGCGGGCTGCGAGAAACCTGGCCTGGGTCTCTCGCAGGGCGTGAGAAGAGGCCTGCAGCAGAAAGTTTTGGCTTGGCCTCCAAACAAAGCTCCAAAACCATTAATTCGAAACTATGGATTTGTAATCAGCTATGCCACGTTTTGGGACACTTGTAAGCTCTCTCTTACACCCCTAAACACATGGCTTCACCTCCTTTGAGTTCTCCAACTATAAATAGGTGCTTAAGTTCACACTCCAACTTGCACCTTTCTCATTAATTCACTCTTCTCCCTCCTCTGGAAGTTCCTAGCTGAAAGGAGCATCCAACTTAGTTCTCTTACATTCTAGGAATCTCTTGTAAGTGTTCATTGCTCTTCCATTTTCGTTTATAGGCTTTTATAGCCTAAAGTCAAGCGTTTTTGGAAAACGCTTTGACTTTTGGTTAAGACCATTATGGTCCAGCCACGTTCAAATGAACATGGCTAAGTGATCATAATAAGGTAGGTGTTAGTCCCTATAAAGGGCACCTCCTGAATATCACGTTTGCTAGAACAATTGACGGGTCAAAGTTATGATATTAAAAAGTCAAACATGTCATTTTTCGGAAAAATTATAAATTGATCTTATATATGTTATGAAACATGTTTTGACACTTAAACAAGTTGGTAATTATTACTAGAACATGTAAGAACTTGTTCGGCTCGTCAATTTCATTTCTAGGGTCGGTTCGCAACCGAAAGTCGCAAAGTTTGACTTCTGCTTTAACTTTCGATTCTAACCCGATTTAGATTAGTTACCTACTGAGCTAAAGTTGCATTATGATCATAATATAATGTATCATAACCCTTTGAGGTTATATTACATGATCATAATCAGAATCAAAGTTTATGCGCAAGTTCCATAGTTATGCCATCTTTGACCAAAATGTCCTTTTTACATAAATCAAGGTTTTAATGATAATGAACTTGAAAATGAGTTTCATATTGATGTAATATTATAAGTAGGATTATTTGGGATGTTAAACCAAGTTATAAACTGAGTTTTAAAGCAAGTCCTTAAACTATGTAGATAAATGGCGATTTTAGCCCTTGTGGCTCATAAACTAGTTTTAAGCAAATCTTTTCAAGGTAAATCTTTTACCTACTGATATTTTATATTAAACAACATATCTAAGGCATTTTAATATGAACTTAACATCAGTTTTCGTAAGAATCGCATAAAGACGCCATTTTACGACATAAGCGCCATTTTGGTGCATAGTATGGTTTTAAACCATATTATTGACCAAGACTTGATAACTACTGATTTTAAAACTTATTTTTAACATATTTACAGTAGGTACATATTATAAACTCAGAATCCCAAAATAATTTATAAACTATGTGTAAAATGACTAAAATGCCACTTCGGTGCATAGTTTGGTCATAAAAGGTAAATTACACATATAATCGGTATCCTACTGATATTATATCATAAATAAAGTATTTTTACAGACTACTTATAATTATAACATTAAATTATATTCAAATTCCTTTTATATGGTATGAAATTACCAAACGCCCTTATGAGGCATAGTGTCGTTATAAAACCATAACGGGCATACAAGTTGATATCCTACTGATATCTTAACTTATTTAAAATATAATGGCATATAGAACTTTTCCATGACTTATCCGGTTACCCGATATTGCTAATATGCGCACAGTTACGTATATGTAACTATTTTACGAAAATTAACCGAAACGGGTTTAACCTTGTCATTTAAGTCTCAAAATCCAGAATGTTTATAGTTTATCCATATTATACAAGTCAAGGTACTTGTTGGGATTAAACTACATTCTATCCAATCATCGTTTAATCTAGCGTCATACATTTTGATCAAGTACGATAGTAGGTCTAAGTCAATGACTTAAATAAGACTGTTAGTATTTAATTGATTAGTTTATGCCATAATCCAGACTAGAGACTTGTCGGTAAATGCTATATGCACTTAGTCCTTTTTGTGTACGGCTGAGTTATTAAAAATTAAAGAAGACTAGCTCAGGTAAATACTCTCGACTTATTTCCCCTATACGGGCTTGGGTTACAGTAAATTATTACCGCTTGGTCGGGAATGGGATTCAATCGAACGCCGGTTCGGGGATAGTAAATCCGCATATTCTGTTTTAATCAGTTTTGTTTGATAATTTAAACATCGGGGGTTAACTACCGTGTCCTGGATATCCTCGGCTCATTACAATAGAAATTGCCACGACCTTAGCGCGTGTGTAGGCATACACCCGATAGACGCTCAATTATGCATTCCCACAAGGTTGGGAGGAATTGACTCCTTCGTGAGTCCAAAGTGGTGTGTACGTTAATTGTGTCTCGGTCTCCGTACCGGGCCTTGTATGTATGGACAAACATGTAAATCTGTTAACAAGGTTGGACGGTCAATTAACCCAAATCATAAAAAGATTTTGTGCTGATACGCACTTAAAACATTTTTGAAATGTTTTCAAAATGAGTCAATTGGGTGTATTTACCAACGAAAGCTGACGTATTTTCAAAAGACTAATCTACAGGTACAATACGAAAATAGGCCGGAAGTGCTCGGTAGTGATAGAGAATCTTGCAAATCCTAAATCTGCCCAAAGTCTGTTTTATATTCTTTCCATGTACAATTTATGATCCGCATGTGGATCTTCTATTACAAGCTTGTATATTATTTTGTATTTTCGAACATTCGGTTTGTAATAGTAATTTTACTCCAAGACTTCCGTTGTGCTGTGTTTAATTGACAATGATGTTATCAACTGACGTCACGATACTCCCCATCCAGGCCCACCGGTCTATGGATTTCGGGTTGTAAATCCGGGGTGTGACATAGAGCCAGGGCCGGACTAGTGGTTCCAGGTCCCGCGAGACGCTGGACCCCTTAAGGGGGGCGGATTGTAATATCCCACATCGGTTGTGAAGGGAAACGAAGGCTTCCTTATAAGGAGCTTGATACCTTCACCATCATGACACGTTTTAAAACTGTGAGGGGCAGGCGCTGAGGGCGTGCTGGCTGCCAAAACGAACAATATCATGGTGCGATTACGCTGGGCTGTTACATTTCTGGCCCCTACCACTAACTCCATACACGTTATTTGTTAAAATCTAGCTATGTGCAACTCATATGAGGGGCATTTTTTTTTTGTAAATTCCACCTAAATGTTTCCATATATAACCCATTTACCTCATTTATTGAATAACGCTTAATATTAAAAAAACGATCTTCGTCACCATCAACCATCCATCGCCTGCACCGCCACCACACAACAAAAATCAACACCAACCATTGTCTGAAAAACAATCTTCCATAAGCGAAGTTGGAAACGATTTTCAATACCATCAACCATTCATCACCAGTGTCGACTTGGGGGGTTTAGGACAGATCTGCCATAAGTGAAGTTGGAAACGAACACCAATCGCTGACAACAAGCACCGTTCATCAATCTTAGATCTTTTTGCAGTAAATAATTCATATTTGAGGGATGGCTTTACGGAATGTTGTAGTATTTGGTGGTAGTGAATAAGATGCAGTGTTTTTGTGCTCGTGTTTGTCGGAATTAAAGAAGGGGCGGCGGTGGCCATTATAGAGATTGCCAAAGATGGTTGTTGGTTCAAATAATGATTTTTATTGAAGATTGGTCCTCCAACTCACACAATAGTGGTTCATGAATTGTAGTTGGAACCATCGTCGGTCCGTGAGTTCTTGTTCACAACGAATAATGAAAGAAAGAAAGAAAGAAGAGAGAGAGAGGTGATGATTTTTGTGTAAATGTGACAACATTTAAGAGTAATTGATAAAAATACCCCTCATATGAGGGGCACATGATAAAGCTAATGGTAAAAATGCTAAAAATAATGTTGGGTCGAAATGTCAAAAGATTTCTTATTTGGGCTGATTGAGTTAAACTCACATATCCACAAGTAGAGATTAGTTACGTACTGTACGATATTCGAAAGTAAATCAACCCAAAATACTAGTATTATGCCGTACGAACCGAATGTACCAATTGCCAAAAACACAAAAAGTGGATATCGGACTGATACCGATAATGGACTGCTACGGTACTATTTGCTCGTCGTGGCAAACATGTAATTTGGTTAAAAAGAATGTGTATTCGTCAAAACGGCGTCGTATATCCCGGTGATTTGCTTCGATCGTGGTCTCCTCCGGTGTCCACCAGACGCCGCTAAAACACTAACAATCGTTCGTGTGTGAGAGAGAGAATCAATCAGTGATGAGCGGAGCAGCTTCATATCTGGCTCGGAGGGCAGCGCAGAAGGAGAAAGTGAGAATCCTGTACCGACGTGCCCTCAAAGACACTCTCAATTGGGCCGTCCACCGTCATCTCTTCTACACGGATGTATCTACTCTTAATTTTCTTGCGATCTTTATCATCTATGTCTCCGATTTGGCTTAACCGTTGAAAGTATTAAACTTTTTACAGGCTGAGCACTTCGTGAGAGATTCGATGCCAACAAGAATGTGGTTCGTTTCTCTTGCCCTTTCTTATACGTTACAAATTCACCTGCTTTGTTAGAAATTTAAAGGCATTGTAATACCTGTAAATACCAACAATGCCCTTTACTTTTTTTCTTTCAGAAGGCATTCATATTTGGGTTAATCTGAAATAGTGTTAATCTGTCTGTTCAAAGTGTAAATTTTAGTTCTTTTATGTGTTGCCAATGTTTCTATAATCTTATCTGTGGTTGTAATGGTCGATGTCGAGCACATGATTTTTATGTTTGATTTCTAGTTCTATGTTTTGGAAAACACATACAATTTGGTTATTGATGTCATTCATTACCTTTCAACCGAAATTTGCATGGAATAAACCTATCGTTTAGGCAGATGTTCGTTTCTTTTTTTGCGTATCTCTGTCCAGTTCTTAATCTGCTGAGCTTGACAGAGATGGGCACAAAAACGTCAATGCTGAATAACCAAGAAGATAAATGAGGAACCTTTATGTTAACGTATAATGTTATAATGTATTAAGATAAGATTAAAAAAGAATACCGAGTGTGCAGAGTTTAAAGGAGATACATGATAATGTGATATCTTTCTCAGCGTTTAGCAACTATAGTTGAACTGTAACTCGTAAGTGAATCACATTGTCGACATTTTGAAGTGGCTGATTGAACTGTTGTGCATCTTATGCATAATGTTTCCTACGCTTGTTAAGCATCTGATGTGCGTTGTTTTCTGGTGGTGGATGTCCAGGAAGATATAGAAACTATTGATAGAAGATTGCTGATGGTGAGTCACAGTACAATAAGTGGCGCCACCCTGATCCTTACATTGGTAAGTGCTACAAGAATTTAAGGTAGCTTTTGTTATGACGGAATCATTAAAGAATGGAAAATAAAAATCTCGTAGATCATTCTTGATTCCATTACCCAGTTTTATTGCTTTAGTATTCAGTTATATAAATAAATCTTATTAAAAAATTAAAATTACATGAATTGCTTTTTTTTTGTGCCGCTAATGAGAACAGTTCCATGGGCTCCTGGTGGCAGCAAGTTTACTCGCAACCCTACGCCACCTGCTGGGGTAATCTTCTCATCTCATTAGTGCATTTGTTGTAAGCAGATTATTAATTTTATCAATATTCTTTTAATCTAATTAAAATGAGAAAAAAACAGTTATTTGTTTGTGTTTAGCATTAACATTCCAACATTCAGTCGTTGCCTAGGTTGTTATCATATACCATTTGAATTTTCAACACCATTGATAAGAAAAAAAAACATTTTAGCAAAAATAGATGCAACAGGAAAATTTTCATACTGCTCTTTTAACCATGCACAGGCTGTATAAATCAGGCCCATAATCTGATCAATATTTATGCGCCTTTGTGCTTAAGCTCTTTGTTTTCTGGTTGCTGCAGATTGAGATAGTTTATGATTATGGTCGGGAGGATCATTAGCTGAAGACAATATGGGCTCCATGACAATAAATCAAGGTTAGAACGAAACCGGTTATGCCATATACCAATTATTCTGAGTCTTCATACTAAAACTTAAAACTCCGTGGTGAGTGTAAATTGTTAGTGATCGTTGCCAAAACAATAGATGGATTCTTGGCTCCATTATTTTCTATTTGCCTTCTACTTTATCTGGCTCATGGTACTCGAAAAAATCATCTTTTTGTAATATCTGGTGTAACGTATAAAGTTTTTCTTATTTCTGCAGTCGGATGCTAAAATTACGTGTTCACCCGTGATCAATACAGTAGCCAAACGAGTGGTTGAAAAAAGGGCGGGTTGGAAAATGGGTTGAAACAACTAATGGTCACATGTATTTTTGTGCGTGTAAAAAATCACTAACATGTTCTTAGTCATTCAAATTTTCATGGTTAAATGTGATTATAAAGTTATATTATGTTAATAGTAAACCAGTTTTATTAATAAGCTGAGTTTAGAGATTTTAAGCATGTGGATACACTTTGGACAACTCTCATCCATTTCTCTTTTCTTTTTTTTAATTCAATCTATTTGACCCGTTACACATAAATCATAACCTAAGTTCACACATTTATTGGTCGGGTTCAAATGACACCTCTTTTGGGCCTTTGGCATATGCACAAACATTCATTTACTTCACGGCACATCAAGTTTGTTCTTTTGCTATAACCCTGATGGCCCGATCTTCAATCTCACTTGTTTTTATTTGGTCTTGTGTTTTTCTTATTTGTTGACAGGTGTCTCGAGAACCAAGTGATTCGTTTGTCTTCTTGCGACATTGCTTTCCAATTTGTCCACTTTCATGCAAATCTTACATGCTTGTATGTTACCTTTATTTCTCATATGTTCTCTGTGTTAAATAAAGTGTTGTGAAAACAACATTATCAGTGAATGGGATGAAAACCATGGGAACTGGTGAAATGAATGTTATGACTTCACATTCTTTCTAGATATTCCATAGAAATGAGATCAACCTGCATATATTTTTTTTGTTAAATATTCCTTTTATAATTTTTGAGGCCTTTTTGAAATTTGTTTTGTATTTTTCAAAGTTTAATGTGTCAGTTATCGAATGCTCATAACAGGGCTGGAGACTTGAGGCTTGGTGCACGACGATACTGGGGTGGTGTACGTATACGTCGATCCTTGTGGGCAGCCATTTTATAACACCTGCTTTTCAAGTTTTCAACCCAAAACGCAACTCTCGTATCATTTTCACACATCAATGTCTCATATAATTATATTGTGCACATTAGCAGTTTTCAACTCATTTTGAATAATATGAAGTTTGAGGAGTTCAATTTTGAATACCCTCTCTTGAGATCATAGTCCTCAAAATTATAAATTCATTTCAAAAGTCTTAGCTTTCAGTTTCATCATTCTCATTATGTATCACCATACTGACCTTATCATTTTGAACTTTGTCACATTATTCATATCGATAGGTATACTTAAGAAAAATGCATCAAATTAATCCACATTATTCGCAAATCATGTGAGAAGCTAAAATGAAATAGCTTTAATAACCATTATTTTTTGGGCACGATTGAATGTATGCTTTTAGCTGAAATTAACAGATTCTCATCGTCATCATACTCAATAGATCACATCAATAACAAAGCTAAGACATAGTCTGAGGAGGGTAAGATGTATATAACCTTACCTCTACCAGATTCTAATAATCTCTAATGTGAATAAGAAGTCAACATAAGTGGAAATAAGAATTCGCGCATATAACGCAAAAACTCGAATCACCAAAATAGCATACATGGAGATGGATATATCATTTTTTTTCTTGTAACAACGTACTATACATTACTGCATGTACAACATTCTACAACAATCATCATTGGTGTACAAATAATTTAGTGGTCTATGGAGCACCTCCCATGTACAACATCCTAAAACAATCATCATTGACGCTGAAATAATTTAATGGTCTATGGAGCACCTCCCCTTATTTATATGTTCCAAATTCCGTATATGTTATCTTGTTCGATCATATTAAAATGTTTAGTAAATTAAAAATTTGTGGACATTTCATATGTTCGATTACTTTTTCTTCGTCACCAAAACTTAAGAGATTTTTAGTTAATGACAATATGATCATATGAATAAGAACAAATTATCATATGAATAAGAGTTAAATGCTTGGTTGGTCCTATGGTTTACGAAAATTACAGACTTGGTCCTAATGGTTCACTAATTACACACCTGTCCCAGTAGTTTCAATTTTTGCACTCGGGTGGTCCTTACCACTAACCTTTGTTAGATTTCTTAGTTAAGTATATGTGAAATTACTATATTACCCTTGAATAATTAAAAAAATAAAAATAAAAAAAATAAAGAAGAGGGGCCCACTACTCATCTTCTTCATCACTCCTCCTCTCTTTCTTTCAAAAACCAAATCACCACCATCATCTCTCCTTCACAACCTGCAACCACCACCTCCACCACCGTATACCCACATTCAGTTGATAACATTTCTCAATAAGCTCTGGTACATTATTCAAATCTTTGATGTCACCCCTGTTTGGAAGCTTGTAAATGGCCTTTGCTACTAGTAAGGCACTTCTCCTTACAACTGGATTCATACATAACAGACTAACTTTTATTTCGCCAATCTAGGGCTTAATGATCTCTGTTTCACAGAAGCAGCTAAGAAACCTTAAAGTTACACCACGAATGTAATCATTTTCGTTAAAGAGATTGTTATTTAAGTTTTGGCATATTAAACTCAAGTCAGGTTTGATCTTTTTCTTGAAATCAGTCTTTCTAAAGTTTTCAAGATAAAGAAAGAGTAGCTTTTGAACTTTGTGATCCTCTGAATGAAGAAGAACATACTGAACGATTGTGATAAAAAGCTGTGGTAGTGATTCCCATTCAGCAAAAGCATAATTACTTTTTTCATGGTAAGAGCTTCCTTGATTCATTGCATGTGCTGGTGTTCCTTTGTCAAAATGAATAAGTACAAAGCAAGATTTCTCCATATTTCCTGTTGCAAAAGACAGATTTCTTTTATTTAGATCATAGGATTCATAAGCTCAACAACACAGTTTGTAATTTTCTCTATTATCTCCATTGGGATTTCAAAGATTCAAGAAGTAACCAATTTTTGTTCTCTATTGCAATAATGGCAGTTCAGTTCAGATGGATAATTTCATAACTATATTATGTTGTTAACATTAATATCTAGCGAACAAAAGCAAAGTGATGACACTCGGAGGTGGTGGGTTGAAGGTGATGGTGGTAGTGGAGGTGGAGGATGTGGGTATACGGTGGAGGTAGAGGCGGTGGTGAGGTGACGGCGAGGGGGTGGGTATACGGTGGGTGGGTTGAGGTGTGAAGGAGAGGTGGTGGTGGTGACTGGGTTTTTGAGAGGAGAGAGAGAGAGGAGGAGTGATGAAGAAGATGAGTAGTGGGCCCCTATTCTTTATGTATTTTTTATTTTTTTTAAATATTCAAGGGTAATATAGTAATTTTAACGTATACTTAACTAAGAAATCTAACAAAGGTTAGTGGTAAGGACCATCCGAGTGCAAAAATTAAAACTACTGGGACCAAGTGTGTAATTAGTGAACATTAGGACCAAGTCTGCAATTTTCATAAATCACAGGGACCAACCAAGCATTTAACTCTATGAATAATTTGAAGTTGTGTTTGGCTACTACTATCTTGTTAATTTACATAATCAATAATATTACACGAGTTAATCATTAGTGTTGTGCATAATATAACAATATTATGTATCAAATCATATTTTAGTAATTCAAAGATATGATCCAAAGAGTTCGCGTTTGGATATCTAAACAACACATCTTTAATTAGATCTAAACACCTTTTATTGGCTTGTACCATATTCGTAGTATTTAAATACATGATGACGTTACATTGTCAAGTCCGTTTGTAAGGCTTTGAAGGTGCTTATGTTATTCATAATATACTGACTAATTATGCTGGTTTGATATGATCTCTTATAGTATAATCGTGAAAACTCCTCATAATACACCTAAATGTCATCCAAATGTGTTGTTTGATATGGCTTCTTAAGGATCATTTTTCAGATTTATAGATAGTAGATAATATCAAAATCCGTTGTAGTCTAGTAGTTGGTTAGGATACTCAGCTTTCACCCGAGAGACCCGCGTTCAAGCCCCGGCAACGGAATGGTTTTTTTACCAAACCAAATTAAAAGCTGTTTACATGTTCTCTTTATCAGCTTTTGCTCAGAACTTAAATGACCATGTTCTCTTGGATCATATCTGTTTAGTAGCTTTTGCTCAGAAGTCAGAACTTAAAATGACCTAAGTTAGTAAGTAACACTAACTTCACATACATTTAAAACAAGTGTTGGCTGAGATTTAGAACAAAGCCAGTGATGTTTTGTCCACAATACAGCAACAATCTTTTCATCCAAATTGTAATGATGAGCTGATGAACATTCGAATGAATATTTTGATATGAGACTCGGGAACACCAATTTTCCTTACTTCCATCCAAATCATTTCTCTTTTGTTCTCTCTGTAAATGAAACTCGGGAACATGACTAGGGATGGAAAATAAACGGGTTTGGGCCGGCTGTTTGTAATCTTAGTCCCATTTGGATCCAACACTCGTCATATATTTGATTACCCATTACACATAGGTATCAAGTTTATCCTCTAGTTTGTTAAACATTAGTAGTTAGGGGATTCCTAAGTACATTTCTTCCTAGTCTAATTTTTATATAATTTTACTATCTAAAGAAATTGGAACTGGAAAAACTAAGAAGTCAATAGATTGGCGGAGTTCTCTATTACCTAAGAATAAAGAAAAATAAGAATACAATATTTTCAAGTATGGTTTGTATAAATGTGTGTATGTCTCAAGTAATTATCATCTAATACTAAACCCATCAGCCATCACATGCCCGCAAAACTTTTTGAAACAAATCTCACACTCAAAGTACCGTCCCGTTAAACGTAACTCCACAACTTTACAGTATCCAATGTTGACGGAAACTAATTACAAAATTTGGGTGATTCATGTCAAGGCGGTATTCAAGGTTCATGGAATACAACAAGCTTTAGAACCAGGCGAAAAGGAGGTAGAGGCCAAATTGGATAACAAGCACTTGCACTTCTACTTCAGGCAATACTCGAAGAGCTCGTGTTTCAAGTAGCTCAATTTCAGACTACAAAGGAAATCTAGGAAGCGTTTGAAGACACGGTATGTTGGGGTTAAACGGGTTCGAGAGGCAAAGATTGAACAACTGGGGATAGAGTTTGATTTTTTTAAGATGAAAGAAAGAGAGACGTTGATTCTTTCATAAGGATAAGTCAGTTGGTTACCAATGCAGTCAGTTTGGGAACCACCTACCAAGACAAAAAGCTTACCAAAAAATTGTTAGGCTCCGTTCTAGGGAAGTAGGTTTCAATTGTAGTTTTAATTGAACAATTCGCAGTTTTGAAGGCCATGACCTTTCAGGAAGCAATCGGTAGATTGAAGACGTTCGAAGACATGACTAAGGGTATCGAGTCTTTAGCAGAAAATCAAAATAATCTAATGTTCGTCAATGGTGAATTGTCCTCGAATTATAAATCCTATGAAAGTACGCAGGGGCAGGGGCAGGGGCGAGGAGGTTCAAGTTACCGAGGTAGATGTCAAGACCACGATGCTGGGGACCAAGACGGAAGTCAAAGCCATGGACATCATCATAGGTCAAAGCAGCCAGATCAAAGAAGAACCGATGATCGTCAAAAAGGAAGAAATGATAGATCACAGGTTCAGTGTTACCGTTGTGATAAATTTATTCACTTCACGTCGAGGTGTCCAGATCATATGAAGAAACAGGAAGAAGCTAACTTAGCTAAAACTAATAATTTGGTTCCATCATTGTTCATGATGTGATGTGATCAAGAGATGGCTTTTCTAAATGAAGAATGGGTGATTCCGAAGCGTTTCGAGACTAAGCCAATGGAGAAAGACACTTTGTATCTTGACAACGGAGCATCAAATCACATGACGGATAATCGAGCTTATTTCTTTGAACTTAATGAGTCTGTCACGGGAAAGGTGAAGTTTGAAGATGGATCTTGTGTTGATATACGGGGAAAGGGATCAGTATTGCTTGAAGGGAAAACGAGAGAGAAACGCATGTTGTTCGATGTTTACTACATACCGAGTCTACAAAGCAACATCATAAGTCTTGGTCAAGCAAACGGAAGGTAGGATGCGACATTCACATGAAACGTGATTTGCTAACCATTCATGATGATATAGGTAAGCTTATGATGAAGGTGACAAGGACAAAGAACCGTTTGTACAAGATCAATCTCAAGATAACAACTTCTGGTACACAAGTTAGCATGATTAGAATGAAGAATTTTGCGGGTGGGGATCTAAAAAAAGTTGAACCGAAAGATGATACATTGAGTACGAGTAAAAATCTTCTCAAAGATTCAAGTTTAATGAAGATACCCAAAATTCAAAGTCCAAGGAAAAATGTTTAAGAATTCAAAGAAAGGTCAAGCAAGGGATTCAAACCCTAAGAATTCAAAGAAAAGGGTCAAGCAAGGGATTCAAACCCAAGGAGGTATGTTTAATGATCCAAGAAAGCTAGTATTTGCTCAAGGTCGCAGCCGAGTCGATGGTGGTGCGAGTTCTTATGACCAAAGGACGAGTCTTGGACAAAGGACGAGTCGAGTACAAGGTCGCAAGAATGTTCGAGCTAGGAAGGAGCCGAAAAACACAGTTATAGATCAAGAGGACTTCCAAGAGAATCAACGCAATGAAGACGTGTTTGGAGTTGAAGGCCTACCTATTTTGAGCCCGAAATTACGGGGGTGATTGTTGGTAATTTACAAACTTCAAGTCATAAGTCGGTGAACTTGGGGGATCAATGTTGATAAGTCGGTCATAGTTAAGTACGTTTCCTAGTTATCTTATAATTATTGTAACATTTGCGTAAACCGGGTTTAAAAAAAACCCGCATCGTTTGTTAATCAAGTAATTATCTATATGTTGTTGCGTATTTTATTAGTGTCGGTTATCTTAATACTTTTTTTTAAATTAATAAATCTTAAAAATTATAATTAATAAATAACAATAATAAGTGAAATAAAATAAACTTTAAAATAATAAAAGAAAACTTAAAAGACTAGCCAAATTTCGAACCTGGGTCAACCGCAATTACACACACACCAAACACCACTGCTCTATACGCACTTTAGTGGTTAAAACAAAAACAAATAATCTATATAGAAACCGAAACCTACAATTCTTTTAAAACTTGGCAGATCTGTAACTGCCGGAGGATAATTGTGAAATCAATACATGCAATCTCTGTTATAACGGTCTTTTTCATTAGCTAATTGTACCGGAAAGAATTGAATCAAATGATTTATAACCGAAAGTAATCATTGATCCTTAAATCTCACATCTTGAAACCGAAATCAGTGAGTGTTTGGCCGCTATATAAATACCCCTCATTTTCATTTCACCACTCGCTCAACTCACTCACTAAAATACCTCTTATACTCTGTTAAGAAATCTCTCTGTTCGTCGAAAGTTTTGTCTGCAATTCGCCGGAGTTTGTTCACCGGAAAACCGGGTTCTGTTTTTCCAACTGGTATAAATCTCTAAACTCTTCCATATTTCTTGTTTAATTCATTCAGATTGCATTAAGTTAACCCAAAACAGTTAAAATCGATAATAGTTGAGTTTCCAGTTCTGAGTTGTTGAAGAAGATGAATATCGAGTTGTTTATGTATACAATTAAAATCAGTATTCTGACCGAGTTAGACACACAGTCCAGTGGTGGACTGTGTGCATTTATCATGCACGTCCCGAGTTCGAGTGTTGTTCAAACCGATTTTTCTTTTTAAATCAAAAACGCTCTCGCAGGCAGTTGTTAAGTATAATATAAATCCTAATATAAACGGGTTAGACACCCAGCTCAGTTGGATGGGCTGGGTGCAAAACAAAACTAAGGCCGCGGGTTCGAGTCAACTCCATCACACCGGTTCGTTGTTTAAAAATCTTTTTAAAATTTATCAATTTCTGAAATTTATCTAATAAGAGTATAAGAATAATAAAAATCAGAATACTTCCGGGTTAGACACGTAGCTCAGTTGGAAGAGCTGCGTGCACGCAACCGAGAGGTCACGAGTTCGAATCCCACACACGCTGCCTAATATCACAGTCGACCCGGTCAGGTGTCCCCTGTCAGACCTGACATGATTTTTTTTAAATATATTATTTTTATTTATTTATTTATTTATTTTTATATTACCTTTGTATATTTATATATATATATATAAACACTAATTAAAAACACTTAAAAATAAGATTTATTAGGTTTAAAAACTCCAATAAATACCGCAAAAATAACCTAAAAATCTAACAAAAAGTATTTAATCAAAATAGTAATTTGTTTATATTTAACAAATTATCGCGTGATTATTTTAGGTTAATATTCTTTCGTCGGTCAAATCCTCAACTCGTGCGTACTCATCATCAACCAAGAATACGCACCCACTGTGAGTGAATTCTTACAAATTACCCTTTTATTCATGTTTTGGGGTGTATCATGTGTCGTTTTATTTATTACGTTTATTCAAACACTTGTGCTATTACCATTATATGATCTAATGTGTGATGTAAATATTACTTGTTGTATTGAGTGCTTACATTTTTGTCAACTGTGTGCCATCATTCATTAGGCCCATCAGTTCCTCCTGGGAGACGAGTTGAGCATCAGGTGCCTCATTAGATCGGTTCCGTTTGATTGAGCCTTGATCTCATTGTTCATCATTTGATATGCGTGTGTGTGCATTATTTGATATTATGTGGTTTGTGGTTAAGTTTACATATGCGTGTATACTCATATTTAGTTATGCACATTTTTATTCAAATAACCAATATAACTAATTCGTTCAAATGCTCATATAAGATTCACTCGCCAACTTTTGTTGACCCAAAAACCATTTTTTACACATGATACAGGTGAACAGGTCGAAGCAAGGAACACATAGGAATTTGCCTTAGAAGAAAAATAAAGAGTTCATGAAAGTTGTGTTTAGAACATGTTGTGTTTGTATGTTTATTGTAATTTCTCCCTTTAAGTTGAAATAATAGATATGAAACTTTATAGTAAATGTCATGAGCTTGATGATAACCCAATTATGCCTCGACTTTTATTTCTGCTGCGGGTCGGGGTGTGACAGATTGGTATCAGAGCTTTTGACTATAGGGATATAGGATAGGTTATTAGACTCTTAGAGCCTATACTATAGTCGATTAGATTTTTAATTGCTTATGTGGTTACATGCAAACTTATGATGTTTATTTGTTTCATATTTGCTGTAAACACAAATGCATGCAAGCACTTTCACTATTATTTTGTGTGATACTTAATAAGTTATACATATTGTCAAACATAACATGCTTACATATAAATTCATCACGTGCGTTTCAATTCTCACATATTTAAAGCATTCTCATATTTCTTTATTCAAGATTTTGTGGTGTTTTCGTTTTTCAATCTCATCAAAGTGAGTTCTACGACAGGCATGTAGTAACTGGAAGGGTACAAGTACCGGTAGTCGAAACGTCCTGTCTAGGTTGGCATTCATATAAATCCAATATAACAGACTAGTTTGCCTACATGGGGACTAACGATGAGAGTACGAAGGACATATTAGGCCAAAGCATGCCACACCAAACGTCGTGTGAACTAACCCCACTTTGAGTTGTCACTGTGTCTACACCTGGACACCCTCCGACCTTGTACTTTGCAATCATGTTTTACGATTTTATTCGGGTGGCGTGAATGTTAACAGGCCAACACTAATGTGAACCCTACCAGAGCCCAGTAGTCATGGGGGCCCACATGACTACCAAGGCCAAGTATGGGGACATATGGGGGCCCAAACATGAGCAAAGCCCAAGACATCCTATGGATGTAGCAAATTTATTTTTTCATTTGTTTTGTGGATGTTCATTTTATACGACACATGACACCTCTATGTCAAACTCATACTCTCGATACGTATTCCTTGTAGATGTCTTCTAGTCACTCTCGTAGAGGTAGGAGATCAGGAAAATCTCGCGAGCGCATGGCTGCCCAAATCGCTCAACAAATGGTCACCGTAATTCCCAACATCGTGGTTCAAGTCCAACAAGCCCTTGCCGCTAATCCCATCAACCCAATCAACCAAGAAGATCAAAACGTTGTCAACCCTCCCCCAAATACCACCAAATGCATCTATAAGCACTTCAACTCATGTGACCCTCCAAAGTACGAAGGTACTGAGGGAGTCACTGCCCTTCTTCTATGGTTCGAGGAGATGGAAAGTACATTTCCTCAACTGTGATTGTCCCAACGACCGTGAAGTGCGCTATGCTACTGGACGCTTGTTTGAAGTAGCCCTCACGTGGGGGAATGCTGAGAAGGGCAGACGAGGCACCGAGGCCGCTATAGCCCTAACTTGGGAAGAATTGAGAGAGCTTATGACTAGACGTTTCTGTCCAAGAAGTGAAATTAAGAAACTAGAGGATGAATTTTATTCCTTGAAGCAAAAAGAGGGAGATCACATAACCTATAACAAAAGGTTCCTCGAGTTGAATCAAATGGTACCAAATTGTTTCACCCCTCTCTACCACCTGATCGAGCACTACATTCGGGGTCTTCCTCCAAAGATTCAGGACCCCGTGATGAGTACTACACCTGCAACTTTGGAAACGACAATGGAGCTAGCTACAGAACTCACCGAAAACCACATTAGGAATGGAAACTTCAAGGATGAGAAGAAGAAAGATAAAACACCAACCGAAACCTCAAACCCAACCCAAACTGAATCCTCTTCCCAACCCACTACCAAGAGAAAGCAAGACGGGCAAAATTTCGCTGTCACTTGTAACACCCTGTAAAATCGTGTCCAATAGTATAGTGACACGTGTTGTATTTTTAATATAGTCTATTAAAGACCAATAAGGACTAAAGGTGTCAACATGCTCAAGTTGAGCCTCTGAGTGACGAACCGATGTCAACATGCATAAATAATAGCCTCTGAGTGACCGATATGTCAACATGCTTAAATCATTAGCCTCTGAGTGACTGATACGTCAACATGCTTGAAACTTGGCCTCTGAGTGACTGATATGTCAACATGCCCAACCTCTGAGTGACATCAGAATCAACATGCCTGTGATAAGACTATGAGTGATCCTTTGTGAAGTCCTAACTCTCATACGTACCGTTTGTTGGACGAGAGAGTTCAATTCTGTAAATATGTGATAGTTGGATATTGGAGGGATTAAAAGTGTTAACATGTTAATTTATACCTCTGAGTGACCTTTAAACGAACCGAGAGCTCAATAATGCCCGGGCATAATCTCGGGTATGCCAAGTATTGGCTACGGAGGGCTAAAAGTGCCAAAATAGTATTTAAAATCGTTTTTATAAGCTTTATATAGTTTAGGGGCAAAAGTGTCAAATTTTAAAACTGAAATAGGGGCGGTCGCGGGCCGCGAGAGACCCGGCTTGTGTCTCTCGCGCCCCGCGAGAACAGACCTGCAGCAGAAAGTTTGTTTTGGAGCCCAAGCAAAGCTCCAAAACCATTAAATCAAAACCATGGCCTTCCTAATCAGCTATGCCACATTTTGGGACACTTGTAAGCTTCTTCTTACACCCTAGACACCTGGCTTCACCTCCTTTGAGCTCTCCAACTATAAATAGGTGCTTAAGTTCACCATTTCAACTTGCACCTTTCTTATTCACTCTTCTCCCTCCTCTGGAAGTTCCTAACTAAGAGGAGCAGTCCAACATAGTTCTTTTGCATCTAGGAATCACTGGTAAGTGTTCCTTCCTTGTGCATTTTTGTTTATAGGCTTCTATAGCCTAAAGTCAAGCGTTTTATGTAAAACGCTTTGACTTTCTGTTAAAACCATTATGGTCCAGCCATTGTTCAAAATGAACATGGCTAAGTGATCATAGTAAGGTAGGTGTTAGTCCCTATAAAGGGCACCTCCTGAAGATCACGTTTGCTAGACTAATAGACGGGTCAAAGTTATGATATTAAAAAGTCAAACAGGTCATTTTTCGGAAAAATCATAAATTTATATTATATATGTTATGAAACCTGTTTTGACACTTTAACAAGTTGGTAATAATTATTAGAACATGTATGAACATGTTTGGCTCGTCAATTTCAGTTATAGGGGTCGGTTCGCAACCGAAAGTCGCAAGGTTTGACTTCTGCTTTGACTTTTGATTCTGACCCGATTTAGATTAGTTACCCACTGATCTAAAGTTGCATTATGATCATAATATAATATAGCATAACCCTCTAAGGTTATATTACATGATCATAATCAGAATCCAAGTTTATGTGCAAGTTCCATAATTATGCCATCTTTGATCAAAATGCCTTTTTTTTTTGCATAAAACAAGGTTTCAAATGGTAATAAACTTGAAAATGAATTTCTATTAATGTAATATCATAAGTAGGATTATTTGGAATATTAAACCAAGTTATAAACTGAGTTTTTAAAACAAGTCTTTAAACTATGTCAATAAATGACGATTTTAGCCCCTGTGGCTTATAAAATAGTTTTAATCAAATCTTTTCGAGATAAATCACTTACTTACCATATGTTATGTTAATTAACATATTTTAAACATTTTAATCTGATCCAAACATCAGTTTTCATAAACATCGCTTAAAGACATCACTTTACGACATAAACGCCGTTTCGGCGCATAGTATGGTTTTAAACCATATTAGTGGACCAAGACTTGTTACCTACTGAATTTAAAAATTATTTTAAACATATTTACAGTAGGTACTTATTATAAACTCAGAATCTCAAATAATTTATAAACTATGTGTAAAATGACCAAAATGCCCCTTCGGTGCATAGTTTGGTCATAAAAGGTAAAATATACATATATTTGATATCCTACTGATATTATATCATAAATAAATTATTTTTCCAGAATACTCATGATCATAAACTTAAATTTTATTTAAGTTCTTTTTATACGATACGAAATTACCAAAATGCCCATATAAGGCATAATTTCGTTTTAAAACCCTAACGGGCATACAAATTGATATCCTACTGATACCTTAACTTATTTAAAGTATAATGGCATATAGAACTTGTCCATAACTTATCTGGTTACCCGATATCGCTATTATGCGCACAGTTACGTATATGTGACTATTTTACGGAATTCAACCGTAACGGGTTTAACCTTATCATTTTAAGTTCAAAATCCAGAATGTTTATAGTTTACCCATATTATACAAGTCAAGTACTTGTAGAGTTTAAACTACATTCTATCTGATCATCGTTTAATCAAGCGTTATACGTAATGATCATGTACACTATTCGGTTTATACAACCGTTAGTATTAAATCGGCTAGTTTATGCCATAATCCAGACTAGAGCCTTCTCGGTAAAAGCTATCTGCACTCAGTACTTTTGTATACGGCTGAGTTATTTAAAAATAAAAGAAGAAAGCAATCTCAGGTAAATACTCTCGACTTATTTCCCCTATAAGGGCTTGGGATACTGTAAATTATTATTGCATGGTCCATTGCAAGGTTAACCTTCCTAAGTTAATAAAAGATTTTGTGCCGTTTGCACTTAAAAATCATTTTTAATGTTTTCAAAATGAGTCAGTTGGGTGTATTTACCAGCGTAAGCTGACGTATCTTCCAAAGGCTAATCTTCAGGAATAATACGAAATAGGCCGGAAGCTGCTCGGTAGAGAATAAGAGGATCTTGTAGATCCTTAGATCTGCCTAAAGTCTGTTTTGTATTCTTTCTTGTACATTTTACGATCCGCCTGTGGATCTTCTATTACGAGCCTATATATTATTTTAGATTTCGAACATTTCGGTTTGTAATAGTAATTTTACTCCAAGACTTCCGCTGTGCTATGTTTAATTGACAATGATGTTATCAACTTACGTCACGATACTCCCCACTCGGGCCCACCGGTGTTTGGATTTCAGGGTTGGAAATCCGGGGTGTGACAGGGTTGGTATCAGAGCCACCATTTGAGAGAATTAAACACTAGCCTTTTGTGTTTAGTCTCAAACTTACACGAGCACATTCCTTAGACTTCCGAGTCTAGGCATTGACCTAGGATTACTCATTTCATTATTAAGTTATTAGTATTGTTTTTAAATTGATTTCTAACAGCAAAATGCCTCCACGTGTACGAGGACAAAGTGGACGAGGAGAAGGTCCAATGAGGGGAGGACCATCGGGGCGTATTACTCAACCTCATAACTCAGATGCATATCAAGAATCAGGAGATTCGTCTCCATGGCAACCAGCGAGACGTTCCGTCTCTAATAGACACTCGCCCTCACATTCCCAAAATTCTTACCACTCACACCACTCCTACCATTCTCACCATTCCCATTCTCACCACTCCTACCACGAAGAATTTAACCCCAACCATTACTTAAACACACCTCCAGCTGATCAAAATCAGTTGGACCAGCCACATCCTATGGACTCCGACTCCGACCCGGAGATGCCACCATCGGGATCAAATGTGCATCCCATTGAAATTTCGAGCGATTCAAACTCATATGCCGGATCCCCTACCAAGGTCCTAACGAGTGGGACCAATACTGGAATCAATTCACCTTTGCCCACACACCTTCCCATCACTCTCAACCACTCCCAGTTCAAGAAGATGTCCACATGGAACCGGTGGACCAACCTCAACCACCACCTGAACCACCAAGGAGGAAGCGTGGATCACGTATGTTGGTGCGTGTCGGACAAAGGCCGGGATCGCTGCCACCTTTGCCCAATTCTTACCCCACCATTCAAGAGGACCCACAAATTGGTGGACCCTCTAATGTTCCACCTATAGTGGAACCAACACCAACACCTACCGTACAACCACCACCATCGGGTTATACTAACCCAATCCCTACATATCCAGACACGTCTGGATATGATCCATTTAACTCGTCTACACCGGTAAGCTATCAAGCATGGTCGCAAGACCCATACATGCAGGCAGTTATGCACAACACACTTTACATGTCTCCTTTCCCACCTACTTATCCACCGACTGGATATCCAACTTATGGGTACCAGTATCCGGTTATGCCACAACCCCAACCACAACCTCCGCCACCACTTGAGGCCATCAATGAGGCCTTAGAAAGAATGAAAGAGATGCAGCAGCAGGCGGAGAAAACGGAGAAGAAGACAAATAAGTTCTTCAAGAAACTCTCCAAACTAGTCAAGGGAAAGAAAGACGAGTGAAGTCTTTTCTATTATATGTAGTCTCTGCGTGGACATTATTATTTCTTTAGTCCCTGTGTGGACATTTTGTTTCTTTTAGTCCTTACATGGATAATCAGTTTCATTTATTTGTTTCAAGTATTATAATTTCTTATGGAAATTTAATGAAGTACTTTGGAATTATATATATATATATATGTGTGTGTGTGTGTGTGTATTCATCCTCTTGAAAACGAGCGTCTCGATTTTATTCGAAATTTTTGCTCTGCCATATAATTCCAAAAAGATCTTAATGGTTTTGATTATTGCCAAGTGGCACAGCCACATATTTGGCCAAATATATGATAGTTAAGGGAAGTTATCCTTCTATCTAGAGGTGGTGGACTAAGTTCAAGCCTCCAAGTCATTAAGGTCAATGCGACCGGGACTTATAATCAACCATTAAGATCCTCTTATGTTAACATTCAAGTAATGTGCATACTCTTGGTACTGTGACTTGAGGAATCACGCTAGCCTTCAAGGTAATGGACTATGTCCTAACCTTATAAAGCCCTTGTGATCTGTGTGATCCCGGCTAGTATCACCAGTGCGGTGATTGAACATCCATTAGAGATGTATTATATATAACCCTTGTGATCTATTTGATCCCGGTTATATAGCCTTTGTGATCTATTTGGTCCCAGCTAAAAAGCCCTTGTGATATGTGTGATCCCGTCTAGTATCACCAGTGCGGTGATTGAACATCCATTAGAGATGTATTATATATAACCCTTGTGATCTATTTGATCCCGGTTATATAGCCTTTGTGATCTATTTGATCCCGGCTAAAAAGCCCTTGTGATCTGTGTGATCCCGGCTAGTATCACCAGTGCGGTGATTGAACATCCATTAGAGAATGTATTTTATATAACCCTTGTCGATCTATTTGATCCCGGTTATATAGCCTTTGTGATCTATTTGATCCCGGCTAAAAAGCCCTTGTGATCTGTGTGATCCGGCTAGTATCACCAGTGCGGTGATTGAACATCCATTAGAGATGTATTATATATAACCCTTGTGATCTATTTGATCCCGGTTATATAGCCTTTGTGATCTATTTGATCCTGACTAAAAAGCCCTTGTGATCTGTGTGATCCCGACTAATATCACTAGTGCGGTGATTGAACATCCATTAGAGATGTATTTTATATAACCCTTGTGACCTATTTGATCCCGGTTATATAGCCTTGTGTGATCTGTGTGATCCCGGCATAAAAGCCTTTGTGATCCATGTGATCCCGGCTAGTATCATCAGTGTGATGATAATCAAACATCCATTAGTGATGTATCACCCTTTCGGGTTAAAATCTATTCTTTAAAGCCCATGTGATCTATTCGATCCCGACTACTATCATCAGTGCGATGATAATTATCCATTAGCGATATTGTGCCTATGTGCCCTATTATATGTCCATTAGTGGCAAGGCCATATATTATGTCCAATGTGACCGGCCAATGTGCCCAATTAATATGTCCATTAAGGGACAGGCTTATGACCTATGTATAAATTGTCTGTATAACAAATGACAGTTGTGACATTGCGATCCCCTGTCTAATAATATATGGACTTCGTCCAAATTGTAAATTGCCTATGATGGTCCTAGTAAGACCTAGGCCAAATATAGATATGTTAAGCCTAAGAGTGGTGATGTTATTCACACTAGTAAAGGCAAAGGATTGTTATATCCGATGATTAATAGCCGATATGGTTTGTATACCATTGCTAAGACAAAATTTTATTGGTATATAGAAACCAAGACTTAAAGATGGCTAACTCAAATGAAGCTCAAAGTAGCCACAGAAATGTTGAATCTAATAAAGCTGAAAACAGAAATATAGAGGATGAAAACTTTCAAGCACGCATTGATGCGGCTGTGGAAAGGGCCATGAGTAAGGCCGTAGAAAGACTAAGAGAGCCGAGTGCCACTCGCTCTAAACCTCTATCTATTCCACCATCCTCAGCTCATAAAGAGAGCTCGGTTCACTCGTCTAATGCAAGAAGTGAACCTAAGAGGATAGACTATGCTGATAGGTCCCATTCTTCCAAGAACGAATGTACCTACAAATATTTTGTCTCCTGTAAACCTCGAGACTTTAATGGGGAAAAAGGGGCCGTAGAAACCCTTGAATGGTTAGACGAAATGGAGACTATAGTTGATATCAGTAATTGTGCTGAAAAAGATGTGGTCAAGTATGTATCACAATCCTTCAAGGCGATGACCCTAACATGGTGGAAGGCCATGATTCAATCAATAGGTAAGGTATACCTGTACAACTTGGGATGGTCCAAGTTTGTTGAATTAATAAATGAAACTTATTGCCCAACCCATGAGGTAGAGAAAATAGAGACAGACTTCTTGTCTCTTTCCATGAAAAACCTAGACTGTCGGAAGTAAGTTTCCGATTTTAATTCCTTATCTAGGTTAGTTTCCTATCTTATCACCCCTGATCCAAACGCATTGCGCGTTTTATAAATGGATTAGCGCCCGAGATTAAGGGCATGGTAAAGGCTGCTCAGCCTAGTACCTATAGGTCTGCTGTTGACCTATCTCTCTCCCTCACCCTTGATATAGTGAGGCAGAAATCAGTCAAGCCTGAAACTGACTGGAAAAGGAAGAGAGAGGAAGACAACTCCCCTAGATTTAATAAGAAAAATAAAGGGAGGTTCGGGTTCAAAGGGAACCAAGGCAAGTCGGCTGTGATGCCATTCTGTAAGACTTGCAACCGAAGACACCGGGGACAGTGTAATCCTGACCCACAAGCTAGACCTTGTGGCATATGTAAAAGAAGAGGGCATAAGACCCTAGATTATAAGGATCTTAAGGATACTGTATGTTATATTTGCAATGAAAAAGGGCACATTGCAACTAGCTGCCCTAAGAATTCAAGGAATAATAATCCGAAGCCTGGAGAGGCCAAGAAGGGGAATGCACGCGCCTTTCGGCTAACTGCTAAGGAAGCTATTAATGACAATAACGTCATAATAGGTACTTTCCCCATTAATGATATTTATGCTAGAGTTCCGATTCGGGTGCGGATAAATCATTTGTTGATCATAAGTTTAGTAAACTATTAAATTTACACATAAGAGCTCTAGATAAAATTTATGAGATAGAACTCGCCGATGGAACCTTGGAAACTGCTTCTTCCATTCTTGATGGATGCTCTATATCCATTAAGAATCATTCCATCACTATCTCTCTTTTGCCAATGAAATTGGCGGGGTTCGATGTTGTCTTAGGCATGGATTGGTTATCTAATAACCAAGCCCGCATTGCCTGCGATAAAAAGCTCATCGAGATTAAGACCCCATCTGGTGAAATGATCACCATCTTTGGAGACTCACACTATGGACTGCCAGACAAAGTGTCGTTATTTAAGGCATCCAAGTGTTTGAGAAGAGGCTGTGTCATCTATATGGCACAAGTTACCATAAATGAACCAAAGCCGAACCTTGAAGATCAACCAGTTATCTCGGCGTATCCCGATGTTTTCCCTGAAGAATTACCAGGCCTACCTCCAGATAGGCAAGTGTAGTTTAGGATTGATATCCTACCAGGAGCAACACCTGTTGCTAGAGCTCCGTATAGGTTAGCACCGACGGAAATGAAGGAATTGAGGACGCAATTAGATGAACTTTTAGAAAAAGGCTTTATTCAGCCTAGTTCCTCACCTTGGGGAGCTCCTATTCTGTTTGTAAAGAAGAAAGACGGTTCGATGCGAATGTGCATCGACTATCGGGAGCTGAACAAGCTAACCATTAAGAATAGATATTCCCCAGGATCGATGATTTATTCGACCAACTTCAAGGGGCTAGTTACTTTTCTAAAATAGATTTGAGATCAGGATATCATCAACTGAAGGTTAGAAGTGAAGATGTTCCTAAGACAGCCTTCAGGACCCGCTATGGTCATTTTGAATTCTTAGTGATGCCTTTTGGGCTCACAAATGCACCAGCAGCATTCATGGATCTCATGAATAGAGTCTGCAAGCCATATTTGGATAAGTTTGTCATTGTCTTCATAGACGACATACTTATCTATTCTCGTAATCAAATGATCACGAGAAACATCTTCGGTGCATCCTAGAATTATTAAGGCAGGAGAAACTTTATGCGAAGTTCTCTAAATGCGAATTTTGGCTTAGAGAAGTCCAATTTCTTGGACACATGGTAAGTGAGCGTGGTATCCAAGTGGATCCCACCAAAATTGAGGCTATAATAAATTGGGAAGTGCCCAAGACCCCAACAGAAGTTCGTAGTTTCTTAGGACTGGCTGGTTACTATAGGAGGTTCATTGAGAACTTTTCAAGGATAGCCACTCCTTTAACTTCTTTGACCCGTAAGAATATTAAGTATAATTGGGGTCCAAAGCAACATGAATCTTTTGAGGTTCTTAAACACAAGTTGAGCAACGCTCCTGTGTTATCTCTACCTGAGGGTATTAAGGAACTTGTAGTCTACTGTGATGCATCGCACACTAGCATGGGCTGTGTGCTAATGCAAAAAGGCAAGGTGATTGCCTATGCATCACGACAATTAAAGGTGCATGAAAAGAATTACACCACCCATGATTTGGAATTGGGTGCCGTTGTATTTGCACTAAAACTATGGAGACATTACTTGTATGGCACAAAGTGTGTTATATACACAGACCATAAAAGTCTCCAGCATCTACTCAATCAGAAAGAATTGAACATGCGACAACGCCGTTGGATGGAAACTCTTAATGATTATGATTTCAAGATTCGCTACCATCCAGGCAAGGCAAATGTAGTTGCCGATGCCTTAAGTCGCAAGGAGAAGGTTAAACCTATAAGGATTAATGCTAAGAGCATTGAGCTCAGAAATAGCTTGAGTGAGAAGTTATTAGATGCGCAGAAGCAAGCCTTGTTAGAGGCTAACATCCCTAATGAGGGATTAGGCGGAACCATTGATCAATTAACACCTGGAAAGGATGGAATCCTAAGATTTAATGATAGAATTTGGGTTCCGATCTTTGGAAGACTTAGGAATCTAATCCTCTAGGAAGCGCATAATTCAAGATACTCTGTTCACCCAGGTGGTGACAAGATGTATCAAGATTTGAAGAAGAACTATTGGTGGATGGGTTTGAAGAAGTCCATAGCCACTTATGTAGCTAAGTGTCTGACGTGTTCGCAAGTTAAGGCTGAACATCAGAAACCGTCAGGACTACTACAACAATTGGAAATTCCCACTTGGAAATGGGAAATGGTAACTATGGATTTGATTACCAAGTTATCTAAGACCAAAAGTGGTAATGACAATATTTGGGTCATAGTAGATAGGCTGACTAAGTCAGCTCACTTCTTGCCAATAAAAGAAACGTATAATTCAGATAAATTGGCTAAGTTGTATATGGACAAGATAGTGTCCCTACACGGTGTGCGAGTATCTATTGTATCCGATAGAGATACTAGATACACATCTCACTTTTGGAAAAGTTTCCAACAATCTTTAGGCACACGACTAAACTTTAGTACGGCTTACCTTCCGCAGACTAATGGTCAAAGTGAACGTACTATACAGACTCTAGAAGACATGCTCAGGGCATGTGTGATTGATTTAGGCGGAAGTTGGAATGACCACTTACCCCTAATAGAATTCTCCTACAATAATAACTATCATACAAGCATCAAGGCTGCTCCTTTTGAGGCCTTATATGGGAGAAAATGTAGAACGCCCGTATGCTGGGCAAAATTGGGGAAGCCCAACTATCAGGACCTGAGATTTTCCTGGAGACCATGGAAAAGATTGTGAAAATCCGTGATCGTCTCAAAGCTGCCAGGGATAGGCAGAAAAGCTATGCTGACAAGAGGCGTAAACCTCTTCAGTTCCAAATAGGGGACAAAGTTATGCTAAAAGTATCACCCTGGAAAGGAGTGATGCGTTTTGGAAAGAAGGGCAAGTTAAGCCCAAGATATATAGGACCCTTCGAGATAATCGAATGTGTCGGCACTGTAGCTTATAACCTCAGGTTGCCAGAGGAGCTTAATGGAATCCATGATGTATTCCACATATCTAATCTTAAGAAATGTCTAGCCGATGAGTCGCTAGCAAAGTCCACAATGAGGTGCAAATTGATGAAAACCTGAGGTTCATTGAGAAACCAATTTCGATCGAGGATCGACAGGTTAAGAAGCTTCGAAGAAAGATGATACCTATAATAAAGGTTAAGTGGGACGCTTTTAGAGGTCCTGAGTATACATGGGAGGTTGAGTCCACAATGCGACAAAAATACCCCCATCTTTTTGAATAAAATATCGAGGTCAAGATTTCTTTTAAGGGGGTGAGGATGTAACACCGTGTAAATCATGTCCAATAGTATAGTGACACGTGTTGTATTTTTAATATAGTCTATTAAAGACCAATAAGGACTAAAGGCGTCAACATGCTCAAGTTGAGCCTCTGAGTGACAACCGATGTCAACATGCATAAATAATAGCCTCTAAGTGACCAATATGTCAACATGCTTAAATCATTAGCCTCTGAGTGACTGATATGTCAACATGCTTGAAACTTGGCCTCTGAGTGACTGATATGTTAACATGCCCAGCCTTTGAGTGACATCGGAATCAAGATGCTTGTGATAAGCCTCTGAGTGATCCTTTGTGAAGTCCTAACTCTCATACGTACCGTTTGTTGGACGAGAGAGTTCAATTCTGTAAATATGTGAAAGTTGGATATTGGAGGGATTAAAAGTGTTAACATGTTAATTTATACCTCTGAGTGACCTTTTAACGAACCGAGAGCTCAATAATGCCCGGGCATGCCAAGTATTGGCTACGGAGGGCTAAAAGTGCCAAAATAGTATTTAAAATCGTTTTTATAAGCTTTATATAGTTTACGGGCAAAAGTGTCAAATTTTAAAACTGAAATAGGGGCGGTCGCGGGCCGCGAGAGACCCGGCCTGTGTCTCTCGCACCCCGCGAGAACAGACCTGCAGCAGAAAGTTTGTTTTGGAGCCCAAGCAAAGCTCCAAAACCATTAAATCAAAACCATGGCCTTCCTAATCAACTATGCCACGTTTTGGGACACTTGTAAGCTTCTTCTCACACCCCTAGACACCTGGCTTCACCTCTTTTGAGCTCTCCAACTATAAATAGGTGCTTAAGTTCACCATTTCAACTTGCACCTTTCTTATTCACTCTTCTCCCTCCCCTGGAAGTTCCTAACTAAAAGGAGCAGTCCAACATAGTTCTTTTGCATCTAGGAATCACTGGTAAGTGTTCCTTCCTTGTGCATTTTTGTTTATAGGCTTCTATAGCCTAAAGTCAAGCGTTTTACGTAAAACGCTTTGACTTTCGGTTAAGACCATTATGGTCCAGCCATTGTTCAAAATGAACATGGCTAAGTGATCATAGTAAGGTAGTTGTTAGTCCCTATAAAGGGCACCTCCTGAAGATCACGTTTGTTAGACCAATTGACGGGTCAAAGTTATGATATTAAAAAGTCAAACAGGCCATTTTTCGGAAAAATCATAAATTGATGTTATATATGTTATGAAACCTGTTTTGACACTTAAACAAGTTGGTAATAATTATTAGAACATGTATGAACATGTTCGGCTCATCAATTTCAGTTATAGGGGTCGGTTCGCAACCGAAAGTCGCAAGGTATGAATTCTGCTTTGACTTTCGATTTTGACCTGATTTAGATTAGTTACCCACTGATCTAAAGTTGCATTATGATCATAATATAATATATCATAATCCTCTGAGGTTATATTACATGATCATAATCAGAATCCAAGTTTATGCGCAAGTTCCATAATTATGCTATCTTTGATCAAAATGCCTTTTTTGCATAAAACAAGGTTTCAAATGGTAATAAACTTGAAAATGAATTTCTACTAATGTAATATCATAAGTATGATTATTTGGAATATTAAACCAAGTTATAAACTGAGTTTTAAAACAAGTCTTTAAACTATGTCGATAAATGACGGTTTTAGCCCATGTGGCTTATAAAATAGTTTTAATCAAATCTTTTCGAGATAAATCACTTACTTACCGATATGTTATATTAATTAACATATTTTAAACATTTTAATCTGATCCAAGCATCAGTTTTCATAAACATCTCTTAAAGACATCACTTTACGACATAAACGCCGTTTCGACGCATAGTATGGTTTTAAACCATATTGGTGGACCAAGACTTGTTACCTACTGAATTTAAAACTTATTTTAAACATATTTACAGTAGGTACTTATTATAAACTCAGAATCCCAAATAATTTATAAACTATGTGTAAAATGACCAAAATGCCCATTCGGTGCATAGTTTGGTCATAAAAGGTAAAATACACATATATTTGATATCCTACTGATATTATATCATAAATAAATTATTTTTCCAGAATACTCATGATCATAAACTTAAATTTTATTTAAGTTCTTTTTATACAATACGAAATTACGAAAATGCCCCTATAAGGCATAATTTCGTTTTAAAAACCTCAACGGGCATACAAGTTGATATCCTACTGATACCTTAACTTATTTAAAGTATAATGGCATATAGAACTTGTCCATAACTTATCTGGTTACCCGATATCGCTATTATGCGCACAGTTACGTATATGTGACTATTTTACGGAATTCAACCGTAACGGGTTTAACCTTATCATTTTAAGTTCAAAATCCAGAATGTTTATATTTACCCATATTATACAAGTCAAGTACTTTTCGGGTTCAAACTACATTCTATCTGATCATCGTTTAATCAAGCGTTATACGTAATGATCATGTACACTATTCGGTTTATACAACCGTTAGTATTTAATTGGCTAGTTTATGCCATAATCCAGACTAGTGCCCTCTCGGTAAAAGCTATCTGCACTCGGTACTTTTGTATACGGCTGAGTTATTTAAAAATAAAAGAAGAAAGCAATCTCAGGTAAATACTCTCGACTTATTTCCCTTATAAGGGCTTGGGATACGGTAAATTATTATTACATGGTCCATTGCAAGGTTAACCTTCCTAAGTTAATAAAAGATTTTGTGCCTTTTGCACTTAAAAATCATTTTTAATGTTTTCAAAATGAGTCAGTTGGGTGTATTTACCAGCGTAAGCTGACGTATCTTCTAAAGGCTAATCTTCAGGTATAATACGAAATAGGCCGGAAGCTGCTCGGTAGAGAATAAGAGGATCTTGTAGATCCTTAGATCTGCCTAAAGTCTGTTTTGTATTCTTTCTTGTACATTTTACGATCCGCCTGTGGATCTTCTATTACGAGACTGTATATTATTTTAGATTTCGAACATTTCGGTTTAGTAATAGTAATTTTACTCCAAGACTTCCGCTGTGCTATGTTTAATTGACAATGATGTTATCAACTTACGTCACGATACTCCCCACCCAGGCCCACCGGTGTTTGGATTTCAGGGTTGGAAATCCGGGGTGTGACATCACTCAAGGCAATCAACCAGCTCCACAAACCGTACCACTCCAAGCTATCCCAATCACTCAAGTAGCACCCAAGTCTGCTTACCCAAATAAGAAACCCTACATTGGACCCCACCCTCAATGCAACACCTGCTTTTATCACCATCAACCTACCATACCCTGTCGATTGTGTGCTAATTGTGGGTGTTATGGTCATCTAAGTAAGACTTGTCGCATGCCCCAAAACCAAGCTTTACCCCCTACCCAAAACATGATCCAACCCTATCAATAACCCCAATACCCCATAGTTCCATATGTTCGAGCTTGCTTTAATTGTGGTGACCCTACCCATTTTAGAAACACGTGCCCTAGATTGGTTAACATCATAAACGTCCAAGCTCAAAGAAACCCAGTTAACCAAGCAAATCAAGCAAACCTAGCACCACCACCAGCGAGAGGAAGAGCTTACAACATCAACGCCAATCCGGTTGACGATAATAACGGCCCAAACGAACAACCCAACTAGCCTTCCATCACCAAGAGTCAAGACGTAGCTCCAACCGTCTAGTTCTAAATGTTTTCTATAAATCTCAATCTATGTGTATCCCTGTTTTAATTTTGGAATTTATGTATCCAAGAATTTTAATGCAAATTGATATTATTGTTTTATTTCATGTCTTTACTCATCGATTTAATTTTCATCATACATCACGACGCATCTCATCTCATCATTTAAAGAAGTTGGGTCGTGTCTCACTTTTTCATAGACGGATCCCTTCATTTTAACAAAGAGAGAGGTACCGTCATCATTTAGTCATGTATCCTTTCAGATTTAAGACTCAAGCTTTGGCTGTTGTGTTTGTTTATGTGTTGTAGATTTTAGAGTCACATAGAGCTAATCGTAACTTACTGACAAAGCCAATGAAAATTTGACAAGAATATGGTGGATACGCCTCTAGTACTTCCTATATATAAGTATTCTTGTCAAAGGATCAAAAGCATTGTCAGGCGGTTATGAGAAGTTGCGTGTAGGTTTTAATATCGTCATGGTTGAAGTTTTTGTTTTGTGATATAACCTTATCTTTCAACGCATTAAATCTCTCAAAACTCTTATGCATGAGATCATACCCAGTCAATCAACACTGTTTATCAATATTTCACATTTTTATACTTTAGGCATCAAAAAGCGATTCCTGTAGCAGGGTATTCAACCTACTAGGAACGTTACCGCCTCAATTAGAATTCAAAATTTCACACTCCTCTGGTTATGTAATCATCAAATCCAAGCATCACACCTCCGTTTTCTGTTAAAAGAGATTCAAACTTTTGTCAGAGTAAAAAACGAGGACCTGAGTTTACTTGGGAACGCGAAGACTCAATGCACGAGAAATACCCGCATTTTTTTCCCGTTACGGCTACTACTTAAATTTCGAGACGAAATTTCAAAAAGTAGGGGATACTGTAACATTTGCGTAAAACGGGTTAAAAAAAACCCGCATCGTTTGTTAATCAAGTAATTATCTATATGTTGTTGCGTATTTTATTAGTGTCGGTTATCTTAATACTTTTTTTTTAAATTAATAAATCATAAAAATTATAATTAATAAATAACAATAATAAGTGAAATAAAATAAACTTTAAAATAATAAAAGAAAAATTAAAATGAGTAGCCAGATTTCGAACCCGGGTCAACCGCAATCACACACACACCAAACACCACTGCTCTATACGCACTTTAGTGGTTAAAACAGAATCAAATAATCTATATAGAAACCGAAACCTGCAATTCTTTTAGAACTTGGCAGATCTGTAACTGCCGGAGGATAATTGTGAAATCAATACACGCAATCTCTGTTATAACGGTCTTTTTCATTAGCTAATTGTACCGGAAAGAATTGAATCAAATGATTCATAACCGAAAGTAATCATTGATCCTTAAATCTCCACATCTTGAAACCGAAATCAGTGAGTGTTTGGCCGCTCTATAAATACCCCTCTTTTCATTTCACCACTCGCTCAACTCACTCACTAAAATACCTCTTATACTCTGTTAAGAAATCTCTCTGTTCGTTGGAAGTTTTGTCTGCAACTGGCCGGAATTTGGTCACCGGAAAACCGGGTTCTGTTTTTCCAACTGGTATAAATCTCTAAACTCTTCCATATTTCTTGTTTAATTCATTCAGATTGCATTAAGTTAACCCAAAACAGTTAAAATCGATAATAGTTGAGTTTCCAGTTCTGAGTTGTTGAAGAAGATGAATATCGAGTTGTTTATGTATACAATTAAAATCAATATTCTAACCGGGTTAGACACACAGTCCAGTGGTGGACTGTGTGCACATTTATCATGCATGTCCAGAGTTCGAGTGTTGTTCAAACCGGTTTTTCTTTTTAAATAAAAAACGCTCTCGTAGGCAGTTGTTAAATATAATATAAATCCTAATATAAACGGGTTAGACACCCAGCCCAGTTGGATGGGCTGGGTGCAAAACAAAACTAAGGTCGCGGGTTCGAGTCAGCTCCATCACACCGGCTCGTTGTTTAAAAATCTTTTTAAAATTAATCAATTTCTGAAATTTATCTAATAAGAGTATAAGAATAATAAAAATCAGAATACTTCCGGGTTAGACACGTAGCTCAGTTGGAAGAGCTGCGTGCACGCAACCGAGAGGTCACGAGTTCGAATCCCACACACGCTGCCTAATATTACAGTCGACCCGGTCAGGTCCCCTGTCAGACCTGACAGGATTTATTTTAAATATTATTTTTATTTATTTATTTATTTATTTTTATATTACCTTTGTATATTTATATATATATAAACACTAATTAAAAACACTTAAAAATAAGATTTATTAGGTTTAAAACTCCAATAAATACCGCAAAAATAACCTAAAAATCTAACAAAAAATATTTAATCAAAATATTAATTGTTTATATTTAACGAATTATTGCGTGATTATTTTAGGTTAGTATTCTTTCGTCGGTCAAATCCTCAACTCGTGCGCACTTATCATCAACCAAGAATACGCACCCACTGTGAGTGAATTCTTACAAATTCCCATTTTTATTCATGTTTTGGGGTGTATCATGTGTCGTTTCATTTATTACGTTAATTCAAACACTTGTGCTATTACCATTATATGACCTAACGTGTGATGTAAATATTACTTGTTGCATTGAGTGCTTACATTTTTGTCAATTGCTGCAATCATTCATTAGGCCCATCAGTTCCTTGTGGGAGACGAGTTGAGCATCAGGTGCCTCATTAGATCGGCTCCGTTTGTTGAGCCTTGATCTCATTGTTCATCATTTGATATGCGTATGTGTGCATTATTTGATATTATGTGGTTTGTAATTAAGTTTACATATGCGTATACTCATATTTAGTTATGCACATTTTTATTCAAATAACCAATATAACTAATTCGTTCAGATGCTCATATAAGATTCACTCGCCAACTTTTGTTGACCCAAAAACCATTTTTTACACATGATACAGGTGAACAGATCGAAGCAAGGAACACATAGGAATTTGCCTTAAAAGAAAAATAAAGAGTTCATGAAAGTTGTGTTTAGAACATGTTGTGTTTGTATGTTTATTGTAATTTCTCCCTTTAAGTTGAAATAATATATATGAAACTTTATAGTAAATGTCATGAGCTTTGATGATAACCCAATTATGCCCCGACTTTTATTTCTGCTGCGGGTCAGGGTGTGACAATTATATTTGGTAATGTCTTGGCTACCAAATTCGGGTTAGTCTATATAAACCAAATTAGAGTTAGACATTATTAAGAGAAGATAGAAACCAAGTTATGTTTCAAGACTAGAGAGAACCCGACTTACGATTTAAGAATCTGTCGGTTTTTAGAGTTATGTTATCTTATTAATATATTCCAGAGTTATTCCATTTGTATTCGTATTCGTATTCTTGTGTTTGATTATTTGATTGGGACTTGATATATGTAATATGACCTATAAAAAAGATCGTTCATGCTTTCAGACTTAAGGTTAGAATTTTAATAATCGAAAATAATGGAGCTTCTATACAGTTTGGTGTTTTAGTGAATTAAATATATAATGACCACTTTAAAACTTCAGTGATTTAATCACTTAATTTCGTATCTCTTAAGTGGTGATCAGATCTGATAAAAAACTAAAATAATCACTTGTTAAATAATATTTTTTCTTCCACCTAATGTTTGATTTGATTTAGTGTATAAAGGCTAAAACTCCGTCATAATCCATTTCACTTGAGTAACCTATCATCGTTAAAATTAATTTCAAACAAAGACGATCACAGACTAATGGTAGGAAGACGGACAACAAGTTACGCCGCTACCCACTTCTGAATAGCAAACCTCACCCTGCTAAACACAATGTTAAAATCACTTGATATATGCAGTTTCGAATGTAGTCATGTTCTTCCTAGATTATTCATCTCAGAGTATAAAGAATGTTGTATAACAAAATGATGTTAGATAACAAGATTGGTTATTGAACCGGTTGTCTTACCCAATGACTGTGTATACCAATGTCAGTAGAGCATCTTATCTACATGCCCATACAGTGGCGAAGCTTGAACGAAAAAATCCAAGATTTTCCGTTACAAAAAAAGTTTCAAAATTTCCGATAAAATTAACACTACGAGTGAAAAATCAGTGGGGCCGGGACAAACCCGGGCCACTACTATACTTTGCCAATGTGCCCATGGACCCAGAACCCAACAACCCAATTAACCCAAATCTGGCAAGCGACCCAAAACCTGTCAAAGAGTCTCACCACATGAATATGCATATGCATTGATGGTTTGTACAGTATAATCCAACAGTATCATAGCTAAAGACAATTGGGTTGGCATCACAAAGCCACAAGTCACTTAACCTTAGGGTACAAATATCAATGCATATAGTACATATATGAATAGAAGAGCCTATCTATCCAATTTATTTTGAACTTGATGTTTGAAAGCATGAAAGGTCAAACTGCAAGTTGCTGTTCCAGTTTGTTGTCTAGCAAGCACACTCATTGTCCTGCTAGATTTGCTGGCTCTTTAACTTTTAACAAACAATGCTCAAAATATTCTAGTACAAGTGTACAACCATCATCATAACCAACTCCAAAACAATATTCTTTTAAGGCTGCAGCTTTCTCACCCACCAAAAAAGAATACTAATGCTGTCACAAAGATAGGACCACATTAACCCTTGTGGCTCACAAGCTGTTTCGCTCGTATTTTAGACGATAAACACAGGATAGGAATATCCAAACTGGGATAACAAAATCCGTATAAGCTGAAGGCTTAAGAGTTGTGGACCAAATGATTCACGGGTCAGCAACTCAGCATCATATAACGGGTGTCAATTGTGGCAGCTTGAATCATTGAACCCAAACACGACCCGTATATTATTCGTATCAATAAACATCAACCCTAGCCCTAGCAATTAAATCATGTAACCAGAGCACGACCCATTGAACCCATTTATCTAAATGAGTTGAGGTTGTAAACGGATTGACAATTTGTAATCAAGTTGTAAACGGGCTGGGGCTTGTAAGATATAGGTTAAACATGTTGCCAGGTCCACGTGTTTAATTAAACGGGTTCATTGGTCAACCCGAACATGATGGTTGATTTACAACACAAAACCTGATTATTTTCGTGACTTGCTTTTCATGTGATGTCAATAACTTCCACCACTGGTCAAAGCATAACAAATAGCGCGTCTACAACAAAACCTGAACATTCAAACGCGTTTTGGATAATGTTTATTCATTTCCTCCAAAGATAGTGAAATATTGACCCTTTTAACACGCAAACTAGTTCGCGAATTTGTATTGATAGTGACATATGGGGGTACAGGTCCGTCATTTCTTAACAACCAAACACCAAAAGAGATCATAGTTTCTCAAACGACTTCGCTTAAGATAAAAGACATCGCTAAAAGATACGCATAACAGCAGGTAATCATAACCACATTCACAAAAACAGAAATCGGAATCATAGATAGCTTTTCAAGAATCTTTTCCCATTAAAATGGCCTACATGGTACCCATCGCATATTAAGATCCATTGAACCAGTTCACAAGTTAACTAAGAATATTATGCAAGTAAACATACCTTTCAACAAAAGGTAGCTTAGTTTTTTTTCTTTGAACGGCAAAGAATCTCACGTGTAAACCCACCCTGCTCGGGGCTATGTCCAAGGTCGACTCCTCGAACCGCCATGAGACTATGCCCCCTGATGCGCGGAAACCGGATGGAATCCGTAAACCCTCGCCCCCCGTCAGGTTCGAACCTGGGATTAAAGCCCCGATTCATCCCTTCACCCAGATGTCCATCGAAAATGGCCCAAGCGGGAATTGAACCTACGTCTCCACTGGGAAGGACATGCCAGTTAACCGCTGAACTAAATTCTCAGGACAGATAGCTTCGTTTTTAAGATTCAAACGTATAGCGGCTGGCTGTTTCAATAGCAAGCAAGAGTTTATTATATGAACACGTTGGATGTGATTTTATACACATGTCAATAAACCACCAATAAGTTGTAAAGAAGTATTGGTATTATCATTGATAATATACTACAACATGAAGGTAGAAATAGGGAATGAATTAATAAAAATCAAATGTACATAACAACAGAATTTGGCTACATAACAATTCCCCAAATCTAACTTCAATAGTTTATCAAAAAGCTCTCTTATATCTTGTTCATGGAATAAATTGAGCAAAACAAAACAAAATAGAAGATAATTGTTCTCTCAAGCACATACATAGGACCACGGCTCATCATCACCAGTAACCGTATCAGCTCCGGCAGTGAAATCTTCATCAGAACAGTAATAATACCCGTTATTGTCGTTTGCGGCAGTCAAGCAGCAAGAAGACCCAACGGTCAAATAAGGCATGTTGTTAAAAGACTGAGCGATTCCACCGGCAATCATAGCTCCACCAATGTTACCGTCACCATGAACATATTCTTCAATCCTGTGCTTAAGTGTCTGAAACATGATCTCTGGCTCGTGCTGCATTGAACGCAGAACATCGCTGCAGGATGGACCAGGCCTGGCACTTGTAACCGCAAAGCCAAACGGACCATCGCTCTGAGAGACACGAACCACACTTGGACCACCAAACAGATTGTGGACACCCCCGAGGGCCTCCTCGTAAGCCCCTCCTAAGAACATCCCTAAATAGTACTTCATCCTGTTTTCTCCTTCCAATTCGTGAAGAGGTAAACTCGATTCACCTCCGATAAACTTGTCGATCTTTCCGTCACTGTCACACGTTAGATCCGATAAAATCCCCCTTTGTGTCGGGCATTCGTCTAGACGATGGATTGGAATAATCGGGAACAACTGTTCTATCCCCCAGAAATCCGGAACGGATGTGAAAACCGAAAGATTAACATGATAAGTGGTTACAGGATCAGATGCCCCAATCTTCTTTTCGACAAAATCACACAACCCATCGGTAGCAGCCAATTGTTCGATATCTAATGACCCGTCTTTAAACTTCTCAACACATCTCTGTTTCAATTGATCAGCATAAGCCAAACACGCTTCGGAATCCCCTCTAACCGCAGACTGTGACAGGTTATTGTAGTCGGAATGCGCGTCCTCTGGGAGCTGCTCGACAAAACGCTGAACGTCAAAAGACGACATGGTTGGAACCCTGTACTTGCTGGACGAAACCGCCTCAAATATTAAAACCGAATGGTGAGACACGAGAGCACGCCCACTCTCACTGCAAATCACCGGATGCTTCACCAAATTTCTATCGCAAACAAACTTAACCGCCTGAACAACCGCCATTGCATATTCGTCCAAAGTATAACTAACAGAAACATCAGAACTAGCGGATTTCGACCCGTCATAATCAATCCCAAGCCCACCGCCTATATCAATAACTTTCATCGAAGCACCAAGACGAACCAACTCGCAGTAAATCCGCGCAGCTTCACCGACACCATCCGCAAGCAGCTCCGTCGTAGGTATCTGCGACCCGATATGAAAATGAAGCAACTGGAAACAATCCAACATCCCACATTGCTCAAGCTTTCTCACAACACGAATGATTTGCGTCGTAGTAAGCCCGAACTTCCCTTTCTCCCCAGACGTAGCTCCAAAATGGCCCGAATGCTTCGTTCTAAGCTTCGCTCGAACGCCAACAACCGGACGAACACCTAACTTAACACTAACATATATAACCGAATCCAATTCTTCCTCTTGTTCAAGTACAATAACCGTATTTAGCGAAAGCTTTCGCGCAATTAACGCCAATTCAACATATTCAACATCTTTAAAACCATTACAAATAAGTAAAGATTCAGAACTACCTTTACATAAACTACTCATTGCAAGAAGAAGCTCCGGTTTCGAACCCGCCTCCAACCCGAACCGAAACTCTGATCCGAATTTAACAATATCCTCTACAAGAAACCGGTCCTGATTACATTTCACCGGATAAACACCTTGATAAAAAGAACCATAACCGTTACATTTAACGGCGTAATTAAACGCCGTTTGAAGACAATTGAGACGGTTATTCAACACGTCGGGAAACCGGATGATCACCGGCAGGTGTAGGTCTAAACCACCGGTGGATTTCGAATCGGAAACCTTCTTAACGACCTTTAAAAGATCTATCTCCTGGTGGTCCAACGTACGGTCGCCGTGAGGACGAACGGTGACGTTACCGGAACTGTTAACGGCGAAGTACGGCGCGCCCCAACCGTCGATCTTGTACAGAGCGTTAGAATGAGACGGCGTCCAATGAGTGACGTCAGCGTTAACGGGAAGAGAGGTGTCCCAAGCGACTGCAAGAGCTGCCATGGCGGCGTCAACGGAAAACGTTAGGGCCGGCATCTCTTCCCCGGTGTGGGGGGGTGGAATGGAAGAACGAAAGAATTGTAGGGACTGAAATTGGCTATAACCCACCGAGGCCGGAGCCCTGGCTACCTCCGCAAAAGAAGCAGGGGGTCTGAATTGAACAAATGGTTGTTTTGCAAATTTCAACGTTTGGTATTAACGCCGGTATCCCCAGAATTATCGCTCAGAAGAATAAATTAGAAAGTTTGAAGAAAATTTGAGGTTGGAAATTAAGGGAGGAGAAAGTTAACGAATGTGTAGGGATTGTGTCATGCAAAAGAAGGTGACGGAAACCTAACGGTGAGATTGGAGAGATAAGAGGAATCCAGAAATGAGAAATGTGAAAGCGGGTGAGGATTGTATGGGAGTTGATGTGGCTTTATATAGAGGTTTTTATAGGTTGCCGTTGGCCACAAGACTCCAACTTTTGATTTAAATATTAATTTTATTGTTTTAATTATAATTTTAGTTCCAGAAATTAGAACAATAGAACTCCGGTCACCTAGTCAACGTACTATTTTTTTTCTTTTTTAACGGTTATAATAATAAATATAAACAGGTAAGGCGTTTTGGGTTAGGGCTGCCAGCGAGTCTTCTGCTTCTGTTTTTGCAGCTTGTTTGCCTTGTTTAAATTTTTTGGGTCCTTGTATCTGCAGGAGTGCGTGTGTGTGACTGTACCGTGCTAGCAACTTACTAGTCTGCTGTTGTTTTAAGTTGGCGGGTAACTCAATGACAAAAGGTGATCTTATATATCCGTGATCGCAGACAGTGTTGGATAGTCCAAACCCATCATCTCTAGCTCCGGAGAAAACTTGTCACTCGAAGGCCTACGGCGGTAAACCTCCTATGAGATCGAATTCGAACTTATGACATGTGGCATTCATCTGAATCTTCACTTCCCTTCCCTTCCCTTCGAATGCCAGTTGAGCTAAAGTTCCTTGGCTAGTCAACCAGTGGCGGAGCTTGAAAAAAAAAATCAGAAAAGGCCGACTCTCAAAATCAAATATTTTACACTACAAATTAATGCGGAAATTTCAGTAAAATAAAAACTATGAAGCGAAAAAAAAAAACAAAGTGGGTCAGGTCATCCCGGCCCTGTAGTAAATGGACCACTTATATTATAAGGTTATCATGCTCTCAGGCTTCTGGTCTACCAGCTCAATGGACAAGGGATAGAGTTTGATACCCTACCGTTAGTGAAAATATTGATCCTGAAAATCACTAAAATTGGGTATTGGTACCAGTATTAAAAGTGCTCAGTACGGTACGGTATTCGAATATAAAAGTGGATAAAATGACGTACCGTATCGAACCGAAAGCATCGATCCCGAAAAAACGCCAAAAAAAAGATATCAATTTGGTACCAAAATTCAATCGATACAGTACGATTAGATACCTGTACGGGTTTGATATCGATATTTTTCGATACCCAGTATGGATTACTCCCTACAATACACCAGCCACCACGTACAATATCAAGGTGTTTCCGTTTTGGATAGAATTTATGTTTATTTCTTTTTTATAATAATGATGCTTTAATGTTTCTAGCTTATGTAGCCGATACTCAATCGATACAGTACGATTAGATACCGGTTTAATATCCATGTTTTTTATACCCAATATGGATTGCTCCCTACAATGCATCAGTCACCAGGTACGATATGAAGGTGTTTCCGTATTTGGATATAATTTATGTTTATTTCCTTTTTGTAATAGTGTTGCTTTAATGTTTTTAGCTTATTTAACCGATACGTGTTAATTATGGATACATTTTATATTTCTTTGTATGATGAATTAATGATGTTTTAATGTTTTTAACTTTTTAATCCGTATGTATTCATTAGTTTATGTGTAATAACCAACAAGCATTGAATACTAAATGCGAGTATACGACTATACGAGCTTTATTAAATTTATACGAACAAAATTAAATACAAGCTTTATTAAAGTTATACGAAAAAAAAATTAAAGATTGAAATTTGAAAATGAGAGTTTATTTTACATATCTTTTTTCATGTTAAGTTTGAGATACCCAAGTCACACGGTGTGGAACTCCTCTTCTTACAACATTACTGCTATGGTGCCCTTTATATATTGCCCTCAATACCGTTTCCTGGGTATTATGGGAACGCCATGGACTAAGTAACCAAACACATAATGAGTGCCAAGAGCACCCATTAAATTTTAAATTGTTAATTAAGTAATTCAAGATAAAAATAAAATTAATAATTGGGTAATGATAAGAGTGATTTTATGAGGGTTTTATCTCACTACATGGTAATTAAGGGTGGTGAGCTATAAAGTCTCTATGTCTCGTAGCAATGATGTGAAGTGAGACCACACGGTGTGGATGGGCTTGAAAATTGGGCGTTATGTGACATGTGAGCGACACGTAAGCACGCGTCAGAAAAGTGGCATGGTGAAAAAAGGGGGTGTGGGAAGGGGCGTGGAAGAGAAGCGTTATTCAACACATGACACATATTTAATATTATTATTTTCTATGTAAATATTATATAAAATCAATTAAATTTAATTTAAGAACATTAATATTAATTGAAGAACATAAATTTTAAAAACCACATAAAATTTAAGTTACATAAACTTAAAAATAAAAAAATTACATAAACTTAAAAATAGATTACATAAACCGCTGAAATTATGAGAGTCGGTCGCTCGTCATTTGACGAGAATAAAATTAAATCGTCAAAGCCAAGACGAAGGTGAAGAATCTGAGCCTTCCATTTTTTAAAAAAAATTATAAAAAATGGGAGAGAATAAGTAGTTGGGAAGAGATAAATGGAATGATTGAGTGTGTGGTTTTAATAATTATGTGAAATATGTTAGTAGGGTGAGGTTCCTCTATAAAGTGTGTTTTTACTACAAAGTGTAGGAAGTGATCTTAACCATTGGATGAATGTGATTGATGGTTAAGATTATCTTGGTGGTATTTTAGTAATATGTGTGTCTTAAAAATAGAATTATTTAATTGATTGGGGGTACATATGTCATTTAATTTGTTTCAAATAAGAAAATAATTGTCATGCCATAAACCTCTCTACCTATTTCGTAAGTTTCCATCTCTCTCTCTCTACCACTATGAAGAAAACCAACGTCAAGAGATCATATCAAGAATCATACAAGATAACACATTAGGAAGAAATCCAAGAAAACACATCATGAAGAAACCCAAAAATTATAAAACACAACGTCAAGAAAACACAAAAAAAAATATATCATTCGTGAATGATAACTGATATGACATATCGTGAATTAACTTATAACTCATAAAACACATCGTCAAGAAATTATAAAAACATCTCCTTCCTAAAAAACACAACGTCAATGATTACAAATCAATCTCTTTCCTAAAAACATAAACTGGTATAACAGATTGTGAATTAACTTGTAACATGTAAAACACATCGTCAAAAGATTGTTCATGAATATTGTAACCGGTAAAACACATAATCAAGAAATTGTTTTGTACAGGATTCGTTTACAAGCAAAAACGAAAGCTGTAATACATTGTGATGAACCTGTAACTGGTAAAACACAATCAACCGTTGCATTGTACATCACCATTTATTTGATCCGCAAGTTCCTGATAGAAACAAGAAAAAACGAATGAAATATGCATCAGAAATCAATCTTCGTAGTTTAAAGTAATTGCAATTTGAATTGATTTGATGTCACACCCCGGATTTCCAACCCAAATCCATACACTGGTGGGCCCGGGTGGGGAGTATCGTGAAGTCATTTGATAACATCATAGTCAATTAAACATGGCACAGTGGAAGTCTTGGAGTAAAATTACTATTACAAACCAAATGTTCGAAATACAAAATAATATACAAGCGCGTAATTGAAGATCCACAGGCGGATCATAAAATGTACAAAGAAAGAATATAAAACAGACTTTAGGGCAGATCTAAGGATTTGCAAGATCCTCTTATTTCACTACCGAGCAGCTTCTAGCCTATTTCGTATTGTACCTGCAAGCTTAATCTTTTGAAAATACGTCAGCTTTCACTGGTAAATACACCTGACTGACTCATTTTGAAAACATTTTAGAAATTAGATTTAATTGCACATGACACAAATCTTTATAACTTGGGAAAGTTACTTTGTAACCTTGTTAACAGATTCACATGTTTGTCCATACATACAGGGCCCAGTACAGAGACCGAGACATGATTAAATACACACCACTTAGAACTCACAGAGGAGTTATCCCAACGTCTTGGATAATTTGCATTTGAGCGTTTATCAGGTGTATGCCTACACCCCGCGCTAAGGTCGTGGCCATTATCTAATGTAATAAGCCGAGGATATCCAGGACACGGTAATTTAACCACCGATGTTTAAGTTGTCAAACAAAGATTAAAATGGAATATGCGGATTTACTAGCCACAATCGCATTCGATTGATCTCATTTCCGACCAAGCGGTAATAATTTACCGTATCCCAAGCCCGTATAGGAAAATAAGTCTAGAGTATTTACCTGAGCTAGTCTTGATTTAAAAATGCAAGATTTTATATCTCAGCCGTATCCAAAATGAATTAAGTGCAGATAGCATTTACCGGAAGGCTCTAGTATGGATTATGGCATAAGCTAACCAATTAAATACTAACGATCTTATTTAAGTCATAGACTTAGACCAATAGTGTACGGGATCAAGACGTATAGCGCTTGATTAAACGGTGATCGGATAGAATGTAGTTTAAACCCGATAAGTACTTTGACTTGCATAATATGGGTAAACTGTAAACATTCTGGATTTTGAAATTCAAATGACAAGGTTAAACCTGTTTCGGTTAATTTCCGTAAAATAGTTACATATACTTAACCGTACGCATATTAGCGAAATCGGGTAACCGGATTAGTCATGGACAAGTTCTACATGTCATTATTCTTTAATTAAGTTGTAATATCAGTAGGATATCAACTTATATGCCCGTTAAGGTTTTAAAATGAAATTATGCCTCATAAGGGCATTTTGGTAATTTTATATTGTAAAGGGAACTTGAATATAATTTAATGTTATAACTATAAGTATTCTGGAAAAATAACTTATTGATGATATAATACAGTAGGATGTCAATTATATGTGTAATTTATCTTTTATGACCAAACTATGCACCGAAGGGGCATTTTGGTCATTTTACATATAGTCTAGAAATTATTTTGGGATTCCGAGTTTATAACATGTGCCTAATGTAAAATTGCTTAAAATAAGTTTTAAAATCAGTAGGTAACAAGTCTTGGTCAATTAATATGGTTTAAAACCATACTATGCGCCGAATCGGCTCTTATGTCGTAAAATGACATCTTATGCGATGTTTACGAAAACTAATGTTAAGGTCAGATTAAAATTTTTTAGATATGCTATTTAATATAACATATCAGTAGGTAAATGGTTTACATTGAAAAGATTTGATTAAAACCATTTTATGAGCCACAAGGGCTAAATCGTCATTTATCGACATAATTCAGGGACATGCTTGTAAACTCAGTTTATAATCTGGTTTAACATTCCAAAGAATCCTACTTATAATATTACATCAGTAGGAAACTTATTCTCAAGTTCATTATCATTAAAACCTTGTTTTATGCAAAAAGGTCATTTTAGTCAAAATGGCATAATTATGGAACTTGCGCATAAAATCAGATTCAGATTATGATCATATAATATAACCTCAGAGGGTTATGCTACATTATATAACCATGTGGCGCCTTCCTAACCGCTGATGAACTCACGATCCATGTGCACTAACAGATTGCCAACAAACGTTAACGGAATAACAAAAGATTCCGTTAAAGTTAACAATCTCTCTTTTTGGCGCCAAACACCGGCTATAAATAAGTAACTTGGAGTTCAAGGAAAGGTATTCACTCTCAACTACTCTCACACTTACAATACTTACTTCTGACTACCTGTACTTATTCTCACGCCGGAGGGTGGTCATGGAGAGAACCCCCTTCTCCCCGTGGCGAGCTAACGGTGTTCTGTTTTGCAGGATCAGCCGGAGTATTGTTCTATTCATCATCCATCGTGAAACCAAACGGAGGCTAACCCTTTTATGCAGAGCCATTCCATAGATCTACTTTGATTCCGGTCTAGTTGATATAGGGTTTCTTCATTGGCGCCCACCGATTTCGATTCTCTCACCTTTCATTTCGTTTCACTTAGATCTGCAGCGTCATGGCTGATGGATCATCTTTTCAAGGTCCTCGATTAGGGATTTGACGCGTTGTTGTCGGACCCCAGGTCGACGGACAAATAGTTGAGGATTCCTCCGGCGAAGCTAATGCTCAGTATGATCCTAATCATGCGAGTATTCCTGTAACGCCGGCGGCTCCTCAGGTTGATGTTACGTCGATTTTACCACCTGGAGAGACTCCATTATGTGGTTAATCAAATCTCATGCGACTCTAAACGCTATGTATGCTCAGTTATGTGCCCAAACCGGAACTCCAGCTTTTCAAGCTCCGGTTAGCGCTCCTCAGGTCCGTGCTTCGCCGGCACTTGAGTTTGAGTTATAATACTCAAGGTCATGCTCGTTCCCCTTCACGCATGCCTGAAGATGGAACAGAAATGCATTCTAAGACCAGGAATGATCCTGTTCATTCTGATACTAGAAGGCAAGAAGACAAGTTCAGCGTCGCGCATCTGTTCACTCTCGTTTGGGCCCGCGATCTTCGCAGAAACGGGACACCTAACACGATGAGCTCGATAGAACCTATGAGGAAGGGGATAGTGCAAGTATTTTTAATCGAATATCTGCAGATCATCTAGTTATAGGCCAAAAGTGCGCGCAGTATACAATCCAGAAGCTGAGCATAATTACAATTTGGTGTATCGCCCAACTGAAGCAGCTGAACAATCAAAGTTTGTCAGAGAGATAGCACTGACTTCGTTGGAGCGAGCGAAATTACCATTCAACGTTGGAAAGTTTAACGGTTTGACTGATCCCGATGATCACATGCGCCTCTTTACCAGTGCAGGGTTACTTGGGTGCTGGACACTGCCAATGTGGTGTCACTTATTTGTACAAACCCTTACTAGCACTACGCGCCTTTGGTTTGATAATTTGCCGGCAGGTAAACTTTCCTCTTGGAATGACTTAAAAGAAAATTTTCTTACACACTTTAGTCAGCAACGGCGATACGTGCGCGACTCCTCAGATGTAATGAACATCTGGCGGAGGGACGATGAAAGCCACGAAGATTTTATAACACGTTACAATAAAGAGGTGTTAGAGATTGGAGATGTCCATGAAGACCTTATACGCGCACAGTTCAAGTATGCGGTAAGGTGCGACGAAATGATTAAAGTGTTGTCCGGTACAACTGGCCTTCCAAAAACTGGGATAAACTCATGGCGGTAGCCAAGGTTTATGCCCAGACTGAGCGCAACTTAAGTTCTAACCGGCCACCTCTACCTCAGAACCGTCCGCAAGACCTGAGTAGAGGTAGTCGCAAGTATAAGAGAAACTGGAAAGAGTCAAGTCGGAATTCGTATTCTCCGTATTCACCAATTGATGCGCGAGCAAACAATCAACAAGATAACAACTCAAAAAGCGATTAAACAAGAAAATAGGGAACGTCAGTGGACTCCCTTAACAAAGTCACCGGCTGAGGTTCTCAGTACTGAGAATTATTAGTTTAAACAGCCGCAACCAATGAAAAACAAAAAAGGGCAAGACCCAAATTTGTTCTGTGACTATCATAGAGACACCGACCACACAACAGATAATTGCATCAGTCTGCGCATGGAGATTGAGAAAGCGTTAAAGAGTGGGAAGCTTACACATCTAGTCCAAAATGTGCGCAAAGAGATTAAACAGATTACGCGCGAGAACGAAGGGCCTAGTAACAAGAAAATGAAACAGCACGTTTCCATGATTCAAGGTGGATCATCGCGCAAACATAGCCTTCAACACTTTCAAAACAACACTTGGCGCGAACAGCAGGTCATTTTTCCTATCGTTCCAGGAGGTCCTCAATAAGACCGACCAGTAGTTATCACGGTATCTTTGGGCACTACCAAACAGACTATATGTTTATAGATCCGGGTAGTTCCATGGATATCATGTATGAGCAGTGTTTCAAGCAACTAGATCATGAGGATAAGGCACGCTTGGAACAAGTTGATTTTCCATTAACCGGGTTCTGCAATGGGGCTGTCTTTCCTCTAGAACAAATCCTCTTTCCGGTTACTTTATCTAATGGGAGGTGCTCTCGAACGAGTAACGTCAACTTCATGGTGATGCCGGCAAATTCCCGTCACGATGTACTATTGGGTCGCCGCGCGCAACGTGATTTTAGTATGATAACTTCCGCTCCACATGCTGCTTGTGGTTTTCCGACACCAAATGGTGTAGCCATACTCTATGCACGGAAAGAAATTATGTCAATTGAAGAACCAGTTATGAAGGCTGGCAAGACGCTGCCAAGCAATGAACCAGAAAAGTGGGTACTCAACAATAAGTACCCTGAGCAGACAATCCTATTAGGACCTGCAGTCAGTATTGAAATTCGCGCAAAGCTTAAATTACTATTGTTTCGCAACAAAGACATTTTCGCTTGGACACCTGCCGACATGGTTGGTGTCCCGCGCGATGTTGCGGAACATTGCCTGAATGTATTTCCATCAGCAGAACCAATTGTGCAGAAAAAGCGCAGCCTTGGGTCAGAAAAGACAGCGGCAATGAACGAACAAGTCACCGAGTTATTAAATGCTGGTATTCTGCGCGAAGTCAAATACCAGAACTGGGTGGCAAACCCAGTCATGGTAAAGAAACATAACGGCGGATGGCGGATGTGCGTAGATTTTAAAGATCTAAGCAAGGCATGCCCGAAAGATTGTTATTCTCTTCCTGAGATTGACAAAAAGGTTGACTCATTAGCTTCCTTTCGCTGGAAATGTTTCTTAGATTGTTATAAAGGTTATCATCAAGTCTTGATGAAAAAAGAAGACGAATATTTTCGCACGGAGAAGGGCATTTTTTGTTATACCAAGATGCCTTTTGGTCTTCGCAATGCGGGAGCTACTTATCAAAGATTAATGGATACAGTGTTTGGAGATTACATTGGGAAAACTGTGGAAGTCTACATGGATGATTTGGTCATTATGAGTAATTCAGAAGACACTATGCTAGACAACATCCAAAGAACTTTTGATTCTCTGCGCAGGTAAACCTGGTGTTAAATCCCAGCAAATGCTCTTTCGGCATGGAGGAGGGCAAATTTTTGGGTTTCATCGTCACCAAAGACGGTTTCAAAGTTAACCCCGAAAAGGTCGATGCAATACAAAAAATGTCTTCTCCTACTACCATCAAAGAGATGCAACGTTTGGCTCGAAGGTTAGCTGCGCTAAACCGCTTCCTCGCCAATCATGCTGCAAAATCTTATCCATTCGTTCGAACCTTGCGCAATTGTACAAAGAGCAAAGAGTTCGTATGGACTCCTGAAGCTGATCAAGCTTTCCAGCAGATGAAAGATTGTTTAGTTCAACTTCCCACACTTACTGCTCCTCGAGAAAAAGAACCCATGATCTTATATCTTGCCGCATCTGAGGTAGCAGTAGGTGCTGTCTTGCTGGTAGAACGTGAAGGGGTCCAGTCTCCAATTTATTATATCAGCAAGATGTTTAACGATCCAGAGACAAGGTATCCAATCATGGAAAAATTAGTTTTAGCATTGGTCCATGCTTCGCGCAGGCTGCGAAGATACTTTTCTGGACATGTTATTACAGTTTTAACGAACTTTCACATTGGCCAAGTCCTGGCCAAACCAGACGTTTCTGGCCGACTTGCGAAATGGGCAATAGAGTTGGGAGGTTATAACATCTGTTATAAACCTAGACCAGCTATCAAAGGCCAAGTTTTAGCAGATTTCATAGCTAAAATTCCTGCTGATAAGCTTGAAGAATGCCAAGCAATCCAAAACCCAGTCCCAGTCATCAACAACAGAGCCTGGACATTGTTTACAGATGGCGATCAAACAGTGATGGGGTTTGGAGCAGGTCTTCGATTAATGAGTCCAGAGGGAGCAGAATTCACATATGCAATTCGGTTATATTTTAAAAGTACCAACAACAAAGCCGAATATGAAGCTTTCCTAGCAGGCTTACGCCTCGCTATCAAAATGGGTGCAACAAATTTAGAAGCCCATGTTGATTCATTATTAGTTGCTGAGCAAGTAGTTGGAACATACGATGCAAAGGGAGATATCATGGCTCTATACTTGGCGCAAGCCAAGGCTCTTATAGCACAGTTCCAACTTTAAAATCACACACGTCAAGCGAAGCGAAAACAAACATGCTGACGCTCTAAGTAAACTTGCTGCAACTAGCTTCAAGCATTTAGCAAAAGAGGTTCGCATCGAGGTTTTAAGTAATCCATCAGTGTCACACCCCGACCGCAGCGGAAAAGGTGATCGGGCATGATTGGGTTATCATCAAAGCTCATGACATTTATTTTAACGTTTCATATTCATTAATACAATTTAATGGAAATTTACAATCATAATTACATCAATGACCTAAACATCAGTCTAAGCTTCTTTGTTTTCTTCTAAGGCATTTCCTATGTTTTCCTTGCTTCACCCTGTTCACCTGTATCATGTGTAAAAGGGTTTTTGGATCAACAAAAAGTTGGCGAGTGAATCCTATGGAAAACATTTGAACAAGTTTATTTAATTGATTATGAAATAAAGTGCACAACCACACATGAGTAAAAATAGATGTAAACTTATTCATAAATCAATTTAATATTATCCAATACACACATGAACAATAATGGGTCCTTTAGAGGCACGCGTTGCTCAACTCGTCTCTCACGAGGAACTGATGGGCCTAATGAATGAATTGCATAAACATGATAATATGAAAGACATAACTACAAACAATATAAACTCAATACTACACACGTGAACAATAATGGATTTGTTTTGAGGCACGCGTTGCTCAACTCGTCTACCACGAGGAACTGATGTGCTTAATGAATGAAATGCGTATAAGTGGACAAAATGAATACATAATTACAACAATAATAACAATCTAAGTTTAGATCACGATATGGTATGGCACAAGTTTAAATAACGAGTTAATTATTTTGTGACACATGACACACCCAAAACGTGTAATTAAAAAGGGGGAGTTGTAAGATTCACTCACAGTGGGTGCGTTCGGTTGATGATGTTGAATGCACGCGAAGTGGTTTTAACCACGAGTGAAATTAACCTAGATAATGGCATAATGTTTCGGTAAGTAAACGGATTTTATTAATCCATTTTAGTAGGATTGTTGGGTGTATTTTTGTGAGTTTAAGGCTATTTTCTAGCCTTAAAAATGTTATTTTTAAGTATTTTTAATTGATTTTTAATTAAAATAAATAAATAAAAATAATAAAAAAAAATTGATTTTTTTGCTACAGTTAACCGTTGACCTTGACTTTGACTTTGACCGGTTCGTATGCGTGTATATGTGCGCTGAGTGAGGCTCGAACCCGAGACCTCCCGTACGCGTGCACGCAGCTCTACCAACTGAGCTACGTGTCTAACCCGAAATATTTCTGTTTTTAATTATATTTATATATTAATTAGATTAAACAGAAAATCCTTTATTTTTAAAAACGATTTTAATCCAAGACTCGGTGCGCTCCACAGGTCTCGAACCCGGGACCTGTGGTTTATGCTAACACACAGTCCACTGCTGGACTGTGTGCCCAACTTGTTAACTTAACTGATTTTTATTATACTTAAACACAAACTAAGTATTTTCATTTCTGACTTATTTAAAAAGTTAGATATTTGTCCGGATCGATGCAGTAGACCGGACTCGAACTCTTGTCCTATGATTAAACATACACACAGTCCACCACTGGACGTGTGTGTCTAACTTGGTTATTATTCCGGTTATTAATAAACTTAACATATACAGCGTGACTCTGGTTCGGTTAACAAAAAAAGGCATTTTTATTAAGGCAGCATGCGTGGGACAAGATTCGAACTCGAGACGTTAGTGTGTTTAATGTGCACACAGTCCACCGCTGGACTGTGTGTCTAACCCGAGTTATATCTTGATTTTAATTAAACTTATATGTTACCGCAACTTCATCTTCTTCGTTAGATTTTAACCAGAATCGGAAATCCGACTGGTTCGATGTTTTAATCGTGTTCGTTAGCGTTTTTCAATTAATTACAGATGAGATATGTAAAAAGAAGGGAAGATTTAAGCGTGAGGTATACCGACTGGATTCCTCTGTTTCTCCGGCAGAACTCCGGCGACAGCAACAGATTCCGGCGTCGTGTGTCTTGCAGCAGCGAGTCGTCAGAAAGCTTGAAAAGGATGTGGGTGACTTTGGTATAAGCTTAGGGAGTTTAGTAAGGCTTAGAAGTGAAGGAATCGGTTTTCCGGCGATGTGCAGAAATATTCCGGCGAGTAAATTTTCACCGAGAAAGGGTGCGGTTTTGAGCGAAAAAGCTTGCAGAGGTTCGAGGAGGTATTTATAGTGCAGGTCGTCGATGAATTTGGTCCAATTTCCGACTTGATTCAAAGTCATTACGTTTTCCGGCGGTTTATAGTTTGTGTCGCGGACTCAGGCGTCGGTTATAACCGATGTAGCGATTAAGTTTTACGTTATAACTGAAGATATCGTAAATTCTTGGCGAGATCGCCGGGATTTCGACGACTGCATTTGGGCGCCGGTTTTTGAATTCGGAAAATCATGATATGAATTAATTGTCTTCATTAATTCACAAGAAACATTAGTGGCGCAGTGGTTTAGTGTGTGTGCGATAAGTCTTTGCTAGACTGGTTACTGACCCGGGTTCGAAACCCGGCAGGAACATATTATTTTTATTTTCTTATTTTTAACAGTTTTTCAAAAACAAACTTTATATTCCAATATAATAATTAATTATGTATCGTTTAAAATTAATTTGGGCATTAAATACGCCACGAAATTTTAAACTGAGTGTTCGGTTAATAAACGGAGCGGGTTTGGTAAAATCCGTTTTTGACGGATGTTACAGTATCCCTGCTTTTTAGAAATTTCGTCCCGAAATTTAAATAGTGATATATTTGACTAAAAGAATGATGGTGTTTAGTTTGACAGTTACATGCTTAGAAGAAGTAAGGGTTTAAGTTTTTGTTCGAGGCGGTAACGTTCCTTGTAAGGTTAAGTACCCTATTATAGGAATCGCTTTTTGTTGCCTACTGTAAAAGTATTGATAAGCAGAATTGATTCGCTAACTATGATATCATGCATAAGAGTTTGGATATGTTTGGAAGGATATGATTATATCCTAAGGCAAAACTTCTAATACTACAACCTACATGGAACTTCTCATAACCATCTAACAATACCTCTGATCCTTTGACAAGAATACTTATATATAGGAAGTACCAGCGGCGTATCCACCATATTCTTGTCAAATTTTCATTGGTTTTATCAGTAAGTTATGATTGGTTCTATGACTAAAGAACATAAATAAACACAACAATTAATATTTGAATCCACATTCTGATAGCATATATGTTTGAATGGTGACAGTTCCTCTCTCGCTTGTTATGATAGAGAGGTTAGTTTATGTAGAAATAGAACACAGTCCAATTTCTTTAAATGGCGAGATGATATGAATGTAACACAAATTTCAACCAAGGCAATACTAAATCCTACATGGAACTTCTCATAACCGCCTGATAATGCCTCTGATTCTTTGGCAAGAATACTTATATATAGGAAGTACCAGCGGCGTATCCACCATATTCTTGCCAAATTTTCATTGGTTTTATCCACAAGTTATGATTAGTTACCAAGAAACTACTAAATCCTACATAGAACTTCTCATAACCGTCTGACAATGCCTCTGATCCTTTGACAAGAATACTTATATATAGGAAGTACCAGCGGCGTATCCACCATATTCTTGTCAAATTTTCATTGGTTTTATCAGTGTATTATGATTAGTCCTATGTGACTCTACAACCAATACAACAAACACAAGATATTGAAAATGAAAAATGTCTGTGCGATCAAGGCTCAATCAAACGGAGCCGATCGTATTGCATGTACTGAAAATGAAAATGTCTGTGCGATCAAGGCTCAATCAAGCGGAGCCGATCGTATTGCATGTACCGGAAATAATAAACTTAATCTAAACAACAATCACACAAACAACCTATACATGGAACCTCTCATAACCGCCTGATAATGCCTCCGATCATTTGACAAGAATACTTATATATAGGAAGTACCAGCGGCGTATCCACCATATTCTTGTCAAATTCTCATTGACTTTATCCGCAGGTTATGATTAGTTCTATGCGACTCTACTACAAACACAACAACCACAAGATACTGATAATGAAAATGTCTGTGCGATTAAGGCTTAATCAAACGGAGCCGATCGTATTGCATGTACTGAAAATGAAAATGTCCGTGCGATCAAGGCTCAATCAAACGGAGCCGATCGTATTGCATGTACTAAAAATAATAAACTTAATCTAAACAACAATCACACAAACAACCTATACATGGAACCTTTCTCATAACCGCCTGATAATGCCTCCGATCCTTTGACAAGAATACTTATATATAGGAAGTACCAGCGGCGTATCCACCATATTCTTGTCAAATTCTCATTGACTTTATCCGCATGTTATGATTAGTTCTATGCGACTCTACAACAAACACAACAACCACAAGATACTGATAAGGAAAATGTCTGTGCGATCAAGGCTCAATCAAACGGAGCCGATCGTATTGCATGTACTGAAAATGAAAAATGTCTGTGCGATCAAGGCTCAATCAAACGGAGCCGATCGTATGTGGGCACGCCAGGTTCAACCTCATAATGAAATGGGGAACATGCTCAACGCTCATAATGTAATGGGGAGCGGCGGCCTATGAAATTGCATATACTGAAAATAATAAACAATAATTACTCAAACAGTCTACACATGGAACCTCTCATAACCGCCAGATAATGCTTCTGATCCTTTGACAAGAATACTTATATATTGGAAGTACCAGCGGCGTATCCACCATATTCTTGTCAAAGTTTCATTGGCTTTATCCTTAAGTTATGTTTGGTTCTATGTGATAAAGAAAAACATAAAACTAAACGATAGGAGTTGAATCTGGATTTTCGGTGAAGAAGACTAGTTGGGTATCTTCGTTTGGGCCGTCATTATCTTCGACAGGATTGGCGTTGATGTTGAAGACTCTTCCTCTTGCTGGTGGCCTAGCGGTTGGGTTTTCTTGGTTTACTTGGTTAACTGGGTTTGATTGAGCTTGAGCGTTGATGACGTTAACCAATTGAAGGCATGTGTTTCTAAAGTGGGTAGGGTCGCCACAATTGAAACAAGCTCGAACATATGGGAACATGGGGTATTGGGGTTGTTGATAGGTTTGGTTCATGGTTTGAGTAGGGGGAGAGATTTGGTTTTGAAAGGTGCGGTAAACCTTGCTCAAATGACCATAGCGTCCATAAGTTGCACATAGTCGACAAGGTAGAGTAAGGGATGGTGATAAAAAACAGTTGTTGCATCGAGGGTGAGGTCCAAGATATGGTTTCTTATTTGGGTAAGTTGAGTTGGTGCCACTTGAGTGATTGGGATAGCTTGGATGGGTATGGCGTGTGAAATTGGTTGATTTCGTTGGATAGCAGCGAAAAGTTGCCCGTCTCTTTTTCTCTTAGAGTTGGTTGAGAAGGGGATTCGTTTGGGTGTAGTCGGAGGTTTCAGTCGATGCTTTATCCTTCTTCTTCTCCTCCTTGAAGTCTTTGTTCCGGATTCGGTTCTCGGTGAGCGCTGTTGCTAGCTCCATTGCTGCTTCCAAAGTTGCAGGCGAAGTACTTATTACAGAGTCTTGAATCTTTGACGGAAGACCACGAATGTAGTGCTCGATCAAACGGTAGAGGGGAGTGAACATGTTGGGAACCATTTGATGTAACTCGAGAAATCTTTTGTTGTATGTGGTGTGGTCTCCTTCCTTTTGCTTCAACGAATAAAATTCATCTTCTAATTTCTTGATTTCGCTCCTTGGGCAAAATCGTCTGGTCATGATTTCCTTCAATTCGTTCCAAGTTAAAGTCATAGCATCGTCGACGCCTCGTTTGGCTTTCTCTGTATTCCACCAAGTAAGTGCTATCCCATATAATCGACCGGTAGCATATCGCACTTTGCGATCATCGGGGCAATCGCAATTTAGAAAGGTGTTCTCCATTTCTTCAAACCAATGGAGGAGAACGGTGACGCCTTCAGTCCCTTTGTATTTTGGAGGGTCGCATGATTTGAAATGCTTGTAGGTGCATTTAGTGGTATTTGGGGGAGAGTTGATAATGTTTTGGTTTTCTTGATTGACAGGATTAGCGGTAAGTGCTTGTTGTACTTGGATTACAATGTTGGGTATTACGGCAGCCATTTTGTTGAGCGATTAGGGCAGCCATGCGTTCGCGGGCTTTTCCTGCTCTCGTCTTCCTACGGGCGTGGTTAGAAGACATCTACAAGGAATACATGTCAAGAGTATGAGTTGGATGCTTTTGGGATCATGGGTCGCATTCAGGAATGAACATTCATAAAATAATTATAGAAAAATAAATCTACTACATCCATAGGATGTCTTGGGCTTTGCTCGCCATTAGGCCCTACATGCCGCCATACTTCACCTTCGTAATCATGTGGGCCCCATGAATACCGGTTTTTCATATGGTTCGCATGGGTTTGCCTGGTTGCGTACACTAAAACCCGGAGAAAATCGAGAAATATGTATACAACGTGTGATATTCGGAATGTGTACAGGTGTAGACACGGTGACACCTCAAAGTGGGGTTATTTTCGAACGACGTTTGGTGTGGCATGCTTTGGCCTAATAGGTCCTTCGTACTCTCATCGTTGTTCCCCAGGTAGGCAAACTGGTCCGTTATATTGGATTTATACGAATGCCAACCTAGACAGGACGTTCCGACTACCGGTACTTGTACCCTTCCAGTTACTACATGCCCGTCGCATAACTTACTTTGATGAGATTTTAAAATTGCAACAAAATATTTGAATAATGAGAGTATGAAAATGAATTGAATATATGAACATTGATATATGTATAATGAATATGTATATAAGTATGTATGTTTGACTGTAAGTATAAACAAATATGAAACAAATAAATATCACAAGTTTGTATGTAACCACCTAATCAATTAAAATTTAGGCAGACTATAGTATAGGCTCTAAGGGTCTAATAACCTATCCTATATCCCTATAGTCATGGCTCTGATACCAATCTGTCACACCCCGACCCGCAGCGGAAAAGGTGATCGGGGCATGATTGGGTTATCATCAAAGCTCATGACATTTATTTTAACGTTTCATATTCATTAATACAATTTAATGGAAATTTACAATCATAATTACATCAATGACCTAAACATCAGTCTAAGCTTCTTTGTTTTCTTCTAAGGCATTTCCTATGTTTTCCTTGCTTCATCCTGTTCACCTGTATCATGTGTAAAAGGGTTTTTGGATCAACAAAAAGTTGGCGAGTGAATCCTATGGAAATCATTTGAACAAGTTTATTTAATTGATTATGAAATAAAGTGCACAACCACACATAAGTAAAAATAGATGTAAACTTATTCATAAATCAATTTAATATTATCCAATACACACATGAACAATAATGGGTCCTTTAGAGGCACGCGTTGCTCAACTCGTCTCTCACGAGGAACTGATGGGCCTAATGAATGAATTGCATAAACATGATAATATGAAAGACATAACTACAAACAATATAAACTCAATACTACACACGTGAACAATAATGGATTTGTTTTGAGGCACGCGTTGCTCAACTCGTCTACCACGAGGAACTGATGGGCTTAATGAATGAATTGCGTATAAGTGGACAAAATGAAATACATAATTACAACAATAATAACAATCTAAGTTTAGATCACGATATGGTATGGCACAAGTTTAAATAAACGAGTTAATTATTTTGTGACACATGACACACCCCAAAACGTGTAATTAAAAAGGGGGAGTTGTAAGATTCACTCACAGTGGGTGCGTTCGGTTGATGACGTTGAATGCACGCGAAGTGGTTTTAACCACGAGTGAAATTAACCTAGATAATGGCATAATGTTTCGGTAAGTAAACGGATTTTATTAATCCATTTTAGTAGGATTGTTGGGTGTATTTTTGTGAGTTTAAGGCTATTTTCTAACCTTAAAAATGTTATTTTTAAGTATTTTTAATTGATTTTTAATTAAAATAAATAAATAAAAATAATAAAAAAAATTGATTTTTTTGCTACAGTTGACCGTTGACCGTTGACCTTGACTTTGACTTTGACCGGTTCGTATGCGTGTATATGTGCGCTGAGTGAGGCTCGAACCCGAGACCTCCCGTACTCGTGCACGCAGCTCTACCAACTGAGCTACGTGTCTAACCCGAAATATTTCTGTTTTTAATTATATTTATATATTAATTAGATTAAACAGAAAATCCTTTATTTTTAAAAACGATTTTAATCCAAGACTCGGTGCACTCCACAGGTCTCGAACCCGGGACCTGTGGTTTATGCTAACACACAGTCCACCGCTGGACTGTGTGCCCAACTTGTTAACTTAACTGATTTTTATTATACTTAAACACAAACTAAGTATTTTCATTTCTGACTTATTTAAAAAGTTAGATATTTGTCCGGATCGATGCAGTAGACCGGACTCGAACTCGTGTCCTATGATTAAAACATACACACAGTCCACCACTGGACTGTGTGTCTAACTTGGTTATTATTCCGGTTATTAATAAACTTAACATATACAGCGTGACTCCGGTTCGGTTAACAAAAAAAGGCATTTTTATTAAGGCAGCATGCGTGGGACAAGATTCGAACTCGAGACGTTAGTGTGTTTAATGTGCACACAGTCCACCGCTGGACTGTGTGTCTAACCCGAGTTATATCTTGATTTTAATTAAACTTATATGTACAACACCAGAATTTATCTTCTCGCAGGAAAATTGTTAAACCAGCAATCTCTTCGGCATGAGAGGCGAATTTTATCGTGTTTCATCTACAAAGCGTTTTTCAAGTTAACCAAAAGGTGATGCAAAAAAAAATGTTTTAACCGTCAAGAGATGCACGTTGGTCTCGATGTTGCTGGCAAACGCTCCTCGCCATCAGCCAAAATCTTTCCTTCGTTCGAACTTGCGCAATGTATCAAAGATGCAAAGAGTTCGTGATGACTTTGGTATAAGCTCAGGTGGATTTTAGTTAAGCTTAGACAGCTGAAAAGACCCATGGTTTTATCTGCGCATCTGGGGTAGCATAGGGCGGTCTTCGCGTGAGAGAAGGGGTCAGTATTTTTGTATCGCAAAGTTGAACGGTCAGAGAAGGTATTTAAAAATAGTAGCAGGTCTCCGAGTCGAATGAATTTGGAGTATCATACAAATTTCACATGAATTGCCAAACAGACGTTTCTCCGACTGCGATTATAGGTTGAGTTGGGAGGTATAACAGTCGTTATAAACAACCAGTATAAGCCAAGTTTTAGCAATTTCATCCTGAAATTCCCTATGATAAGCTTGAAGATGCCAAGCAACCAAAACCTCCCGTCATCCGACAACAGGCCGGCATTTTTACAATGGACAAATCATGTATGGCATAAGTCTTCATTAATTGATCCAGAGAGCATTAAGTTCATATGAATTCGGTGGTTTTAACCCCACAAGCGATTAAGCTTTCCTAGACTGGTTACGCCTCGGTTCAAACGGGCGGCAACAATATTTGAACCTTTATTCTTATTGTTTAACAGTTTATACACAAAGAATACATTTATATTCCAAGCAAGCTTACTATATAGTCACTTAACAATTAAAATTACACTACGTCAGCGAGCAAAAAACTGCTGAGTTCGGTTAACGTCAACTAGCTTCAGTTTAAAAAGTTCGCACGATGTTAATAATCCACAGTCCCCTCTCAGGCAAGTGACAATGGTTGAAGTAGGAGATCCATATGGATGTCTCCAATAATGATGTATCTGTTGCATGGTTCTTTACCAGAAGATAGAGCGCAACAACGAAATTACGATGCAAAGCCCTCCATTATGAAATGATTGGCGGTATCCTGTACCAACGCTCTTACATGGGTCCTTCGCTCCGCTGTGTTGACAACATGACGGCAATACCTGATCAGGGAGATCATGAAGGACAATGTGGCATACATTCTGGGCTGACGCATGGTCGTAGCCAAAGTAAAAACCGCAGGGTATTATTGGCCCGGAATGTACGTTGACGCGGTAGAGATCTTGTGCAAGTGCATGTCCTACCAAATGCATGCCCTAAAACATTGCGCCCAAAGAATCCTTTGGTACCCATCACAACAGCGTGGCCATTTCAACAATGGGCCATTGATTTAGTGGACCATTTCCAGATGCGCCCGGCGTAGTAAAGTTTATCATCGTTGCGGTCGATTACTTCACTAAATGGGTTGAAGCCAAACCTTTAGCTTCTACTACAGCGATGGTAATTCGCAAATTCATCTGGGAATATATTATTTGCCGTTTTGGTCTGCCCATGCGCATTATTACAGACAACGTCCAAATTTAACGGCTCAAGGCTGCAAACATGGATGACCGAAATGGGAATCCAACATGTTTTCGCTTCCGTTGCGCACCCGCAAGCAATGGTCAAGTTGAAAGCATAAACAAACAGTTGGTCGACGGTATCAAGGTCCGCCTTGGCACGGCACGACGGGGGTGGGTTGACGAATTGCCTAGCATCTTGTGGGCACACCGAACTATGCCCAAGACTAGCACTGGGAAACTCCTTTTAGCCTTGTATACGGCATGGAAGCTATGATTCCTGCCGAAATTGGGTTACCATCTCCAAGAATGCTAGCTTTGGAAAAACAAGATAATTAAGAACAACGGCGCATCGACCTAGACTTATTGGAAGAGCGCCGAGAAAATGCAGCGATTCGCGAAGCTAAATACAAGTCCCTGCTTGAAAAGTACTACAACAAAAGGGTGCGCATCTGTTCCTTTTTGCCTGGTGACTTTGTTCTTCGCGATAATGAAGCGTCGAATGCCGAAAGACCGGGGAAGTTAGCCCCGTGATGGGAAGGTCCATACGTGATAGATGAAGTATTGGGAAAAGGCGGTACATCTGAAGCGTATGGACTGATCCAACGTTCCTCGAACCTGGAACGCCCAGCAACTGCGCCGATGTTATATGTAATCTCAGTCCTCTAAGCAACTTCTGAGCGTGCTAACGAGACTGCTTACTTTATTTTTTATGTAATCTTAGTGGCAGCCATAGCCTTGCGCTTTGTCAGTATGAATAAAATACTTTGCCACTACTTACAGTCTTATATATGTTCATTTACAAATGCATGCAATTCCTTTGGATAAAAAAAACACAAACTCATGAGCCACAAGCTAATTTAATACTTACGCTCACACATGAGAAGAAATTGTTCATTTGCCTATCCTAACAAGTAATTGGTTCCATGCAAACATTGTAAAACTAAAATATATTATATTCACAATACTTGCGCAGAAGCGCAACGTTAAAAGTTATTATACAGTAAAAATTACAAATTTTCTATACTATGGACTTGGTTCCCGCCTGCTTCTCTGCTGAAGAAAAGATCTCCTGTAGCTTATCAACAAAGTCGTCTTGCTGCAGCGCGGCGTCCACAAGGTCCATAATCGGAATTTGCAATTGATCATATTTTTCCTTGGCAGCAGAATAAATGGCGGCAATATTTAGCCCATGCGTGGCAGCACGGCTGGTATCCCATTCAGTCTTCAGCGCATGGGCCACGTGCAAAGTACATTCTCTATAGCCCTCGGCATGCCCGTCATTGCGCGCCGCCACCATTAATTCTGCCACTCTCTCATCCAACTCCGTAGAGTTAAGGATGGCATTTGTGATCTGTACACAAACACAATCAGTATATGATACGACAAATCAAACCAGACATGTATAAAGAAAGTGAATATTACCTCCACAATCCCGTACTCCCGCAACCAGGTAAGCTGGTTCATGAGGGATTCGGTCAAGCTTTCTGCAGTAGCGCGAGCGACCTCTGTGTCGTTAAGTTTTTGTTCGCCTTCAGTCAAACGGCGGATCAACTCGGCTTTCTCTGTTCGGTGAAGGTTGACATCTTTTTTCAAACTGTCAACCTCAGCTTGCAGCCGCTCCTGGTCAAAAAGCATAGCAGTTAGCTCATTAGTTTCTTTATTCTTAAGAAGAAGAGTCATTTTGGTTGATACGTCATTCTGCTCACTCCTTTCTCTATGTGAGCGCGCCTCTTCTGCTGCCGTAACCTCTTCAGCTTTCTCTTTTTTGAGTTTCTCAATTTCATTGCGCAGAGAAGCTTTTTCTTTGTTGTCACGCTCGCAAGCCTCCGCAAAGCGCTTGCGCTCGTTCGCATATTGTGCAGCAGAAGCCTCACACTTGCGCTTCCAAGATAGCGCAGCCCATTCTTCAGTCTTCTTCTCTTTCTCAAATTGGGCCTTTTCCGCCTCAAAATCAACAAGCATCTTCAGCGTCTTCTCCTTCTCAAGCTTAGCCCTCGCCTTCTCAAGCTCAACCTCGTCCCACTCCTTGTTCATACTGCGCCATTCGCGCACAATTCTATTTATGGTGGACGAGGCAAGGGCAGACTCTTGCAGATATGACTCGTAAGTAGCTTCATGGTCTTTTTCCTCCTGGCGCTTCACCTCCGCCGGCGGGAAGATGCCCTTTTAACCACTCCCTACAGGAGTGCCAATCGGTAAAAACATCGCCCTGCTTAACCTTCCACACGGGCTGATGAATCGCAGAGGCCCGCCTCTCGGAATAAGAGCGATAATAATAATCCCCAGGCGTCTCCTCCGGGCGAATGGGCGATTCCCCCCCTCCCTAATCCTCAGCAAACACAAAGCCTTCGCTTTGTGTTGAAGGTCCGGCTCCCTTGGATATCGACCTGGACGGTTCCCCAGCATCTGCAGCCGTATCTTTAACCTGCTCGCCAGCAGGATTCTCAACATCAAAATTTTTGGGCTCTTCTTCCGGAGCCACTTTCTCAATATGTTCTGGGACGATGGGGTCGGCTTCAGGAACATGAGTTTCTTGCCCCACATCTCCCTCAACATTCTCAAGCCTGCGGGGCGACGGTATAGCAGATGAGGTGACTGGCGCAGCCTTCACCATTTTCTCTGCAAAGCATATCAACAAATACCATCAGATTCTACGCAACTTTTATGATAGAAATGCGCAACAAACTAAACGTACAAGGTGAGAACTTCTTTGCAAAGGCATCCAGATTGCCCTTCTTACCAATGCGCGGGCGCGCAACCTTGGTTGGCGCTGGAGCTTTAGTCTCCACCTCCTTCCTCTTCTTAGTACGCTTCAAAGCCTCTTCCGGGCTAGAAGGTATTTCCAAAGGATCATCTGGGTTCGCAGCAGGAAGAGATGAGGTGTCAACGGGTTCTGGCTTCGGTTTCTTCAAACCTACAGGCGCAAGACCCTCCAGTGAGTCCGACACCACCACATAATTGCACCAAGAGTCAGATACAGGAAGTGTACCTTTCTTGCCCTCAGCTTTCGCAACAGCTGATGGCTTGGTTTTTTGCTCTGGGTTGGAAGGGGGAGGCGCAGCAGCTGCAGCAGCAGTTGGTTTCTTCTTCTTCTTCTTCGAATCAGGGCCTACGCCCAAGTTCAGCAAATCACCTACATAATCAAACATATTGAGTAAAGGTTACGCCATTAAGTTATATTGCAATATCAACTTAGGCTTTGTATGGACGTATTTACCAGCCTTCGAACATGGTTGCGCCTCAAGATCCTCCTGCTTGGGCAACTCAAAATTCCCCAAGATTTGTGAGAACCAAGTGTCCTCACCATCAGCAAGGCACGACGGCCATTTTTCCCTTCTCTCTCTTGAAAGAGACCAAGTAGAGAGGCGCAGCTATATAGCAAAACATTTTTACATCAGTACATGTCTATTGAAAGATATTGTTAGGAAGTTAAAAGGTTACATACCAGTTCCATCTTCTGTATACACCGGTTTTTCTCGGCGTTCTTTCTTCCAGAAAATACTCATCCCGGCAGCGATGAGGGCCTTCTCCGGTAAAACAATATTGGGCACATCTTTAATATCTTGATACCATACCTCGTCGGCAGTTATGGGAAGGGTCTCCAGCTCGATCTCATCACTGCCCCGGAATGTCATCTTCATCGGGATCACCTCCGCCTTGATAAAGAAAAACTTCTGCTTCCAGTCATGGTAGGACTTTGGCGGCACCAACAGCAATCGTTTAGCTTGCACACGCTGTTGGAACGAATAAAAGCCCAACGAGCAGTGCAGCTGGTAGAAAACTCTAAACTTCTCGACCGACAGCAAGATCTGCATCGATCGGCAAACGAACTCAAAATGCCGGATCCTCACCATTACCAACGGGCTCAACTGAGAAATGTGAATCTTGTAAAAACCAAGAATTTCCAGCAAAAAATGGGTCACCGGCAGCCGGAAGTTCCCTTCGGCAAAATAGTCGTAAAATAATGTGTTGTAGCCGGCCGGCGCATCAGCCGCCGTGGCATTCGCCTCCGGAAAAAATGCTTTCCAAGACGGAGCGAAAAGGAAGTTGGTGGCAAGATTATCAAAATCTTTCTTCGACCACTTTAGTGGTGGCAAACTTGTCAATGACATCTCAGCAGAGCTTGCACCGGTGACCATAACTCGAGCTTTGAAGAAAACTTAGAAAGCTTTGAAGGTCGCCGGAATTTTTGAACGCAAATTTCTCTCAAGGTTGGGTGAGGAAGCAAATGGATCGTTGAACCCTTTATATACTAACCGCAATTAATGCACAATTTGACTGTAGCGACTTTTACGGCCGTCACGTTTCCCCAAGTAACCGCAGGGGCGAGTGGGGAACAGTAACCGCCCCACGCGCGCGAGTGTCGCTAAAAAGCATTAAATACGGTAAGACATGTACTATTGACAGCCTGTCAATAGTACCACCACGTCTCAGGAACGTGCGTCGTCACCAACTACATCGTCCAGATAAGTGACACGTGTCTAAGCATATTTCAAATTCAAATATTTTTTCAAAATTCATTTACGACACACCATCAAGATGCATAAAACAACAAAAAGCTAGTCCTTACCTAGCGCAGCACATTTATCTTAAGTCCAGTGCTCCATCTACTTTTTATTCTTACATAGGAGCAACACTGGACTAGGGGGACTTGAAGGGGTATGGTCCCAAAAACCTTGCACCAATCAAGGAAACCATACAGACTTCTAATAAGATTTATTAGAACTTTACGCCAAGTATCCAAGAGAGGAAAGCGCCATTTAACTACCTTGCATGGGCTCGCGCAAGGTTCAAAGTTAACCTTGAACACTCTCTTTGGATAAATGCTTCATTTAACTACCTTGTGCGGGCTCGCGCAAGGTTCAAAGTTAATCTTGAACATTCTTGTCTAATATGCTTCATTTAACTACCTTGCGCGGGCTCGCGCAAGGTTCAAAGTTAACCTTGGACATTCTTGTTTGATAATGCTTCATTTAACTACCTTGCGCGGGCTCGCGCAAGGTTCAAAGTTAACCTTGAACATTCTTTTTTGATAATGCTCCATGCGCAAACCTTGCGCATATATTTATATCAAAGCAAGCATCCACCAAACGTTGCACTAAGCAGCAAGGAAAAGAAGGAAGATCAGTTAACTAACTTGCGCTTCTTGCGCAAGGAAACAGTAAACCCTGAAACTTTCCCTTAGCAAAATCCTTAACTTGGTGCAGAAGCAAAGGGAATCTTTTCTGTTGTAACAGAATATACACGTGGCGAATAATAGATGGGTAACAGCTGTGAAACCTTCTAGAAGCCATTAACACCCAATCGTGCAAACATCTTTTCGGTTATAACCAATTGCCACATGGCAGCATCTGGACGGCTGAGGAAGATCACAGTGATGGCATGCTCACATTCATAAGATGTAGTGATCTCATGCTGACACGTGGCGCCTCCCTAACCGCCGATGAGCTCACGATCCGTGTGCACTAACAGATGGCCAACAAACGTTAACGGAATAACAAAAGATTCCGTTAAAGTTAACAATCTCTCTTTTTGGCGCCAAACACCGGCTATAAATAAGTAACTTGGAGTTCAAGGAAAGTTATTCACTCTCAACTACTCTCACACTTACAATACTTACTTCCGACTACATGTACTTATTCTCACGCCGGAGGGTGGTCACGGAGAGAACCCCCCTTCTCCCCGTGGCGAGCTAACGGTGTTCTGTTTTGCAGGATCAGCCGGAGTATTGTTCTATTCATAATCCATCGTGAAACCAAACGGAGGGTTAACCCTTTTATGCAGAGCCCATTCCATAGATCTACTTTGATTCCGGTCTAGTTGATCTAGGGTTTCTTCACTAACTAATCTAAATCGGGTCAGAATCGAAAGTCAAAGCAGAAGTCAAACTTCGTGACTTTCGGTTGCGAACCGACCCTAGAACTGAAATTGACGAGCCGAACATGTTCTTACATGTTCTAATAATTATTACCAACTTGTTTAAGTGTCAAAACATGTTTCATAACATATATAAGATCAATTTATGATTTTTCTGAAAAATGACCTGTTTGACTTTTCAATATCATAACTTTGACCCGTCAATTGGTCTAGCAAACGTGATCTTCAGGAGGTGCCCTTTATGACGACTAACACCTACCTTATTACAATCACTTAGCCATGTTCATTTCGAACAATGGCTGAACCATAATAGTCTTAACCGAAAGTCAAAGCGTTTTCCGTAAAACGCTTTGACTTTCGGCTGTAAAAGCCTATAAACGAAAATGCACAAGGAAGGAACACTTACAAGAGGTTCCTAGAATGCAAGAGAACTAAGTTGGATGCTCCTTTCAGTTAGGAACCTCCATAGGAGGGAGAAGAGTTATGAATAAGAAAGGTGCAAGTTCAAATGGTGGACTTGGACACCTATTTATAGTTGGAGAACTCAAAGGAGGTGATGCCAGGTTTTAGGGGTTTAAGAGGGAGCTTACAAGTGTCCTAAAATGTGGCATAGCTGATTGAAAGTCCATAGTTTTGAATAAAATGGTTTTTGGCAATATGTGTGGAGGCCAAGCAAACTTTCTGCAGACACAGGCCTCTCGCGCCCCGCGAGAGGCACAAGGCTTGCCTCTCGCACCCCGCGAGCGCCCCATGGGCGTGAAGTTTCTCACTTTTAGCCCATCAACTTATTAAACACCCTTAAAACCTCCTAAAACACCTTTTTAGCACTTTTAGCCCTCCGTAGCCAATACTTGGCATACCCGGGATTATGCCCGGACATTGTCAAGCTCTCGGTTCGTTAAAAGGTCACTCAGAGGTATAAATTAACATGTTGACACTTTTAATCCCTCCATTATCCAACTTTCATATATTTATAGAATTGAACCCTCTCGTCCATCAAATGGCACGTATGAGAGTAAAGACTTCGTAAAGGATCACTTAGAGGCTCATTATAAGCATGTTGACTTCGATGTCACTCAGAGGCTGGGCATGTTGACACAACAGTCACTCGGAGGCCAAGTTTTTGCATATGACACTAATGGTCACACAGAGGCTAATGGTCACTCAGAGGCTATATTTTAAGCATGTTGACACAAATTGTCACTCAGATGCTCGGTTTATGCATGTGGACATCAGAAATCACTCAGAGACTTAGTTTGAACATGTTGACACTTTTAGTCCCAGTTAGTCTTTAATAAACTAAAAATAAAAATATAACACGTGTCACTATACTATTGGACACGATTTTATAGGGTGTTACATCCTCACCCCCTTAAAAGAAATCTTGACTTCAAGATTTTATTCAAAAAGATGGAGGTATTTTTGTCGCATAGTGGACTCAACCTCCCATGTATACTCGGGACCTCTAAAAGCGTCCCACTTAACCTTTACTATAGGTATTAATTTCCGTTGGAGCTTCTTAACCTGTCGATCCTCGATCGAAATTGATTTCTCAACGAACCTCAGGTTTTTGTCAATTTGCACATCCTTGTGTGACATTGCTAGCGACTCATCGGCTAGACATTTCTTAAGATTACTGATGTGGAACACATCATGGATTCCACTTAGCTCCTCTGGCAACCTGAGCTTATAAGCTACAATGCCGACACATTCGACTATCTCGAATGGTCCGATATATCTTGGGCTTAACTTGCCCTTCTTTCCAAAACGCAACACACCTTTCCAAGGTGATACTTTTAACATAACTTTGTCCCCTACTTGGAACCTAAGAGGTTTATGCCTCTTGTCAGCATAGCTCTTCTGCCCATCCCTGGCAGCTTTGAGACGATCACGGATTTGTACAATCTTTTCCGTGGTCCCCAGGACTGTAACATTTGTATAAATCGGGTTTCCAAAACCCGCTCCGTTTTGTAATCAAATATCAAGTTACGAAATTTCATTAAGTATTTATGAGTATTTTGAGTTTAAACGTTACATAATTAATATATAAACTAAACTATAAAAAATTATATTTGATAAAAAGTTAAAATAAAATAAATAAAAAATAATTGGAGCTGACCGGACTCGAACCCGGGTCAACTGTCTCCAATGACTTATCTTCCCGTCTCCAAACCACTCCGCCATCACTTGTTTTCTGTTAGCATTATGAAAACAATTGAGTTTTATACGCAAACTCGGATTAACGATTAATGATATCTGATTAACGGAAATCGGTAAGCCGAATCGCCAAATCAGTTTTGTTTCGCTTAGTTAGCTTATAACCGATGAGTATCGGTTTCTAATTAAAGTTCAGATTTAATGAACTTCGAGTTTTGGGTTTTGAAACTGAAAGACATTCAAGTTTCAAATAATTCTGTTTCCAATCATTTATACGATTCAGAACTGTCTCAAATACGCTCCAATCCCTTTTCGTCGCGTTTTCAAGTCTTTTGAGCACAAGAAAACTGTCGCCGGAATTTTCTGCAATTCTCGCCGGAAAACCGTGTTCAACATAAACCAGTAAAAATTTCCTCTCTTGCTGTTTCAATCTATTGTTAGGACACTACTAACATTATTCCGTCACTCAAGGTCAGTCATAGAAGACTTTGCTGGATTTCTGGTTTCGCCGGAGAAATTCTGGAATTTGCCGGAACCACGCTAGTTGACGGTAAACACATTCGATCGTGCTAATAATTCATGTACTCTGGTTCAATTTCAAATCTAATTCTTTAATTCTGTTGATTAGCCCCTCTCAGCCAAAGTTTCAAAAACGGAGTTGCCTGTTCTCGCCGGACTTCCTGAAGAAGACGACCTGTCCAGTATTTCTTGTCCCCAAACTGTTCGGTTTGTTCATTCAAACTAGTAGGCATGATATTTAAGTAGTAGAGCCATGAATCAGTTGTCTGAGTAAAAACCGGTAATCATAACGAAGAAGACGAATCTAAAAACGGGATAAGAATAATTAAAACTCGGATAATTAACGGGTTAGACACACAGTCCAGCGGTGGACTGTGTGCAAAGTTTATATACAAGTCCCGAGTTCGATCCTTACCACACATACTCTGCGTAATAAACATTCCTTTTTATTCATAAAACTAACCGGGTTAGATCGAGTAGTTGTTAAATATATTATAAGTCAAGAATATAACCGGGTTAGACACACAGTCCAGCGGTGGACTGTGTGCAAAACAAACTGCACGTCGCGCGATCGAGTCCCGTCCCAAACACCGGTTCAATGAGATTAAAACGTTTTGCAAAATAAAGGAATTTTCGGTAAAATCGAATAAGTGTATAAATATAATAAGAACTGGATTCCTAACGGGTTAGTCACGTAGCTCAGTTGGTAGAGCTACGTGCGCGTGAACGGAAGGTCACCGGTTCGAATCCCGCTCGGCGCAAGAATTACCGCTGACCGAACCGGTCAACGGTCAACGGTCAACGGTCAAACAGTAAAAAAAATATTATTTTTTTTAAATAATTATTTGTTTTATTTAAATTAAAAATCAATTAAAAATACTCAAAAATAACATTTTTAAGGATAGAAAATAGCCATAAACTCACACAAATATATCTAAAAATCCCATTAAAAATCTTTAATAAAATCCATCCGTTTAATATATTTTTTCCCATTATTATTTAGGTCAGTGATTCCTCGTTAACTCGCTTCGTCTAAATCGTGCGCATCTCACCAATTCAAATCCAACGCACCCAATGTGAGTGAACCCTTCAAATTCCCCGTTTTAATCACATTTTTGGGGTGTATCATGTGTCTTGTTCATTTACTTATTATAATTAAGTTATTGTGCATATATCATATTATGACATGTATGTTAGTTGTTGCTGATAGGTAGATATTATTGTTTGCAAATTATTATTTCAGTACATGCAATTGATGAGGCCGTAGCTCCCCATCCCTCGAGGTTGAGTTTGATCCCCATTTTATTATGCGGTTGATCAGGGCGTGCCCGCACGATCGGCTCCGTTTGTTTGAGCCTTGATCGGTCATTTATTCACATTTCAATACATGCAATACGCTCGGCTCCGTTTGATTGAGCCTTGAGTGCACAGATTTATTTACATTTTCAGTTCATGCAATACGATCGGCTCCGTTTGATTGAGCCTTGATCTCACAGTTCATTTATGTTAATTATCATATGATGTTGGTTTGTTCATGTATGTTATCGATTGTTAATGTATGCTACAATTGTAACCGATGTTGCCATTGCTTGATTTCATACATATGCTCTTTTATGATTATGCACAATATTTTATTGATAAACTAACCAGAAAATCATTACTAAATGTTTATCTATAAGGTTCACTCGCCAACTTATGTTGACCCAAAAACCTCCCATTTTACACATGATACAGGTGAACCAGCAGCAGCTAGGAACACGTAGGACCTGGATTAGAAGAAATAAAACGATTTAGTGTTTGGATTATTATGTTTGGTTATTTCCCTTTGTAATGAATGAACATGTTTGAAGGTTTGAGAAATGTAACTTTGACTTCATTTAATTATGAAACATAATAGTAAATGTCATGTGCTTTGGTGATAACCCAATTATGCCCCGACTCTTATTTCCGCTGCGGGTCGGGGTGTGACAGATTGGTATCAGAGCCATGACTATAGGGATATAGGATAGGTTATTAGACCCTTAGAACCTATACTATAGTCGATTAGAAACTTATAAGAATTTTGTGTGTTATATGCCAAATTTCATGATGTTTATATGTTTATGTTAAAATGTTACATTTGATATTGCTCAAGCATGTTCATAAGTATGTACTATCAAATAATGCCTATCATGAAATCGTATGATCATAATATATCACATCCATGCAAGCACACACCACATCATGATTGATTTTACAACGATTTTCGTGTTTTCAAATCTCATCAAAGTGAGTTCTCATGACGGGCATGTAGTAACTGGAAGGGTACTAGTACCGGTAGTCGGGACGTCCTGTCTAGGCTGGCATTCGTATAAATCCAAAATAAAGGACCAGTTTGCCTACCTGGGGACCAACGGTGAGAGTACGAAATACCTATTAGGCCAAAGCATGCTATACCAAACGTCGTGAGAGCTAATCCCACTTTGAGTCGTCATTGTGTCTACACCTGGACACGTTCCGACCAAACATCTCATGAACATATTTTGTGGTTAGCATTCGGGGGATGCGAGTGTTAAATTGCCAATACTAATGTGAATCCTACCAAACCAATAGCCATGGGGGCCCACATGACTATATAGGTGAAGGTATGGGGGACATTTGAGGCCCAACATGAGCGAACCCAAGACATCCTTCGGATGTAGTTGCATTATTGATATTTATATTATTTTCATTTTTTTTAAAAAGACACATGACACCTAAAAGATACCATAAACTCACAATCTTCTCATTTTATGATCCTGTAGATGTCGTATAGATCGCATCGAAGGAGTAGGAAATCGGAAAAGTCTCAGGAACGATTGGCCACTCATATCGCCAACCAAATGGCCACGATATTACCTGACATCGTAGTACAAGTACAACAAGCTCTTGCTGCAAATCCTACTAACCCTCCTCAACAACAGGACCAGATCATCAACGACCCTCCTACCAGCAAATGCACCTACAAACATTTTAAGTCTTGCGATCCCCCAAAATTCGAAGGGACTGAGGGAGTCACTGCTCTCCAGCGTTGGTTCGAGGAGATGGAAAACGTTTTCTTAAACTGCGATTGTCCTGAGGATCGCAAAGTTCGTTATGCCACCGGGAGACTACTTGGGGTAGCTCTCACTTGGTGGAATACCGAGAAGGGAAAGAGGGGAACGGAAGATGCGATGGCCTTAACTTGGGAGGAGTTAAGGGAAATCATGACTAGGCGATTCTGTCCTAGGAGTGAGATTAAGAAATTGGAAGATGAATTTCATGCCCTGAAGCAAAAAGATGGTGATCACACTACTTACAACAAACGGTTCTTGGAGTTGAACCAGATGGTACCAAACTTATTCACTCCAACCTACCGTCTGATCGAACATTACATTCGAGGACTTCCCTCGAAAATCCAAGATTCGGTCCTCAGCGTTTCACCGGTAACACTAGAAGCTGCCATGGAATTGGCGACAGAACTGACCGAAAACCGAATTCGTAATGGGAAGTTCAAGGAGGAAAAGAAGAAAACCCCTGCTGAGGGACAAACCACAAACCACCACACTCCTTCCTCTAAATTTGCTAACAAGAGGAAGCGTAACAACAGGAACTTTGCAGTCACCCACACCAACACCCCTGTTCCTGCTGCACCCATCACTCAAGCCACTCCTCCACCCGGGCCATACAAAAGACCATACACAGGACCACTACCAAAATGTAACCGTTGTCAGTATCACCACTCCCCTGACTATCCTTGCCAATACTGTACCAGCTGCGGTCGCGCTGGACACATTGTACAACACTGCCGCGCACCTCAACGAACAAACCGCCACCAACCTATAACCCAAACCCACCAACAATTTATGGGTCAAGCCCAACAACAACAACCATTTCCACCCACTCAACATTTAGCCCAAACATACTATCAACCCAACTACCCTATGGGTCAACCTATGCGGGCATGTTTCAACTGTGGAGATCCAAGTCATTTCAGGAACACATGTCCAAGACTAGTCAATATTATTCATGCTCAGGCCCAAGCCAACCCTGTGAACCAAGCAAACCAAGCTCCTCCACCTGCTAGAGGAAGGGCTTTCAATATTAACGCAAACCAGGCCAGGGCTGACGGCAATGTGGTCAACGGTACGTTTCTTATAAATGGTAGATATGCTTCTATGTTATTTGATACTGGTGCGGATAGAAGTTTCGTGTCATTAGAGTTTGAACCTATCTTAAGTAAAAACCGAGATAAGCTCGCGGAATCCATAACAGTGGAAGTTGCAGATGGAAAACCAGTTTCGTTAGACTCTATTTTTCGCAACTGTACGCTCACCCTAAACGACCACGATTTCTCAGTCGATCTTATTCCTATGAAGCTGGGAAGTTTCGACATCATAGTCGGAATGGATTGGCTCAGTCAGCATAATGCGGAAGTTGTATGTCGTGAGAAATTTATTCGTATTCCTCTTTCAAACGGTCAGACTCTTCGAATTATTGGAGAAACCTCGGCGAAAGGACTCAACTTAATGTCTTGTCTTCAAGCTCAGAAATACCTTCGCAAGAATTATGTCGCGTTTTTAGCCCATATCATCAAGAAGGGGACCGCAGAAAAGAAACTTGAAGATATTCCTGTTGTAAAAGATTTTCCACAAGTTTTTCCTGACGACATTTCAGGACTTCCTCCAGTCAGAGATGTCGAGTTTCGTATCGATCTTATACCTGGTGCTACACCAGTGGCAAAATCTCCATATAGGTTAGCCCCCTCTGAAATGCAAGAGCTAGCCAGTCAATTGCAAGAGTTGACTGACAAGGGATTTATACGCCCCAGCTCATCGCCTTGGGGTGCACCTGTACTTTTTGTAAAGAAGAAGGATGGATCTTTTCGCATGTGCATCGATTACAGAGAGCTCAACAAGTTAACTATCAAAAATCGATATCCTTTACCTCGTATAGATGGCCTCCTTGACCAACTACAAGGTGCCAGTTGCTTTTCGAAAATCGACCTCCGATCGGGCTATCATCAGCTTAGGGTGCATGAAGAAGACGTCCCTAAAACTGCTTTTCGAACTCGATATGGTCACTATGAATTCATGGTTATGCCGTTTGGATTAACCAACGCACCAACTGTTTTCATGGATCTAATGAATAGAGTCTGCAAACCTTACCTTGATCGATTTGTTATTGTGTTCATTGACGATATTCTTATCTATTCAAAATCCAAAGCTGATCATGAGCGTCATCTGCGACTTGTTCTTGCACTTCTAGAAAAGGAAAAGCTTTATGTCAAGTTCTCTAAATGTGAATTCTGGTTAAAAGAGGTGCAATTTCTTGGGCATGTAGTCAATGACAAAGGAATACATGTGGACCCATCAAAGATCAAAGCAGTTCAAGAATGGCAAGCTCCACGTACGCCAACTGAAGTAAGGTCTTTTCTTGGACTTGCTGGTTACTATCGTCGATTCATTTCAAACTTCTCTCGCATTGCGGTGCCACTCACGGCTTTAACCCATAAAGGGAAACCATTTGTATGGGGGCCCAAGCAAGAAGAAGCTTTTCAAACTCTCAAGCAAAAACTTTGTGATGCACCAATCCTCACTTTTCCTGAAGGTTGTGATGATTTTGTAGTCTATTGCGACGCGTCAGGACAAGGGTTAGGTTGTGTTCTCATGCAAAGAGGAAAAGTCATAGCTTATGCCTCAAGGTAACTCAAGACTCACGAAAAGAACTACACCACTCATGACCTTGAACTTGGAGCTGTTGTATTCGCTCTTAAGATATGGAGACATTATCTTTATGGCACGAAGTGTGAAATATACACTGACCATAAGAGTCTTCAACACATCTTCAATCAGAAAGAGTTAAATATGAGGCAACGAAGATGGGTCGAACTCCTAAATGATTATGACTGTGAAATCAAATATCACCCTGGTAAAGCAAATGTGGTGGCTGATGCACTTAGTCGAAAGGGTTATGCGAACTCCATTCATATTCTATGTTCGCAAATTATAACCAAAATTAAGGATCAAATTCGAGAAGCTCAACACGTTTCAATAACAGAGGAAGATGTACAAAAGGAGATGTCCTGTGGAGCCGAGCTAAAGCTGGAAACTAAATCTGATGGTATTTTGTATTACTTAGATCGTATATGGATTCCTAACCATGTCAATCTTCGTGAAACACTCATGCATGAAGCCCATAAGTCGCGATATTCTATACACCCAGGAGCCGATAAGATGTATCAAGACCTACGGTACACCTATTGGTGGCCTGGAATGAAGAAGGATATTGCCGTTTTTGTTTCCAAGTGTCTCACTTGTTCTAAAGTAAAGGCTGAGCACCAAAGACCCTCAGGACTTCTGATCCAACCAGAAATACCTGTCTGGAAGTGGGAAAATATAACCATGGATTTTATTACCGGGTTACCTCGCACTTCTAGTGGGTATGATACTATATGGGTGATTATAGACCTACTCACAAAATCAGCTCACTTTATTCCTATTCGGGAAGATTACAAGAACGAAAAGCTTGCTCGTATTTATATCAGCGAAATCGTCAGCCGTCATGGAGTTCCATTAAGTATTATTTCCGATCGTGATGGTCGTTTCACCTCACGGACATGGCAGGTAGTACAATCCGCTATGGGCACTCGACTAGATCTCAGTACCGCCTATCATCCCCAAACTGATGGACAGTCTGAGCGAACCATTCAAACCCTTGAGGACATGCTTAGAGCATGTGTTATAGACTTCAAGGGAAATTGGGACGCCCACCTACCGTTAGTCGAATTTTCGTACAACAACAGTTATCATTCTAGCATCGGCATGGCACCTTTTGAAGCTTTATATGGTCGAAAGTGTCGATCTCCTGTTTGTTGGCACGAAATTGGGGAAGCTCAAATTACTGGTCCGGAATTAATCCAAGAAACAACAGATAAGATTCATCAAATTCGAAACAATCTTCTAGCGGCTCAAAGTCGTCAAAAGAGTTACGCAGATAAACGTCGGAAGCCCTTGGAGTTTAGCGTTGGTGATTATGTGCTTTTAAAAGTATCACCATGGAAGGGAGTAGTTCGTTTTGGTCAGAAGGGAAAGCTAGCACCACGTTACGTAGGACCTTTCAAGATACTCGAAAGAGTAGGTCCTGTAGCTTACAAGCTTGACCTACCGGAAGAACTCGACAGAATTCATCCCACATTCCACGTGTCGAACTTGAAGAAGTGCCTCGCTGATGAGAATCTTCATATTCCACTGGAGGATATTCAGATTGATGAATCCATGCATTTTATCGAAAGGCCAGTAGAGATTATGGACTATGGAGAAAAGCGTCTACGTCGAAGTCGCATTCCTATTGTTAGGGTACGCTGGGAGTCGAAACGGGGACCTGAGTTTACTTGGGAACGTGAAGACTCAATGCGTGAAAAATACCCTCATCTTTTCCCTACTACTTCAACTGTTTGAATTTCGGGACGAAATTCCTAAAAGTAGGGGATACTGTAACATTTGTATAAATCGGGTTTCCAAAACCCGCTCCGTTTTGTAATCAAATATCAAGTTACGAAATTTCATTAAGTATTTATGAGTATTTTGAGTTTAAACGTTACATAATTAATATATAAACTAAACTATAAAAAAATTATATTTGATAAAAAGTTAAAATAAAATAAATAAAAAATAATTGGAGCTGACCGGACTCGAACCCGGGTCAACTGTCTCCAATGACTTATCTTCCCGTCTCCAAACCACTCCGCCATCACTTGTTTTCTGTTAGCATTATGAAAACAATTGAGTTTTATACGCAAACTCGGATTAACGATTAATGATATCTGATTAACGGAAATCGGTAAGCCGAATCGCCAAATCAGTTTTGTTTCGCTTAGTTAGCTTATAACCGATGAGTATCGGTTTCTAATTAAAGTTCAGATTTAATGAACTTCGAGTTTTGGGTTTTGAAACCGAAAGACATTCAAGTTTCAAATAATTCTGTTTCCAATCATTTATACGATTCAGAACTGTCTCAAATACGCTCCAATCCCTTTTCGTCGCGTTTTCAAGTCTTTTGAGCACAAGAAAACTGTCGCCGGAATTTTCTGCAATTCTCGCCGGAAAACCGTGTTCAACATAAACCAGTAAAAATTTCCTCTCTTGCTGTTTCAATCTATTGTTAGGACACTACTAACATTATTCCGTCACTCAAAGTCAGTCATAGAAGACTTTGCTGGATTTCTGGTTTCGCCGGAGAAATTCTGGAATTTGCCGGAACCACGCTAGTTGACGGTAAACACATTCGATCGTGCTAATAATTCATGTACTCTGGTTCAATTTCAAATCTAATTCTTTAATTCTGTTGATTAGCCCCTCTCAGCCGAAGTTTCAAAAACGGAGTTGCCTGTTCTCGCCGGACTTCCTGAAGAAGACGACCTGTCCGGTATTTCTTGTCCCCAAACTGTTCGGTTTGTTCATTCAAACTAGTAGGCATGATATTTAAGTAGTAGAGCCATGAATCAGTTGTCTGAGTAAAAACCGGTAATCATAACGAAGAAGACGAATCTAAAAACGGGATAAGAATAATTAAAACTCGGATAATTAACGGGTTAGACACACAGTCCAGCGGTGGACTGTGTGCAAAGTTTATATACAAGTCCCGAGTTCGATCCTTACCACACATACTCTGCGTAATAAACATTCCTTTTTATTCATAAAACTAACCGGGTTAGATCGAGTAGTTGTTAAATATATTATAAGTCAAGAATATAACCGGGTTAGACACACAGTCCAGCGGTGGACTGTGTGCAAAACAAACTGCACGTCGCGCGATCGAGTCCCGTCCCAAACACCGGTTCAATGAGATTAAAACGTTTTGCAAAATAAAGGAATTTTCGGTAAAATCGAATAAGTGTATAAATATAATAAGAACTGGATTCCTAACGGGTTAGTCACGTAGCTCAGTTGGTAGAGCTACGTGCGCGTGAACGGAAGGTCACCGGTTCGAATCCCGCTCGGCGCAAGAATTACCGCTGACCGAACCGGTCAACGGTCAACGGTCAACGGTCAAACAGTAAAAAAAATATTTTTTTTTTTAAATAATTATTTGTTTTATTTAAATTAAAAATCAAATAAAAATACTCAAAAATAACATTTTTAAGGATAGAAAATAGCCATAAACTCACACAAATATATCTAAAAATCCCATTAAAAATCTTTAATAAAATCCATCCGTTTAATATATTTTTTCCCATTATTATTTAGGTCAGTGATTCCTCGTTAACTCGCTTCGTCTAAATCGTGCGCATCTCACCAATTCAAATCCAACGCACCCAATGTGAGTGAACCCTTCAAATTCCCCGTTTTAATCACATTTTTGGGGTGTATCATGTGTCTTGTTCATTTACTTATTATAATTAAGTTATTGTGCATATATCATATTATGACATGTATGTTAGTTGTTGCTGATAGGTAGATATTATTGTTTGCAAATTATTATTTCAGTACATGCAATTGCTGAGGCCGTAGCTCCCCATCCCTCGAGGTTGAGTTTGATCCCCATTTTATTATGCGGTTGATCAGGGCGTGCCCGCACGATCGGCTCCGTTTGTTTGAGCCTTGATCGGTCATTTATTCACATTTCAATACATGCAATACGCTCGGCTCCGTTTGATTGAGCCTTGAGTGCACAGATTTATTTACATTTTCAGTTCATGCAATACGATCGGCTCCGTTTGATTGAGCCTTGATCTCACAGTTCATTTATGTTAATTATCATATGATGTTGGTTTGTTCATGTATGTTATCGATTGTTAATGTATGCTACAATTGTAACCGATGTTGCCATTGCTTGATTTCATACATATGCTCTTTTATGATTATGCACAATATTTTATTGATAAACTAACCAGAAAATCATTACTAAATGTTTATCTATAAGGTTCACTCGCCAACTTATGTTGACCCAAAAACCTCCCATTTTACACATGATACAGGTGAACCAGCAGCAGCTAGGAACACGTAGGACCTGGATTAGAAGAAATAAAACGATTTAGTGTTTGGATTATTATGTTTGGTTATTTCCCTTTGTAATGAATGAACATGTTTGAAGGTTTGAGAAATGTAACTTTGACTTCATTTAATTATGAAACATAATAGTAAATGTCATGTGCTTTGGTGATAACCCAATTATGCCCCGACTCTTATTTCCGCTGCCGGGGTGTGACAAGGACAATCTCTGGTCCTGATAGTTGGGCTTCCCCAACTTCTGCCCAACACACGGGCGTTGTACATTTTCTCCCATACAAGGTCTCAAAAGGAGCAGCCTTGATGCTCGTATGATAACTATTATTGTAGGAGGTATTAGGGGTAAGTTGTCATCCCAACTTCCACCTAAATCAATCACACATGCCCGAAGCATGTCTTCCAACGTTTGAATAGTACGCTCACTTTGTCCATCCGTCTGTGGGTGGTAAGCCGTACTAAAATTCAATCTTGTGCCTAATGATTGTTGGAAACTTTTCCAAAAGTGAGATGTGTATCTAGTATCTCTATCAGATACAATAGATATCAGCACACCGTGTAGGGACACAATCTTGTCCACATACAACTTAGCCAATTTGTCTGAATTATACGTTTCTTTGATTGGCAAGAAATGAGCTGACTTAGTCAGCCTATCCATAATGACCCATATAGTGTCATTTCCACTCTTGGTTTTAGGTAACTTGGTAATCAAGTCCATAGTTACCATTTCCCATTTCCATGTGGGAATTTCCAATTGCTGTAGAAGCCTTGACGGCGTCTGATGTTTGTCCTTAACATGCGAACATGTCAGACACTTAGCTACATAAGCCGCTATGGATTTCTTCAAACCCATCCACCAATAATTCTTCTTTAGATCTTGATACATTTTGTCACCATCTGGGTGAACTGAGTATCTTGAGTTATGTGCTTCTTGGAGGATTAGATATCTAAGTCCTCCAAAGATTGGAAACCAGATTCTGTCATTAAACCTAAGGATTCCATCCTTTCGAGGAACTAACTGATCAATAGTTCCGCCTAATCCTTCATTAGGAGCATTAGCCTCTAACAGAGCTTGCCTTTGTGCATCTAATAGCTTCTCATTTAAGCTATTTCTGAGCTCAATGCTCTTGGCGTTAATCCTTATAGGTTTAATTCGTTCCTTGCGACTTAAGGCATCAGCAACTACATTTGCCTTGCCTGTATGGTAGCGAATCTCGCAATCATAATCATTAAGCGTATCCATCCATCGACGTTGTCGCATGTTCAATTCCTTCTGATTGAACAGCTGCTGGAGACTTTTATGGTATGTGTATATAATACACTTTGTGCCATATAAGTAATGTCTCCATAACTTTAGTGCGAATACAACGGCACCCAGTTCAAAATCATGGGTGGTGTAATTCCTTTCATGCACCTTTAATTGTCGTGATGCATAGGCAATCACCTTGCCCTTTTGCATTAGCACACAACCCATGCCGGTGTGCAAAGCATTGCAGTAAACAACAAAGTCTTCAACACCTTCAGGTAGAGATAACACATGAGCATTGGTCAACTTGTGTTTCAGAATCTCAAAGGATTCTTGTTGCTTTGGACCCAATTATACTTAACATTCTTACGGGTCAAGGTAGTTAAAGGGGTGGCTATCCTTGAAAAGTTCTCAATGAACCTTCTGTAGTATCCGGCCAATCCCAGAAAACTACGAATCTCTGATGGGGTTTTGGGCACTTCCCAATTCATTATGGCTTCTATTTTGGCGGGATCCACTTGGATACCACGCTCACTTACCATATGTCCAAGAAATTAGACTTTTCTAAGCCAAAACTCACACTTAGAGAATTTAGCATAAAGCCTTTCTTGCCTCAGCAGTTCTAAGATGTACCGAAGATGTTTCTTGTGATCAGCTTGATTACGAGAGTAGGTAAGTATGTCGTCTATGAAGACAATGACAAACTTATCCATATATGGTTTGCAGACTCTATTCATGAGATCCATGAATGCTGCAGGTGCAGTTGTGAGCCCAAAAGGCGTCACCAAGAATTCAAAATGACCATAACGGGTCCTGAAAGCTGTCTTAGGAACATCCTCATTTCTAACCTTCAGTTGATGATATCCAGATCTTAGATCAATCTTGGAGAAGTAACTAGCCCCTTGAAGTTGGTCGAACAAATCATCGATCCTGGGCAGAGGATAACGATTCTTGATTGTTATCTTGTTTAGCTCTCGGTAGTCAATGCACATCTGCATTGAACCGTCTTTCTTCTTTACAAAGAGGATAGGAGCTCCCCAAGGCGAGGAACTTGGCTGAATAAAGCCTTTCTCTAAGAGTTCATCTAACTGAGTCCTCAACTCCCTCATTTCTGTTGGAGCTAGTCGGTATGGAGCTCTAGCTATGGGTGCTGATCCGGTATGATGTCAATTCTAAACTCCACTTGCCTATCCGGAGGTAGGCCTGGTAATTCCCCAGGGAAAACATCGGAATATTCCAAGATAACCGGTAGGTCTTCAATATTTGGCTTAGGCTCGTTGATAGTGACTTGTGCCTTGTAAATGACACAACCTTTGCTCAAACACTTGGATGCCTTAAATAACGACACCTTGTCTGGCAATCCGTAGTGTGAGTCTCCAGGGATGGTGATCATTTCACCAGATGGGGTTTTGATTTCGATGAGTTTCTTATCGCAGGCAATGCGGGCTTGGTTATGGGATAACCAATCCATGCTTAAAACTACATCAAACCCTACCAATTTCATTGGCAAAAGAGAGATAGGAACGAAATGATTCTTAATGGATATAGAATATCCATCAACAATGGAAGATGCTAATTCTAAACTTCCATCAGCAAGTTCTATCTCGTAAGTTTTATCTAAAGTTCTTATGGGCAGGTTTAATAGTTTACTAAACTTATGATCAACAAAAGATTTATCCGCACCCGAATAAAAAAGAACTCTAGCATAAATATCGTTAATGAGGAATGTACCTGTTATGACATTGTTATCACTAACAGCCTCTCTTGCAGTTATCTGAAAGGCACGAGCATTCCCTTCTTGGCCTCCCCAGGCTTTGCATTATTATTCTTAAGAATCTTAGGGCAGTTAGTCTTAATATGCCCTTTTTCATTGCAAACGTAGCAGGCAACATCCTTAAGATCCTTGCATTCTAGGGTCTTATGTCCCTTTCTCTTACAAATACCACAGGGTTTGGCTTGTGGAACATAATTACACTGTCCCCAGTGCCTCGGTTGCAAGTCTTGCATGTTGGCGTCACAACCGACTTGTCTTGGTTTCTTTTGAAGCCGAATCCCCCTTTATTTTTCTTATTAAACCTTTGGGAGTTGTCATCTTCCCTCTTTCTTTTCCAGTCAGTTTCAGACTTAACTGACTTTTGCCTCACTAGATCAAGAGTGAGGGATAAGGATAGGTCAACAGCGGACCTATAGGTACTAGGCTGAGCAGCCTTTACCATGCCCTTAATTTCAGGAGCTAACCCATTGATAAAACGCGCAATGCGTTTGGTTTCAGGGGTGATCAGATAGGAAACTAACCTAGATAGGGAGTTGAAATCGGAAACATATTTCTGAGAATGTAGGTTTTTCATGGAAAGAGACAAAAAGTCTGTCTCTAATTTCTCCACCTCATGAGGTGGACAATAAGTTTCCTTAACAAGGTCCACAAACTTGGACCATCCTAAATTATACAGGTGTACTTTACCTGTAGACTGGATCATGGATTTCCACCAGATTAGGGCATCGCCCTTAAAGGACTGTGATACATATTTAACTACATCCTTATCAGCAAAGCCGCTGATATCCACTATTGTTTCCATCTCGTCAAGCCACTTCAAGGCTTCTATAACTCCTTTCTCCCCGTTAAAGTCTTGGGGCTTACAGGAGACAAAGTATTTGTAGGTACATCCGTCTTTAAGAGAATGGGTCCTATCAGCAAATTCCAGTTTCTTTGGTTCACTCTTCGCATTTGAAGAGTGAACTGAGCTCTCCTTATGAGCTGAAGATGGTGGAATAGATAAGGGTCGGGATCGAGTAGCACTTGACTCCCTAAGCTTTTCTATGGCCTTTTCAATAGCCGCATCAATGCGAGCTTGAAAATTATCATTATTATTATCTATGTTTTCGGCTTGGTTTGAGTCAATATCCTGGTGGCTACTTTGTGCCTCATTCGAGTTAGCCATCTTTAAGCCTTGGGTTCTATATACCAATAAAACTTCATTTAGCCATGGTATATCAACCATATGGCTTTCAACATTGGATATGACAATCCATTGCCTAGTCAAGCTAGTGTGAATAACATCACAACTCTTAGGCTTATTATATTTATATTTGGCCTAGGTCACAAAAGGACCATCAAAGGCAAATTAAAATTTGAACATAGTCCATATATTATTGGACAGTGGATCGCATTGTCACAACCGTCAGTGTCATAATTGACAATTATATTTAGCTCATAAGCTTGTCACGAAGGACATAAAATTTATGGTGTAACATTTGTCAAAAACGGGTTTTCCAAACCCGCTCCATTTGTAATCGAATATCAAGTTATAAATGTTCATTGCGTATTTATGCCTAATTTGATTTTTAATGTTACCTAATTAATAAACAAACTAATCTATAAAAGTTATAATTGATAAAAAGTAAAATAAAACAATTAAAAATAAAATGAGGCTGCCGGGACTCGAACCCGGGTCAGCCGGAAGAGATCTCAACGACTTAACACACACACGCATAACCACTCCGCCACTTGTTGTTTTCTGTCAACTCTAGGAGACAAATGAGCTTTATAGTCAATCATAGATCAACCGGTTGCGCCAACTGAAAACCGTAATCGGCTATTCAACCGCCCAAAATGTTTGATTAAACGCGAATTCTGGTTTATAACCGATGCACCGACGATTCTAATCAATTCAGACATTGAATTAACTTAAATTCTAATGATGATCTGTTTTATAACCGAAGATATTCAATACCTGAATTACTTCAATCAAAGACCTCTTTCGCGACTCAGAAACACTCTTCAAACCCGCCATTTCACTTTCGTCATACACTCAGTTCATCAGAAACGTTTATTTTACTCGCCGGAAAAATTCTGCAGTTCGCCGGAAAACCGTATTCTTCATCAAAACGGTAAGTTTTTCAATACCGTCGTGGTCTAACAATTGTTAAGCTATTTCTAACTCAAACCTTTCAATTGAAATCAAATTCAGACGCTGTTATCGGATAATTCCAGTTCGCCGGAAAACTTCTGGAAATCCTTACTTCCATCTGTAAAACGGTAAGGACATTCAAACACTCTGTTAACGTTTGTTTAGCACTTCAATTCCACGATTAGCTAATCAAAACGGTTAATTAGCTTGCTCAGTTGAAGTTTATAAAAACAGAAACCGACGCCTTGCCGGAATTCTGAAATAAATTGTTCACCGGTATGTTTACTTCTAAATATCGTCTCTGCCATTTCATATTAGTCTGTACAATGTTTATCAATCGAATTGGACAAGATATAATGGTGTAATCAGCTGTCTATAAAAACTGAAGAAGATGATGAACTATATTAACATTATAAGGATAATCAAAATTGGTATTTTAAACGGGTTAGACACACAGTCCAGCGGTGGACTGTGTGCATATACATATCACACGCCGCGAGTTCGATCCCTGATTCACGCACCCTCTATGTAATAAAAACGTTTTATTTTTCTAACTGAACCGGGTTAATTTACGTTAGTTGTTAAGTATAATAAAAATGTGTATATTAACCAAGTTAGACACACAGTCCAGCGGTGGACTGTGTGTAATGTTAAAGCACAGGTCCCGGGTTCGAGACCTGTTGGTGACACCGGTTCGAGGATTTAAAATGTTTTTGAAAATAAAAGAATTTTGAATAAACTAAATTAGTATATAAGTATAATTAAAAACAGAATTATTTCAGGTTAGACACGTAGCTCAGTTGGTAGAGCTGGGTGCACGCGTACGGGAGGTCTCGGGTTCGAGCCTCACCCAGCGCATGTATTTACACAATAAACCGGTCAAACAGTCAACAAGTCAAACGGTCAACGGTCAGCGAAAAAGTCAACATATTTTTATATTTTTAATTATTTAATTTAATTTAAAAATCAATTAAAAATACTTAAAAATAATGTTTTTAAAGATAGGAAATAGACTTAAACTCGTAAAAATATATCTAAACATTCTATTAAAATCCTTAATAAAATCCACTCATTTACTATATTTTCCGTTATTATTTAGGTTAGTTAATTCTCGTTGTTCCGCTCTTACAACTCGTGCGCATCTTACCATCTCCAACCAAACGCACCCAATGTGAGTGAATCTTTACAAATTCCCCGTTTTAATCACGTTTTTGGGGTGTATCATGTGTCTTGCCATTTATTATACTTAAATCATTGTGCATACATCATACCATGAACAAATGTGCATTCAGTTTGATTCAATTGATTGTGTGGTTATTGTTAGATTTAATTCATTATTTTCAATACATGCAATTTCATAGGCCGCCGCTCCCCATTACATTATGAGCGTTGAGAATGTTCCCCATTACATTATGAGCGTGAACCTGGCGTGCCAACATACGATCGGCTCCGTTTGATTGAGCCTTGATCGCACAGACATTTATCATTTTCAGTACATGCAATACGATCGGCTCCGTTTGATTGAGCCTTGATCGCACAGTTTCATTCATGTTATGTATTTATGCAAGTTGTTATGTTATGGTATGCTGTTGGTATGTTATTGTATGTTATAGTTTGTGGTTAACATTGTTACTGATTGATTACTACATTTGCTCGCTTATGATTATGCACAATTTTCCTTGATAAAATAACAAGAAAATCAATTATAAATGTTTATCTAACAAGGTTCACTCGCCAACTTATGTTGACCCAAAAACCCCTATTTTTACACATGATACAGGTGAACCAGCTGCAGCCAGAAACACATAGGATTGGCCTACAAGAATAAAATGGTTTAGAGCTTGGAATTGTTTTGTTTGGTTATTTTCTTTGTATTGTATGGACATGTTTGGATTATTGGGAATGTAATTTTGACTTTAATAAATATGAAACATATTAGTAAATATCATGAGCTTTGGTGATAACCCAATTATGCCCCGACTCTTATTCCGCTGTGGGTCGGGGTGTGACATATGGCACATAGGTCTGTCACCAATGGACATAAAATATGGCACATAGGCCTGTCACTAATGGACATAAAATATGGCAAATAGGCCTGTCACTAATGGACTAAAATATGGCACATAGGCATGTCACTAATGGACATCAAGTTATGACCCGAAGGCATTACATCACTAATGGATGTTTAATCATAGCCCTAAGGGCAATACATCACTAATGGATGTTTAATCATAGCCCCAAGGGCAATACATCACTAATGGATGTTTAATCATAGCCCCAAGGGCAAAACATCACTAATGGATGTTTAATTATCGCACTGATGATATTAGCCGGGATCAAATTTGATCACATAGGCTATATAAGGTTAGGACATAGTCCTTTACCTTGAAGGCTAGTGTGATTCCTCAAGTCACACTACCAAGAGTATTAACATTTCTGAATGTTAACATAAGAGTATCTTAATGGTTGATTAATAGTCCCGATCGCATTGACCTTAACGACTTGGAGGCTTGAACTTAAGTCCACCACCTCTGGATAGAAGGATAACTTCCCTTAACTATCCTGATAGAAGACCCCTTCGTACTTAACTATCATTTATAAATTGGCCAAATGTGTGGTCTGTGCCACTTGGCTAATCAAAACCATTAAGATCTTTTTGGAATTATATCGCGTAGCATAAATTTCGAGTAAAATCGAGACGCTCATTTGAAGAGAATGAATACATATATATAATTCCAAAAATACTTCATTAAATTTCAAATAGAAATTACAATACTAGAAAGAAATAAATTGTCCATGTAAGGACTACAGAAACAAAATGTCCACGCAGGGTCTAAAGAAATAACAATGTCCACGCAGAGACTAACATATATTAGAAGAGACTTTACTCGTCCTTCTTCCCTTGACCAACTTGGAGAGTTTCTTGAAGAACTTGTTTATCTTCTTCTCCGTTTTCTCCGCTTGTTGTTGCATTTCTTTCATTCTTTCTAAGGCTTCGTTAATGGCCTCAAGTGGTGGTGGAGGTTGTGGCATAACCTATACCATTTGTGTAAAACGGGTTTCAAAATCCCGCACCGTTTATTAATCAAGTATTCGATTATATTTTATAAGTTATCTTAAAGTTTCGTAATTAATTAATGTTGCAAGTTTATAATTAATGAATAATAATAATAATAAATAAAATTTAAATTTAATAAAGGAATAAAAGAAAATTATTAACAGCAAAAGAATAAAGAATTAAAAAAATAATAATAAAACAAAAAGGGCTCAACCGGAATCGAACCCGGGTCTTTTTTATAAACACACACATCAAACACCATTGCATTACACATACATTAGTGCTGAAAATGAAAACATATAAATCTTATGCTAAGAAATTGTTTAAACCTGCAAGTTCTGAAACATCATGGCTGTAACCGCCTTTGATTCAAAGATCAATCTTTGACCGACCGTTTTGATTCTGCGAATAATCAATCATGACCAGTAATCATCGTCATTAAAATCAGGCAGTTTTGAAGAATCATTGAATGTATTTTTCCGTTTGAAACCGAAATCAAATCATGGATGTTGAAAGCTTGGAATGAAACTGAAAACGGGCAGATCCTTGTCAATCTATAAATACCATGTGTACCCTCTTTCAAACCCGCTCTCACTCGCAAATCTTTCACTCTCTCTCTGCTCAAACACCTTTGATCGTCGGAAAAGGGTACCTGCATCGTCGGAGATCCAGTTCAACACCGGAAATCAACCAGGGAATTTAACACCCCTTTTCAATTCAGTACAACCATCTTTCTAATTTATGTTTAGTGATTCTGTTATAAACTTTTTGAGCAAAATAGTTAAAGGTTAACTGTCGGGCAGTATATTGGGAAGAAGATGAAGTTTAGGTTGTGTAGATATTTAATATAAATCGAGTTATATTCGGGTTAGGCACCCAGCCCAACAGGTTGGGCTGGATGCAAAACAACACCGAGGTCACGAGATCGAAACATGTTTGGGGCGCCGGTCAGTTTAACTTTAAATCCTTTTTAAATCTAATTATATCTGGTTTTATCTAAAGAGTATATAAGTATAATAAAAATCAAAATACTAACGGGTTAGACACGTAGCTCATTTGGAAGAGCTGCGTGCACGCAACCGAGAGGTCACAAGTTCGAGCCTCACCACACGCTGCCTAATATCTCAATTGAACCGGTCAGGTCCCTGTCAGACCTGACAATATTTTTTTAACATTATTTTTATTTTATTTTAAATATTAATATTAACTATATATCATATTTTAGTTAAAAATCAATTAAAAATACTTAAAAATACAATCCGAAGATCTTAAAATCTCAATAAAAACCACAAAAATAACCCAAAAATCTAACAAAAGTATTAAATCAAAATATTAATTTGTTTACATTTATTTATCGCGTTATTATTTTAGGTTAGTATTCCTTCGTCGATCCAATTCTTAAATTCGTGCGCATTCATTATCAAGCAAGGAACGCACCCACTGTGAGTGAATCCTTACAAATTCCCCTTTTTAATCATGTTTTGGCGTGTATCATGTGTCGTACATGTTTTATTTATTTAAACATTTGTGCTAACATCATTATGTGATCAAATGTGTATACTTGTTTGTATGGTTATGTGTGGTTACATTTTATCATTTCAGTGCAATCATTCATTTAAGGCCCATCAGTTCCTCGTGGGATACGAGTTGAGCATCAGGTGCCTCATTAGATCGGCTCTGTTTGACTGAGCCTTGATCTCAAGTTCATCATTCATCATGTCATGGTTCATTGTGAATATTATGTGGTTTGTGATTGTTTATATATATACATATGCTCACTTATGATTCATGCACAATTTTTATTTAAATAACAAATATATAACAACTGTTTAAATGTTTTACTAAGATTCACCCGGCAACTTTTGTTGACCCAAACATTTGTTTTACACATGATACAGGTGGAAATGCTGAGGAGAGGAACACATAGGAAAGGCCTTAGAAGATTAATAAATTATATATTGTTTAGAACAATGTTTATTTGTGCTTGTATGTTCCTTGTTTTTGGATACTTGAAGTTTAATTCCAATTTCATAAATATGAAACCTTTTAGTAAATATCATGAGCTTTGGTGATAACCCAATTGTGCCCCGACTTTTATTTCCGCTGTGGGTCGGGGTGTGACAGATTGGTATCAGAGCTTGTGACTATAGGGATAGGATAGGTTATTAGACCTTTAGAGGCTATACTATAGTTGATTAGATTTTTATTGTTTATGTGTTACATGCAAAACTCATGATGTTCATATGTTTCATGATTTTCACACACAAATACATGCAAGCACTTTCACTACTACATGCTAATATGTGGTGTTAATTATAGTTTATATGTTGTTAACATATCATGCCTACGCAAGCACACACATCACGATTTCACAATTTTCATGATTTCTTATCAAATAACTTGAAATGTTTTCATATTTTTCAATCGCATCAAAGTGAGTTCTACGACGGGCATGTAGTAACTGGAAGGGTACGAGTACCGATAGTCGGAACGTCCTGTCAAGGCTTGGCATTCGTATAAATCCAAAAATAATGGACCAGTTTGCCTACCTGGGGACTAACGATGAGAGTACAAAGGATCTATTAGGCCAAAGCATGCCACACCAAACGTCGTGTGAACTAACCCCACTTTGAGTTGTCATTGTATCTATACCTGGACACATTCTGACCTTATACCTTAAAATTATGCTTTATGATTTTCATTCGGGTGATGCAAGCATTGACACGCCAACACTAATGTGAACCCTACCAAGCCCAGTAGTCACGGGGGCCCACGTGACTACCAAGACTGAAGTATGGGAGACATTTGGAGGCCTAAACTTAAGCAAGCCCAAGACATCCTACGGATGTAGTTAATTTCTTGTTTTCATTTATTTTGAATGATGTTTTCACTTTTTTACGACACATGACACCTAAAAACGTTCAATTCATAATCTCGCGACGTATTTACTGTAGATGTCTGCTAGACACTCTCGAGACGGTAGAAGGTCAGGAAGATCTAGCGAACGTATGGCCACTCAAATCGCTCCACAGATGGCTGTCGTACTTCCTGATATCGTTGTGCAAGTTCAACAAGCACTTGCCGCCAATCCCATCAACCCCACCAACCAAGAAGGGCAAAATATCACCAACCCTCCTCCTAACACCATCAAATGTACCTACAAGCATTTCAAATCCTGCAATCCCCCAAAATACAAAGAGACTGAAGGTGTGACTGCTCTCCTCTGTTGGTTTGAGGAGATGGAAAGCACATTTCTCAATTGCGATTGTCCCGATGATCGAAAGGTGCGGTATGCTACTGGTCGGTTGTTTGGAGTAGCACTTACCTGGTGGAACACATAAGAGGGTAAGCGAGGTGCTGAAGCTGCTATGGCCTTGACGTGGGATGAGTTAAGGGAAATCATGACGAGACGCAGCGAAATCAAGAAGCTGGAAGATGAGTTTTACTCATTAAAACAAAAAGAGGGAGACCACGCAACCTACAACAAGAGGTTTCTCGAGTTGAATCAGATGCTCCCCAATCTGTTCACCCCGCTCTATCGTCTAATCGAGCATTACATTCGAGGTCTTCCCTAAAAAATTCAGGATTATGTGATAAGTACTTCACCTGCAACACTCGAAGCTGCCATGGAGCTGGGTACCGAACTAACGGAAAATCGCATTCGAAATGGCGATTTTAAAGATGAGAAAAAGAAAGATAAGGCACCTACTGAAACTCCAACCCCAACTACAGCAGGTTCGTCTTCCAAGTTTGCTGGCAAAAGGAAGTGCAATGGGAAGAATTTCGCCGTTACCCAAACCAATTCCCCTATCACTGCTGCCCCAATCACACAAGTCGCCCCTCAAGCCGCCCCATTCAAGAAACCATACACTGGTCCTCACCCAAAGTGCAACCGATGCCAATATCATCATCCTCCTGAGAACCCCTGCCAATACTGCACAAGTTGTGGCCGTGCAGGCCACATAATTCAAACTTGCTGTGTCCTCCAAAAGCCAAATCGCAACCAGCCTCAAGCCCAAAACCAATAACCTTTACACTTACCACTTGCTCAACCCATGACTCAATCCTACTACCAACCCAATTACCTAATGATGCAATCAGTCTGAGCATGTTTCAACTATGGCGATCCAACCCGTTTTGTAACACATGCCCACGCCTGGTGAACATCATAAACGCCCAAGCTCAAGCCAATCCGGTGAACCAAGCCAACCAAGCTAATCCACCTGCTAGAGGAAGGGCTTTCAACATCAACGCCAACCAAGCCAGGGCTGATAATAGTGTGGTCAATGGTACGTTCCTTATTAACGGTAGTTATGCATCCATACTATTTGATACTGGTGTGGATAAGAGTTTTATGTCCTTAGAATTCGAATCCATTCTTGATCTACCTCGCGTTAGTCTCACTGAACCATTCACGGTGGAAGTTGCTGATGGTGAACCTATTTCGTTAGACTCAATTGTTCGTGATTATACTCTTACTCTTAATGATCGCGATTTCTCTATTGGTCTTATTCCTATGAAGTTGGGTAGTTTCGATATTATCATCAGTATGGACTGGCTTAGTCAACATCACGCTGAAGTTGTTTGCCACGAGAAGTTTATTCGAATTCCTCTCGCTGACGGTCAAACTCTACGTATCTTTGGAGAAACTCCTTCTAGAGGGCTCAAGTTGATGTCTTGTCTCCAAGATCGAAGATATCTTCGCAAAAACTATATCGCGTTTCTAGCGCATGTCGTCAAGAAAGAAGGCAAGGAAAGGAAACTCGAAGATATTCCAATTGTTAAAGAATTTCCTCAAGTTTTTCCCAATGATGTTTCAGGACTTCCTCCTGTGCGAGAAGTCGAATTCCGAATCGATTTTGTACCTAGTGCCACACCGGTCGCAAAATCTCCCTATAGGTTAGCCCCATCTGAGATGAAAGAATTAGCTAGTCAACTGCAAGAGTTGACTGACAAGGGGTTTATACCCCCTAGCTCATCACCTTGGGGTGCCTATTCTCTTCGTAAAGAAGAAAGATGGATCTTTCCGCATGTGTATCGATTATAGAGAACTCAACAAGCTGACCATCAAGAATCGCTATCCATTACCACGAATCGACGATCTTCTAGATCAACTTGAAGGTGCCACCTGTTTTTCAAAGATTGACCTTCGTTCTGGTTATCATCAACTTAGAGTGCGTGAAGAAGATATTCCAAAGACTGCTTTTCGAACACGTTATGGTCACTATGAATTCATGGTTATGCCTTTTGGTTTGACCAATGCCCCTGCTGTTTTCATGGATTTGATGAATAGGGTGTGCAAACCTTATCTCGATCATTTTGTCATAGTTTTCATTGATGATATTCTTATCTACTCCAAGACCAAATCCGATCACGAGCGTCATCTTCGACTTGTTCTAACACTCTTGAGAACTGAAAAGCTTTATGCTAAGTTCTCGAAATGAGAGTTCTAGTTAAAAGAAGTACAATTTCTTGGTCATGTTGTTAATGACAAAGGGATTCATGTCGACCCTGCGAAGATTAAAGCAGTGCAAGAATGGCAAGTGCCACGTATGTCACACCCTAGTCGTAGCGTAAGCGCAAGTGTGTGACTATTAGGTAGTCATTGCATCCAATATAGTAAACATTATAAATTAACAACGATGCATGCCATTCATAAGTTTCGTTCCGATATTACAACCATCAAAAGGTGAAATCACATTGTTATCAGTTTCAGACTACCTTTACAAACATAGTTTAAAAGACATTGTTCCAAAATAGGATAGTGTTTTCATCACAATTTCATGTTGAGGCTTTGACCTCTATGTACCCAAACGAGGTTGGGATATAAAGGGCAAACCCTCCAAAAGTAGTACATCATTGTCTTGAAAATCCCATACCCGGATCCCATCACCAGCTCAAGTCCTGCGTCCTGAAACACATGTAATTTTGAAAAGTCAACATAAAGTTGGTGAGTTCATGTAGTTTAATGTTTTCGTATCCAAATGTCATCTTTGAAAACCTGTATTGAAATCAAAGTATGTTATTAGCATCAATGAGTTAATTTAGGATCTATCAGTGTGTCGCGAGCACCCTGACATACTAGTGCCATAAGTAAATAACCAAACCGATACTTCTTTGACATGTTGGGATCACAAAAGCACTCCAATGGGTATACCAACCAGGAGTGGAGTGGGTCTCAAACTCAATAGATCTACCTCTTTTGCACCTTGGTCACTAAGTGATTAATGGTTACTACTGTTATTTCCTACTTACGCATAGTGATTTGTTATCTGCTAACTCATAGCTAACATTGTTTTGACATGACATGTATTTCCCCTCGATAGTTTAAAACAAAACTTAAAGTAAGTGAAAGGAGGGAAATAACTCACAGTTTTTGCGTTCTGTATAAGTCGTACTGCTTAACTTTTGGTGTCCGCAACGTATGTAACCTACATGCGTATTAGTTTCATTAGACACCTAGGTCTCAATGGACCTTGTACTCGTTGTTCATCTTGAATTCTTGTTATTTATTTACTTGTTATGATTGAACAACTTAAAATGTGATCTTAGTGTTGGTAGTTCGTTTGTTCGATGAATATGGTTATATATATTTCTTAATATATATATATATATATATATATATATATATATATATATATATATTATTGTTTTCAAACAATGTGTGAACTGGGCCTTGCCCTTCACATGTCATTGGGCCTAGCCCATGTTTTCTTGTCACCGCGCCTAGCCCATGTAATTTATGTCTTTGGGACTAGCCCATGTTTTCTTGTCATCGGGCCTAGCCCATGTAATTTTTGACTTTGGGCCTAGCCCACGTTTTCTTGTCATTGAGCCTAGCCCATGTCTTTTTATATCCTTGGGCCTAGCCCATGTATTTTTATATCCTTGGGCCTAGCCCGTGTATTTTTATATCCTTGGGCCTAGCCCGTGTATTTTTATATCCTTGGGCCTAGCCCGTGTATTTTTATATCGCGTTATTATTTTAGGTTAGTATCCTTCGTCCATCCAATTCTCAAATTCGTGCGCATTCATTATCAAGCAAGGAACGCACCCACTGTGAGTGAATCCTTACAAATTCCCCTTTTTAATCATGTTTTGGGGTGTATCATGTCTCGTACATGTTTTATTTATTTAAACATTTGTGCTAAAATCATTATGTGATCAAATGTGTATACTTTTTGTGTGATTATGTGTGGTTACATTTTATCATTTTAGTGCAATCATTCATCTAAGGCCTATCAGTTCCTCGTGGGATACGAGTTGAGCATTAGGTGCCTTATTGGATCGGCTCCGTTTGATTGAGCCTTGATCTCAAGTTCATCATTCATCATGTCATGGTTCATTGTGAATATTATGTGGTTTGTGATTGTTTATATATATACATATGCTCACTTATGATTCATGCACAATTTTTATTTATATAACAACTGTTAAAATGTTTTACTAACATTCACTTGCTAACTTTTGTTGACCCAAACATTTGTTTTACACATGATACAGGTGGACAGACTATGGAGAGGAACACATAGGAAAGGCCTTAGAAGATTAATAAATTATATATTGTTTAGAACAATGTTTATTTGTGCTTGTATGTTCCTTGTTTTTGGATACTTGAAGTTTAATTCCAATTTAATAAATTGAAACCTTTTAGTAAATATCATGAGCTTTGGTGATTACCCAATTATGCCCCGAATTTTATTTTCGCTATGGGTCGGGGAGTGACATAACCGGATACTGGTACCCATAAGTTGGATATTCAGTCGGTGGATAAGCAGGTGGGAAAGGAGACGGGTAAAGTGCATTGTGCATAACTGCTTGCATATAGGGGTCTTGCAACCATGCTTGATAGTCTACTAGTGTAGATGGGTTAAAAGGATCATATCCAGACGTATCTGGATACGTGGGGATTGGGTTACTATAACCCGATGGTGGTGGTTGAATCGTAGGTGTTGGTGTTGGTGTTGGTTCCACTACAGGTGAAACATTAGAGGGTCCACCCATTTGTGGGTCCTCTTGAATTGTGGGGTAGGAATTGGGCAAAGGTGGCAGCGATCCCGACCTCTGTCCTACACGTACCGACATACGTGCTCCACGCTTCCTCCTTGGTGGTTCAGGTGGTGGTTGAGGTTGGTCCACCGGTTCCATGTGGACATCTTCTTGTATAGAAGGTTGTAACACCCTGTAAAAAATCGTGTCCAATAGTATAGAGACACGTGTTGTATTTTTTTTAATATATTCTGTTACAGACCAATAAGGACTAAAGGCGTCAACATGCTCAACCTGAGCCTCTGAGTGACGATCCGATGTCAACATGCATAAATAACAACCTCTGAGTGACTAATATGTCAACATGCTAAAATCATTAGCCTCTGAGTGACTAATATGTCAACATGCTAAAATCATTAGCCTCTGAGTGACTGATACGTCAACTTGCTTGAAATTCGGCCTCTGAGTGACTGATATGTCAACATGCCCAGCCTCTGAGTGACATCGGAATCAACATGCTTGTAATAAGCCTCTGAGTGATCCTTTGTGAAGTCCTAACTCTCATACGTGCCATTTGTTGGACGAGAGGGTTCAATTTTGTAAATATGTGAAAGTTGGATAATGGAGGGATTAAAAGTGTCAACATGTTAATTTATAACTCTGAGTGACCTTTTAACGAACCGAGAGCTCAATAATGTCCGGGCATAATCCTGGGTATGCCAAGTATTGGCTACGGGGGGCTAAAAGTGCCAAAAAGGTGTTTAAAAAGGTTTTTATAAGCTTTTATAAGTTAAGGGGCTAAAGTTTCAAAGTTTGAAACTGCCTTTGGGGCGCGAGAGCAGGGCTTGTGCCTCTCGCAGCCCGCCAGAGAGTATCTGCTGCAGAAAGTTTTGTTTGGTCTCCAAGCAAAACTACAAAACCATTAATTCGAAACCATGGCTTCTCTAAACTGCTATGCCACCTTCTGGGACACTTGTAAGCTTCTTCTTACACCCCTAAACACCTGGCTTCACCTCCTTTGAGCTCTCCAACTATATATAGGTGTTCAAGTGCTTCATTCCAACTTGCACCTTTCTAAATCATAACTCTTCTCCCTCCTCTGGAAGTTCCTAGCTGAAAGGAGCATCCAACTTAGTTCTCTTGCATTGTAGGAACCTCTTGTAAGTGTTCCTTGCTCTTGCATTTTCGTTAGCTTTTATAGCCAAAAGTCAAGCGTTTCCGTAAAACACTTTGACTTTCGGTTAAGACCATTATGGTCCAGCCATTGTTCAAAATGAACATGGCTAAGTGATTGTAATAAGGTAGGTGTTAGTCCCTATAAAGGGCACCTCCTGAAGATCACGTTTGCTAGACCAATTGACGGGTCAAAGTAATGAAAAAAAAAGTCAAACAGGCCATTTTTCGGAAAAAAATTATAAATTAATCTTATATATGTTATGAAACCTGTTTTGACACTTAAACAAGTGGGTAATAATTATTAGAACATGTAAGAACATGTTCGGCTCGTCAATTTCAGTTCTAGGGTCGGTTCGCAACCGAAAGTCATGAAGTTTGACTTCTGCGTTGACTTTCGATTCTGACCCGATTTAGATTAGTTACCTACTGATCTAAAGTTGCATTATGATCATAATATAATGTAGCATAACCCTCTGAGGTTATATTACATTATCATAATCAGAATCCAAGTTTATGCGCAAGTTCCATAATTATGCCATCTTTGACCGAATGTCATTTTTACATAAATCAAGGTTTTAATAATAATAAACTTGAAAATGAGTTTCCTACTGATCTAATATTATAAGTAGGATTATTTTGGATGTTAAACCAAGTTATAAACTGAGTTTTGAAACAAGTCCTTAAACCATGTCGATAAATGACGTTTTTAGCCCTTGTGGTTCATAAAATAGTTTTAATCGAATCTTTTCAAGGAAAAACATTTACTTACCAATATTTTATATTAAATAACATATTTTAACCATTTTAATCTGACCCTAATGTTAGTTTTCATTAAACATCGCATAAAACGTCATTTTACGACAAAAGCGCCGTCTCGGCGCATAGTACGGTTTTAAACCATATTAATGGACCAAGACTTGTTACCTACTAATTTTAAAATTTATTTTAAACATATTTACAGTAGGCACATGTTATAAACACAGAATCCCAAATAATTTATAAATTATGTGTAAAATGACCAAAATGCCCCTTCGGTGCATAGTTTGGTCATAAAAGATAAATTACACATATAAATGATATCCTACTAATATTATATGATAAATAAAATATTTCCAGAATACTTATAATTATAAACTTAAAATATATTCAAGTTCCTTTTATACTGTATATAATTACCGAAATGCCCTTATGAGGCATAGTTTCGTTTTAAAACCTTAAGGGCGTACAAGTTGATATCCTACTCATATCTTAACTTATTTAAAGTATAATGGCATATAGAACTTGTCCACGGCTTATCCGGTTACCCGATATCGCTATTATGCGCAAGTTACGTTATGTTAACATTTTCGAAATCCAGAAGTATATTTTACCATATTATACAAGTCAAGTACTTGTCAGGATTAAACTACATTCTATTCAATCATCGTTTAATCGAGCGTATACGTAATGATCATGTACACTATCGGTTTATAGACCGTTAGTATTTAATTGGCTAGTTTAGCCATAATCCAGACTAGACCCTTCCCGGTAAATGCATCTTCACTTGGTACTTTTGTATACGGTGGTTATTTAAAAATAAAGAGAAGACTAGCTAGTAAGTACTCTCGACTTTTTTCCGATACGGGCTTGGGATACGGTAAATTTATTACCGCTTGGGTCAATGGGTCAATCGAATGCCACTTGTGGCTAGTAAACCCGTATATTTATTTTAATCAGTTTGTTGATAACTTAAACATAGGGGGTTAAATTACGTGTCCTGGATATCTCGCTCAAACATTAGTTATTGGCCCGACCTTAGCACAGGGTGTAGGCATACACCTTTTGATGCTCATATGCAATGTTCCCAAGACGTTGGGATGACTCCTTCGTGAGTCCTGAGTGGTGTGTATTTAATCATGTCTCGGTTTCTGTACTGGGCCCTGTATGTATTGACAAACATGTGAATCTGATACAAGGTTGCAAGGTCAACTTTCCCAAGTTAATAAAAGATTTTGTGCCATTTTGCACTTAAAACCATTTTAAAGTTTTCAAAAATGAGTCAGTTGGGTGTATTTACATGCGTAAGCTGACGTATCATCCAAAGGCTAAACTGCAGGTACAATACGAAATAGGCTGGAAGTTGCTCGGTAGTGATAGAGGATCTTGCAAATCCTAAATCTGCCTAAAGTCTGTTTTGTATTCTTTCCATGTACATTTTATGATCCGCCTATAGATTTTCTATTACAAGCTTGTATATTATTTTGTATTTTCGAACATTCGGTTTGTAATAGTAATTTTACTCCAAGACTTCTGATGTGCCATGTTTAATTGACTATGATGATTATCAATTGACGTCACGATACTCCCCACCCGGGCCCACCGGTGTATGGATTTCGGGGTTGGAAATCCGGGGTGTGATAGAGGTGGTTGAGAGTGATGGGAAGGAGTGTTGGCAAAGGTAAATTCGTTCCAATATTGGTCACACTCATTAGGACCTTGGTACGGCGATCCGGCATAAGAGTTCGAATCGCTTGAAATTTCTATAGGATGCGTATTCGATCTTGACGGCAGTATCTCCGGGTCGGTTGGTCCAATTGATTTTGATCGGCTGGAGGTGTGTTAAAGTAGTGGTTAGGGTTAAATTCTTCATGATAAGAGTGTGAATGGGAATGATGAGAATTGTGAGAATGGTGTGAATGATAGGAGTGGTGAGAGTGGTAAGAATTTTGGGAATGTGGGGGCGAGTGTCTATGAGAGACAGAGTATCTCGCTGGTTGCCAAGGAGACGAATCTCCTGACTCTTGGTAGGAACCTGAGTTGTGAGGTTGAGAAGGGATGCGCCCCGATGGTCCTCCCCTCATTGGACCTTTTCCTTTCCCACTTTGTCCTCTTACTCTTGGAGGCATTTTTCCTGTTAAATATCAAAGTTAAAACAATACTAATATCTTAATAATGATATGAGTAATCCTAGGTCACTGCCTAGACTCGGAAGTCTAAGGAATGTGCTCGTGTAAGTTTGAGATTAAACACAAGAATGATAAATTCTCTCAAACGTTGGCTCTGATACCAACCTGTCACACCCCGGATTTCCAACCCAAATTCATACACCGGTGGGCCCGGTGGGGAGTATCGTGACGTCAGTTGCTCTTAGTCAATTAAACATGGTGCAGCGGAAGTCTTGGAGTAAAATTACTATTACAAACCAAATGTTCGAAATACAAAATAATATACAGGCTCGTAATTGAAGATCCACAGGCGGATCATAAAATGTACAAAGAAAGAATATAAAACAGACTTTTGGGCAGATCTAAGGATTTACAAGATCCTCTTATTTCACTACTAAGCAGTTTCCGGCCTAGTTCGTATTGTACCTGCAAGCTTAATCTTTTGAAAATACGTCAGCTTTCGCTGGTAAATACACCCGACTAACTCATTTTGAAAACATTTTAGAAATTAGATTTAAGTGCACAGGGCACAAATCTTTTATAACTTGGGAAAGTTACTTTGTAACCTTGTTAACAGATTCACATGTTTGTCCATACATACAGGGCCCAGTACAGAGACCGAGACATGATTAAATACACACCACTTAGAACTCACAGAGTTATCCCCAACGTCTTGGGTAATTTTCATTTGAGCGTCTGTCAGGTGTATGCCTACACCTCGCGCTAAGGTCATGGCCATTATATAATTTAATGAGCCGAGGATATCCAGGACATGGTAATTTAACCTCCGATGTTTAAGTTATCTAACAAAACTGAATAAAACAGAATATGCGGATTTACTAGCCACAATCTGGCATTCGATTGAGCCCATTTCTGACCAAGCGGTAATAATTTACCGTATCCCAAGCCCGTATAGGGAAAATAAGTCTAGAGTATTTACCTGAGCTAGTCTTGGTTTAAAAATACAAGATTTTATATCTCAGCCGTATCCAAAATGAATTAAGTGCAGATAGCATTTACCGGAAGGCTCTAGTCTGGATAATGGAATAAGCTAACCAATTAAATACTAACGATCTTATTTAAGTCATAGACTTAGACCGAATAGTGTACGGGATCAAGACGTATAGCGCTTGATTAAACGGTGATTGGATAGAATGTAGTTTAAACCCGACAAGTACTTTGACTTGCCTAATATGGGTAAACTATAAACATTCTGGATTTTGAAATTTAAATGACAAGGTTAAACCCGTTTCGGTTAATTTCTTTAAAATAGTTATATATACTTAACCGTACGCATATTAGCGATATCGGGTAACCAGATAAGTCATGGACAAGTTCTATATGCCATTATTCTTTAATTAAGTTGTAATATCAGTAGGATATCAACTTATATGCCCGTTAAGGTTTTAAAATGAAATTATGCCTCATAAGGGAATTTTGGTAATTTCATATTGTATAAAAGGAACTTGAATATAATTTAATGTTATAACTATAAGTATTCTGGAAAAATAACTTATTGATGATATAATATCAGTAGATGTCAATTATATGTGTAACTTATCTTTTATGACCAAATGCACCGAAGGGGCATTTTGGTCATTTTACACATAGTCTAGAAATTATTTTGGGATTTTGAGTTTATAACATGTGCCTACTGTAAAAATGTTTAAAATAAGTTTTAAAATCTAACAAGTCTTGGTCAATTAGTATGTTTTAAAACCATACTATGCGTCGAATCGGCGCTTATGTCGTAAAATGACGTCTTATGCGATTTTTACGAAAACTGATGTTAAGGTCAGATTAAAATGTTTTAGATATGCTATTTAAAATAACATATCAGTAGGTAAATGGTTTACCTTAAAAAGATTTGATTAAAACCATTTTATGAGCCACAAAGGCTAAATCGTCATTTAGCGACATAATTCAAGGACCTGCTTGTAAACTCAGTTTATAATCTGGTTTAACATCCCAAATAATCCAACTTACAATATTACATCAGTAGAAAACTTATTCTCAAGTTCATTATAATTAAAACCTTGTTTTATGCAAAAAGGGCATTTTAGTCAAAATGGCATAATTATGGAACTTGCGCATAAACTCAGATTCTGATTATGATCATGTAATATAACCTCAGAGGGTTATGCTACATTATATTACGATCATAATGCAACTTTAGATCAATAGCTAACTAATCTAAATCGGGTCAGAATCGAAAGTCAAAGCAGAAGTCAAACTTCGCGACTTTCAGTTGTGAACCGCCCCTAGAACTGAAATTGACGAGCCGAACATGTTCTTACATGTTCTAATAATTATTACCAACTTGTTTAAGTGTCAAAATAGGTTTCATAACATATATAAGATCAATTTATGATTTTTCTTAAAAATGACCTGTTTGACTTTTTAATATCATAACTTTGACCCGTCAATTGGTCTAGCAAACGTGATCTTCATGACGTGCCCTTTATAGGGACTAACACCTACCTTATTACGATCACTTAGCCATGTTCATTTCGAACAATGGCTGGACCATAATGGTCTTAACCGAAAGTCAAAGCGTTTTTTGTAAAACGCATGACTTTTGCCTATAAAAGCCTATAAACGAAAATGCACAAGGAAGGAACACTTACAAGAGGTTCCTAGAATGCAAGAGAACTAAGTTGGATGCTCCTTTCAGTTAGGAACTTCCAGAGGAGGGAGAAGAGTTATTAATAAGAAAGGTGCAAGTTCAAAGGGTGGACTTAGACACATATTTATAGTTGAAGAACTCAAAGGAGGTGATGCCAGGTGTTTAGGGTGTAAGAGAGAGCTTACAAGTGTCCTAAAACGTGGCATAGCTGATTGAAAGTCCATAGTTTCGAAAAAAATGGTTTTTGGCAATATGTGTGGAGGCCAAGCAAACTTTCTGCAGACACAGGCCTCTCGCGCCCCGCGAGCGCCCCATGGGCAGAATTGAAGTTTCTCACTTCTAGCCCCTCAACTTATTAAACACCCTTAAAACCTCTTAAAACACCTTTTTAGCACTTTTAGCCTTCCGTAGCCAATAATTGGCATACCAGGGATTATGCCCGAACATTGTCGAGCTTTCGGTTCGTTAAAAGGTCACACATAGGTATAAATTAACATGTTGAAACTTTTAGTCCCTCCATTATCCAACTTTCATATATTTATAGAATTGAACCCTCTCGTGTAACATTTGTCAAAAACGGGTTTTCCAAACCCGCTTCGTTTGTAATCGAATAATAAGTTATAAATTTTTCGTTGCGTATTTATGTTTATTTTAATTTTAAACGATGCATAATTAATTAACAAATTAGAATTTAAAAACTATAATTAATAAAAAGTGAAAAGAAAATAAAAAAAAAAAAAGAAAACCGGCTGCCGGGATTCGAACCCGGGTCATCCGGGTGAGTCTAAAGACTTAACACGCACACTTATAACCACTCCGCCACTTGATGTTTTCTGTTAGTTCTAGGAATTAATTAAATGATAACTTCACTCAGGAATCAACCGGTTTACGCCAACTGTAACCGTTATCGGCTTCCAAACGTCCAGGACGTTTGAGTGATCACGGAATTCTGATTATAACCGATAAACCGACAATTTTAATCAATTTAGTCTTGAATGGACTTGAATTCATGTGGTGATCGGTTTTAATAACCGAAAATCTGCACTTCCTGAATTACTCCAACCATAGCCCCCTCTCGCGACTCAAACTCATCCGCAGAACCTTCAATTTCACTTTCGCTCTACTTTCAGCTCGTCGGAAAAGCTTTTTGAACTCGCCGGACTTTTGCCGGAAAACCGTGTCTTCCATCAAATCAGTAAGTTTCTCAATTCTTTCATCGTCTATCAGTTGTTAAGCTTTTGCTAACTCAAACCCTTCAATCAGAATCAGTTTCAGACGACGATATCGGATAAATAACTCTCGCCGGAAAACTTCTGAAAGTTCCCGATTCTCGCTGTGAAACGTTATAGCCTTTTAAACCTTCTGGTAATTCTTGTTCAGTGCTTCAATTCCGCATCTAGCTAATCAAAATTGTTAATCTGTCCGCTCAGACGAAATCCATAAAAACAGAGCCGACGACTGTGAGATAGATCGTTTCTCCGGTATGTTTACTTCCAAAATCTTCTCTGCCATTTCATTTTAGTCATTTGAATGTTTGTTAATCGAATTAAACAAGAAACAGTAGAGTAATAGTAGTCTGTGATTTTGTAACGAAGAAGATGAAGTTAGGTTTTTTATAAGTTTTATATAAATTGGATATTATCTCGGGTTAGACACACAGTCCAGTGGTGGACTGTGTGCGCACATATATCACACGCCGCGAGTTCGATCCTTGACACACACGTATGCTCTGTAATAAAGATGTTTTCTTTTTTTAACTGAACCGGATTAACACACAGTCCAGTGGTGGACTGTGTGCGCACATATATCAAACCCACCATCAAATAATGGGTCAAGCCCAACAACCCCTACTACTACCACCTACCCAACATTTAGCCCAATCATACTACCAACCCAACTATCCCATGGTGCAACCTATGCGGGCTTGCTACAATTGTGGAGACCGAAACCACTTTAGAAACACTTGTCCACGTTTGGTGAACATTATACATGCTCAAGCCCAAGCAAATCCGGTGAATCAAGCTAACCAAGCTCCTCCACCTGCAAGAGGAAGAGCTTTCAACATCAACGCTAATCAAGCTAGAGCTGACAGCAATGTGGTTAACGGTACGTTCCTTATCAATGGTAGTTATGCATCCATGTTGTTTGATACTGGCGCGGATAAAAGTTTTGTGTCCTTAGAGTTTGAACCCATCCTAAACCAAATTCGTGATAAGCTCATGGAATCCATAACAGTAGAAGTTGCTGACGGGAAACCGATCTCATTAAACTCTATTATACGAAATTGTACTCTCACCTTAAACGATCACGACTTTCCAGTTGACCTCATTCCTATGAAGTTGGGAAGCTTTGACATTATAATTGGTATGGACTGGCTCAGCCAACATCAGGCTGAGGTTGTATGTCGCGAAAAGTTTATACGCGTTCCACTTGCAAACGGTCAGACTCTACGAATCTTTGGAGAAACCTCATCGAAAGGGCTCAGATTAATGTCCTGTCTTCAAGCTCGAAAATATCTCCGCAAGAATTATGTCGCATTTTTAACCCATGTCGTCAAAAAGGGAACCATGGAGAAGAAACTTGAAGACATCCCAGTAGTAAAAGATTTTCCGCAAGTTTTTCCTGACGACATTTCAGGACTTCCTCCCGTGAGAGAAGTCGAATTTCGCATCGATCTTATACCTGGTGCTACACCAGTTGCAAAGTCTCCTTATAGGTTAGCCCCCTCTGAAATGCAAGAGCTAGCCAGTCAATTGCAAGAGTTGACTGACAAAGGATTCATACGTCCTAGCTCCTCGCCTTGGGGTGCACCTGTCCTTTTTGTGAAGAAGAAAGATGGAACGTTTCGCATATGCATCGACTACAGAGAACTCAACAAGTTAACGATCAAGAATCGCTATCCATTACCTCGCATTGATGATCTTCTTGACCAACTTCAAGGCGCCAGCTGTTTTTCAAAAATCGACCTTCGTTCTGGTTATCATCAAGTTAGAGTACATGAAGAAGACGTCCCAAAGACCGCCTTCCGAACTCGTTATGGTCATTATGAATTCATGGTCATGCCATTTGTTTTAACCAACGCTCCAGCTGTCTTCATGGATCTAATGAACAGAGTCTGCAAACCCTATCTCGATCGTTTTGTTATAGTCTTCATCGACGACATCCTCATTTATTCAAAGTCTAAGTCTGATCATGAACGGCACCTTCGACTCATCCTTACACTCTTAGAGAATGAAAAGCTTTACGCCAAATTCTCCAAATGCGAATTCTGGTTAAAAGAGGTACAATTCCTTGGACATGTCGTCAATGACAAGGGAATACATGTCGACCCCTCAAAGATCAAAGCAGTACAAGAATGGAAAGCGCCACGTACACCAACCGAAGTAAGATCATTCCTTGGTTTGGCTTGTTATTATCGCCGTTTCATTTCAAATTTCTCCCGCATTGCTGTACCACTCACGGCTTTAACTCATAAAGGAAAACCCTTCATATGGGGACCCAAACAAGAAGAAGCCTTCCAAACCCTTAAACAAAAACTCTGTGATGCACCAATTCTCACTCTTCCTGAAGGTTGTGATGACTTCGTGGTTTATTGCGACGCGTCAGGGCAAGGACTAGGCTGTGTTCTAATGCAAAGAGGAAAGGTGATAGCTTATGCTTCTAGACAACTCAAAACTCATGAGAAGAACTACACCACCCATGACCTAGAACTTGGTGCCGTTGTGTTCGCTCTTAAGATATGGAGACATTATCTCTACGGTACTAAGTGTAAAATATACACTGACCACAAGAGTCTTCAACATATCTTCAACCAAAAGGAGTTAAACATGAGGCAACGAAGATGGGTCGAACTCCTTAATGACTACGACTGTGAAATTCGATATCACCCTGGCAAGGCAAATGTGGTGGCCAATGCACTCAGTCGAAAGGGTTATGCGAACTCCATTCGTCTTCTATGTTCGCAAATCATAACCGACGTCAAAGATCAAATTCGAAAAGCCCAACATGTTTCAATAACAGAAGACGACGTATGAAAGGAGCTGTCCTGTGGAGCTGAACTTAAAATTGAAACTAAAGCTGACGGTATTCTTTACTATCTAGATCGCATATGGATTCCTGATCACAACAACCTCCGTGAATTCCTTATGAATGAGGCACACAAAACACGATACTCTATACACCCAGGAGCCGACAAGATGTATCAAGACCTTCGATACACCTACTGGTGGCCTGGAATGAAAAAGGATATTGCTGTTTTGTTTCCAAGTGCCTTACATGTTCCAAGGTAAAAGCTGAACATCAAAGACCCTCAGGACTTCTGGTCCAACCTGAAATACCTGTATGGAAGTGGGAAAACATAACCATGGACTTCATTACCGGGTTACCTCGCACTTCTGGTGGGTATGACACTATATGGGTAATCATTGATCATCTTACAAAATCAGCTCACTTTATTCCAATCCGCGAAGATTTCAAGAACGAGAAGCTAGCTCGTATCTACATCAGCGAAATCGTAAGCCGACATGGTGTACCATTAAGCATTATTTCAGATCGTGATGGTCGTTTCACTTCACGAACATGGCAGGCCGTACAAGCCGCGTTGGGTACACGATTAGACCTCAGTACCGCTTCTCATCCTCAAACTGATGGACAATCTGAACGCACCATTCAAACTCTTGAAGATATGCTTCGAGCATGTGTTATAGACTTCAAGGGAAATTGGGACGCTCATCTACCAATAGTTGAATTTTCGTACAACAACAGCTATCATTCAAGTATCGGCATGGCACCTTTTGAAGCTTTATATGGTCGTAAGTGCCGATCTCCAGTATGTTGGCACGAAATTGGGGAAGCTCAAATCACCGGTCCAGAATTGATCCAAGAAACCACAGACAAGATCCATCAAATTCGAAACAATCTCCTAGCGGCTCAAAGTCGTCAAAAGAGTTATGCAGATAAACGACGAAAGCCTTTGGAGTTTAACATTGGTGATCATGTACTTTTAAAAGTATCACCGTGGAAGGGAGTAGTTCGTTTTGGCCAAAAAGGCAAGCTAGCACCATGCTACGTAGGACCTTTCAAGATACTCGAAAGAGTAGGACCTATAGCATACAAGCTTGATCTACCAGAAGAACTCAACAGAATTCACCCCACGTTCCACGTATCAAACTTGAAGAAGTGCCTCGCTGATGAGAACCTCCATATTCCTCTGGAAGATATTCAGATTGATGAATCAATGCATTTTATTGAAAGACCAGTAGAGATCATGGACTTCGGAGAAAAACGTTTAAGACGGAGTCGCATTCCAATTGTTAGGGTACGCTGGGAGTCGAAACGGGGACCTGAGTTTACTTGGGAACGTGAAGACTCAATGCGCGAAAAATACCCGCATCTTTTTCCTATTACCACTACTACTTAAATTTCGGGACGAAATTTCTAAAAGTAGGGGATACTGTAACATTTGTCAAAAACGGGTTTTCCAAACCCGCTTCGTTTGTAATCGAATAACAAGTTATAAATTTTTCGTTGCGTATTTATGTTTATTTTAATTTTAAACGATGCATAATTAATTAACAAATTAGAATTTAAAAACTATAATTAATAAAAAGTGAAAAGAAAATAAATAAAAAAGAAAACCGGCTGCCGGGATTCGAACCCGGGTCAGCCAGGTGAGTCTAAAGACTTAACACGCACACTTATAACCACTCCGCCACTTGATGTTTTCTGTTAGTTCTAGGAATTAATTAAATGATAACTTCACTCAGGAATCAACCGGTTTACGCCAACTGTAACCGTTATCGAATTCCAAATGTCCAGGACGCTTGAGTGATCACGGAATTCTGATTATAACCGATAAACCGACAATTTTAATCAATTTAGTCTTGAATGGACTTGAATTCATGTGGTGATCGGTTTTAATAACCGAAAATCTGCACTTCCTGAATTACTCCAACCATAGCCCCCTCTCGCGACTCAAACTCATCCGCAGAACCTTCAATTTCACTTTCGCTCTACTTTCAGCTCGTCGGAAAAGCTTTTTGAACTCGCCGGACTTTTGCCGGAAAACCGTGTCTTCCATCAAATCAGTAAGTTTCTCAATTCTTTCATCGTCTATCAGTTGTTAAGCTTTTGCTAACTCAAACCCTTCAATCAGAATCAGTTTCAGACGACGATATCGGATAATTAACTCTCGCCGGAAAACTTCTGAAAGTTCCCGATTCTCACTGTGAAACGGTATAGCCTTTTAAACCTTTTGGTAATTCTTGTTCAGTGCTTCAATTCCGCATCTAGCTAATCAAAATTGTTAATCTGTCCGCTCAGACGAAATCCATAAAAACAGAGCCGACGACTTCGCCGGAATTCTGAGATAGATCGTTTCTCCGGTATGTTTACTTCCAAAATCTTCTCTGCCATTTCATTTTAGTCATTTGAATGTTTGTCAATCGAATTAAACAAGAAACAGTAGAGTAATCGTAGTCTGTGATTTTGTAACGAAGAAGATGAAGTTAGGTTGTTTATAAGTTTTATATAAATTGGATATTATCTCGGGTTAGACACACAGTCCAGCGGTGGACTGTGTGCGCACATATATCACACGCCGCGAGTTCGATCCTTGACACACACGTATGCTCTGTAATAAAGATGTTTTCTTTTTTTAACTGAACCGGATTAACTCACTGAAGTTGTTAAGTATAATAAAAATCGGTATATTAACCAGGTTAGACACACAGTCCAGCGGTGGACTGTGTGCAACACTAACCCACAGGTCCCGGGTTCGAGACCTGTTGCACACTCCGGTTTGATGATTAAAACCCTTTTTGAAAATAAAGAATTTTGAATAAACTAAAATAGTATATAAATATAATTAAAAACAGAATTATTCGGGTTAGACACGTAGCTCAGTTGGTAGAGCTGCGTACACGCGTACGGGAGGTCAAGGGTTCGAGCCTTACCCGGTGCACACTTACACTTTAGCAAACCGGTCAAACGGTCAACAGTCCCGGTCAACGGTCAATGGTCAACGCAAAAGTCAACATTTTTTTTATATTTTTATTTATTTAGTTTAGTTTAAAAATCAATTAAAAATACTTAAAAATAATGTTTTTAAAGATAGAAAATAGCCTTAAACTCACAAAAATATATATAAAAAAATCTTATTAAAATTATTAATAAAATCCACTCATTTACCATACTTCCCGTTATTATTTAGGTTAGTTAAGTCTCGTCGATCAATCCTCCAAACTCGTGCGCATTTCATCATCTTCAACCGAACGCACCCAATGTGAGTGAATCTCTACAAATTCCCCGTTTTAATCACGTTTTTGGGGTGTATCATGTGTCTTACCATTTATTATATTTAAATCATTGTGCATACATCATATCCATGAACAAATGTGTATTCAGCTTGTATCAACTGTTTGTGTGGTTATTGTTTAGATTTAATTTATCATTTTCAGTACATACATTATCATAGGCTGCCGCTCCCCATTACATTATGAGCGTTGAGCTGTTCCCCATTACATTATGAGCGTGAACCGGGCGTTGCCAACATACGATCGGCTCCGTTTGATTGAGCCTTGATCGCACAGACATTCATCATAGGCCGTCCGTTCCCCATTACATTATGAGCGTGAACGTGACGTTGCCAACATATACAGTTTCATTCATGTTATATATTCATGCAAGTTGATATGTTATTGTATGTTATTGTTTGTGGTTGTTATTGTTATTGTATGATTATTTACATTTGCTCACATATGACTATTGCACAATTTTTTCTTGATAAAGATAACAAGAAATCAATAATAAATGTTTATCTAACAAGGTTCACTCGCCAACTTATGTTGACCCAAAACCCCTATTTTTACACATGATACAGGTGATCCAGCTGCAGCAAGAAACACATAGGATTGGCTTAGAAGAATAAACTGGTTTAGAGCTTGGATTGTTTAGTTGATTATTTTCTTTGTATTTGTATGAACATGTTTGGAATATTGAGGATGTAATTTTGACTTAAATAAATATGAAACATATTAGTAAATATCATGAGCTTTGGTGATAACCCAATTATGCCCCGACTCTTATTCCGCTGCGGGTCGGGGTGTGACATCTCGTCCATCAAATGGCACGTATGAGAGTTAATACTTTGTAAAGGATCACTTAGAGGCTCATTATAAGCATGTTGACTCCGATGTCACTCAGAGGCTGGGCATGTTGACATAACGGTCACTCAGAGGCCAAGTTTTTGCATGTTGACACTAATGGTCACTCAAAGGCTATATTTTAAGCATGTTGACACTAATGGTCACTCAGAGGCTATATTTCAAGCATGTTGACACTAATGGTCACTCAGAGGCTATATTTTAAGCATGTTGGCACTAATGGTCACTCAAAGGCTCGGTTTATGCATGTTGACATCAGAAATCACTCAGAGACTTAGTTTGAGCATGTTGACAGTTTTAGTCCCAGTTAGTCTTTAATAGACTAAAAATAAAAATATAACACGTGTCACTATACTATTAGACATGATTTTACAGGGTGTTACATCCTCACCACCTTAAAATAAATCTCGACCTCGAGATTTTATTCAAAAAGATGGGGGTATTTTTGTCGCATAGTGGACTCAACCTCCCATGTATACTCGGGACCTCTAAAAGCGTCCCACTTAACCTTTACTATAGGTATGAATTTCCATCGGAGCTTCTTAACCTGTTGATCCTCGATCGAAATCGATTTCTCAACGAACCTCAAGTTTTCGTCAATTTGCACATCCATGTGTGACATTGCTAGCGACTCATCGGCTAGATATTTCTTAAGATTATTGATGTGGAACACATCATGGATTCCACTTAGCTCCTCTGGCAACCTGAGCTTATACGCTACAATGCCGACACGTTCGACTATCTCGAATGGTCCGATATATCTTAGGCTTAACTTGCCCTTCTTTCCAAAACGCATCACACCTTTCCAAGGATATACTTTTAACATAACTTTGTCCCCTACTTGGAACTTAAGAGGTTTATGCCTCTTGTCAGCATAGCTCTTCTGCCTATCCCTGGCAGCTTTGAGACGATCACGGGTTGTGCACAAGTGAAGCAAAGGTCACGAGTTCGAACCGGTTTCATGCCACCGCCCCTATAATAATCCAACCTTTTTATTTAATCAGTATATGAATAGTTGAAGTAAGTGTTTAAGTATAATTAAAATCCAATATATTCCGGTTAGACACGCATCCCAGTTTGTGGGGTTGCGTGCACACGTACGAGAGGTCGCCTGTTCGACTCCTACACGTTGCGTAATCGAACCACTTCAATTCGATTTAATTCAGAGAAAAACATATTTTTTTAATTAATTAAACTTTTAATTATTCTCCCCAAAACTATATTATTTTTTATAACCAAATAGTATTAGTTGCAAATAAAAGTTTAAGCGAATAAAAATATAGTAATAAACACAATAAAATTTATCTAAATTATCTAATAAAATGTGTAAATAATAAGTTAAGTAAAAATATTAAATTCAAAAAGAATATATTTTTATCTAAATTATTTGTGAATATTTAGGTTAGCTATATCGTCGCTTAGTATCTCAACCATTCAATCGTGCGCAATCTTCATCGAATCTTAATCGCACCCACTATGAGTGAATCTTACAACTCCCCTTTTATGTCACGTTTTTGGGGTGTATCATGTGTCGCTATTATTATCTCGTTATTTTAAATCTCGTGCTATTACCATTATGTGATCTAACGTGCTATGTGATATTGTTTGTTTATTGTCATTTTGTGTTTATATTCTCATTACAGTCAATCACTCACATTAGGCCCATTTGTTCCCGGTTACCTACAGGTGAAGCGTCGCGTAGCCTAATATACTAGATCGGCTTCGTTTGATTGAGCCTTGATCTCGCAGCACATCGCTTATCGTGCTCACATGTACATTATTAGCGATGATGTGGTTTGTGATTTAGATTACATACACGATGTTCCAATATTTGGTTAATGCACATTTTTATAAAATACTAAACATATCATTATTCGTAATGATAAAATGGGATTCACTCGCCAACTTATGTTGACCCAAAAATTTATTTTTACACATGATACAGGTGAACTAGTTTGTAGCGTGGATCACATAGGATATGGGCCTTAGAAGAAAATAAATGTTATTTGCAAATTTGTTTGGAACATTATAGTGTTTGTATGAATTATGTGTTGATTGGAATGTTTTAATCAAATTTGGAATAATAAATATTAAACTTTTATAATAGTAAATGTCATGAGCTTTGATGAAACCCAATCATGCCCCGACTACCTTATCCGCTGCGGGTCAGGGTGTGACAGATTGGTATCAGAGCGAGTGACTATAGGGATATATGATAGGTTATTAGACCCTTAGAGCCTATACCATAGTCAATTAGAATTTAATTGCTTACATGTTAAGTTGGTTACATGCAAACATATGACATTTACTTATTTTACACTTCTCTCACACACGATTACATGCAAGAACTTTAATTGCTATTTGATTTCGTGTGACATTCAGGGTGTATAAATTTTGTCAATATAACATGCTTATAAATATACACATATGCTACCGTCATAACGCACATCTCGATTCTCACATACTTAAGCATTTTTATTTTTCCTCTTCGAAAATTTGTGATGTTTTTATTTTTTTTTCAAATCTCATCAAAGTGAGTTCTTACGACGGATATGTAGTAACTGGAAGGGTACAAGTATCGGTAGTCGGAACGTCCTGTCTAGGATTGGCATTCATATAAATCCAAAGTAACGGACCAGTTTGCTTACCTGGGACAAACGATAAGAATACAAAGGACCTATTAGACCAAAGCATGCTACACCAAACATCGTGTGAACTAACCCCACTTTGAGTTGTCACTGTGTCCACACCAGGATACCTTCCGACCTTACACCTCGGGTTATGCGAGTGTTAACAGGCCAAAACTAATGTGAACCCTACAAAGCCCAATAGTCATGGGGGCCCACATGACTACCTAGGCCAAGTATGGGGGACATGTGGGGGCTCAAACATGAGCAAAGCCCAAGACATCCTATGGATGTAATGGATTTATTTTTCTCATTTATTTTGTGGATATTTAGTTTTATCTCTAAACCCTATGCGACACACATGACACCTATACGCCAAACTCATAATCCCATTACGTATTTCCTGCAGATGTCTTCTAGGCACTCTCGTGGAGGTAGGAGATCAGGAAAATCTGGTGAACACATGGCTGCTCAAATAGCCAAACAAATGGCCGCCGTGATTCCCGATATTGTAATGCAAGTTCAGCAAGCTCTCGCTGCTAACCCTGTTAATCCCAACATCAAGATAATCAAAATGCTGACAACCCTCCCGCAAACACCATCAAGTGCACTTACAAGTACTTCAACTCATGTGACCCTCCAAAATACAAGGTAACTGAAGGGGTCACTGCTCTCCTTCGGTGGTTTAAAGAAATGGAGAGTACTTTTCTCAATTGTGAGTGACCCAATGACCGTAAGGTTCGTTATGCTACTGGTCGTCTATATGGGGTAGCACTCACTTGGTGGAATGCCGAAAAGGGCATAAGAGGCGCCGAAGCCGTAGTAGCCCTAACTCAGGAACAACTTAGGGAACTCAAGACAAGACGTTTCTACCCAAGAAGCGAAATTAAGAAGCTGGCAGATGAATTCTATTTCCTAAACCAAATGGTTCCAAATTTGTTCACTCCTCTCTACCGCCTGGTCGAGCTATTACATTTGGGGTCTTCCTTCGAAGATTCAGGATTCTGCGATAAGTACTGTGCCTGCAACCCTGGAAGCAACAATGGAGCTAGCTACTGAGCTCACTGAAAACCACATCCGGAATGGGAATTTCAAGGATGAGAAGAAGAAGAAGAAGAAGAAGAAGGATAAAACACCGACGAAACCCCCAACCCAACCCAAGCCGGATCCTCTTCTCGATTCACTGGCAAGAGAAAGCAAAACGGGAAAAATTTTGCTGTCACCCAAACCAGTCAGCCGACTCTATACAACCAACCCATTGCAGCTGCTCCAATCACTCAAGTTGCTTCCCCTACTGCTCCATTCAAGAAGCAATACACAGGACCTCACCCGAAGTGCAATCGATGTCAATATCATCACCCTCTCGAAAACCCATGTCCCTACTACACAAGGTGTGGCCGAGTAGGTCATACAATCCAAACATGTCGTTCACTTCAAAGACAAACCCGCAACCAACCTCAAGCCCAACCCAGCAACCAAATGGTGGGCCAAGTTCCTTACCAACAACCATTAATGTTACCACCTGCTCAGCCCATAGCCCAACCCTTTTACCAACTTAACTACCCTATGATGCCACACGTTAGGGCTTGTTTTAATTGCGGTGATCCAACTCATTTCCGCAACACCTGCCCGCGATTAGTGATCATCAGCTCAAGCTAATCCTGTGAACCAAGCCAATCCGCCAGCAAGAGGAAGAGCTTATAACATCAACGTCAATCAGGCTAGAGCGAATAACAACGTAGTCAACGGTACGTTTCTCCTTAATGATAACTATGTATCTATTCTATTTGACACGGGTGCGGATAAGAGTTTTGTGTCCCTAGAGTTTGAATCTATTCTTGGTTTACCTCGCGTTAATCTAGCCAAATCGATTACAGCGGAAGTAGTAGACGGTGAACCTATTACGTTGGATTCTATCATTCGCGACCGCACTCTTACTCTTAATGATCATGATTTTCTAATCGATCTCATTCCTATGAAATTGGGAAGCTTCGATGTCATCATTGGTATGGACTGGCTCAGTTAGATTCATGTCGAAGTCGTATGTTATGAAAAATTCATTCAAATTCCACTCGCCAACGACAAAACCCTTCGTATTTTTGGTGAAACCCCATCCAAAGGACTCAAGTTGATGTCGTGTCTTCAAACCCGAAAGTATCTTCGCAAAGATTACATAGCATTCTTAGCTCATATCGTCAAGAAAGAAGGTAAGGAGAAGAAACTCGAAGATATTCCGATTGTTAGAGATTTTCCTCAAGTCTTTCCAGACGACGTCTCAGGACTTCCTCCTATACGAGAACTCGAATTTCGAATTGACCTTGTACCTGGTGCCACTCCAGTTGCAAAATCTCCATATCGGTTAGCCCCATCTAAAATGCAAGAGTTAGCTAGTCAGCTGCAAGAGCTGACTGACAAAGGGTTCATACGCCCTAGCTCATCACCTTGGGGTGCGCCGATTCTTTTCGTCAAGAAGAAGGATGGAACATTCCGAATGTGCATAGATTATCGAGAACTCAACAAGCTGACCATCAAGAATCGTTATCCTTTACCTTGCATCGATGATCTTCTAGACCAACTTCATTGTGCAACCTGTTTCTCAAAAATCGATTTTCGTTCTGGCTATCATCAGCTTAGAGTACGTGAAGAAGACATTCCAAAGACTGCCTTTCGAACTTGATATGGTCACTACGAATTCATGGTCATGCCTTTTGGGTTGACCAATACCCCCGCCGTTTTCATGGATCTAATGAATAGGGTGTGCAAACCCTACCTCGATCATTTCGTCATTGTATTTATTGGTGGTATTCTCATTTATTCCAAGACAAAGTCAGATCATGAACGACATCTTCGACTAATTCTAACACTTTTGAATACTGAAAAGCTTTACGCTAAGTTTTCGAAATGTGTATTCTGGTTAAAGGAAGTTCAATTCCTTGGTCACGTCGTCAACGACAAGGGAATTCATGTTGACCCCGCAAAGATCAAAGCAGTGCAAGAATGGCAGGCTCCACGCACACCTACCGAAGTCAGATCATTCCTCGGTTTAGCGAGTTATTATCGATGTTTTATCGCCAATTTATCTCGTATTGCCTGACCACTCACAGCCTTGGCTCATAAGGGCAAGCCCTTCAATTGGGGGCCCAAACAAGAGGAGGCTTTCCAAACTTGGAAACAGAGACTTTGTGATGCACCTATTCTCACTTTCGCTGACGGTTGTGATGACTTAGTGGTCTATTGTGACGCATCAGGGAAGGGACTAGGGTGTGTCTTAATGCAAAGGGGTAAGGTGATAGCCTACGCCTCAAGACAACTCGAAGTTCATGAGAAGAATTACACCACTCACGACCTGGAACTCAGAGCAGTCGTGTTCGCTCTAAAGATATGGAGACATTATCTCTATGGTACAAAGTGTAAAATCTACACTGACCATAAGAGCCTTCAACATATCTTCAATCAGAAATAGTTAAACATGAGGCAACGACGATGGGACGAACTCTTGAATGACTATGATTGTGAAATCCGTTATCACCCTGGCAAAGCTAATGTCGTAGCAGATGCTCTTAGTCGGAGAGAATATGCTAACTCCATCCACCTTTTGTGCTCTCAAATAGTAACTGATCTTCAAAGACGCATTCGTGAAGCACAGCATACCTCTGTCACGGAAAATGATTTGTGAGACGAGTTATCTTGTGGAGCTGAAACTAAGTTGGAATCAAAATCTAATGGCATTCTTCATTATTAGAATCGCATTTGGGTGCCTGATCGTGACAATATTCGCACATTCCTCATGAACAAAGCCCACAAAACACGATACTCCATACATCTAGGGGCTGATAAGATGTATCAAGATCTACGATACTCTTACTAGTGGCCTGGAATGAAAAAGGATGTCGCCATCTTTGTCTCCAAATGCCTCACCTGTTCGAAAGTTAAAGCCGAGCATCAAAGACCCTCAGGCTTACTTGTTTAACCCAAAATACACGTTTGGAAGTGGAAAAATATAACCATGGATTTTATTATCGGGTTACCTCGCACCTCCAGTGGGCATGATATGATTTAGGTTATTGTCAATCGCCTTACCAAATCCGCTCATTTTATTCCAATCCGCGAAGATTACAAAAACGAGAAGTTAGCTCGTATTTACATCGATGAAATTGTAAGTTGACACGGTGTGCCTTTGAGCATCATCTCGGATAGAGATGGACGTTTTACTTCCCGCACGTGGCAAGCTGTGTAATCAGCGTTAGGCACTCGCTTAGACCTCAGCACCGCCTTTCATCCTCAAACTGATGGTCAATCTGAGCGCACCATACAGACCCTTGAAGACATGTTACGATCATGTGTTATCGACTTCAAGGGCAATTGGGATACTCATCTACCATTGGTCGAATTCTCATAGAATAACAGCTACCACCCTAGTATCGGTATGGCTCCTTTTGAAGCACTGTACGTCGTAAGTGCACCCGTATGTTGGCACGAAATCGGTGAAACACAAATCACAGGACCGGAATTAATCCAAGAAACAACTGATAAGATTCTCCAAATCCGCAACAATCTTCTAGCAACTCAGAGTCGTTAAAAGAGTTACGCAAACAATGACGAAAGCGCTCGAGTTTTGTTGGCGATCAAGTACTTTTGAAAGTGTCATGATGGAAGGAGTGGTTTCGGTTTGGAAAAAAAAGGCAAGCTAGCACCTCGCTATGTTGGACTTTTAAAATACTCGATGAGAGTTGGTCCTGTAGCTTACAAGCTTGACTTACCTGAAGAACTCAGCAAGACCCATCCAACCTTCCATGTTTCTAACCTGAAAAGTGCCTTGCCGACGAAAACCTTCATACACCGCTAGAAGATATTCAAATTGACGAGTAATGCATTTTGTAGAACGACCTGTAGAAATCATGGACTTTGGTGAAAACGCTTAAGGCAAGTCGAATTCCTATAGTTAGGGTTTGTTGGAGTCAAAACGAGGACCGAGTTTACTTGGAAACGTGAAGACTCAATGCGTGAAAAATACCTCATCTCTTTCAAGATAAACTACTACCACTTTAATTTCGGGAGGAAATTTCAAAAGTAGGGATACTATAACATCTGTGAAAAACGGTTTCTAAAACTCGTACCATTTTGTAATCAAGTATATGTTATGATCTTTTGTTTCAAATTTATGTTAATCATTTAATAGATTTTCGTTCTATTAATAATATAAATAATAATAAAGATAATAAAATAATAATAATAATAATAAATAAAATATATAAATATAATAGTTGGTAAATCAAAACAATAAAAGGGTGGACCGCGGGGATCGAACCCGGGTCTCAACCCAAACCCAAACACAAAACACCACTACACCGCTCGCCGCATCTGAAAATAATCTAATCAAATAATTATTTATAATATCGTTTCCTTTGAACGGGTTTAAAGAAGACCGACTGTAACAGTCGTGTTTAATTCGGCAATCATCAAACTGCGTTTCTTTGCAATTGATGGAAGAAAACGTTTCTAATCATGAGTCTGGACTCATCACGACTCAAACACATTCAATTGTGATTGCTAACATCCTGCTATAACCGAATTCAACCCAAAACTCTGAACGAAAACCAAACTGTGCAATCATCTTCGGCTATAAATAGAGAGTTTTGGACCCATTAGAATACACTCACACTCTCAAATCTTCATGCAACTCTCTGTTCACAGAAACTCTCACAGGAAAATTCTACAATTCGCCAGAATCCTCACCGGAGAATTTGAGCGATCTTCGTTGGTACATCTTTACCATATTCTTTCCATTTTTATTAATTTCAATTGTAGTCACTTAGAATGTGATAAATGAAATGCTAAAACAAGGAATCAAATCGGTTAACAGTCTGAGTTTTGAAATGAAGAAGATGAACTGAGTTCATGTTTAAATAAATTAAAAATGGTATATAAACCAGGTTAGACACACAGTCCAATTGGTCGGACTGTGTGCATATGAAGTCAAGGTCCCGGGTTCGAGTTATTCATGTTCCGATCCGATGAATAAAACAAAACATTTTTATAAATCCAGATTATAAACCAGCTGTGAGTATATAAAAGAAATAAAAATTAGTTTATAAACGGGTTAGACACACAGCCCAATTGGTCGGGCTGTGTGCACACGCGAAGCAAAGGTCACGAGTTCGAACCGGTTTCATGCCACCGCCCCTATAAATAATCAAACCTTTTTATTTAATCAGTATATGAAAAGTTGTAGTAAGTGTTTAAGTATAATTAAAATCCAATATATTCCGGTTAGACACGCAACCTAGTTGGTCGGGTTGCGCGCGCACGTACGAGAGGTCGCCTGTTCGACTCCCACACGTTGCGTAATCCAACGGTTCAATTCGATTTAATTGAGAGAACAACATTTTTTTTAATTAATTAAACTTTTAGTTATTCTCCCCAAAACTATATTATTTTTTATAACCAAATAGTATTAGTTGCAAATACAAGTTTAAGCGAATAAAGATATAGTAATAAACACAATAAAATTTATCTAAATTATCTAATAAAATGTGTAAATAATAAGTTAAGTAAAAATATTAAATTCAAAAAGAATATATTTTTATCTAAATTATTATGTGAATATTTAGGTTAGCCATATCGTCGCTTAGTATCTCAACCATTCAATCGTGCGCAATTTCATCGAATCTTAATCGCACCTACTATGAGTGAATCTTACAACTCCCTTTTATGTCACGTTTTTGGGGTGTATCATGTGTCGCTATTATTATCTCGTTATTTTAAATCTCGTGCTATTACCATTATGTGATCTAACGTGCTATGTGATATTGTTTGTTTATTGTCATTCTCATTACAGTCAATCACTCACATTAGGCCCATTTATTCCCCGTTACCTACGAGTGAAGCGTTGCTAGCCTAATATACTAGATCGGCTCCGTTTGATTGAGCCTTGATCTCGCAGCACATCGCTTATCGTGCTCACATGTACATTATTAGTGATGATGTGGTTTGTGATTTAGATTACATACACGATGTTCCCATATTTGGTTAATGCATATATTTATAAAATACTAAACATATCATTTTCTTAATGATAAAATGGGATTCACTCGCCAACTTTTGTTGACCCAAACTTTATTTTTACACATGATACAGGTGAACAGGTTTGAAGCGTGGATCACATAGGACATGGGTCTTAGAATAAAATAAAATGTTATTTGCAAGTTTGTTTGGAACATTATAGTATTTGTATGAATTATGTTTTGATTGAAATGTTTTAATCAAATTTGGAATAATAAGTATTAAACTTTTATAATAGTAAATGTTATGAGTTTTGATGAAACCCAATCATGCCCCGACTACCTTATCCGCTGCTGGTCAGGGTGTGACAGTTGGTCCACGTAACATTGGTGGAAAATCTTCATCCTCTTCATTATCCTACTCGAATACAACATAACCTTCGTCTTCTATGAACATGTTGTATAGTATTATGTGCATGTACAATACATCGGTTATAACTCTTGGGCTCCAAATCCTTGGTGGCCCTTGTATGATGTGTCATCCAGATTGGAGGACACCCAACGCCCTCTCCACGTTCGTTCTTGCTAACTCACGTCTTTTTTTGAATAATTTCATTTTATCGCCTTGTGGATACGAGAAGTTTTTTAGTAGGAGGTCCATTCCGGGTAAATTTCATCTACAAGACAATATTCTTAGTTGTTTCCATGTGTAAAATTGCAAGGCGGTGCAAAGCCTTCTGAGACGTCATTGAACATAGGTGACTGAGTTATGACGTTGATGTCATTGTTCGACCTGACAACTTCAAAAAAAACATGCCAAATCTAAAGGTCACATGATGCAATTACCTCGAGTATTGTGGTGGATATTCATGATCACCTCGAGTATAAAGCCCTTGTCATGCAACATGGCAATTTTTTTCATTTCCAATGCATACAGTCAATACTACCAAGTATTCCTGTGTTAGCTTTCATGAGCCTCCAACATCCGATGGGTGTCGGTTTCATTAAGCTTCCTATTTTCCCCGATCGATGCATATGAAAAGTACACATAATTTAAACACAAGTCGTTTACAATTCTAAGTAAAAGTGAACGCCTCATCCGGAAACAACTTCTAAAGTGGATATGATGAAACACAAGTTGCAGAGCAAAGTAGTCATTCCATAGACGCACGTCTCATTCCACTAGACCCTTATTTATTTCTTTACACTTCCCCTTATTTTGTTGACTAGAACTTGAGCTTGCTTTGACGCCTAACAAATCATAAAGTAACAAGTACATTTTACTCGATGTCGTCAGATTGCAATTTGTGGTTTGGCTTGCTGCATGACAACTTGCATGAACTTATTATTACGTACTTGTTGTGCGTCGATGAGTCTGAACTACAACGATAGGAAAATAAAGAAGATGATAACGGGTGGGTAAAGTTGGGATCTTTTTTCTTAAAAATAAAAATCATACTCCTAATACTATATTATTGTTTCTTTACTTCCTGTTATTTATTGACAAGCACAAATGTATAATGAAGTTACTATCATATTCCTTTAATTTTATATATTATACTTAGTGTATACGTATATTATTTATTAGATAATCGTCTATAAACTTGATCTGATATTATATTTATCAATTATTTAAGTAACCTATATATCTTTTAATTTAAATTTTATCATTCGATATAATACTTGTCGCAAAATTTTCTATTATTCTTACAAGTAAAGGTATTTATTGAAAGATACTTTAAGAAAAAAAAACTAAAATCAAGCATTAAGGCCTAACTAATACATTAAATGACTATAAATAAGTCAATACACAAATTATTAGAAGATAAAATTGTTGGCGACCCAATCTTGCTTTTGATGTGTATCGACGGATGTCAAACACTTCTATTATGACCCCCTAACTTAAAACTTTTAGTTCTGTAACTGGGCCTAAGGGACACGTTATTCCCGAACCCGAAGAAACACTTGAATTCTCATAACCGGCTTTGCCGATTTATATTTCTTGTGAGCTATTAGGTTAATATTGATTTAAGTTCTAAAATTTTAATGATTTAGTGATGAAATCTTGAACGTTTTTTCTATAATTTTTATTGATTTACAAAAAAATCATTACAGCCTTTAAAATGTTAAATTTTTTTGTTAGCGTCACATTTGTGTGTGTGATCGACTTTTTTTTATATGCCAAATGGTAGCAAAATTATTAAGAAGTCAAATTTGGTTAATCATTAGTTCGTCAAACACTGGCATGTTCAAATATTTTGGTTGAGGAAACGTATGGCTTAAAGAGAAGGGGATAGATCATCAGGATTAAGATCAACTACGTACAACATAAATAAGAATGGTAACATTAATTTTAAATCTGAAGGGTTAAGATTAATTTTAGGGAAAAAAATAATAAAAAGTCATAAAAGAAATACTACATATATTGACTTTCTCTCTCCATATGTAATGCACATGCCAATTCCCCCATCAATTTTAAAACGTCTATAACTTTTTCATACGATATTTGTTTTTAAAAAAAATACACCATAATAACGAACGTTTTTTTATCTTTAATGAGTATGATATTACTATAAAAAAAAGAAAATAGAAAAATTCACTTTTACTGGGTTTTCTTTGTATTTTGTTAAAGGTTGTGACCATTGTGTCTTTCAACTAGGTTTTGGCCCTTACATTTTTTTACTAAGGTTTCTATACATTGTGTTATTATCAAAACTTATAACACAGTATTAATTTGGGTTCTGTTCATTGCATTTTTATTAGAACCTATAACACAATGTATAGATTCTATACATTGTGTTACAGGTCCTGGTCATTGTATTTATTCTGTTGCTTATTGTGTATTAGTCTGTTGTCCATTGTGTTTTAGTTTGTTGTTCATTATGTCTTTTATTTGCTCTCATTAATTGTGTTTTTTATTTGTCATCATCAATTGTGTTTTTAGTCTATGTTCCATTGTGTGTTTAGTTTGATACTTATTGTGTTTTATGTTATGTCCATTGTGTCTTTTATTTGTTGTCATCGATTGTGTTTTTGGTTTATTTTTCATTGTGTTTTTAGTTTGATACTCATTGTATTTTACGTTATGTCAATTGTGTCTTTTATCTGCTTGTCCTTGATTGTGTTTTTGGTCTACTTTCCATTGTGTTTTTAGTTTTATACTCATTGTGTTTTATGTTATGTACATAGTATAATACGCAACTGAGTTTTCTCATTGTATTTTACGTTATGTCCATTGTGTAATACGCAATTGGGTTTTCGAATTTTTTTCTTCTAAATATAACAATGTGATATTTATATTAAAGATAAAAAGACGCTCGATTTTATGGTATATTTTTTAAAATATAAAAAGTCATGGACGTTTAAAAACAGTGGGGAAATAACATGTGACTTGCATGTGCATAATTTTTTTATTCTTTTTTACAAAATTACCCTTTCCCACTTGTTTTCTTTTGGGACACTTGTCACTTTATCGTGGCTTCTTACACTTCTTATTTTTATACTGTTTTGTAGAATAACTCAACTCTAGATCATCGAATATTGACTTTATTTCGTCTCATATGTGTGTGTGTTTTCTAAGTAATAAAGTGTGCCAATATATACGTTAAAATGGAGAGTTTGAGTTTGTTTTATAATGAACTATGTTAGAACCCTTTGTATTATACGGGTTGAATAAATAATTATTATTGTAAACAAATAGTTTATAGAAATATAATATCGTTAGTTTATTGCTTTATGAGATTGATAAATAAATTGTAACATCCGTAAAAAAAATGGGCCGCCAAAATTCGACCCATTTAGAAATCTGGATCCTAACTTTTGAACCTTAGAAAATTTCCATGAAATAATTAAACCGTTGAAGATTTTATTCTTTAATTACTTTCATTTATTGACATAGTCATTTATTACTTATTTGATTAATTAATTTAATTAATATTGCAATTTAATATATATATATATATTATATATTATATATAATATATATATAATATATATATATAATAATATATATATATAAAATCTAGTTAGTTGTTAAGTTATAAAATAAGTTTGTAAAGTAAATTAAGTTAATAACAAGTTAGTCCAGTTAGTATAATTAAGGGGGCTGAGTGAAACCTTTTAAAAACATTAAATTTAAAAAAAAACAAAAGGAACGGTGGACGGCAGAGCTCGAACCTGGGTTCCCGGTGACCAAACTATCATCTAACAACTCCACCATCTCTGGATTTATTACCAATTTCGCCTCTATTTTATTTTTATCCAAGAAAAACCGATAGGTTACTTTTGAAAGTTATGCCGCCTAAATCCACCTCACGACAACAGGAAACTTTCCAAACATGGCCACGCGTTTTCCTTTAATACATCACTTTCTTATACGGACTCAATGAATCTAGCCCTATTCTAGAACTCATGCATACATCTTTGACCACCGAATCAATCGCGATTAATCCCGGAAAGAGTTTCCATTTTTCGGTGGGACTAGAGTTAAGGTAATCGGCCCAAATCTTCAATATTATAAACACATTATCTAAGTCCCTAGAAGACTGTCGCCCCCAAACTACACTCAACTGCGATACACTTCGTGCAAACCCGGCCTCATTATTGTTGCGCTGCATTATTATCATTTTTTTAATAAGAACTAGTAAAGGAATCAACTCGGTTTGTATATAAAAGAATTAACAGTCAACTTATTCAGTGGGTTAGACACTTGTCCCAGTGGAAGGGACCGGTGCACGTAAGCTTGAGGGCGCTGATTCGACTTTCGCTCAGGCCGGTTTTGGACGATTTTTTAGGCTAAATAAATTTTTATTATTATTATTATCTTATTTTACTTAATTAAACCATTTAAAAATTAACTTAAATAATAGATAATTTATTATTATTCTTTTTTAAGTAATAACTCATTAATACTAACATAAATAAATAATTAGGTTATTACATCTAAAAAAATGAATTTGCAACCATAAATAATAGGAATATTATAATTTATTTAACAATGTCGTTATGTGGTATTTGAATATCTAGGATAACCGTTTCGTTTGTTCGTTCGCCTTCTCAACTTTTACTCGTACGTTATTTTTCAAGGAATCGCAAACGCACCTACTGTGAGTGAATCTTACAACTTCCCTTTTTGTTATACGTTTTGGGGTGTATCATGTATCGTATATTACATTTACAAGAATTAAATTCGTGCAGACCCCCTTATGTGAAGTATATGTGTTACATGTGGATTGTTGTTTATCACTTGGTGCATTTCATTCACGTTGGACATCACATCATTATAGGCTCATCTGTTCCTCATTACCTATGAGCGGAACGTGACGTTGTCAACATACGAGGCGACCTCCGTTTGATTGAGCTTAGATCTTGCAGCTAGAGGTGTACAAATCGTTTTTTTTTTTTAAAACCGGTTTTCGGTTTTTTTTGGTTACGAAAAAAACCGGTTATTGAATAACCGGTTTCGGTTAATAACCGGTTTTGTAGAAATTACTAACCGGTAATAACCTGTTTTATTTATAACCGAATAATTTGAAAAAACCGGTTTAAAAACCGGTAAAAACCCGGAATAAAAACCGGTTGAATAACCGGTTGGCTGAACATTAATTTTTTTTTATTTTCTTGGTTTATTTTTTTATGGCCGAAAATGAAGTATTGTAATATAAAAAGTTAACTACGAAAATCTAAAAATTTAAATAATAATATGATTAACTTTTGAAACAAACGATTGTTACATAACGGTGAACCGTGGAAGTACGAACGATAAACGAAACAAATTAAGTGCGTAAACTTAAAATATTAATCCGCAAGAACGTCCACCAACTTTATTTTAGGATCATATAATATATCTTGAGCCTCGTTTAGTCTTCTTCGCTCGAACACGAAGTTGAACTATTGCGAAGGAATTCATCCAATGCGGCTTCTTCGTCGGTCATTGGGGTTGTCAATTCGGCTTGGACCTCGTCCTCGTATACTTCGCCTTCGTATCCAATTCATCCTCGAGTGTGCGTATGTGTTGACATCTCTCCGCCACATCCAAGTAATCTTTCAAGCAAATCGACATCTCAACCACCTTTGCTGTTAGTCGAGTCCTCCTTATCGAGATCACCCTGCCACTAATAGAAAAAGCACTTTCCGAAGCTACCGTGGAAGCTTGGACCGTTAGTAAATCTTGGGCCATTGTGGCTAAGATCGAAAATTGATCTTCCTTACTTTTCCACCAAGCGAAGGCTTATCAAAAATTTTAAATTCTTGTGAAGTCATTGTTTGTAGAAAGTTCGACCCACCATACTGACCAAGTTCGCTACTAGTGGTGTTACCACGATACATTTGACTCACTCATCAAACAATTGGTTATAAACATACAAATTTGGTCTTCCATACTAGAAGAACCTTCGCCGAAAGCGGCATTTCTCATCGACTCGTGAATGTGTGACGTGGTTGCACTATATTTTGTTACATAAACGTCATACATTTTTGAAAGTTGATCGTTGAAACGAATTTTTGCGGCTTCACCAAAGTTAGGGTCTCGATCGGTGTTTAAATTCTACTCGTTTGCAATTTTTTCAATCAAAGACGCGGTACCAAAAACGTTAAAGCAAGGGTTTAAAGCGACGGCACAAGTGAAAACCGTCGGTAGTTCGCTAAAATATTTTCTTAGTTTTTCCTTCATTGTTTCCGCCATATCACAATATGGCCTACCTCTAACCGACATCTCGTTTATTTTAAACACATTTTAAACAAATTGTGAAGCACCAAAGAACTTGTAGGATAATAAACCCCCGGTAAAGTTTTTGTTGATGTTTTGAAAACTTGAAGCAATTGTGTAACCGTTTCAATAGTAACCCAACCCGATGGGTAGTAAGGCGAAACCTTCCTACGACTAACAAGAGTTATGAAATTCTATTAAACTTTCTTTTTGCAAAATAGTTTTTTCAAACATGGTGCAAGTCGAGTTCCATCTATGAGCAACGTCCCAATTGGGTCGTAAGCATATTCGACCCGCTTCTTTACACATTTTTTTTATATTTTGAATGTCTATGTGTGTGACTATATATATGACATAACAATTTTTGGAAAACTTCCTTTTGTGGTTCAATAATCCTTTAAACCGATCTTGAACGGCGAAATTAATGATGTGTGCAATACATCGACTATGGAAAAAATACCTTCACAAATCGGTTTGTATTTTAATTTTAAGTGCATTACAAAAACCGTATTGTTTGAGGCGTTGTCAAAAGATATTGAAAAAATCTTGTTTTCCAATTTGTATGTTGTAATACATTTGTCGATTGCTTTATAAATAGCTTCATCGGTGTGAGAGTAATCAAATAATTTAAACAAAATTGTGCGTTTCATCATTTGCCACGTCGACGGTTCAATCCAATGGGCGGTGACACAAATATATGAGTCGGGTTAACCGTGTGGTACGGATCAAACATCGCTAGTCAAGTTAACACCGGTTTCTAGTTTTTCAAAATCAGAAATTAATTCTTGTTTAGCATTTTTCCACTATTTCAAACAATCTCTCCTAAGAGTAGCACGACTTACATGGGTATATCGTGGTTGGGGAGTTCTTTGAACCATTTTTGTGTAGCGTTGGTTGTCGAAATGGTTGAACGGCAAACTTTCTTGGATTACAAACTTCGCCATTTCCACCCTAGCTATTTCGTAATTGTAGGCAACAAAGAAGCGCCTTCACTTGCCATGGAGGCTTGACCACTAGCGGGTTGTTGTTTTAATGCCTTGCAAAACGGTTTTTCGATGTGTTATCTCAACGTGGTGTTTGCGGTTTCGGCGTAGAAACCATTACAATGGTGACAACGCGCTTTTTTCTCCCATTGGCCATCTCGCACAAATTGAAATGTGACCAAACTTCGGGGTTGCGCTTCATTGGAATAACACGAACCACCGTATCGGTTGTAGACTCGCCATGTTGACCGAATCATGAGCACTAGAACTTTCCATGCTTTCTTACGAATTTTTGAACAAAATTATGAGCGATTTTAAGAGTTTTTGAAGGTTTAGAGAATGGTGTGATTGAACCTAAACACCCCCAACCCTTTTATACTAGTTGTATATGATTTCTAGCCCCAAAAAACTCCAAAAGAAACGGTGAAAAGCCACTCAAACGGTCATATGACCGTTTTCTTCGAACTGGACCGGTTTTACCGGTTTTTAATAGCCGTTAGAAACCGATTTTTAAAACAGGTTTTTTATAGCCGTTAATAACCGGTTTTTGTAACCGGTTATAATATACGTTTTCGGTTAACCGGTTAATAACCGGTTTTTTCTATTAATCGGTTTTATATTCGGTTTTTTAATTTACCGATTTTATAACCGGTCTTGGAACGAAAAGGTGTAACCGGGTTCAAACCGGTGCAACCGGTTAATAACCGGTCCGGTTGTAAAAAAAACGGTTTCGGTTGCGTAACCGGTTTTTTTGTACATCTCTACTTGTAGCACACCGCAATACCGTGCAACATGTATACATTTATTGGAATCATTACATTTAATTGATTTATTGTTTGAGGTTGTTTTTATGAGCTTTAATTTATGACATGCAACATACTTACTTACATTGGTTGATGCACGCTTTTCTCAATAAACTAAATTTAAACATATTATTGTTATAATAATAATAAGGTTCGCTCGCCAACCTTTGTTGACCCAAAAACATTTTTATACAAGATACAGGTAAACAGGTACGAAGAGAAGATTGGACATAGGATGGGCCTTAGTTAACAAGAAACGGATTAGTGCAATATATTTGTTATAAACATCGTCATGTGTTTGTAATTGTTTATGTGAATTTTTGTATTGTGAGATACTTGATATGAATTAATGAATATTTAAAACAAGTAATAGCAAGTCATAAGCTCTCGAGTTAAGCCAGTCATACTTCGATCACCTATTCCGCTATGGGTCGGGTGTGACATAAATAAATAAGTAGATTAATATTTTGTTACTAATATATAAGTGAGTGATACGCAACATTCTTTGGAAACTCGTATATTACAAAGGTTGAACATCAAAAAAAGAAATATATATTATAAACATTTTAATTAATTATTATAAATGTATTACAAACCCGTATATTACATGGTTTGACGTTATTTGGAATCGTTAATTAGTTAATTATTAAAAAAATATCTTTAATTAAATATTAAAAAGTTAATTTTTAGCTGTAATATATAACAAATCCATTGCACGGTAATACAATTAATAACGTATTTCAATTAAATATACTCATTGCTCCTTGTGTTATATTGATACGTTAATATTTGTGCGTAAATATTATAAATATGTAAATTAACTTTAGGGTACTATACAACCCGTGTATTGATTTGTAACTAATTAAACTTTTTTTAACCTTTTTAAAGTGAAGTGATATTCATGTATTAGTTAATTGTTAAAAAAGATAAAAAAATATATAATTAACTTTTTTAGGTTAAAGAAGAGAATGTCATATGAAATTAATTGAAATCATTTATTAGAATTTAGATTATTAATATACACACGAATTAGTAATTTGATGTAACGTCGAACTCAATGAAATGCATTTGAAATGAATTTATGACATGGGTTATGAGTTGGAAAAAAAAAAGAATATAAGTGCAAGCACTTGTAGAGAGAGAATGAAGTTTGTAATAATGAGATCGTAAATAAAGAAAAAGAAAGAGAAAACGAGTGAATAAGTAGGAGATGATGCAGTGATATTTTTTGCAAGAATCTAATACAATATGTAAGCACCTTTTAACTTATCTGATTGGTTGACATGATCTCGATGGATTAGAGCCTATGAGTTTTCCGGTAACAATTTTCATATTTATAGATTTATTATTAAGTTTTTGAACTATGATCCTTTATCTCGGATAGATGTTAGGATGTTGACTCCGTCAAAATGGAAGTGTTAAAAGTTAGACACAACCCAATGGTATATACAAATTCTTAGAAGAATTCTTGCCACATCACTAGACAATAAATTATATTTTCTCTTTCTTCGATAATTACTTATTTACTCACTAATTCATTTCTCTCTCCTTAAGTGCTTATTCAGAAGTTGGTCAGATATGTGCCTCTGAATGGTTAAGCATCATGCTGGCTCTTAATAAGTTTAGCACTTAATGGTTTAGATCTCTTATTATTCAACACTTATTCAGAATGGTTAAGCATTTAATGGTTTAGATCTCTTATTAACCATTCATTTCTCTGAATGGTTTAAGCATCATGCTGGCTCTTAATATTTTCTATTTCTTCATTAATTACCTATTTACTCATAATCCATTTCTCTCTCCTTAAGTGCTTATTCAGAAGTTGGTCAGATATGTGCCTCTGAATGTTAAGCATCATCTGGCTCTTAATAAGTTTAGCACTTAATGGTTTAGATCTCTTATTAGTTCAACACTTACTTATTCAGAAGTTGTCAAACAACCCCTAATGTTCTTTTTATTTATCTCAAGTTGATGCATTCGAGCCTTTAAACATCTATAGAATTCCGGACCACGCAATGAACCGTAGCTTTTATTGCAACATGTGTATATGATGCAATATTGATTGTGAGGTTATGACTCTTTTAGGTTTATATAAATCCATTTTAGAATTCCCTATAATAACACAAGTAAAAAAGGTAAATAACAAATCGTAACAATTTTTAGACATCACTTGTTATATCAAATGCCAAAATATTATACAAAAGTCAAATAGGATCACCAAAAACACATGAAAATCTTAACCGACTATCCAAATATGTTAAACATCTAAACTACTTCTTACATTAACCTAGACGTTTTGGATGTATGTTTGGTACGCATTTAGCGTTTTCGGAACCGGTCCGGTACCGTAGTGTTATTTACCGGTTTTTATCTTTAAATGTCGGTCGGTATTGATACTGGTACCGAACCATATCGTATCGGGTATTTTCAGTACCGAAATTTTTGGTACCGGTTTTTACCAAGCTTATTCCTAATTTAAAACTAGAAATGAACAATAAACATAGATGGTAATAAGAACATCTAGGATAAGGAAGCCTAAAAGCACACACAAAAAAAAACCCATGTCTCATCAGCTAATACATCACAAAACCACCTACTCTTAAAAACACCAAAACTCACCCAATAAAAAAAACCAAAAAACATTCAAAAACATTAACATATCATCGCCACTTTTTAAAAAATTAATACCCAACCTCAGTGGCGGACCCATGATTTTTTTTTCCAATGGGGTCCATTTTTCGGTGTTCAAAATTTTCTTAGCAAAACGTTAAATTTTCGGGTCGGTCCTCATCCGGGGTCGGGTTAGACGAGGTTTGAACTCATAACCTCTTGTTAGTAAAGAGGGGGGTTTACGTGCACAAGCTTTCCTATTTTTTCTATGGTGTCCACTTAATTGTATTTATGCATTCCTTATAAAATTTATTATACCAGAACTACTAATTTAAAAAAAAAAACACCGTGTCCGAGGACCTCGACCCATTTAATGTGGGTCCGCCCCTGCAACCCCACTCACCCACCATTGCCATATGATCCACCCTTATTCCTTTTTTTTATGTTTTTGTATAAAAACAACACCTAAAAGTGGGTAGCAAAACATACCACACAAAAGGAAATACAAGTAAAAATGTCACATAGGCATATGGTAACATTAAAACCTACGTTTTTGGTGGTGCTCTAATTGGTTTTGATATTGAAATTGAGGGAGTTCTAATATCATTCAAGTGGTTTCAATAACTTCAGGATGTTTAGACCAAAACCGATACGCCGAGCAGGGCACGTCATAAATTTGTAGCATCTCATATTCATACATACCATATTTTATACGAAAAAGTTCACTACTTCGGTTTTTGTTACTTGAATGAAGACATATCATGAGATCATCATGAATTTTATCCATCCAAGCTTTTTTAATTGTGAATGCACAACCTAATAAGCTTGGTTACGGTGCTGAAACCAACTACGAGATCGTTCAGTTTTAGATGGTGTTTGGTTCACCTAACATTTTAGAAGGAATTGAAATATGTGAAATCAACTGGAATTTGAAAGAGCTAAAGTTAATATTGATTAAATTATTCGGCGTGTAACTTTTAAATTTATAAACACAATTAGAATATGAAATTTTTATAATGACAAAATTACCTTTAATATTCCCTCACATCTATGCATTAGTGTCCTCTTCGTAATCTTCAATCGTCTCACCTCTCCCATTTAATTATTTTATGTTCACAAATTTCAAGCCCCAACTATGAAACTCAAATAATACATAATTATATTGTTTTGAGCTATATTTAACTAGGATCAAATTCACGGTTAATCAACCATCGCCGACTCGTTATAACTATCAAAACTGAATAACCAAAACTGCCATAACCAATTGGTTATGGTAATCCATTAACTGACATTTTGATTATAGTTATGATTTTGGACAAAACCGACTCATACACACCCCTAAATATGACTATTTTTACTATATGTATATATATTATATACAAATTTAGGTAGGTTGTTGATATATCAACAGTGCATTTTTTCATTGTCTTTTAGTGTTTTTGTAAGGTGGGTTGCATATTCATTCTATCAAGTTTGTATGGGTCACTTTTGGCCCTTGAAGTTTTGTGTTTTTTTTTTGTCTTTAAGTTCAAGTTTTGTTCGGTATAAAGTTGAGTTGTTTAAGTTATTCGCTAGTCCGCGGTATGGGTTTGCATTTGTCTTTGCCTATGTTTTATATCATGTGACGTTTTGTTTTGTATCAATCTTATATCCAATTTTAATCGTCATTTTCTTACTACTTAGCACAGTTTTACAAACCCAACCCAAAACGTCAAGGTTAAAACTTAGTATGGTTTTACAAACTTCAAGCCCCCAACATCAGGGTTAAACACCAGTTCTATGAAATATGAATAAACACTAAACTTGATAGTTCATTTGACCTACACAACACACGAGGGTCAATATAGTCTTTAAACCCTCATACGATTGGTGATAGTTCACCCTCAGGCCTCAACTCATACGGAGATGAAATTAAAGTCTATTCAAAATCGTAATAACAAATAAACAATTCATATTTCGAAATTGATTTACAGACTACCAAATCTGATCAGAGGAACAAATCTCCGGCGAATCTCCGTCAGTTATCTTTCCTGATTTTCCGGGGAGTTCGTGAATGGAAGCGATCAGGAAGCAGGCAACGAAGCTTCGAGAACAGGTTGCCAGACAACAACAGGTACAAACTTTGCTCTATCTGACCTCTGATTCGGTTACTCCAGCGAATTTCCGTTCATATCAATGTCAATATTCTTCACTAACAGTTTATTTAGCGAAGATCTAATATGAGAAACTGATTTGTTCTTTCATTTTATGTAATTATAGTTCCGATAAAGCTATATACACTTTAGGTTTGACATCAAATTAGCTCGTTTCTTAGCCTAGAAGACTTATGTTACTGGATTGGTTAATTTAGATGATTTACTTTAATCTTAGGCTGAATTTTTTTGATTTAATTTTTGGCTCAACGTCATAGGCTGAAATGCTTGATCAGTGGAATTGGAATTAGAATCTCTGTAGGAATTGAATTTTGGAATTTAGGTGTGTTCGTTTCACATAATTGGATGGAATCTGGATTGAATTGGAATGTGGCTTTCGTTCCTTATGTTATTGTTCAATTCTAATTCCTTCTTTTGTTGAAATGAACAACATAAGAAATGAAATCTACATTCCAAGTCCATCCAGATTCCATTTCATTATGTGAAACGAACAGTACTTAGTGTTTACTGTTTGGAAAAAAACTGTTTGTGCATTTCATGTTTATAGGACCTGCGTAATTTTCAAATTTATAGGCGTTTGGCAGTTGGTTTTTTATTTTTTTCAACTACATATGTTCTGTTAGATAGTCCGTAGTCGTAATGGTTATGCTGTTATATTTTTAGAAGCTATAGTTGATCACAAATGTTGATTTACTTCTGTTTTATTACTTGTTTTGAGAAGGAAGTGGTATTATAAATTCTGCTATGGGAAGTGTTGGAACAAATGTGACGTGTATATCTACTATCTAGTATCAGTACTTTACAAATGTTATCAGTATATCTAGTATCAGTAATTTCATAGGTACCAAACTGCATGGTTCTGTCATAGATACAATATTAATGTATAATTCCATTGCAAATGTGAATATACATACATTCATAGACATGTATACATAAATGTATGTGTCAACACATGTTTGTATGCTTGTTTATTTTACTAAAATTTTGATTGGTTAATTGTCTGGTTAAGCCATTGCTTAAGGTCTACTTTCTTAGAACACCAATTACTTAACTACTAGACCTAAGTACATAACATATTTATAGTATAATATGGTTCCAGTTTCTCTCATTTAGTTATAGTCACCAATCAACAATTTAACATAATAACATAAGCTAACCATTGAAAGATAATGACTTTGATGACAGTAACCATTTGCATTCTCTTAACATCGATAACTATCAGTCTATTAGTGAAAGTCAAAAAAAGCGTTAACCATCACCATATGATCAACCTCAAGCTTCTAAGTACTTCATAACAGCTTATGGATAACGTGCTCAAAAACTCTATTGTTTGTTTACTGATTTGATATGACACTTCCTAATCACAATGCATGATTATAAACTAAAAATATGTTTCCATTTCAGGCGGTTTTCAAGCAGTTTGGTGGTGGCGGTTATGGAGGTTCAGATAATATAGTGACTGATGAAGCAGAACTCATGCTTCACCAGAAACTCGAGCGGCTTTACATATCTACACGTGCTGCCAAGGTTACTTCCCTCATGTATTTGTAGAGTATGCTTCATATGTAGGGGCTGCGAATGAACCGAAGAACACGAACACGAACAAGGCCTTGACCGTGTTTGTTAAGGAAATATATGTGTTCACGAATTGTTCATGATCACTTACCGAACAAGAGTTTATGTTTGTGTTCGTTTGTTAAGGAAATGAAATTCGTGTTCGTTTGTTAATTTTAGACAATGAACGTTCAGGAACACAAACTAATGTTCATGAACACAAATTAAAACAAACGGAACACAATCAAGCATTCATGAACGTAATATATATATAATACACTAATACTTGTTAAGTATTTTATTTGTCGGAGTTTTGAAGTATTTAAATAAAATATAAAAAGTAAAAACACTAATGAACTATTGAACACAGACGAACACGTTACTGAAAATTCACGAACATAAATGAACGAACGCGGTCTCCCGTTCATGTTCGTTCATTTAACTAAACAAACGAAATTTCTTGTTCGTGTTGATTCATTTATTAAATGAACAAACACGAACGGACTTTTCACTAAATGAATTACGAGCTGTTCACTAAACATCATCATCATCATCATCATACTCAGTAAATCCCACCTATAGCAAAGCTAAGGTAGGGTTAAGGAGGGTAGATGTAGACACCTTACCTCTACCCCATAGGGATAGAGAGGCTGCTTCCAATGAGACCCCTGCTCGTTCAGTTCATTTGCAGCCTTTTCATATGTGAAGTATAATCATATTAAGTAACAATATTGATAAGTTGTATAACCTTAACCAGCAGTTCTAACGTAAACCATCAACATAAGTATTAATATGTTATTCTGAAGATGAAATTAAAATTTTACATTTTGCCCAATCTGCTGGGTTTTTACTTCTCAGCATTTTCAAAGAGACATTGTCCGTGGCGTTGAAGGATATATAGTCACTGGTTCCAAACAAGTTGAAATAGGCAAGTTTGTCATACTTTCCTCCAGTAATTCGGTTCGGTTTCGGTTATTAGCATTAACCGAAATCGTAAATGAATTCATTGGTTAATTGGGTTGGTTTATTCAGTTAATTTGTCGGTTTATGGTTCGTTTTGGTTTATTAACCAAACCAAACAAGGGATAATTTTTTTACTTAGAAATACATGTAATGGATGTATAAATACATGAAATAGATGTATAAATACATGAAATGGAAATATAAATAAATGAAATAGAGGTATAAATACATGAAATGGTAGTATAAAACATGAAATGGAGGTATAAATGCTAGAAATATATGAAAATATAATGGTTCGGTTCGGTTAACCGATGGTACAAAAGAATAACCGATAACCGATTTTCGGTTAATTTCGGTTCGGGTTCGGTTAATAGTTCGGTTATTGCTTACCCTACTTTCCAGTTTTCGTTGAATTTCAAGATATATAAGCATAATAGCTTTTGCAAATGTGATCTTTTGGCAGGAACTAAATTATCAGAAGATAGCAGAAAATATGGTACAGAGAATACATGCACTAGTGGAAGTACACTATCACGAGCCGCAGTCAACTTTTCACGAGCGCGTGTCCAGATGGAAAAGGAACGAGGAAATCTACTTAAATCTTTCGGGACACAGGTGTGGAGCAAATTTTTATTTTCTCCTTACAAAAGAAATTATTATTTCATATTTTCCTTGCAAATTTCTTTCGCTTAAATTTGTAGGTTGCAGAGCCATTGAGAGCAATGGTAATGGGAGCTCCACTTGAAGATGCTAGACATCTTGCTCAACGTTATGACAGAATGCGACAAGAAGCAGAGGCACAGGTGTTTAATTTGTAAATCAAAATCTTTGGAATTCAAGTTTTGTTTGATATTCAATATTAAATATTAAATATTGATAGGTTATTGAAGTTTCTAAACGACAAGCGAAAGTGATAGATGGAAGCGGGAATCCCGAGCTGTTTTCGAGACTTGAAGCAGCGGAAGCGAAATTACAAGATCTGAAGTCGAACATGGCAGTATTGGGAAAGGAAGCTGCATCAGCAATGGCTGCAGTTGAAGCTCAACAGCAAAACATGACACTGCAAAGACTTATTTCCATGGTAAAACTTTTCCACTTGATGGTTTATATAATTTTCACATGTTAATATGTTATGATATGTTACCTGAAACAAGAATTTTGATAGATTGAATCGGAACGTGCTTACCACCAGAAGGTTATTCAGATTCTTGATCATCTTGAAGGGGAGGTAAGCAGTTGTCGTATCACCCTTCACATTTACACGTCTTTTTTTCTTGACATTGGCACATGAAGAGATTTTATGTGTACTATGGATTGTATACACACACATGCATTTGCGCATGGTTAAAGAGTAAAAAGTAGTTGCAATGTCGCCTATGCCTTTTGCTGTTCATGCCAAGCAATTTACAAGCGTAGGCCTAACCCTTTTTTCTCCATTATGATAAAGAACCATCTTAATACTTTAAAGAGGGTGTGCATATATATAATGACTTTAAAAAGGGGGTTATGTGTTGTGATATTTGAATGATAATGATATTATCATGTAAGTGTGACTCTGTGCACTAAAGAGAAGTAGGTTAGTGATAGAAAACTGTTAGGAAGTGAGTAGAGTTAGGGGTGTTCAAAAAGCTCACCCTTCACTTGGAAAAAAGCTCGGCTCGAATAAAGCTCGACTGTAAACAAGCCGGCTCGGCTCGATTTGTAGCCGAGCTTGAGCTAGGCCTGGCTTGGCTCGTGACCCGCGGCTCGAATTATTTTATTTTATATGGATTAATTTTAATATTAATTTTAAATGTATTAAAATAAAAAAAAATTATGTGAGAGGGGGTTGAAGTTTTAACATTATATGTTATTAATATTTGTAAAAAAAAATAAACAAGCCGGCTCAATTTGGCTCGACTAACACTATAAACGAGCCGAGCTGGCTTGTTTAAGTTTGAGCTCGAGCTCAACCTGGCTCGGCTCAGTTGCAGCCCTAAGTGGAGTGGTTTAATTCATGAGTTAAAAAGGTATTGACGGTAATTGGAGTGAGTATTTTGCACATAAACTGCATTTATTATTCAACACAAAAGGAAACAGACTTGTGTATCAAGTTGCTTTGGGCTAGGACCAAAATGACCAAAAATTTGGGCAGAACATGATCCAATCGTCCAAACATTTTTTTGACTGAAATCTAATACCTAAAGTAGCTGGTAGGTTGCTCACACAAAGACTGAGTGCCATATGTCTGGTTTAAATACCAAGTGCTTCAAGGTATGATCCTAGGCAATCTTGCCGGGCAAATATTTGATAACGTCTTAATTGAAGTTCCGGTTCTAAGAGCGTAGATCCTGGGTGTCTTTTTTTTTTTTTTTTTTTTTCTATCAATGGTATGGAAATTTAACATGCAGGAGGTGAATGCAATGCTGATTTTAGTTTTCAGTTATAATTAAAAAAAAATCTTGGTGGGCAAACTAGAGTGTCCTATATTTGGTGTAGATATTGGCACCAATCTTTTACTACCTGGGTCAATCCTTGAATGTTTTTTTATCTTTTTTTAGCATCTAAAAATGAACTTCAAAGTTTATTATGCTAAGGTAGTGTTTGGTTTTATGGGTGTTGGTGTTCAATTTTTTGTCAGCATCCAAGGATTAACCTGAAAATCTAGTATACAAATACCTAAGGTAGTGTTTGGTTAATAATTATGGGAACAAAGGAATAACTTTCATTTCTCATAGAAGTGTTTGGTTAATGGGTTTGGGCATTGTATCAAACCTATATATTTTTGGCGTACTCAAACCCACCAAGGGATCTGGGTTTAGAAATCCATTCCGATTCCCATTCTGTCTATTATAAAACCCATACCCATACTCATTCCTAGCTACAAACCAAACACCCCGTAACTTGTAATTTACCCATTCTCTAGTTATGTATTTAGTTTTTTAATCTTACTTGGTGGAAGTCTATCCTAAGTGAGTTGTAATTTTTGTTTCCAAGCATATATTTTCAATGTTAAATCAATTATGTTTAATGACATCGTTTGTGAATTATTAGATGGCATCGGAGCGCCAACGAATCGAAGCAGCTCCTCCTCCAACCATGGAAACATCTCCACCTCCACCCCACCCCCGTCATACGAAGAAGTGAATACTAAAAACATGCCTACCTCTCCAACGCAAAATGGTTCTAATTATGACGTGGATTACTTTTTAGGAGAGGTAAGTTTACTGCTAATGTGTCCTTTTTAACTAACTTATATTTTAGTTTTACAGCTAAATCATTTCTAAAACGCAGGCTATGTTCACATATAATGCGGTCTCTGACGTGGAGCTCAGTTTATCATCCGGTGATTATGTTGTTATCAGAAAGGTATGCAACTCGCATATATTTTGTATTGTTGTGATTATTGTTCTGATTTTTGTATTGTTAATGTTTATAGGTGTCCAATAATGGTTGGGCAGAAGGTGAGTGTAAAGGGAAAGCAGGATGGTTTCCGTTTGAATACATTGAACGACGTGAGCGTGTTCTTGCAAGCAAGGTTACTCAAGTGTTTTAAACTATGTTCAGTCTCTAGTTTACTTGCGTGTTTGTATGTATTTATGGACTTTGGATATAAAAAAGATGATTTGTTTTTGTTCTCAAAAGACATCCTTGTCTGCTCTTGTTCTGCTTTTGATTTTGTTGTAGGAGCTTCAACTTTTATAAACATTTGTATGTATAATATACTGTGGTTTCTATTTTTATATCCGCTTATTTTCCCTTGACAAATACCCACTTTGTTGTGTCATGATAATCTCATCAAAGATAAAGAGACCCCGCTTACCTATATGTGGACTCAAAATAAAATAGGCGTTGATAATACTTGCCTATATAATACAGTGTTAGAACTTATGAATAATGATTTAATTGTTGATCAGTTCTTGTTAAACATGATGGAAAAACATAGAGAAATACCTGTGACGGCAAACAGGCCAGCAGCCATGGAGTTCGACATCTTTGTCAGTGTGATCTGGTTCCTCCTTAGGGTGTAAGATTATGATGGTAAGAACTGAACTAGGGATGAATTTGGTTTAGGTTATGGAGACAGAGGTGGGGGGGCGGCTATGATGTTAAGGATGTTATTGTGAGTGTCTAACTCTTAACATCTCTGGTCATCTCCTTATATATACACCCAGAAGGAAACCCTAATTAGTTAATAAGGGTAATATGGTCCATCAACAATACCAACTATATATAATAGGATTAATTATTTTGATCAAATATAATATAAATGATTATAATGGCTACATGGTTAAATATTAAAATAATATATTTAATCTTACATTCTCCCACTTAGTCGAGTAATCATTTATCATGAGTATTAGAATAAGCTGATCTGGAGTTAATACTCATTTTAGCTTTAAACCAAGAACCGCAGCAGAGAAATACAGCCGTTGAATCATCATTCGACTTAGGATCCCCATTAGTCATACTACAGCCTCAATTTAAAACCTAACAGTTATGATCAAAATATGTAAATAAGCCCTTTAGCGTTTGAATTGTATTTATATTTATATTTGTCTATATGTCATTATACCGCAGAACATATGTTACGCAGACAATTTAACACAAATCAAACTGAGGAAATTTCATTAATTAAAACATAAGTAAGTACAATATGCTATTAAATAATGTCTTTATTAAATCCCATATTCGAAACATGTTCTTCGAAAACTTTAGGTGGAGACCTTTAGTCATCGGATCCGTAAGCATATTTTTAGTACTAATATACTCAATACAAAGATTATTTTCCTCAACTCGTTCACTGTACGAACAAGTATTTTGTATCGAGATATAAACCAGCTCCAGTCGAACTGTTATTGTTCGAGAAACTAACGACAGCTGAGTTATCACAGTAAAGCTTCAATGGTCTAGAAATGGAATTAACGATTTTGAGTCCAGTAATCAGATTTCTAATCAACATTCCATGACAGGTTGCGTTATAAACAGCAATGTATTCTGCCATCGTTGTGGAAGTTGAAGTTAACTGTTGTTTATGACTCTTCATGAGATAGGTACCGCCTGCTAACATAAAGATATAGCCCGAAGTGGATTTCCTGTCATCTTTGCATTTGGCAAAATCAGAATCAGAATAGCCTACCACTTCTAAATGATCATTCTTCTATAAGTCAGCTTATAGTCTTTCGTCCTTGCAGATATCTAAGTACTTTCTTAGCTGCTTTCCAGTGATCTAGGCCAGGATTAGTCTGATAAAGGCCTAGCATTCCAGCAATATAAGCGATATCTGGGCGAGTACAGACTTGAGCATACATCAGGCTCCCGACTACTGACGCATAAGGTATCTGGCTCATCTGCTCCTTTTCACCCTCTGTTGTCAGAATTGGAATGAACCGAAAACATCTCCCTTAACTATTGGAGCGACTGAGGGTTTGCACTGTTGCATGTTATAACGCGTAAGGACCCGATCTATGTAAGCCTTTTGGGACAATCCTAAGATCCCTTTGTGTCTGTCTTGGTGAATTTCGATGCCAATAACGTAAAAAGCATCTCCGAGATCCTTCATGTCGAAGTTATGCGAGAGTAACCGCTTCGACTCATGCAACATGCCTAAACTATTACTTGCCATAGAATATCATCTACGTAAAGGACAAGTATAGTAAAGTTGCTCCCACTCATCTTGAGGTAGGTGCATTGATCCACTTGATTCTTTATAAAACCTTGCCTCTTCATGACTTCGTCAAACTTAAGGTACCATTGACGTGATGCTTGTTTCAACCCGTAAATGGATTTCTTCAACTTACAGACTAGATGCTCCTGTCCTTCAGGTTAGCCTTCAGGTTGTTTCATGTAATATCTTCGTCTAAGTCTCCGTTAAGGTAAGCGGTTTTAACGTCCATTTGATGCAGCTCTAAATCAAAATGAGCTACTAGGGCCATAACGATCCTTAATGAATCTTTACGAGAGACAAGTGAAAATGTCTCTTGATAATCAATTCCCTCTTTCTGAGTGTAGCCCTTTGCAACCAATCTCGCTTTATAGCGTTCAACGTTCCCATTCGGATCTAGCTTTGTTTTGAATACCCATTTACATCCTACGGGTTTAACACCGTTGGGTAATTATACCAAATCCCAAACGTCATTTTTCTTCATGGATTCAAGCTCATCATTCAATGCTTTATTCCATTAAGAAGACTGATCACTACTAATGGCTTCATTATAAGAGATAGGATCATTGAGCTTTCCGGCATCCATTTCAATCAGATAGGTAACATAATCATCCCAATTAGTAGGCCTTCTTTTCCTGGATGACCTCCTGAGTTGATTATCGGGTTCAGCGATGTCTTGGTTCTGAGCGTTTAATGTGTCTTCGTTATGAGATATAATGGGTTCTGAGTGTGGAGGTAAATTTGGAGTTGGTGCAGTAGCTTCAGGTGCTGCATTGGGTACAAGAGGAGAAAACATAGTAATGGTAAGCGACGAATCTCCCCCCCCCCCGCGTCTTGTACTTCTTGCAATTCTTCGTAAGGGTTGGTACTACTCCCACTGACCTTAAAATCCTCCAGGAATGCGACACGCTTGGTTTCAACAATACGGGTGACATGGGAAGGACAATAGAAACAATAACCCTTAGAGTGACCAGGATACCCGATAAAGAAGCAGGTAACTGTTTTAGGGTCAAGTTTCTTTAGGAAAGGATTGTAAAGTTTCGCTTCAGCAATGCAACCCCATACTTTCATATATTTAAGACTCGGTTTCCTTCCTGTCCAAAGTTCATAAGGAGTTTTAGGGACAAACTTAGAAGGAACTATTGAGTATATGAACAGCTGCTTTTAACGCTTCAGTCCAGAGGAATAATGGTAAATTAGTGTTGGCTAACATACTACGCACCATGTTCATAAGGTACGATTTCTTCGTTCAGCGACATCATTCTGCTGAGGTGTACATGGCATGGTGTATTGGTTTACAATCCCCTGGCCTTACAAAACTCATAAAATGGACCAGGAGCTTGACCCACATCAGTATGTCTTCCATAATAGTCACGCCTCTATCTGATCTCACAACTTTAATTTTACGATCTAGTTGTTTTTCAACTTCAGTTTTATAATCTTTAAAAGTTGTAAGTGATTCAGATTTTTCCTTAATTAGATACAAGTACATGTAACGAGAATAATCATCAATGAAAGTGATAAATGAAGTATGTCCTATTATGCCAGCGATTTGGTAAGGACCACTAATGTCAGTATGAATGAGTTCTAATAAAATAGAGCTCCTAGTGGCACCTTTCTTATTCGCTAATGTCATTTTACCTTTAAGACACTTGACACATGTTCCAAAATCAGTAAAATCGAGAGGGGGTAAGACTTCATCCTTTATGAGCCAATTTAATCGTTCTCCTGAGATGTGGCCTAAACGTTGATGCCACAACATGGATGAAGTCTCTAAGTCTCGATTTTGTTTCATCTTTGTGAGTGATTCATTAATATTATATGACAACAAAGATTTGGAAAAATCATCATATAGTTCTAATCTATAGAGACCACCATCCAGAAAACCGGTACCATAAACCACATAATCATAGAGAATAGAGAGTTTGCAATGACCATGAGTAATATCAAAACCGTCCATGTCTAACTTTGGTCCTGATACAAGGTTCCGAGTTACCTCAGGAACATATAAAGTATCATAAAGTTTAATGCATAAACCAGTTTTCATAAATAATTGTAAAGTTCCTATGGCCTTCACTTCTAATTATCTATCATCCCCACTTTAAGTGTTCTTTGGTTTCTTCCCAGCCTCCGGATTGTAAGGAATCCCTGAGTAGAGTTAGTGACATGAGTCATAGCACCAGAATCAAACCACCAAGAATTAGCAGGAACATTAATATTATAGGACTCAAGTATCATGAAAAAATCATTACCTTTCTTAGCCAGCCACTCCTTAAAGTCAGGGCATTCCTTCTGCTTATGTCCTGTTTTTTTTACAGAACTTGCAGTAGGGTTTGCCTAAGGAGTTCTTAGAGCTGGAAGGCGCACTTGTATTAGGATTGGGCTTTTGGACTTTAGAAACATCCCTCCTTGGATAAGAGTTCTTCCTCTTCTTAGAGCTGGAGGTAGTAAAGTGTGCAACATCAGTAGTTCGATCCATCTTCATACGCTCCTCCTCCTGCACGCACATAGCGATCAGCTCACTCATCGACCATTTCTCTTTCTGAGTGTTGTAATTAATCTTAAATGTTTCATAGGACGAAGGAAGCGAAGTCATGATGAAATGAACAAGAAAACCATCACTAATCGCCATGTCTAATCCCTTGAGCTTATGGGCCATGTCGTTCATCATCATGATGTGTTCACGGATGCCGCTCCTCCCATCATACTTAGTCGTCACCAGCTTGAGGTAAGAGTACTAGCGTGTGCTTTAGACGTTCCCTTGAACTGTTCCTCCACAGAAGCCAAATAGGTTTTAGCGTCTTCAGAATCAGGAATGGCTCCTCGAATTGCATTGCTTATGGACTGCTTCATGAACATGAGAGACATGCGGTTACACCTAGTCCATTTTTCATGAGCCAGCTGCTCAGCAGCGGTACTCTGAGGAGTAAGGTCTTCAGTCTTATTCTCTCTTAGGGCGTAGTCAAAATCCAGCAAAGCAAGAGTAAGCATGAGAGAGTCTTTCCATGCAGCAAAGTTATCACCAGTCAACGGTGGAATCCCGCAATTGGGCGCTGATAGTGAAAATAACATGAGCAAATCATGATACTAAGAAAAGAAGTCTTAATGTGATCTAAGGGCAAGTAATTCTAAGGAAGGCATAAGTAATGACCATTTTAATTATGAAGCTGTGATATTGTCTATTACTAACATCAAAATAATAGACATAGTTAAGAAATTCTACTTAAATGAAGACAAATCAGCTTTGGCCAGAAGTGTAATCATCTAAGTATGTGTGCAAAGTAATTGTGACAAATCAGCTTTGGCCAGAAATGAGACTATAACTTTAATTAAGCACTTGTTAAGTATGCTAGACATAAATGAATTAGATCAGCTTTGGCCAGAAATAAGACATTCACGTATATAATGCACAATTAACATAGCTTTTGTAATACTTGAACAATAAATAGATGCATCAAATCACCTTTGGGTAGAAGTGATACATCAAAAGCTCATTCAAGTTAAGCTATTTGGTTGGTAAAAAGTTATCTTATTATAATTAATTAAGTATTTACAAAACCATTTATTTAATAGCAAACCCCCTGTTAGCGCGGATCGAACTATAGAAAAATGGCTCTGTTGTTTTAGATATTGATTCTTTTTTTTTGTATTTGTGATTACCATCTGTATGATAAAATTAAACAACCAGCGTGATTCTGAATGGATTTACATACAAAGACAAATTTATGATGACGTTTATTTTGGAGTAGAATGTGTAGTGGATGTTTAATTGACATATTGAAAGAAAAAAACAAGATCTTTTGCTAATTTTATAGGTGATTGATATGGAACATGCTTATAGGTTTTCACTGAAATGCTATTAATGAGAAACTATTAAGTTAAGGTGCTGTCATGTGCTTGTTTGATGTTCATGTAGACAGAAATGTTAAATTGTAAAACATGCTTTGGTGAGATACTATCATTGAGCTATAGAAAAAGTTCCATGAGATGCTTACAAAAGATTCTCTTGTTACTAATGTTCTTTATGAGATTATTTTTGTCCTTTCAAACATTTCTATGATTCTTAATTGTAATGACCGAGTTGAATCTTGATATCAAATTTCAGCATCGGTGTTCTTTATCTTTTAATTGTAATGACCGAGCTGCAACTTAGTTCACAAAAATAGCCTAATTTAGTAATGAGATTTCGGATAAAAGCTTGGATTTTGGATGAAACTCGGATTAGTCCGAGATAGACATCTCGAATGAGTTTCGGATTAGTCCGAGATGGGCATTTCGGATGAGTTTCGGATTAGTCCGAGATGGGCATTTCGGATGAGTTCCGGATTAGTCCGAGATAGGCATCTCGGATGAGTTCCGGATTAGTCGGAGATAGGCATTTCGGCTGAGTTCCGGATTAGTCCGAGTAAGTCACCTCGGATAAGACTCATGTTAGTCCGAGTTAGTCATCTCGGATGAGACTCATGTTAGTCCGAGTTAGTCATCTCGGATGAGACTCATTTTATCTTTGTTAATTTCTGCTGGTATAAATGGCTCTGTTGTTTTAGATATTGATTCTTTTTTTTGGTATTTGTGATTACCAACTGTATGATAAAATTACCCAATCAGCGTGATTCTGAATTGATTTACATACAAAGACAAATTTATGATGACGTTTATTTTGGAGTAGAATGTGTAGTGGATGTTTAATTGACATATTGAAAGAAAAAACAAGATCTTTTGCTAATTTTATAGGTGATTGATATGGAACATGCTTATAGGTTTTCACTGAAATGATATTAATGAGAAACTATTAAGTTAAGGTGTTGTCATGTACTTGTTTGATGTTCATGTAGACAAAAATGTTAAATTGTAAAACATGCTTTGGTGAGATACTGTCATTGAGCTATAGAAAAGTTCCATCATTTAACTCCATATAAGAAGTTGTGGGTTAAAGAAAGATGGCTTAAAACAAGTTTGGTCCAGATCATTTGAGTTTGGGCTACAGGCCTGTCGGCTCCAATACAACACTAAACACTACCCGTTCTTTTCATTTCTTGTTTCTCTAAAGCCGAATCTTCCTTCAACATGTTCGCTTTTGAGGTGCGATTCCCAATGATTTTATGCAATCTTATCTGCTTCTTGTAAAAAATTAGAACCATCTTTGATTTTTTAAATCTTATTTTATCTTTGTTAATTTCTGCTGGTATAAATGGCTCTGTTGTTTTAGATATTGATTCTTTTTTTTGGTATTTGTGATTACCAACTGTATTATAAAATTACTAAATCAACGTGATTTTGAATGGATTTACATACAAAGACAAATTTATGATGACGTTTATTTTGGAGTTGAATGTGTAGTGGATGTTTAATTGACATATTGAAAGAAAAAAACGAGATCTTTTGCTAATTTTATAGGTGATTGATATGGAACATGCTTATAGGTTTTCACTGAAATGATATTAATGAGAAACTATTAAGTTCAGGTGCTGTCATGTGCTTGTTTGATGTTTATGTAGATAGAAATGTTAAATTGTAAAACATGCTTTGGTGAGATACTGTCATTGAGCTATAGAAAAAGTTCCATCAGATGCTTACAAAATATTCTCTTGTTACTAATGTTATTTATGAGATTATTTTTGTCCTTTCAAACATTTCTATTGATTCTTAATTGTAATGACCGAGTTGAATCTTGATATCGAATTTCAGCATTGGTGTTCTTTATCTTTTAATTGTAATGACCGAGCTGAAATTTAGTTCACAAAAATAGCCTAATTTAGTAATGAGATTTCGGATAAAAGCTTGGATTTCGGATGAAACTCGGATTTGTCTGCCTAATTTAGTAATGAGATTTCGGATAAAAGCTTGGATTTCGGATGAAACTCGGATTTGTCTGAGATAGACATCTCGGATGAGTTTCGGATTAGTCCGAGATGGGCTTTCGGATGAGTTCCGGATTAGTCCAAGATGGGCATTTCGGATGAGTTCCGGATTAGTCCGAGATAGGCATCTCGGATGAGTTCCGGATTAGTCCTAGATAGGCATTTCGGATGTTTTCCGGATTAGTCCGAGTTAGTTATCTCGGAACTCATGTTAGTCCGAGTTAGTCATCTCGGATGAGACTCATTTTATCTATGTTAATTTCTGCTGGTATAAATGGCTCTGTTGTTTTAGATATTGATTCTTTTTTTTTGGTATTTGTGATTACCAACTGTATTATAAAATTACCCAATCAGCGTGATTCTGAATGGATTTACATACAAAGATAAATTTATGATGACGTTTATTTTGGAGTAGAATGTGTAGTGGATGTTTAATTGACATATTGAAAGAAAAAACAAGATCTTTTGCTAATTTTATAGGTGATTGATATGGAACATGCTATAGGTTTTCACTGAAATGATATTAATGAGAAACTATTAAGTTAAGGTGCTGTCATGTACTTGTTTGATGTTCATGTAGACAAAAATGTTAAATTGTAAAACATGCTTTGGTGAGATACTGTCATTGAGCTATAGAAAAGTTCCATCATTTAACTCCATATAAGAAGTTGTGGGTTAAAGAAAGATGGCTTAAAACAAGTTTGGTCCAGATCATTTGAGTTTGGGCTACAGGCCTGTCGGCTCCAATACAACACTAAACACTACCCGTTCTTTTCATTTCTTGTTTCTCTAAAGCCGAATCTTCCTTCAACATGTTCGCTTTTGAGGTGCGATTCCCATTGATTTTATGCAATCTTATCTGCTTCTTGTAAAAAATTAGGACCATCTTTGATTTTTTAACTCTTATTTTATCTTTGTTAATTTCTGCTGGTATAAATGGCTCTGTTGTTTTAGATATTGATTCTTTTTTTTGGTATTTGTGATTACCAACTGTATGATAAAATTACTAAATCAACGTGATTTTGAATGGATTTACATACAAAGACAAATTTATGATGACGTTTATTTTGGAGTTGAATGTGTAGTGGATGTTTAATTGACATATTGAAAGAAAAAAACGAGATCTTTTGCTAATTTTATAGGTGATTGATATGGAACATGCTTATAGGTTTTCACTGAAATGATATTAATGAGAAACTATTAAGTTCAGGTGCTGTCATGTGCTTGTTTGATGTTTATGTAGATAGAAATGTTAAATTGTAAAACATGCTTTGGCGAGATACTGTCATTGAGCTATAGAAAAAGTTCCATCAGATGCTTACAAAATATTCTCTTGTTACTAATGTTATTTATGAGATTATTTTTGTCCTTTCAAACACTTCTATTGATTCTTAATTGTAATGACCGAGTTGAATCTTGATATCGAATTTCAGCATTGGTGTTCTTTATCTTTTAGTTGTAATGACCGAGCTGAAATTTAGTTCCCAAAAATAGCACAATTTAGTAATGAGATTTCGGATAAAAGCTTGGATTTTCGGATGAAACTCGGATCTGTCTGAGATAGACATCTCGGATGAGTTTCGGATTAGTCCGAGATGGGCTTTCGGATGAGTTCCGGATTAGTCCAAGATGGGCATTTCGGATGAGTTCCGGATTAGTCCGAGATAGGCATCTCGGATGAGTTCCGGATTAGTCCTAGATAGGCATTTCGGATGATTTCCGGATTAGTCCGAGTTAGTTATCTCGGATAAGACTCATGTTAGTCCGAGTTAGTCATCTCGGATGAGACTCATTTTATCTATGTTAATTTCTGCTGGTATAAATGGCTCTGTTGTTTTAGATATTGATTCTTTTTTTTTGGTATTTGTGATTACCAACTGTATTATAAAATTACCCAATCAGCGTGATTCTGAATGGATTTACATACAAAGATAAATTTATGATGACGTTTATTTTGGAGTAGAATGTGTGGTGGATGTTTAATTGACATATTGAAGAAAAAAACAAGATCTTTTGCTAATTTTATAGGTGATTGATATGGAACATGCTTATAGGTTTTCACTGAAATGATATTAATGAGAAACTATTAAGTTAAGGTGCTGTCATGTGCTTGTTTGATGTTCATGTAGACAAAAATGTTAAATTGTAAAATGCTTTGGTGAGATACTGTCATTGAGCTATAGAAAAGTTCCATCATTTAACTCCATATAAGAAGTTGTGGGTTAAAGAAAGATGGCTTAAAACAAGTTTGGTCCAGATCATTTGAGTTTGGGCTACAGGCCTGTCGGCTCCAATACAACACTAAACACTACCCTGTTCTTTTCATTTCTTGTTTCTCTAAAGCCGAATCTTCCTTCAACATGTTCGCTTTTGAGGTGCGATTCCCATTGATTTTATGCAATCTTATCTGCTTCTTGTAAAAAATTAGGACCATCTTTGATTTTTTAATCTTATTTTATCTTTGTTAATTTCTGCTGGTATAAATGGCTCTGTTGTTTTAGATATTGATTCTTTTTTTTGGTATTTGTGATTACCAACTGTATGATAAAATTACTAAATCAACGTGATTTTGAATGGATTTACATACAAAGACAAATTTATGATGACGTTTATTTTGGAGTTGAATGTGTAGTGGATGTTTAATTGACATATTGAAAGAAAAAAACGAGATCTTTTGCTAATTTTATAGGTGATTGATATGGAACATGCTTATAGGTTTTCACTGAAATGATATTAATGAGAAACTATTAAGTTCAGGTGCTGTCATGTGCTTGTTTGATGTTTATGTAGATAGAAATGTTAAATTGTAAAACATGCTTTGGCGAGATACTGTCATTGAGCTATAGAAAAAGTTCCATCAGATGCTTACAAAATATTCTCTTGTTACTAATGTTATTTATGAGATTATTTTTGTCCTTTCAAACACTTCTATTGATTCTTAATTGTAATGACCGAGTTGAATCTTGATATCGAATTTCAGCATTGGTGTTCTTTATCTTTTAGTTGTAATGACCGAGCTGAAATTTAGTTCCCAAAAATAGCACAATTTAGTAATGAGATTTCGGATAAAAGCTTGGATTTCGGATGAAACTCGGATCTGTCTGAGATAGACATCTCGGATGAGTTTCGGATTAGTCCGAGATGGGCTTTCGGATGAGTTCCGGATTAGTCCAAGATGGGCATTTCGGATGAGTTCCGGATTAGTCCGAGATAGGCATCTCGGATGAGTTCCGGATTAGTCCTAGATAGGCATTTCGGATGATTTCCGGATTAGTCCGAGTTAGTTATCTCGGATAAGACTCATGTTAGTCCGAGTTAGTCATCTCGGATGAGACTCATTTTATCTATGTTAATTTCTGCTGGTATAAATGGCTCTGTTGTTTTAGATATTGATTCTTTTTTTTTGGTATTTGTGATTACCAACTGTATTATAAAATTACCCAATCAGCGTGATTCTGAATGGATTTACATACAAAGATAAATTTATGAAGACGTTTATTTTGGAGTAGAATGTGTGGTGGATGTTTAATTGACATATTGAAAGAAAAAACAAGATCTTTTGCTAATTTTATAGGTGATTGATATGGAACATGCTTATAGGTTTTCACTGAAATGATATTAATGAGAAACTATTAAGTTAAGGTGCTGTCATGTGCTTGTTTGATGTTCATGTAGACAAAAATGTTAAATTGTAAAATGCTTTGGTGAGATACTGTCATTGAGCTATAGAAAAGTTCCATCATTTAACTCCATATAAGAAGTTGTGGGTTAAAGAAAGATGGCTTAAAACAAGTTTGGTCCAGATCATTTGAGTTTGGGCTACAGGCCTGTCGGCTCCAATACAACACTAAACACTACCCGTTCTTTTCATTTCTTGTTTCTCTAAAGCCGAATCTTCCTTCAACATGTTCGCTTTTGAGGTGCGATTCCCATTGATTTTATGCAATCTTATCTGCTTCTTGTAAAAAATTAGGACCATCTTTGATTTTTTAAATCTTATTTTATCTTTGTTAATTTCTGCTGGTATAAATGGCTCTGTTGTTTTAGATATTGATTCTTTTTTTTGGTATTTGTGATTACCAACTGTATGATAAAATTACTAAATCAACGTGATTTTGAATGGATTTACATACAAAGACAAATTTATGATGACGTTTATTTTGGAGTTGAATGTGTAGTGGATGTTTAATTGACATATTGAAAGAAAAAAACAAGATCTTTTGCTAATTTTATAGGTGATTGATATGGAACATGCTTATAGGTTTTCACTGAAATGATATTAATGAGAAACTATTAAGTTCAGGTGCTGTCATGTGCTTGTTTGATGTTTATGTAGATAGAAATTTAAATTGTAAAACATGCTTTGGTGAGATACTGTCATTGAGCTATAGAAAAAGTTCCATCAGATGCTTACAAAATATTCTCTTGTTACTAATGTTATTTATGAGATTATTTTTGTCCTTTCAAACATTTCTATTGATTCTTAATTATAATGTCCGAGTTGAATCTTGATATCGAATTTCAGCATTGGTGTTCTTTATCTTTTACTTGTAATGACCGAGCTGAAATTTAGTTCACAAAAATAGCCTAATTTATTAATGAGATTTCGGATAAAAGCTTGGATTTCGGATGAAACTCGGATTTGTCTGAGATAGACATCTCGGATGAGTTTCGGATTAGTCCGAGATGGGCTTTCGGATGAGTTCCGGATTAGTCCGAGATGGGCATTTCGGATGAGTTCCGGATTAGTCCGAGATACGCATCTCGGATGAGTTCCGGATTAGTCCTAGATAGGCATTTCGGATGATTTCCGGATTAGTCCGAGTTAGTTATCTCGGATAAGACTCATGTTAGTCCGAGTTAGTCATCTCGGATGAGACTCATTTTATCTATGTTAATTTCTGCTGGTATAAATGGCTCTGTTGTTTTAGATATTGATTCTTTTTTTTTGGTATTTGTGATTACCAACTGTATTATAAAATTACCCAATCAGCGTGATTCTGAATGGATTTACATACAAAGATAAATTTATGATGACGTTTATTTTGGAGTAGAATGTGTAGTGGATGTTTAATTGACATATTGAAAGAAAAAAACAAGATCTTTTGCTAATTTTATTGGTGATTGATATGGAACATGCTTATAGGTTTTCACTGAAATGATATTAATGAGAAACTATTAAGTTAAGGTGCTGTCATGTGCTTGTTTGATGTTCATGTAGACAGAAATGTTAAATTGCAAAACATGCTTTGGTGAGATACTGTCATTGAGCTATAGAAAAAGTTCCATCATTTAACTCCACATAAGAAGTTGTTGTGGGTTATAGAAAGATGGGCTTAAATCAGGTTTGGTCCTGTCACACCCCGGATTTCCAACCCGAAATCCATACTCCGGTGGGCCCGGGTGGGGAGTATCGTGACGTAAGTTGATAACATCATTGTCAATTAAACATAGCACAACGGAAGTCTTGGAGTAAATTACTATTACAAACCGAATTGTTCGAAATTTAAAATAATATATACAGGCTTGTAATAGAAGATCCACAGACGGATCATAAATGTACAAGAAATAATATAAAACAGACTTTAGGGCGTATTGTACCTGCAAACTTAGCCTTTGGACGATACGTTAGCTTTCGCTGGTAAATACACCCAACTGACTCATTTTGAAAACATTAAAATGATTTTAAGTGCAAAACGGCACAAAATATTTTATTAACTTGGGAAAGTTGACTTTGCAACCTTGTTAACAGATTTATATGTTTGTCAATACATACGGGGCCCAGTGCGAAAACCAAGACATGATTAAATACACACCACTTACGAACTCACGAAGGAGTTATCCCCAACGTCTTGGGTAATTTGCATATGAGCGTCTGTCAGGTGTATGCCTACACCCCGCGCTAAGGTCGTGGCCAATAACTAATGTATTGAGCCGAGGATATCCAGGACACGGTAATTTAACCCTCGATGTTTAAGTTATCAAACAAAACTGATTAAAACTGAATATGCGGATTTACTAGCTACAAACGGGCATTCGATTGATCCCATTTCGGACCAAGCGGTAATAATTTACCGTATCCCGAGCCCATATAGGGAAAATAAGTCGAGAGTATTTACCTGAGCTAGTCTTCTTTAGATTTTTAATAACTTAGCTGTATACAAAAGTACTTAAGTGTAGATATCATTTACCGGCAAGGCTCTAGTCTGGATTATGGCATAAGCTAACCAATTAAATACTATCGGTCTTTATTTAAGTCATCAACTTAGACCGACTAGCGTACATGATCAATACGTATAACGCTTGATTAAACGATGATCGGATAGAATGTAGTTTAAACCCGACAAGTACTTTGACTTGCATAATATGGGTAAACTATAAACATTCTGGATTTTGAACTTAGATGACAAGGTTAAACCCGTTTCGGTTAATTTTCGTAAAATAGTTATATATACTTAACCATACGCATAAAAGTGATATCGGGTAACCGGATAAGTCATGGACAAGTTCTATATGCCATTATATTTTAAATAAGTAAAAATATCAATAAGATATCAACTTATATGCCCAATAAGGTTTTAAAACGTAACTATGCCTCATAAGGGCATTTCGGTAATTATATACTGTATAAAAGGAATTTGAATATAATTTAAGTTTATAATCAAAAGTGTTCTGGAATAATAGTTTATTTATGATATAATATCAGTAGGATATTAATTATGTGTGTGTTTTATCTTTTATGACCAAACTATGCACCGAAGGGGGCATTTTGGTCATTTCACACATAGTTTATAAATTATTTGGGATTCTGAGTTCATATTGTAGACCTACTGTAAAAATGTTTAAAATAAGTTAATTATCAGTAGGTAACAAGTCTTAGTCCATTAATATGGTTTTAAGCCATACTATGCGCCGATACGACGCCTATGTCGTAAAATGACGATTTACGCGATGTTTAATGAAAACTGTTGTTACGGTCTGATTAAAATGTTTTAGATATGTTATTTAATATAACATATCAGTAGGTAAAAGATTTACCTTGAAAAGATATGATTAGAACCGTTTTATAAGCCATAGGGGCTTAATCGTCACTTACCGGCATAATACAAGGACTTGTATGAAAACTCAGTTTATAATTTGTTTTAAGATCCCAAATAATTCTACTTATAATATTATATCAGTAGAAAACTTATTTTCAAGTTCATTATCTTTAAAACCTTGTTTTATGCAAAAAAATGCATTTTAGTCAAAATGGCATAATTACGGAACTTGAGCATAAACTCAGAGAGTTATACTACATTATTATGATCATAATAAAACTTTAGATCAGTAGCTAACTAATCTATATCGGGTCAGAATTGAAAGTTAAAGCAGAAGTCAAACTTCACGACTTTCTGTTGCGAACCGAACTTAGAACTGAAATTGACGAGCCGAACATGTTTACACATGTTCTAATAATTATTACCAACTTGTTTAAGTGTCAAAACAGGTTTCATAACATATATAATATCAATTTATGATTTTTCCGAAAAATGAAATGTTTGACTTTTTTATATCAGAACTTTGACCCGTCAATTGGTCTAGCGAACGTGATCTTCAGGAGGTGCCCTTTATAGGGATTAACACCTACCTTATTACGATCACTTAGCCATGTTCGTTACGAACAATGGCTGGACCATAATGGTCTTAACCGAAAGTCAAGGCGTTTTCCGAAAAACGCTTGACTTTTGGCTATAAAAGCCTATAAACGAAAATGCACAAAGAGGGAACACTTACCAGTGATTCCTAGAGTGCAAAAGAACTATGTTGGATGCTCCTTTCACTTAGGAACTTCCAGAGGAGGGAGAAGAGATGAGAATGAGAAAGATGCAAGTTGGAATGGTGAACTTGAACACCTATTTATAGTTGGAGAACTCAAAGGAGGTGATGCCAGGTGTTTAGGGGTGTAAGAGGGAGCTTACAATTGTCCCAAAATGTGGCATAGCTGATTATAAGTCCATGGTTTCGAATTCATGGTTTTGGAGTTTTGTTTGGGAGCCAAGCAAAACTTTCTGCAGCAGAGGCTCTCTCGCGCCCCACGAGAGACACAGACCAAGTCTCTGGCGGCCCGCGACCGCCCCTTAGCCAGTTTCACTTTTGACACTTTTAACCCCTTAACTTATTAAAGCATCTAAAAACCTTCTAAAACACCCTTTTGGCATATTTAGCCCTCCGTAGTTAATACTTGGCATACACGGGATTACGCTCGGACATTGTCGAGCTCTCGGTTCGTTAAAAGGTCACTCAGAGGTATAAATTAACATGTTGACACTTTTAATCCCTCCATTATCCAACTTTCATATATTAATGGATTTAATCACTCTCGTCCAACAAACGAGACATATGAGAGTTAGGACTTTATAAAGGATCACTCAGAGGCTCAGTATAAGCATGTTGACTCTGATGTCACTCAGAGGCTAGGCATGTTGACACAACGGTCACTCAGAGGCTATGTTTTATGCATGACGACACTAATGGTCATTCAGAGGCTAGGTTTTATGCATGACGACACTAATGGTCATTCAGAGGCTAGGTTTATGCATGTTTACACCAGGAAGTCATTCAGAGGCTCAATTTGAGCATGTTGTCACTTTTAATCCATATTAGTCTTTAATAGACTATATTAAAAATACAACACGTTTCACTATACCATTGGACACGATTTTACAGGATGTTATAGGTCCGGATCATTTGAGTTTGGGCTACAGGCCTGTCGGCTCCAATACAACACCAAACCCTACCCATTCTTTTCATTTCTTGTTTCTCTACAGCCGAATCTTCCTTCAACATCTTCGCTTTTGAGGTGCGATTTCCATTGATTTTATGCAATCTTATCTGCTTCTTGTAAACAATTAGGACCATCTTTGATTTTTTAAATCTTATTTTATCTTTGTTAATTTCTGCTAGTATAAATGGCACTGTCGTTTTAGATATTGATTCTTTTTTTTGTTATTTGTGATAACCAACAATATGATAAAATTACCCAATCAGCGTGATTCTGAATGGATTTACATACAAAGACAAATTTATGATGACGTTTATTTTGGAGTAGAATGTGTAGTGGATGTTTAATTGACATATTGAAAGAAAAAAACAAGATCTTTTGCTAATTTTATAGGTGATTGATATGGAACAGCTTATAGGTTTTCACTAAAATGATATTAATGAGAAACTATTAAGTTAAGGTTCTGTCATGTGCTTGTTTGATATTCATGTAGACAGAAATGTTAAATTGTAAAACATGCTTTGGTGAGATACTGTCATTGACCTATAGAAAAAGTTCCATCAGATGCTTACAAAAGATTCTGTTGTTACTAATGTTATTTATGAGATTATTTTTGTCCTTTCAAACATTTCTATTAATTCTTAATTCTAATGACCGAGTTGAATCTTGATATCGAATTTCAGCATCGGTGTTCTTTATCTTTTAATTGTAATGTCCGAGCTGAAATTTTGTTCACAAAAATAGCCTAATTTAGTAATGAGATTTCGGAAAAAAATCTTGGATTTCAGATGAAACTCGATTAGTCCGAGATATACATCTCGGATGAGTTTCGGATTAGTCCGAGATGGGCATTTCGGATGGTTCCGGACTAGTATAAGATGGGCATTTCGGATGAGTTCCGGATTAGTTCGAGATAGGCATCTCGGGTGAGTTCCGGATTAGTCCGAGATGGGCATTTCGGATGAGTTCCAGATTAGTCCGAGATAGGCATCTCGGATGAGTTCCAGATTAGTCCGAGCTAGGCATTTCGGATGAGTTCCAGATTAGTCCGAGTTAGTCATCTCGGATGAGACTCATGTTAGTCCGAGTTAGTCATCTCGGATGAGACTCATGTTAGTCCGAGTTAGTCATCTCGGATGGGACTCATTTTATCTTTCTTAATTTCTGCTGGTATATATGGCTGTGTTGTTTTAGATATTGATTCTTTTTTTTGGTATTTGTGATTACCAACTGTATTATAAAATTACCCAATCAGCGTGATTCTGAATGGATTTACATACAAAGCCAAATTTGTGATGACGTTTATTTTGGATGTAGAATGTGTAGGTGGATGTTTAATTGAAATATTGAAAGAAAAAAACAAGATCTTTTGCTAATTTTATAGGTGATTGATATGGAACATGTTTATAGGTTTTCACTGAAATGATATTAATGAGAAACTATTAAGTTAAGCTGCTGTCATGTGCTTGTTTGATGTTCATGTAGACAGAATGTTAAATTACTGTCATTGAGCTATAGAAAAAGTTCCATCATTTAACTCCATATAAGAAGTTGTTGTGGGTTAAAGAAAGATGGGCTTAAAACAGGTTTGGTCCAGATCATTTGAGTTTGGGCTACAGGCTTGTCGACTCGAATACAACACCAAACCCTACCCGTTCGTTTCATTCTTGTTTCTCTACAGCTGAATCTTCCTTCAACATCTTCGCTTTTGAGGTGCGATTTCCATTGATTTTATGCAATCTTATCTGCTTCTTGTAAACAATTAGGACCATCTTTGATTTTTTAAATCTTATTTTATCTTTTTTTTTTAATTTTGCTGGTATAAATGCCTCTATTGTTTTGGATATTGATTCTTTTTTTTGGTAATTGTGGATTACCAACTGTATGATAAAATTACCCAATCAGCATGATTCTGAATGGATTTACATACAAAGACAAATTTATGATGATGTTTATTTTGGAGTAGAATGTGTAGTGGATGTTTAATTGACATACTGAAAGAAAAAAATCAAGATCTTTTGGTAATTTTATAGGTGATTGATATGGAACATGCTTATAGGTTTTCACTGAAAAGATATTAATGGGAAACTACTAAGTTAAGGTGTTGTCATGTGCTTGTTTGATGTTCATGTAGACAGAAATGTTAAATTGTAAAACATGCTTTGGTGAGATACTATCATTGAGCTATAGAAAAAGTTTCATCCGATGCTTACAAAAGATTCTGTTGTTACTAATGTTATTTATGAGATTATTTTTTCCTTTCAAACATTTCTGTTGATTCTTAATTGTAATGACCGAGTTGAATCTTGATATCGAATTTCAACATCGGTGTTCTTTATCTTTTAATTGTAACAACCGAGCTGAAATTTAGTTCACTAAAACAACCTAATTTAGTAATGAGATTTCAGATAAAAGCTTGGATATCGGATGAAACTCGGATTAGTCCGAGAGAGACATCTCGGATGAGTTTCGGATTAGTCCGAGATGGGCATTTAGGATGAGTTCCGGATTAGTCCGAGATGGGCATTTCGGATGCGTTCCGGATTAGTCCGAGATAGGCATCTCGGATGAGTTCTGGATTAGTCCAAGATGGGCATCTCGGATGAGACTCATGTTAGTCCGAGTTAGTTATCGGATGAGACTCATGTTAGTCCGAGTTTGTCATCTCGGATGAGACTCATTTTATCTTTGTTAATTTCCGGTGGTATAAATGGCTCTGTTGTTTTAGATATTGATTCTTTTTTTGGTATTTGTGATTACCAACTATATGACAAAATTACCCAATAAGCGTGATTCTGAATGGATTTACATACAAAGACAAATTTATGATGACGTTTATTTTGGAGTAGAATGTGTAGTGTATGTATTATTGACATATTGAAAGAAAAAAACAAGATCTTTTGCTAATTTTATAGGTGATTGATATGGAACATACTTATAGGTTTTTACTGAAATGATATTAATGAGAAACTATTAAGTTAAGGTGCTGTCATGTGCTTGTTTGATGTTCATGTAGACAGAAATGTTAAATTGTAAAACATGCTTTGGTGAGATACTGTCATTGAGCTATTGAAAAAGTTCCATCATTTAACTCCATATAAGAAGTTGTTGTGGGTTAAAGAAAGATGGGCTTAAAACAGGATGGAGTCCAGATCATTTGATTTTGGGCTACAGGCCTGTCGGCTCCAATACAACACCAAACCCTACCCGTACTTTTCATTTCTTGTTTCTCTACAGCCGAATATTCCTTCAATATCTTCGCTTTTGAGGTGCGATTTCCATTGACTTTATGCAATCTTATCTGCTTCTTGTTTACAATTGGGACCATCTTTGATTTTTTAAATCTTATTTTATCTTTTTTTTTAATTTTGCTGGTATAAATGGCTCTATTGTTTTGGATATTGATTCTTTTTTTGGTAATTGTGATTACCAACTGTATGATAAAATTACCCAATCAGCAAGATTCTGAATGGATTTACATACAAAGACAAATTTATGATGATGTTTATTTTGGAGTAGAATGTGTAGTGGATGTTTAATTGACATACTGAAAGAAAAAATCAAGATCTTTTGGTAATTTTATAGGTGATTGATATGGAACATGCTTGGTTTTCACTGAAAAGATATTAATGGGAAACTACTAAGTTAAGGTGTTGTCATGTGCTTGTTTGATGTTCATGTAGACAGAAATGTTAAATTGTAAAACATGCTTTGGTGAGATACTGTCATTGAGCTATAGAAAAAGTTTCATCCGATGCTTACAAAAGATTCTGTTGTTACTAATGTTATTTATGAGATTATTTTTTCCTTTCAAACATTTCTGTTGATTCTTAATTGTAATGACCGAGTTGAATCTTGATATCGAATTTCAACATCGGTGTTCTTTATCTTTTAATTGTAACAACCGAGCTGAAATTTAGTTCACTAAAACAACCTAATTTAGTAATGAGATTTCAGATAAAAGCTTGGATTTTGGATGAAACTCGGATTAGTCCGAGAGAGACATCTCGGATGAGTTTCGGATTAGTCCGAGATGGGCATTTAGGATGAGTTCCGGATTAGTCCGAGATGGGCATTTCGGATGCGTTCCGGATTAGTCCGAGATAGGCATCTCGGATGAGTTCTGGATTAGTCCAAGATGGGCATCTCGGATGAGACTCATGTTAGTCCGAGTTAGTTATCTCGGATGAGACTCATTTTATCTTTGTTAATTTCTGGTGGTATAAATGGCTCTGTTGTTTTAGATATTGATTCTTTTTTTGGTATTTGTGATTACCAACTATATGACAAAATTACCCAATAAGCGTGATTCTGAATGGATTTACATACAAAGACAAATTTATGATGACGTTTATTTTGGAGTAGAATGTGTAGTGTATGTGTTATTGACATATTAAAAGAAAAAAACAAGATCTTTTGCTAATTTTATAGGTGATTGATATGGAACATACTTATAGGTTTTTACTGAAATGATATTAATGAGAAACTATTAAGTTAAGGTGCTGTCATGTGCTTGTTTGATGTTCATGTAGACAGAAATGTTAAATTGTAAAACATGCTTTGGTGAGATACTGTCATTGAGTTATTGAAAAAGTTCCCTCATTTAACTCCATATAAGAAGTTGTTATGGCTTATAGAAAGATGGGCTTAAAACAGGATGGAGTCCAGATCATTTGATTTTGGGCTACAGGCCTGTCGGCTCCAATACAACACCAAACCCTACCCGTACTTTTCATTTCTTGTTTCTCTACAGCCGAATATTCCTTCAATATCTTCCCTTTTGAGGTGCGATTTCCATTGACTTTATGCAATCTTATCTGCTTCTTGTTTACAATTGGGACCATCTTTGATTTTTTAAATCTTATTTTATCTTTTTTTTTAATTTTGCTGGTACAAATGGCTCTATGTTTTGGATATTGATTCTTTTTTTTGGTATTTGTAATTACCAACTGTATGATAAAATTACCTAATCAGCGTGATTCTGAATGGATTTATAAACAAAGACAAATTTATGATGATGTTTATTTTGGAGTAGAATGTGTAGTGGATGTTTAATTGATATATTGAAAAAAAAAAAAACAGATCTTTTGGTAATTTTATAGGTGATTGATATGGAACATGCTTATAGTTTTTCACTGAAATGATATTAATGAGAAACTATTAAGTTAAGGTGCTGTCATGTGCTTGTTTGATGTTCATGTAGACAGAAATATTAAATTGTAAAACATGCTTTGGTGAGATACTGTCATTGAGCTATAGAAAAAGTTCCATCATTTAACTCCATATAAGAAGTTGTTGTGGGTTAAAGAAAGATGGGCTTAAACCAGGATTGGTCTAGATCCTTTGAGTTTGGGCTACAGGCCTGTCGGCTCCAATACAACACCAAACCCTACCCGTGCTTTTCATTTCTTGTTCCTCTACAGCCGAATCTTCCTTCAATATCTTCCCTTTTGAGGTACGATTTCCATTGATTTTATGCAATCTTATCTACTTCTTGTAAACAATTGGGACTATCTTTGATTTTTTAAATCTTATTTTATCTTTGTTAATTTCTGCTAGTATAAATCGCTCTGTAGTTTTAGATATTGATTCTTTTTTTTGGTATTTGTAATTACCAACTTTATGATAAAATTACCTAATCAGCGTGATTCTAAATGGATTTACATACAAAGACAAATTTATGATGACGTTTATTTTGGAGTAGAATGTGTAGTGGATGTTTAATTGACATAATTGAAAGAAAAAAACAGATCTTTTGCTAATTTTATAGGTGATTGATATGGAACATGCTTATAGTTTTTCACTGAAATGATATTAATGAGAAACTAATTAGGTTTAAGGTGCTGTCATGTGCTTGTTTGAGTTCATGTAGAGAGAAATGTTAAATAGTAAAACATGCTTTGGTGAGATACTATCTTCCTTCAACATCTTCGCTTTTGAGGTGCGATTTCCATTAATTTTATGCAATCTTATCTGCTTCTTGTAAACAATTAGGACCATCTTTGATTTTTTAAATCTTATTTTATCTTTGTTAATTTCTGCTGGTATAAATGGCTCTGTGTTTTAGATATTGATTCTTTTTTTTTGGTATTTGTGATTACCAACTGTATGATAAAATTACCCAATCAACGTGATTCTGAATGAATTTACATACAAAGACAAATTTATGTTGACGTTTATTTTGGAGTAGAATGTGTAGTGGATGTTTAATTGACATACTAAAAGAAAAAAAACAAGATCATTTTCTAATTTTATAGGTGATTGATATGGAACATGCTTATAGGTTTTCACTGAAAAGATATTAATGAGAAACTATTAAGTTAAGGTGCTGTCATGTGCTTGTTTGATGTTAATGTAGACAGAAATATTAAATTGTAAAACATGTTTTGGTGAGATACTTTCATCGAGCTATAGAAAAAGTTCCATGAGATGCTTACAAAATATTCTGTTGTTACTAATGTTATTTATGAGATTATTTTTCTCCTTTCAAACATTTCTATTGATTCTTAATTGTAATGACCGATTTGAATCTTGACATCGAATTTCAGCATCGGTGTTCTTTATCTTTTAATTGTAATGACCGAGCTGAAATTCAGTTCACAAAAATAGCCTAATTTAGTAATGAGATTTCGGATAAAAGCTTGGATTTCAGATGAAACTCGGATTTGTCCAAGATAGACATCTCGGATGAGTTTCGGATTAGTCCGAGATAAGCATTTAGGATGAGTTCCGGATTAGTCCGAGATGGGCATTTCGGATGAGTTTCGGATTAATCTGAGATAGGCATCTTGGATGAGTTCCCGATTAGTCCAAGATAGGCATTTCGGATGAGTTCCGGATTAGTCCGAGTTATCATCTCGGATAAGACTCATGTTAGTCTGAGTTAGTCATCTCGGACGAGACTCATGTTAGTCCGAGTTAGTAATCTCGGATGAGACTCATTTTATCTTTGTTAATTTCTGCTGGTATAAACGGCTCTGATGTTTTAGATATTGATTCTTTTTGGTATTCGTGATTACCAACTGTATGATAAAATTACCCAATCAGCGTGATTCTGAATGGATTTACATACAAAGACAAATTTATGATGATGTTTATTTTGGAGTAGAATGTGTAGTGGATGCTTAATTGACATATTGATAGAAAAAAACAAGATCTTTTCCTAATTTTATAGGTGATTGATATGGAACATGCTTATAGGTGTTCACTGAAATGATATTAATGAGAAACTATTAAGTTAAGGTGCTGTCATGTGCTTGTTGATGTTCATGTAGACAAAAATGTTAAATTGTAAAACATGCTTTGTTGAGATACTGTCGTTGAGCTATAGAAAAAGTTCCATCAGATACTTACAAAAGATTCTGTTGTTACTAATGTTATTTATGAGATTATTTTTGTCCTTTCAAACATTTCTATTATTCTTAATTGTAATGACCGAGTTGAATCTTGATATCGAATTTCAGCATTGGTGTTCTTTATCTTTTAATTATAATGACCGAGCTGAAATTTAGTTCACAAAAATAGCCTAATTAAGTAATGAGATTTCGGATAAAAGCTTGGATTTCAGATGAAACTCGGATTAGTCCGAGATATACATCTCGGATGAGTTTCGGATTAGTCCCAGATAGACATTTCGAATGAGTTCCGGATTAGTCCAAGATGGGCATTTCGGATGAGTTCCGGATTAGTCCGAGATAGGCATCTCGGATGAGTTCCGGATTAGTCCGATATAGGTATTTCGGATGAGTTACGGATAAGTCCAAGTTATCATCTCGGTTGAGACTCATTTTATCTTTGTTAATTTCTGCTGGTATAAATGGCTATGTTGTTTTAGATATTGATTCTTTTTTTTGGTATTTGTGATTATCAACTGTATGATAAAATTACCCAATCAGCGTGATTCTGAATGGATTTACGTACAAAGACAAATTTATGATGACGTTTATATTGGAGTAGAATGTCTAGTGGATGTTCAATTGACATATTGAAAGAAAAAAACAAGATCTTTTGCTAATTTTATAGGTGATTGATATGGAACAAGCTTATAGGTTTTCACTGAAATGATATTAATGAGAAACTATTAAGTTAAGGTGCTGTCATGTGCTTGTTTGATGTTCATGTAGACAAAATGTTACATTGTAAAACATGCATTGGTGAGATACCGTCATTGAGCTATAGAAAAAGTTCCATCATTTAACTCCATATAAGAAGTTGTTGTGGGTTAATGAAAGATGGGCTTAAAATAGGTTTGGTCCAGATCATTTGAGTTTGGGCTACAGGCCAGTCGGCTCCAATACAACACCAAACCCTACCCGTTCTTTTCATTTCTTGTTTCTCTACAGCCGAATCTTCCTTCAACATCTTCGATTTTGTGGTGCGATTTCCATTGATTTTATGCAATCTTATCTGCTTCTTGTAAACAATTAGACCATCTTTGATTTTTTAAATCTTATTTTATCTTTGTTAATTTCTGCTGGTATAAATGGCTCTGTTGTTTTAGATATTGATTCTTTTTTTTGGTATTTGTGATTACCAACTGTATGATAAAATTACCCAATCAGGCGTGATTCTGAATGGATTTACATACAAAGACAAATTTATGATGACGTTTATTTGGAGTAGAATGTGATGGATGTTAATTGACATATTGAAAGAAAAAAACAAGATCTTTTGCTAATTTTATAGGTGATTGATATGGAACATGCTTATAGGTTTTCACTGAAATGATATTAATGAGAAACTATTAAGTTAAGGTGCTGTCATGTGCTTGTTTGATGTTCATGTAGACAGAAATGTTAAATTGTAAAACATGCTTTGGTGTGTTAGTGTCATTAAGCTATAGAAAAAGTTCCATCATTTAACTACATATAAGAAGTTGTTGTGGGTTAATGAAAGATGGGCTTAAAATAGGTTTGGTCCAGATCATTTGAGTTTGGGCTAAAGGCCTGTCAGCTCCAATACAACACCAAACCCTACCCGTTCTTTTCATTTCTTGTTTCTCTACAGCCGAATCTTCCTTCAACATCTTCGCTTTTGAGGTGCGATTTCCATTGATTTTATGCAATATTATCTGCTATCTTGTAAACAATTAAAATCATCTTTGATTTTTTAAATCTTATTTTATCTTTGTAATTTCTGCTGTATAAATGGCTCTATTGTTTTAGATATTGATTCTTTTTTTTTGGTATTTGTGATTACCAACTGTATGATAAAATTACCCAATCAGCGTGATTCTGAATGGATTACGTACAAAGACAAATTTATGATGACGTTTATATTGGAGTAGAATGTGTAGTGGATGTTCAATTGACATATTGAAAGAAAAAAACAAGATCTTTTGCTAATTTTATAGGTGATTGATATGGAACATGCTTATAGGTTTTCACTGAAATGATATTAATGAGAAACTATTAAGTTAAGGTGCTGTCATGTGCTTGTTTGATGTTCATGTAGACAGAAATGTTACATTGTAAAACACGCTTTGGTGAGATACCGTCATTGAGCTATAGAAAAAGTTCCATCATTTAACTCCATATAAGAAGTTGTTGTGGGTTAATGAAAGATGGGCTTAAAAAGGATTGGTCCAGATTATTTGAGTTTGGGCTACAGGCCAGTCGGCTCCAATACACACCAAACCCTACCCGTTCTTTTCATTTCTTGTTTCTCTACAGCCGAATCTTCCTTCAACATCTTCGCTTTTGTGGTGCGATTTCCATTGATTTTATTCAATCTTATCTGCTTCTTGTAAACAATTAGGACCATCTTTGATTTTTAAATTTATTTTATCTTTGTTAATTTCTGCTCGTATAAATGGCTCTGTTGTTTTAGATATTGATTCTTTTTTTTGGTATTTGTGATTACCAACTGTATGATAAAATTACCCAATCAGCTTGATTCTGAATGGATTTACATACAAAGACAAATTTATGATGACGTTTATTTTGGAGTAGAATGTAAGTGGATGTTTAATTGACATAGTGAAAGAAAAAAACAAGATCTTTTGTTTAATTTTATAGGTGATTGATATGGAACATGCTTATAGGTTTTCACTGAAATGATATTAATGAGAAACTATTAAGTTAAGGTCTGTCATGTGCTTGTTTGATGTTCATGTAGACAGAAATGTTAAATTGTAAAACATGCTTTGGTGAGTTTACTTCTTTAGCTATAGAAAAAGTTCCATCATTTAACACCATATAAGAAGTTGTTGTGGGTTAAAGAAAGATGGGCTTAAAACAGGTTTGGTCCAGATCATTTGAGTTTGGCTACAAGCCTGTCGCTCCAATACAACACCAAACCCTACCCGTTCTTTTCATTTATTGTTTCTCTACAGCCGAATCTTCCTTCAACATCTTCGCTTTTGAGGTGCGATTCCATTGATTTTATGCAATCTCCTCTGCTTCTTGTAAACAATTAGGACCATCTTTGATTTTTTAAATCTTATTTTATCTTTGTTAATTTCTGCTGGTATAAATGGCTCTGTTGTTTTAGATATTGATCTTTTTTTTGGTATTTGTGATTACCAACTGTATGATAAAATTACGCAATCAACGTGATTCTGAATGGATTTACATACAAAGACAAATTTATGATGACGTTTATTTTGTAGTCGAATGTTTAGTGGATGTTTAATTGACATATTGAAAGAAAAAATACAAGATTTTTTGCTAATTTTATATGTGATTGATATGGAACATGCTTATAGGTTTTCACTGATATGATATTAATGAAAAACTATTAAGTTAAGGTGCTGTCATGTGCTTGTTTGATGTTCATGTAGACAGAAATGTTAAATTGTAAAACATGCTTTGGTGAGATACAGTCATTGAGCTATAGAAAAAGTTCCATCCTCCATATAAGAAGTTGTTGTGGGTTAAAGAAAGATGGGCTTAAACAGTTTGGTCCATATCATTTGAGTTTGGGCTGCAGGCCTGTCGGCACCAATACAACACCAAACCCTACCCGTTCTTTTCATTTCTTGTTTCTCTACAACCGAATCTTCCTTCAACATCTTCGCTTTTGAGGTACGATTTCCATTGATTTTATGCAATCTTATCTACTTCTTGTAAACAATTGGGACCATCTTTGATTTTTTAAATCTTATTTTATCTTTGTTAATTTCTGCTAGTATAAATGGCTCTGTAGTTTTAGATATTGATTCTTTTTTTGGTATTTGTGATTACCAGCTGTATGATAAGCGTGATTCTTAATGGATTTACATACAAAGACAAATTTATGATGACGTTTATATTGGAGTAGAATGTGTAGTGGATGTTTAATTGACATATTGAAAGAGAAAAACAAGATCTTTTGCTAATTTTATGGGTTATTGATATGGAACATGCTTATAGGTTTTCACTGAAATGATATTAATGAGAAACTATTAAGTTAAGGTGTTGTCATGTGCTTGTTTGATGTTCATGTAGACAAAAATGTTAAATTGTAAAACATGCTTTGGTGAGATATTGTCTTTGAGCTATAGAAAAAGTTCCATCATTTAACACCATATAAGAAGTTGTTGTGGGTTAAAGAAAGATGGGCTTAAAAAGGTTTGGTCCAGATCATTTGAGTTTGGGCTACAAGCCTGTCGGCTACAATACAACACCAAACCCTACCCGTTCTTTTCATTTATTGTTTCTCTACAGCCGAATCTTCCTTCAACATCTTCGCTTTGAGGTCGATTCCATTGATTTATGCAATCTTACTACTTTGTAAACAATTAGACATCTTTGATTTTTTAAATCTTATTTTATCTTTGTTAATTTCTGCTGTATAAATGGCTCTGTTGTTTTAGGTATTGATTCTTTTTTTTATATTTGTGATTAACCAACTGTATCATAAAATTACCGAATCAGCGTGATTCTGAATTGATTTACATACAAAGACAAATTTATGATGACGTTTGTTTTGGAGTAGAATGTGTAGTGGATGTTTAATTGACATATTGAAAGAAAAAACAAGATCTTTTACTAATTTATAGGTGATTGATATGGAACATGCTTATAGTTTTTCACTGAAATGATATTAATGAGAAACTATTAAGTTAAGGTATTGTCATGTGCTTGTTTGATGTTCATGTAGACAGAAATGTTAAATTGTAAAACATGCTTTGGTGAGATACTGTCATTGAACTATAGAAAAAGTTTCATCATTTAACTCCATATAAGAAATTGTTGTGGGTTAAAGAAAGATGGGCTTAAAATAGGTTTGGTCCAGATCATTTGAGTTTGGGCTACTGACCTGTCGGCTCCAATACAACACCAAACCCTACCCGTTCTTTTCATTTCTTGTTTCTCTACAGCTGAATCTTCCTTCAACATCTTCGCTTTTGAGGTGCGATTTCCATTAAATTTTATGCAATCTTATCTGCTTCTTGTAAACAATTAGGACCATCTTTGATTTTTAAATCTTATTTTATCTTTGTTAATTTCATGCTGGTATAAATGGCTCTGTTGTTTTAGATATTAATTCTATTTTGGTATTTGTGATTACCAACTGTATGATAAAATTACCCAATCAGCGTGATTCTGAATGGATTTACATACAAAGACAAATTTATGATGACGTTTATGTCACACCCCGAGTTAGCATCACAGCTGGGCGTGAACTAAACTGTATCTTCATTTCACAGCGGAAGCAAACGGAGTGTAGGTCTCTTAAAAAGTGAATGCCCGCTAACTACTCGAATTCCCATGGGTTCCACTATTCCAACCGTGCCATACTTGTAATTATAACCTGAGAAAGAACATGCGAAAAATCAACATAAAGTTGGCGAGTTCATAGTTTGTTTGTCTTCGTTTCAAATGAGTCATAAAACATTTTAGCATTTTTCATTCGAAAACCGGTTTTTTGGGATCATAGTATCCCAAAGCACTTGAAATGTCATGTCTGTATAACAGTATTGAAATGTTTTCCATGTTGTTTGCAAATCCATGCATATAACTGTTATGTTTATAAACCAGTGATATAATGTTTTCTGTTATCTTTGTAAACCGGTGTTAAAATTGTAGTGTGTACTCTTCATATGGAATCTAAGGATCAATCAGTGTGTAGCTAATACACTGACCTATGTGCCACAAGTAAGTAACCAAAGCGAGACTTCTTTGACATCATTGGGATCACAAAAGCACTCCTAACCGTTAACTTACCAGGAGTGGAACGTGTCTCAAACTCGATAGATCTATACCTTTTGCACTTGGTCACTACGTGATTAATGGTTACTATTGTCATCATCCTACTTACGCACCGTGATCTGTTATAATCTAATCCCATAGCTACATACCAATTGTTATAAATCTGGGTTATAGGGCCTAGCCCATGTTTTCTTGTCATTGGCCTAGCCCATGTTATAAATAAATTTGGGGTCTCGCCCTCTAGTTGTGACTATGACAATCCTGTCACTAGTCATAAACTCATGCATGTTTCGAAAAAAAACTTTGTCTAGCTGTGAAAACCGGTAAGTTTAGCATAAACCTTTCGTAAACCATTTGAGTTTATTGAAATCTGTTTGTAACATGGTTTAGAAATATATGATTTTTGTTTATCGAAACATTGTATGCTTTCGCAAAACTTGCATGTCTTTACACCCCCGAAAACATTTATAAAAATGTAAAACGGTAAAAAGTGGGGGTTATGAACTCACCTTGATATCCTTGTGCAAAGCTAGTTAATGTGATTTCCATAGTGTTGTCTCCACACTTGACTTGCTAGCATGCAATCTAGTATTCCTAAAACGGAATAATTGTAAGTTTCTAAGAATGACGTAGCTATACTACGTGATACCGAGCTCTACCGAATCGTTACTCATACGATTCTATGAAATTGTTATTGTCTTAACTCGGTTAACCAACCAATGGTTTTCTTAGAAGCGATTCTGTTTTTCGAGTGACTTGAAATATATGTTTACATACAAACATGACTATATTTCATGAAGTCGTATTTAGTCGTCAAGTACGTCGACGGATAATAGTACGGCTCTACGTAGTTTTCCTAAGATGTATTGTATATATACTTGTAAATATATCAGTATAGATAATACATTTCGTATTCGCGCGATAGTCTTGCGGTATCGTGTCGCACTTCGTTTGGCGTTGAAATCGGATATAACAAATAGCATTTGAAGTTCCCGAACGTCGACGTTTGCAATAAATATCACTATATTTATTTTATAAAGTATTCAAGTCTCGACATTCTTATATATATAATTATATTTTTGTTATACGATTCCCGAATTCTAGACGCCTTTAATATATGATTTCCGAATTCCGTCGTTTGAAATAATTATACCCTTTATAATTGCCTCGTAAACGGGTTCGAAAAAGCTTGACGTGTCGAAATAAATATAAAAATATACTTATTCTTATATCTCATTCAAATAAATTATCGACGTTTGAAATTTAGTTTCCGAGTTTGACTTTTGAAGTAATATAAATTAATTATATTATTTATTTATAGTCGAATACCGAATCTTGTTGTCTTGTTATCGCGCTCGTTGAAATGTTATCGGCTCGATTGTCATAGATTTCAATAGCGTCGGTAAAATAAATATATCTATATTTATTTTATAATAGCCGTTTGAATTCGGACGTTTTATCTTTGAAATGAATGTGTTTCGTATTCTGTATTTTACGAAAATCGGGCAGAGTTTCCCCTGTTTTTGGACGATCCCGACAATACTAGTTCTCGATTTATTTATCAAGACACAATCTGCAATGTACACAAACAATATATATAATTTCTCGACGTGTTTCGAATATAATTTTCGACGATTTATAATTTCCGATTTATATATTTAACTAACGTCGGTTCGGTTTTTAACTAATGACTTTTACGCGAATACGTAGTCGGATGATTGCTAATTTTTTTTTAAATTTTGGCGATAGGTAATGGTTAACGGGTCTGTTTTGAGCTCGGTTTCGCGATAGTCAATATTAACATTTATATAACCAATATAAAAAATTTCGCTTCGTAATTAATTTTTACCGAGTCTTCGGTTGACCCGGTGACTGAGTTGACGTGTTTACTAGTTGACTGCATTGACCAGCAGTTGACCGCTTGACCGATAGTTGACCACAGTTGACTGGCAGTTGACCGAGTTTGACCGAACCCAAAACTGAACCGCGGCACAAAAAATGACCCAAAACTCTCTTGACCAGTTTTGACTCGTGTTGACCTGTTGACCACATTGAACCGAGCCTGAGAGTGTCCCGAACTTTAATTTCACCCAAGACGAAAGTGTCTCGTATGGACTCTACGGGTTACAAGGATCCCAAAAATATATTTTTCGTTGAAAACAGATGCCCGAAACCTCGCCAGAACCATGCCAGAAGTCAGAATTTCGCCGGAGAATAAAATTTCACGAAAACTTGCCGAAAGGTCTCTAAACACCCGATCTAAACATCCATGAAGTGAAAAGTCCAAAACGGGTTCGCCGGAGTTTGGCCGGAATGTCGTCCGAAGTTGCTCCGAGCTCAAACGGTTTCGAATCTGCTAAAACCAACATCACCACGCGATCCAGAATGTCAAAGATAGTCGAAAAAGTGTACTATTGGCCGGAAAACGTTCGCCGGAAAACCTCCATCGCCGCCGTCGGCTGGTGGCGTCGCCGCTGCGCCGCCGTGGTCGGCCGCTGCTAGTCGCCGGACTTCGGTGCCAGGAAATGTTTTCTAAGAGAGAGAGTAGAGAGAGTTTTAGAGTTAGAGAGAGAAAGTGATTGGTAAAATGAGAGAAAAATGGGGTGAAAAGGGTTTATATAGGTGGTTTTTGTGGGTTTGGGCCCAAGGCCCAAAAGCCCGTTTCTAGTGTTTTGAGTGGCCCGATCGCGTCTACGAGACCTGTTTTCAAACCCGAACTTTATGGAATGTCGTGTAATATCATTTTAGGTTTGAAAACATGTAAAAGGTGTCGCTATTCGATATTAATCGCGTTCGTTTGTCGGTTTCGTTAAAATGCGTAAAATGCTCCAGTTATCGTTTCTTGTCCGTTTTTCGATCCGATTTCGACTATGAATAATAAAATTCGATTATGAAGATAAGTATATCATAATATACTAATATCGAGGCGTAACTCGAGTCTGTTGCTTCCGTTTTGTTGTCGGTGCGGTCCTGCGAACGCGTTTTTCGTTCACGTAAGCGTTTTGTGACGTTCGAAGCATGATAATTCATCAAAATCATTAGTGTATGATAAATACAAGTACAAAATTAGTATTTTTAGATGTTGTCATTTTGTTCAGCATCAGTTCGCTTATCGTTCAATTTCGCGTTTAGTGTCTTCGATTATCGCCAAATCCGTAACGTGAAGCAAGTAAACGTTCCTAGGCTCTCCAGAGGCCTGATCGAGTTAATTTACATCCAATTACTTTTTTATGATGGTATTATTGTTTGTTATGCACTTGATACAACCGGAAACCGCCGGTTGTCACGTTTATTTTGGAGTAGAATGTGTAGTGGATCTTTAATTGACATATTGAAAGAAAAAAACAATATCTTTTGCTAATTTTATAGGTGATTGATATGGAACATGCTTATAGGTTTTCACTGAAATGATATTAATGAGAAACTATTAAGTGAAGGTGTTGTCATGTGCTTGTTTGATGTTCATGTAGACAGAAATGTTAAATTGTAAAACATGCTTTGGTGAGATACTATCATTGAGCTATAGAAAAAGTTCCATCATTTAACTCCATATAAGAAGTTGTTGTGGTTAAAGAAAGATGGACATAAAACAGGTTTGGTCCAGATCATTTGAGTTTGGGCTACAGGCTTATCGGATCCAATACAACACCAAACGCTACCAGTTCTTTTCATTTCTTGTTTCTCTATAGCCTAATCTTCCTTCAACATCTTTTCTTTTGAGGTGCGATTTCCATTGATTTTATGCAATCTTATCTGCTTCTTGTAAACAATTAGGACCATCTTTGATTTTTTAAATCTTATTTATCTTTGTTAATTTCTGCTGGTATAAATGGCTCTGTTGTTTTAGATATTGATTTTTTTTGGTATTTGTGATTACCAACTGTAGGATAAAATTACCCAGTCAGCGTGATTCTGAATGGATTTACATACAAAGACAAATTTATGATGACGTTTATGTCACACCCCGAGTTAGCCATCAGAGCTGGGCGTGAACTAAACTGGTATCTTTATTGCACAGCGGAAGCAAATGTAGTGCTAGGTCTCTTAAGAAGTGAATGCCCGCTAACTACTCGAATTCCCATGGGTTCCACTATTCCAACCGTGCCATACTTGTAATTATTACCTGAGAAAGAACATGCAAAAACTCAACATAAAGTTGGCCAGTTCATAGTTTGTTTGTTTTCGTTTCAAACGAGTCATAAAACATTTGAGCATTTTTCATTCAAAAACCGGTTTGTGGGATCATAGTATCCCAAAGCACTTGAAATATCATGTCTGTATAACAGTATTGAAATGTTTTCCATGTTGTTTGCAAATCCATGCATATAACTGTTATGTTTATAAACCGGTGATAAAATGTTTTCTGTTATCTTTGTAAACCGGTGTTGAAATCATAGTATGTAGTTTTCATATGGAATTTTAGGATCAATCATGTGTAGCTAATACACTGACCTATGTGCCATAAGTAAGTAACCAAAGCAAGACTTCTTTGACATCATTGGATCACAAAGTACTCCTAACCGTTAACTTACGAGGAGTGGAGCGTGTCCCAAACTCGATAGATCTATACCTTTTGCACCTTGGTCACTGTCACACCCTGACCCGCAGCGGAAATGGTAGTCGGGGCATGATTTGGGTTTTCATCAAAGCTCATGACATTTACTATAATAAAGTTTCATATTTGTTATTTCCAATTTAGTGGAAAAATTACAACAATCATACAGCACAACAATATTCAAGAACTCTTTATATTTCTTCTAAGGCAATTTCCTATGTGTTCCTTGCTTCAACATGTCCACCTGTATCATGTGTAAAAAAATAGGTGTTTGGTTCAACAAAAGTTGGCGAGTGAATCTTATTTAAACATTTAAACGAATTAGTTGTATTGGTTATTTAGATAAAAATGTGCATAAACCAAATATGAGTTATACATATGTAAATTTAACCACAACCACATAATATCAATTAATGCACACACACGCATATCAAATGATGAACAATGAGATCAAGGCTCAATCAAACAGAGCCATCTAATGAGGCACCTGATGCTCAACTCGTATCCCACGAGGAACTGATGGGCCTAATGAATGATTGCACGCAACTGACAAAAATGTAAGCACACAATACAACAAGTAACCTTTACATCACACGTTAGATCATATAATGGTAATAGCGTGAATAAACGAAATAAATGAAACGACACATGATACACCCCAAAACATGAATAAAAAGGGGAATTTATAAAGATTCACTCACAGTGGGTGCGTTTCTTTGGATTGATGACGAAGGCACACGAATTTAGGATTTAACCGACGAATGAAACTAACCTAAATAATAACGCAATAATTCGATAAATAAATAAGAGTTAATATTTTAATTAATGCTTTTATTAGATTTTTAGGTTATTTTTGTGGTATTTAATGGAGTTTTTTTAAACTTAAGAAATCTTGTTTTTAAGTGTTTGCAAATGATTTTTAATTAAAATATTAAAGTAAAAATAATAAATAAAATAATTAAAAAAAATTGGGATCTTGTCAGACCTAGGTCTGACCGGTTCTTTGTGCGCGGTTTAGGCAGCATGTGAGGTTCGAACTCGTAACCTCCCATATACGTGCACCAGCTCTACCAACTGAGCTACGTGTCTAACCCGAAATAATCCTTATTTTAATTATTCTTATATACTAGTTAGAATATTTCAGAAATTTATTTAATTAAAAAGATTTATTTTCTTCAAAATTGCATTCAGCCGCTGCCCTATACCCGTTTCGAACTCGTGACCTTTGACATATGTTGCACCCAGCCCTACCAACTGGGCTGGGTGGCTAACCCGGTTTGAACTATATTTTTATTACTTTTATATACTTACCCAGCTTTTTATTTTATTTATTAAAAAAAATTAACGGATTGGACCGCCACATGTAAAGGGACTCGAACCCGGGTATCTCTGTTCGTGTTGCACACAGTCCACCACTGGATTGTGTGTCTAACCCGGTATAAACTTAAATTTTAATTATACATATATACTATTCCAACTTCATCTTCTACATTGCAGTGACCCAGTACAACAACCCGACTTGTTTTAATCAACGATTTTTATAATTAAAACGATCTATTACTATTAATCGAGACAATTAAACAAAAAAGATTCAAGAATGTATTACCGAACAGGGGTGATCTCTTGCGAGATTCCGGCGATGAAACCAGCTTTTCCGGCGGTGAATTTTGAAGGCATGGATTGCAGGAAGTTTGAGATGAGTGTTGGTGTGTACTAACTGAGCTCTAAAGGTCCTATTTATAGTTCAAGACGAGGCTCGATTTCAGTTTCGATTTCAATCAAGGATCTTAAATGTCTTGATGGTTACGACAGTTGCAAGTTATTGATTCCTTTAATTGAATTCGGGCACATGATTTGGGTCAGTTACGAAGAGATAATTCAAAAAGAAAAACGGATTTGGTGTCTTGATGGATCTGGGCGGTTATCTTTTGAATATCATCACAAGTACATCGAGCATATAACAGATTTTCTTTATAGAGTTTAGCAAGTGTTATGGGTGTGGTGTAATGGTGTGTTTGGTGTATTGTTTCGGAGGAGACCCGGGTTCGATACCTGCGGTCTTCACTTTTTTTTATGATTTATTTTTATTATTTCATATTTATTTATTAACATTACTAATTTAACTTTATTACCTTAATTATTATTAAATACTAACGTTAATATAGTAAGTTTAAAACTCCCAACATAAAATGTGCAATGAATATCATACGCATATTTGAATTACAAAACGGAGCTGGTTTTAGACCGTTTTATGACAAATGTTACAGTCACTACGTGATTAATGGTTACTATTGTCATCATTCTACTTACGCACAGTGATATGTTATAATCTACTCCCATAGCTACATACCAATTGTTATAAATCTGTGTTATTGGGTCTAGCCCATGTTTTCTTGTCATTGGGCCTAGCCCATGTTTTCTTGTCATTGGGCCTAGCCCATGTTTTCTTGTCATTGGTCCTAGCCCATGTTATAAATAAAATTGGGGTCTCGCCCTCTAGTTGTGATATGACAATCCTGTCACTAGTCATAAAATTCATGCATGTTTCAAAAAAAACTTTGTCTAGCTGTGAAAACCGGTAAGTTTAGCATAAACCTTTCGTAAACCATTTGAGTTCATTGAAATCTATTTGTAACATGGTTTAAAAATATATGATTTTCGTTTATCGAACATTGTATGCTTTCGCAAAACTTGCATGTCTTTCCACCCCGAAAACATTTATAAAAATGTAAAACAGTAAAAAGTGGGGTTATGAACTCACCTTGATATCCTTGTGCAAAGCTAGCTTAATGTGATTTCCATAGTGTTGTCTCCACAACTTGACTTGCTAGCATGCAATCTAGTATATTCCTAAAACGGAATAACTTGTAAGTTTCTAAGAATGACGTAGCTATACTACGTGATACCGAGCTCTACCGAATCGTTACTCATACGATTCTATGAAATTGTTATTGTCTTAACTCGGTTAACCAACCTATGGTTTTCTTAAAAGCGATTCTGTTTTCGAGTGACTTGAAATATATGTTTACATATAAACATGGCTATATTTCATGAAGTCATATTTAGTCGTCATGTACGTCGACGGATAATAGTACGACTCTACGTAGTTTTCGTAAGATGTATTGTATATATACTTGTAAATATATCCGTATAGATAATACATTTCGTATTCGCGCGATAGTCTTGCGGCATTGTGTCGCACTTTGTTTGGCGTTGAAATCGGATATAACAAATAGCATTTGAAGTTCCCGAATCGTCGACGTTTGCAATAAATATCACTATATTTATTTTATAAAGTATTCAAGTCTCGACATTCGTATATATATAATTATATTTGTGTTATACGATTTCTGAATTCTAGACGCCTTAATATATGATTTCGAATTCCGTCGTTTGAAATAATTATACCCTTTATAATTGCCTCGTAAAAGGGTTCGAAAAAGCTTGACGTATCGAAATAAATATAAACAATATGCTTATTCTTATATCGTCGTTCGAATAAATTATCGACGTTGAAATTTAGTTTCCGAGTTTCGACGTTTGAAGTAATATAAATAATTATATTATTTATTTTATAGTCGAATACCGAATCTTGTTGTCTTGTAATTGCGCTCGTTGAAATGTTATCGGCTCGATTGTCATAGATTTCAATAGCGTCGGTAAAAATAAATATGTCACACCCCGGATTTCCAACCCGAAATCCATACACCGGTGGGCCCGGGTGGGGAGTATCGTGACGTCAGTTGATAACATCATTGTCAATTAAACACAGCACAACGGAAGTCTTGGAGTAAAATTACTAATATTCAAAATACAAAATAATATACAAGCTTTTAATAGAAGATCCACAGGCGGATCATAAAATCTAAATGGAAAGAATACAAAACAGACTTTAGGCAGATTTAGGATTTGCAAGATCCTCTATCACTACCGAGCAGCTTCCGGCCTATTTCGTATTGTACCTGCAGTTTAGCCTTTGGACGATACGTCAGCTTACGCTGGTAAATACACCCAACTGACTCATTTTGAAAACTTTAAAATAGTTTTAAGTGCAAAACGGCACAAAATCTTTTATTAACTTGGGAAAGTTGACCTTGCAACCTTGTATCAGATTCACATGTTTGTCAATACATACAGGCCTAGTACAGAAACCGACACATGATTAAATACACACCACTCAGGACTCACGAAGGAGTCATCCCAACCCTTGGGCATATTGCATATGAGCATCAAAAGGTTATGCCTACACCCCATGCTAAGGTCGTGGCCAATAACTAATGTATTGAGCCCAGGATATCCAGGACACGGTAATTTAACCCCCGATATTTAAGTTATCAAACAAAACTGATTAAAACGAAATATACGGGTTTACTAGCCACAAGCGGGCATTCGATTGACCCCATTTTGGACCAAGCGGTAATAATTTACCGTATCCCAAGCCCGTATAGGGAAAATAAGTCGAGAGTATTTACCTGAGCTAGTCTTCTTCTTTTATCTTTAAATAACTCAGCCGTATACAAAAGTACCAAGTGCAGATAGTCATTTACCGGGAAGGCTCTAGTCTGGATTATGGCATAAGCTAACCAATTAAACACTAACGGTCTTATAAACCGAATAGTGTACCTGATCATTACGTATAACGCTTGATTAAACGATGATCAGATTAGAATGTAGTTTAATCCCGACAAGTACTTGACTTGTATAATATGGGTAAACTATAAACATTCTAGATTTTGAAACTTAAATGACAAGGTTAAACCCGTTTCGGTTAAATTCCGTAAAATAGTTACATTATGACCATAATAGCGATATCGGGTAACCGGATAAGACATGGAAAGTTCTATATGCATTATACTTTAAATAAGTTAAGATATCAGTAGGATGTCATTATATGTGTAAATTAACTTTTATGACCAAATTATGCACCGAATGGGCATTTTGGTCATTTTACACATAGTTTATAAATTTATTTGAGATTCTGAGTTTATAACATGTACTTATTGTAAATATATTTAAATAAGTTTTAAAATCAGTATGTAACAAGTCTTGGTCCATTAATATGGTTTAAAAACCATACTATGCGCCGAGACGGAGCTTATGTCGTAAAATGACGTTTTATGCGATGTTTAATGAAAACTGACATTAGGGTCAGATTAAAATTTTAAAATATGTTATTTAATATAACATATTAGTAAGTAAACGATTTTCCTTGAAAAGATTCGATAAAAACTATTTTATAAACCACAAGGGCTAAAACCGTCATTTATCGACATAGTTTAAGGATTTGTTTGAAAACTCAGTTTATAACTTGTTTTAACATCCCAAATAATCCTACTTATAATATTACATCAGTAGAAAATTCATTTTCAAGTTTATTATTATTAAAACCTTGATTTATGTAAAAAGGGCATTTTGGCAAAGATGGCATAATTATGGAACTTGCGCATAAACTTGGATTCTGATTATGATCATGTGATATAACCTCAGAGGGTTATGCTACATTATATTATGATCATAATGCAACTTTAGATCAGTAGATAACTAATCTAAATCAGTTCAGAATCGAAAGTCAACGAAGAAGTCAAACTTCGTGACTTTCGGTTGCGAACCGACCCTAGAACTGAAATTGACGAGCCGAACATGTTCTTACATGTTCTAATAATTATTACCAACTTGTTTAAGTGTCAAAATAGGTTTCATAACATATATAAGATCAATTTATGATTTTTCCGAAAAATGGCTTGTTTACTTTTTATTTTCATTACTTTGACTGTCAATTGGTCTAGCAAACGTGATCTTCAGGAGGTGCCCTTTATAGGGACTAACACCTACCTTATTAGGATCACTTAGTCATGTTCATTTCGAACAATGGTTGGACCATAATGGTCTTAACCGAAAGTCAAAGCGTTTTACGAAAACGCTTGACTTTTGGCTATAAAAGCCTATAAACGAAAATGCAAGAGCAATGAACACTTACAAGAGGTTCCTACAATGCAAGAGAACTAAGTTGGATGCTCCTTTCAGCTAGGAACTTCCAGAGGAGGGAGAAGAGTTATGATTTAGAAAGGTGCAAGTTGGAATGAAGCACTTGAACACCCTATTTATAGTTGGAGAGCTCAAAGGAGGTGAAGCCATGTGTTTAGGGGTGTAAGAAGAAGCTTACAAGTGTCCCAAAACGTGGCATAGCAGTTTAGAGAAGCATCATAATGGTTTTGGAGTTTTGCTTGGAGACCAAACAAAACTTTCTGCAGCAGATACCCTCTGGCGGGCCGGGAGAGGCAGAAGCCCTGCCTCTTCGCCCCGCGAGCGCCCCAAAGGTAGTTTCAAACTTTGACACCTTAGCCCCTTAACTTATAAAATGTAGGTCCACCTGCGGATGGTGTTAAACAGTTCCTTGTTCATATGACACACACACAAGTGCGGAATCCAAGTGTGCATGCAACCAAAGCAAAGTAAAGAACAGGGGTAACCAAAGATTCACTATCTTGATTAATGATTGAGAACAAGTACAAATATATACACACAATGCTCGTATGACTCAAACAAACTTGCTGTGTTCTTGTGTCTTCGTCTTCAGAGATAACCAACTCAAAGGGTAACAAGCTCTCTGGGCTGACCAACTAGCTAGCTAACTTTCACGCGCAAGTCCACACTGACTGAAAGTGCATGTCAGCTTATACAGTGTCCGTCTAGATTCGTACGAAACACGACTCTAGACATACATAACACACTAATTCACACAAGACACATTCCAGAGATTTGGCACGAGACACTGTTTCGTACGAAATGCTATTTCATACGAAACAAGTAACACATTAGTTACTCAAATATTTCGTACGAATCATGTGATTCGTACTGGAAACTCTGACTCGCACATAATCCATTTTTCTGGAGAACGTGTGTAGACATGTTGTTTCCAAGATTCATCAGTACGACACATGCAACTAATTAACACACACAAGCTAAGATGTCAACTAGATCAAGATAGAAGGATATCTATCTTCAACCAACCTATACAGACACCTTAGCAAAGACCATACAATTACAACTGTATTAAGAACAAGAAATTAGACACAAAACTGTATCAACAAACTCCCCCTTGGATGTTGCTTGGTCTTCAGTCTTCAGTCTTTCTTCACATATCATACTTAGGAAGTGCATCACCAAACTCCCTCTTGAATGTATCTTGTGGTGTTGAAAAGTGGTCAGTATGAAAATTGATCTTCTTGGTTCACAGCTTGTATTCATGTTGTGTCTTCTCTCCCTAACTTGTTTTCTTCAAACTTGTTCTCTTTGTATTTAGCTTGCTTGGATATTTTATCTGCACACACAACAAGGCTAAACGCATAATGAGAACAACTGTAGGGATGTAAACAACCTTAGAGAAATTTCACTTGAAAATTTCACAAAGTATTGGTTTTAATCAAAATTAGCAAAAGACACATACGAGACTAATTCTTATTCAACTACCAACTGACAATGCTTTAAAAGTTTTTAAGATTGCTTAATTTTTAAATAGTTAAACTTTAAAGCTTATCAACTTCGACCATTTATGAAGTTGCAGTTGTTTTCCGGCTTATAATCAGGATTTAAGATAGGATAGACTTGAGTTCCAACATCGGTTAATCAAAAATAAACTAGAAGAAAAATCTTTTTGGCTTTTTGCAAAATTTTTAAAGGTAAGGACGGAAAACATCAAATAAATAGTTACAGACATTCTTTTTGTGAATTTCGAGGGTAAGAGAATCATATTAGTATACGGTTCTGTCCAAACACACCTGTTGTTTGATTAGATAGAATTAAGATAAGTATCCTATATCAATTATCGGTATTGTTATCCACGTAAACTCAACTATCAGATGTATGTGGTTAGGGGATACGATTAATGTATGATTTATACTTACCGACCGGTGTTTATCCACTTCACGACACATTCCCGTATCAAGATATGCACGAGAGAAAATCTTACCGGTGAGTATACTGCTTTATCATCTGTTTTGACGTATATGAACGATGTGAGATACTCACTTATTTTTTATTGAAAACAAGCCCTTTGTGATTTAATCACTTATTGATGAGGAACTTGATTTTCATATGCATGCAAGGCACAGGAGTAAGTCCGTGAACAAGTTAGGACCATCGTACCGACAAAGAGACGAACTTAGCTCCCGCATAAAGCTGTGGTATTTTATCACTTATTTTGGGGATGTAATATTTTTATCACTTATTTGATGGTCGAATGCAGTATGTACACGATGTATGATATCATGGAAGTTCTAGACTTGCGCCACCGTATTTTTCAGCAAAAGATTCAACCATGATACCCAGATGATATGCCAGCATAAAGACCGTATATCTCAGAACCTTGGCACTCTATCAAACGAAATTTCGGTACCAAGACCATATGCCAATGAATGGTTCCCACCTGGTCTTCAGTCGATTATGTTTATATCGCCATGTGCACACTTTAAAATGATTGTGAGCCTACCGATACATTGAATATAGAGCTACTTATCACCTTTTATTTTAAGTTCAAAGAGGTTTTGACAGACCACTAATTTGCTATCATTTTATCTTTTTCTCGCCGGGAAACTCATTTTTGTTTTTCTCATGTTCTTATATTTTTCTGAAATATACTCCCCTACAATGCAAAAAGTAGATTTAGACAGTTAAATATACCTTTTTGGATTGTCTTTGAAGAAAAATATTTAGAAAAACGATTTTCCGATGTGGATTAACTCATGTTTTACCTTGATGCCATTTACCAAAAATTAAGTTAATAAGAATGGTTTATTGAGATTTGGAAGTGAAAAGCTGGCATGTTGGTAATTGGCATGAATCAACAACATTGATACATTTCATATAGAAACAATCACGTGTGAGGTGATATTTTGTATCAATGTGTTTGGTCTGGAGAGTAAAGGTCTTTGTTTTTCTCCTTGAGAAGTAGTGTGTGGTTGTTCAAACCATGCTAAGGCATCCGCACACCCAGTTGATTTGTTCAAACGAACACATTTTCTTCAATCACACCCTTGGAGAAATGTATATTGCACGATCATCTTGTAAGCCTTTTCTTTCTTTTGGAAGATATAAGACATGATTCTTTGATAATCTTCCATTGTGCTGTAGGTGCATACATTTCTATTGAATCTATCCTGTGGATCTGATACAAGCCTTAAACAAACAAATTGTCAGTTTTTTTTCATCTTGTCGAAGTTTTCAATGTTATCCTTTCATTCTTCTCTCCAACAAAGGCAACAACTCCTGAATATAACAGTATTTGGAGCCGTATGTTACCTATCTTGTGCCTGGATGCTCCCCTATCAACAGTCCTAAAGTTCCTCCTGGAACATCTTGCACACTCATCAAAGATTAGTTGGAGGTGGGGACCCAAGTTATTGCTGACTTGGGTCGTCCGACATCATCGACAATTGATACCTTGTTTTTCCGATCATTTGGAATGGATTGTGCTCCCCCTGAAACAATTTCCGGTTTTGGTTTCCAAATATGTTTTTGTTTGTAAAATTTAACATCTTATTTTATTTGGACAACCTTTGGTTTCAAAACCTTTTCAACCATCTTCTGTTGTTTCTTTCTCTGTTTTATTTTTCTGTTTAACAAGATGAGGTCCTGTTTTGATGAAACAGATTTTGTATGGTAACGTTTCCATGGGGTGCAGTCAATCTTTGCTTTTCCTTTTGTAAGATATGAACAATTTTTTGATGATGTGTCCATACTTACCACACTCAAAACATGATCTTCGCTCAACAAACCTCGGAGTATGATGAGATTGACATCTTGATGATGAACTCCGTGATCTCGAGGTACTTGGTCCTTCATCACAACAATGTGTGTGTTGTGTGTGGTTGTTCTGATTGTTTTGCTTTGAAATTTTTCTTTGTTTAACAAAATCCGTGTTGATTTGTTTACAAAAGATTCAATTTTATCAGTCCCTTTGGATTTCACGAAGTTCACTTTTGGGATTTTCTTCTTGTTTTGCGTTGGTTTGCTCTTTTCTTTTCCTTGATTAGCATGATTTTGCTTCCGTTGGTTGTTTTGAGATTTCCTCTTTTGATTTCTGTTTTTAGTTCTATTTTCAGCTTTTAGGGTAGGGGCACGCTTAGTTATTACAACTTTTGTGCTCGTATTTCCCAAAAACTTACTAGTAGAATCTTCAAAAACTTTATCAATCAAGGATTGAGTGACATTTTTATGGGAAAATCTTGGTTGAGTAAACTTTGTCAGAATCAATCAACTTATAAAGCAAATTTTGTTTTCACAGTTTTCAACATGAGCTTTAACATTCTTGACATTGGCAGTCATAAACGGTTTTGTTGAAGGATCACAGAGAATGTGATTTTAGAGAGGCATATTTTCCTCTTTTGTTACCGTGTTTGACTGTTTAGGTTTATCCTCAGCTGACTCGTCATCCGAACTATCATAATCCTCAATAATGAGAGAATTTTGATTATCCTTAGATTTTGAGTCATTGACATCATCCGGTTGACTTTGACTTGAAGATGTGCCTTTTATGAACCCTAGACCAGGTTTAAACTCATCTAGGTCTAATGAAACAGTGGGTTCAAAATGTGGCATATCTTCATCATCGGCATTTTGGTGTAATTGTGCCTAGCCGGAGGAGGACAAGCCTGATAACCTATACATTTTATATCACCTTTCTTCTTTTGACTTTTGATGATGTGATCCAAAACATATCTTGAGTTGGAATAACTGTCCAACTGAGTTTGATTGCGTCATGTTCACATTTTGCACAGGCTAGCTCCATTTTTGCTTCTTCAAGCATGTTAATGTAATTGTTAATGGTTGTCTGTTTTCTTGAAACATTTTTTGACAATTCAGAAACATCTTTCTTTAAAGTTTCAATTGTTGTTTTGAATTCTTTATCCTTTTTCTTAAGAGCTGCGTTTGCCTCGGTGCATTTTGTTAGATCCACAATCAAGCTCTGATGATGTTTCTTCATGTGATCAAATTTACCTTCCTGTTCTAAGTATTTTCCTTTTAAAAATATACAATTAGAACATTTAGACACAGTAGGTTTATCGGGACTTACCTGACTGGATTGGCAATCCAAGCGTGTCATGAAAGCTGCATGAAGTGTTGAAGATCCAATTGATGAGAGATGCTTGGAAAATTCATCAGATGGTTCTTTAGTTTCATGCTCTGAATCTTCTTCACTGCTATCTGTTGATTCAGTCTCTGTGACCACCCCATCTTCAGATTGTTCTCTACTAGAAGTCGATTCTGCTTCAATTTGAACTGCTGCTGTCCCGTGAACTGTTGTCATTTCTGGAAGATTCTTCTTCGTTACTATTCTTTGCAACTTCAGCATATAATGCAGTTCCTCCTCCACCAATGTTTCCCAATTGAATTGACCAATCATAGTGTTCGTCAGCTTAAACCACTAATGCTCGGTTGGGATTGTTTGCGGGAACCATTGCTCTTTCGTTGTTGGCAGCTTGATTTCTGGTAAAAGGATATTGATTCCCTTATTGTGGAGGTTTCGTGCATTCTCTTTTAAAATGCCCTTTTTCCTTGCAGTTGAAACAAGTAACTTTTCTTTTATCAAAACCGTATGGAGTATCTTTGTTACTTTCAGATCAGTTCTTCCGGTTCTCTCCATAAAATCTTTTACTCTACGAACTGCACTTGCGAACGCCCATTTGATATCAATTAACTCCATCTCTTCCTTATCAATTTGCGCATAGTCTTCACTGGTTAAGTTGACATTACCAATTTTACCAGCTACTAATCCACAGTAAGAACTCACCAATGTGTTCAGAAGCTCCATATGTTCCCGTGCAACTTCCACACTTACCTCGGAAAGGTTTGATGTATCTAGTTGACCGTGTTTGAAGTTGAAGGTTGAGAATTTGTCCACAGAAAGCTTGTTGTTGAACTTGAGGTGTGGCAACTTGAGGTTGAGGAAGAAAAGCTTTGGATCAAAAGTTCGTTCATAAGTTTGAGCACTTGTACCAACGGACTGATCAGATTTCACTGGACATTCCCAAAAAGGAATTGTATTTGACACGAATGTTTTTGAAGTTTTGGTTGTTGAACTGCACCTGTACTCGGTTTAATGCCACCAAAATACATTTCTGGATTTTGCTGAACCGGAAATCGTTTAGCTTTGCGAATTTCTTCTATCTTTATTTTCAAGTTTCTGAATAAATTCGTAAATGCTGATCGTATCCATCACACCTGCATGTTTTAAAAATTCTATAAATTGATTCCACTTAGGTGGTAAGGCATCAGCAAAACGCGTAACAATCTCCTGTTGTGACACAAGAACCTTGTATGAGTGCATCTCACTCATCAAATGATAGAACGAGTTGTCATATCATTTAATGTTTCATTTTCCATAAAATGAAATCCTTCAAATTCCTTCTTTAAAAGATCATGTCTAACTTTCCTTGTTGTTGCGTTTCCTTCTCCTCTTATTTTTAAGCGTCCCACAAACTCTTCGTAGATGTACAATGCAATAATTGATGATAAATGTCTCTGTGAAGTGCTTGTGTAAGAATTGCAAAGGCCTTCTTTTCAAGATCATAGGCCCTTTATCATTCTCATCTGATTCAGCTAATGATGCAGAATTTGATACGATGTCTTCGAGAGATTCTCTGTATGGAGAAACAAAACATGTCCACAATTCTGTATTCTGACCAAGAATATATGTATGAAAAACATGTTCGATGAAGAATAATCGTTCATGTGATTTAGTTTTGGTGGACGGTTGTTGCTCCCAGTTTCACTTTCGCTAAGAAGGAGGTTTTAAACGCTTTGGTTTTGATTTGTAACAAAAGCCCATTGACCAGCAGTAAACACGTTTGGAGGTATCATCGATTTGCCCCATGAGGTAGTTTCCTGACTTGTAGTACACTCCCAATCCCAAGGATTTGTACTCATTTTGTATTTTCTTGATTTATGAAAAATTTAAAGGTTTAAAGTTTCAAAATTATAATTACCTTTTAAAATTTTCAGATTTGAAAATACGACAAATTCTTAAAATCACAAAGCTTTGAAAAACACGAAAAACAATCAAAAACACTTTCGTGCGAGACAACATGTTTCGTGCGAAAATGATGTTCAGGAATGTTGTTTCGTGCGTGTCAAGATGATTCGCACGAAATAATTCAATCGCACCAAATGTTTAGTTCAGCGTTTTTCAGAGGAATCTTTTCAGAAATGGTTTGGTGAGAAATTTCCTTTCTTGTGTAGACCTGCTTTTTCGAAATTACCTGTTGTCTTACCCACTTTTAGTTAAAAACACAGATTTTTAATCAGTCATCAGTCCAAGTCCAGATCCAAGTCAGAAAATGTCAACCCTACCAAAACTAACAGATTCAAATTTTTGCAGATTTCTTCTTCAAGGGTGTTCTTCAGAAAAAATTTTACCATAAAATTTTCTGTATGCAACAGATTTTAACCAAGTTTTAAGTTAGTTATCTATCCAAAACTTAATTTTCTGCTGGAGGGCTCAAGAACACTTCATAAATCTTCAAACTAGCTCAGACACAACTAAGCCCGGTTTTGAACAAGGAAAGAGCCAAAGCTCTGATACCACTTGTAGGTCCACCTAGTGAATGGTGTTAAACCAGTTCCTTGTTCATATGACACACACACAAGTGCGGAATCCAAGTGTGCATGCAACAAAAGCAAAGTAAAGAACACGGGGTAACCAAAGATTCTCTATCTTGATTAATGATTGAGAACAAGTACGAACATATACACACAATGCTCGTATGACTCAAACAAACTTGCTGTGTTCTTGTGTCTTCGTCTTCAGAGATAACCAACTCAAAGGGTAACAAGCTCTCTGGGCTGACCAACTAGCTAGCTAACTTTCACGCGCAAGTCCACACTGACTAAGAAGTGCATGTCAGCTTATATAGTGTCCGTCCAGATTCATACGAAATACGACTAGACATACATAACACACTAATTCACACGAGACACATTCCATAGATTTGGCACGAGACACTGTTTCGTACGAAATGCTTATTTCGTACGAAACAAGTAACACATTAGTACTCAAATATTTCGTAGAATCATGTGATTCGTACGAAAACTCTGACTCGCACAGAATCCATTTTTCTGGAGAACGTGTGTAGACATGTCGTTTCAAGATTCATCAGTACGCACACATGCAACTGATTAAGACACACAAGCTAAGATGTCATAGTAGATCAGATAGAAGGATATCTCGATCTATTCGACATGACCAAACCTATATAGACACCTTAGCAAAGACTGTACAATTACAACTGTAATTAAAAACCTTTGTAAACACCTTTTTGGCACTTTTAGCCCTCCGTAGCCAATATTTAGCATACCCGGGATTATGCCTGGACATTGCGAGCTCTCGTTTCATTAAAAGGTCACTCAGAGGTATAAATTAACATGTTGACACTTTTTATCCCTCCATTATCCAACTTTCACATATTTACAAAATTGAACCCTCTCGTCCAACAAATGGCACGTATGAGAGTTAGGACTTCACAAAGGATCACTCAGAGGCTTATTACAAGCATGTTGATTCCGATGTCACTCAGAGGCTGGGCATGTTGACATAGCAGTCACTCAGAGGCCGAATTTCAAGCATGTTGATGTATCAATCACTCAGAGGCTAATGATTTAAGCATGTTGACATATTAGTCACTCAGAGGCTATTATTTATGCATGTTGACATCGGATCGTCACTCAGAGGCTCAGGTTGAGCATGTTGACACCTTTAGTCCTTATTGGTCTTTAACAGACTATATTTAAAAATACAACACGTGTCACTATACTATTGGACAATTATTTTACAGGGTGTTACATCCTCACCCCTTAAAAGAAATCTCGACCCCGAGATTTTATTCAAAAAGATGGGGATATTTTTGTCGCATAGTGGACCCAACCTCCCATGTATACTCGGGAGCTTTAAAAGCGTCCACTTAACCTTTACTATAGGTATTATTTTTCTTCGGAGCTTCTTAACCTGTCGATCCTCGATCGAAATTGGTTTCTCAATGAACCTCAGGTTTTCATCTATCTGCACATCTTTCTGCGGCATTGCTAGCGACTCATCGGCTAGACATTTCTTAAGATTGGATATGTGGAATACATCATGAATTCCACTAAGCTCCTCTGGCAACCTGAGCTTATAAGCGACAGTGCCGACACGTTCGATTATCTCGAAGGGTCCTATATATCTAGGGCTTAACTTTCCCTTCTTTACAAAACGCATCACACCTTTCCAGGGTGATACTTTTAGCATGACTTTGCCCCACAGTTGGAACTGAAGAGGTTTTTGCCTCTGTCAGCATAGCTTTTCTGCCTATCCCTGGCAGTTTTGAGACGGTCACGGATTTGTACAATCTTTCCCGTGGTCTCCAGGATAATTCTGGTCCTGATAGTTGGGCTTCCCCAACTTCTGCCCAGGATACGGGCGTTCTACATTTTCTCCCATACAAGGCCTCAAAAGGAGCAGCCTTGATGCTTGCATGATAACTGTTATTGTAGGAGAATTCTATTAGGGGTAAGTGGTCATCCCAACTTCCGCCTAAATCAATCACACATGCCCTGAGCATGTCTTCCAGAGTCTGAATAGTACGCTCACTTTGACCATCATTCTGCGGATGGTAAGCCATACTAAAGTTTAATCGTGTGCCTAAAGATTGTTGGAAGCTTTTCCAAAAGTGAGATGTGTATCTAGTATCTCTATCGGATACAATAGATACTGGCAGGACACTATCTTGTCCAATACAACTTAGCCAATTTATCTGAATTATACGTTTCTTTTATTGGCAAGAAGTGTGCTGACTTAGTCAGCCTATCCACTATGACCCAAATAGTGTCATTACCATATTTGGTCTTAGGTAACTTGGTAATTAAATCCATAGTTACCATTTCCCATTCCAAGTGGGAATTTCTAATTGTTGTAGTAGTCCTGACGATTTCTGATGTTCAGCCTTAACTTGCGAACACGTCAGACACTTAGCTACATAAGTGGCTATGGATTTCTTCAAACCTATCCACCAATAATTCTTCTTCAAGTCTTGATACATCTTGTCACCTCCCGGGTGAACCGAGTATCTTGAATTGTGCGCTTCTTGGAGGATTAGATCCCTAAGTCCTCCAAAGATCGAAACCCAAATTTTATCATTAAATCTTAGGATTCCATCCTTTCTAGGCGCTAACTGATCAATAGTTCCGCCTAATCCCTCATTCGGGATGTTATCCTCTAATAAGGCTTGCTTTTGCGCATCTAGTAGCTTTCATTTAAGCTATTTCTGAGCTCAATGCTCTTAGCATTAATCCTAATAGGTTTAACATTTTCCTTGCGACTTAAGGCATCGGCAACTACATTTGCCTTGCCTGGGTGGTAGCGAATTTCGCAATCATAATCATTAAGAGTTTCCATCCAACGGCGTTGTCGCATATTCAATTCTTTCTGATTGAACAGATGCTGGAGACTTTTATGATCAGTGTATATAACACACTTTGTGCTATACAAGTAATGTCTCCACAGTTTTAGTGCAAATATAACGGCACCCAGCTCCAAATCATGGGTGGTGTAATTCTTTTCATGCACTTTTAATTGTCGTGATGCATAGGCAATTACCTTGCCATTTTGCATTAGCACACAGCCCATACCGTTGTGTGATGCATCACAATAAACAACAAAATTCTCAATACCCTCAGGTAGAGATAACACAGGAGCGTTGCTCAACTTGTGTTTAAGAATCTCAAAAGATTCTTGTTGCTTTGGACCCCAATTATACTTAATATTCTTACAAGTCAAGGAAGTTAAAGGAGTGGCTATCCTTGAAAAGTTCTCAATGAACCTTCTATAGTAACCAGCCAATCCTAAGAAACTACGAACTTCCGTTGGGGTCTTGGGCACTTCCCAATTCATTACAGCTCAATTTTGGCAGGATCACTTGGATATCACGCTCACTTACCATATGTCCAAGAAATTGGACTTCTCTAAGCCAAAATTCGCATTTAGAGAACTTTGCATAAAGTTTCTCCTGCCTTAAAATTCTAGGATGACACCGAAGATGTTTCTCGTGATCAGCTTGATTACGAGAATAGATAAGTATGTCCTCTATGAAGACAATGACAAACTTATCTAAATACGGTTTGCAGACTCTATTCATGAGATCCATTAATGATGCCGGTGCATTTGTGAGCCCAAAAGGCATCACAAGAATTCAAAATGACCATAGCGGGTCCTGAAGGCTGTCTTAGGAACATCTTCACTTCCAACCTTCAGTTGATGATATCCTGATCTCAAATCTATTTTAGAAAAGTAACTAGCTCCTTGAAGTTGGTCGAATAAATCATCGATCCTGGGGAGAGGATATCTACTCTTAGTGGTTAGCTTATTCAGCTCCCGGTAGTCGATGCAAATTCGCATCGAACCGTCTTTCTTCTTTACAAACAGAATAGGAGCTCCCCAAGGTGAGAAACTAGGCTGGATAAAGCCTTTCTCCAAGAGTTCGTCCAATTGAACTCTTAGCTCATTCATTTTGGTTGGAGCTAGCCTGTATGGAGCTCTAGCTACGGGTGTTGCTCCTGGTATGATATCTATTCTGAACTCCACTTGCCTATCTGGAGGTAGGCCTGGTAATTCTTCAGGGACACATCGGATACTCCGAGATAACTGGTTGATCTTCAAGGTTCGTCTTTGGTTCATTTATGGTAACGTTGTGCCATATAGATGAGACAACCTCTTCTCAGACACTTGGATGCTTTAAATAACGACACTTTGTCTGGCAGTCCATAGTGTGAGTCTCCAGGGATGGTGATCATTTCACCAGATGGGGTCTTAATCTCGATGAGCTTTTTATCGCAGGCAATGCGGGCTTGGTTATGAGATAACCAATCTATGCCTAAGACAACATCGAACCTCGCCAATTTCATTGGTAAAAGAGAGATAGGTATGGAATGATTCTTAATGGATATAGAGCATCCATCAAGTATGGAAGAAGCAGTTTCTAAGGTTCCATCGGCGAGTTCTATCTCATAAATTTTATCTAGAGTTCTTATGGGTAAATTTAATAGTTTACTAAACTTATGATCAACAAATGATTTATCCGCACCGAATCGAAAAGAACTCTAGCATAAATATCATTAATGGGGAAGTACCTGTTATAACGTTATTGTCATTAACAGCTTCCTTAGCAGTCAGCCGAAAGGCGCGTGCATTCCCCTTCTTGGCCTCTCCAGGCTTTGGATTATTATTCTTTGAACTCTTAGGGCAGTTAGTTGCAATGTGCCCTTTTTCGTTGCAGATATAGCATACAGTATCCTTAAGATCTTTACAATCTAGGGTCTTATACCCTCTCCTTTTACAAATACCACAAAGTCTAACTTGAAAATCAGAATTACACTGTCCCCAGTGTTTGTGTTGCAAGTCTTGCAAATGGCATTATAGCGACTTGCCTTGGTTCCCTTTGAACCCAAATCTCCCTTTATTTTTCTTATTAAACTTACAGGAGTTGTCATCTTCCCTCTTCCTTATTCCGTCAGTTTCAGACTTAATTGACTTTTGTCTCACTAGATCAAGGGTGAGAGAAAGAGATAGGTCTACAGCAGACCTATAGGTAGTAGGCTGTGCAGCCTTACCATGCCCTTTATTTCGGGCGCTAACCCATTAATAAAACGCGCAATGCGTTTGGATTCAGGGGTAATTAAATAGGAAACTAACCTAGATAGGGAATTGAAATCGGAAACATACTTCCAACAGTCTAGATTTTTCATTGATAGAGACAAGAAGTCTGTCTCTATTTTCTCCACCTCATGTGGTGGGCCGTAGGTTTCCTTAATAAGGTCCACAAACTTGACCATCCAAGATTATACAGGTATACTTTACATGTTGATTGAATCATGGCCTTCCACCATGTTAGGGCATCGCCCTTGAAGGATTGTGATACATACTTTACCACATCCCTTTCAGCACAGCTGCTGATGTCTGCAGTGGTCTCCATCTCGTCCAGCCACTTTAGGGCTTCTACGGCTCCTTTTTCCCCATTAAAGTCTCGGGGTTTACAGGAGACAAAGTACTTGTAGGTGCATCCGTCCTTAGAAGAACGGGATCTATCAGCATAGTCTATCCTCTTAGGTTCACTCTTCGCATTTGATGAGTGAACAGAGTTCTCCTTATGAGCTGAGGATGGTGGAATTGATAATGGCTTAGAAGTAGCACTCGACTCTCTTAACTTCTCTATAACCTTACCCATGGCCTTTTCTACATGCGTGCTTGGAAGTCATTATTATTTATAGCTATATTTTCGGCGTCTTTGACGTTCCAATGGCTACTTTGTGCCTCATTAGAGTTAGCCATTCTTCAAAGCCTTGGTTCTATATACCAAATAAAATTTCTCTTAGCCATGGTATAATAACCATATTGGCTTTTAAACATTGGATATAAGGAAATCCATGGCCTACACTAGTGTGATTAAAACACAACTCTTAGGCTTAATATAACTATATTTTGGCCTAGGTCTTAATAGGACCATCATAGGCAAATTAAAATACGGACATAGTCCATTTATTACTAGACCGGGGATCACAATGTCACAACTGTCATTGTCATACTTGACAATTATATAGCACATAGATTTGTCATAAGGGACATCAAATATGGCACAAAGGCCTGTCACTAACGGACATAAAATATGGCACATAGGCACTACATCTCTAATGGATGTCTTATTTATCACCGCACTGGCGATGTTAGCAAGGATCAGATAGATCACATGGCTATATAAAATAATTCTAACCGAAAAGGGTAATACATCATTAATGGATGTTTCATTTATCATTGCACTGATGATATTAGCCGGGATCAAAAAGATCACATGGGCTTTATAAAATAGATCATAACCCGAAAGGGTAATACATCACTAATGGATGTTTTATCACCGCACTGGTGATATTTAGCCGGGATCAAATAGATCACATGGGATTTATAAAATAGATCATATCCCGAAAGGGTAATACATCACTAATGGATGTTTTATCACCGTACTGGTGATATTAGCCGGGATCAAACAAATCACAAGGGCTATTTTAGTCGGGATCAAATAGATCACAAGGGCTTATTTAGCCGGGATCAAACAGATCACAAGGGCTATTTTAGCCGGATCAAATAGATCACAAGGGCTATTTAGGTAAGCACGTTTGGGATCAAATAGATCACAAGGGCTTATTTAGCCGGGATCAAATAGATCACATGGGCTTTATAAAATAGATCATATCCCGAAAGGGTAATACATCACTAATGGATGTTTTATCACCGCATTGGTGATATTAGCCGGGATCAAACAGATCACAAGGGCTATTTTAGCCGGGATCAAAAGATCACAAGGGCTTATTTAGCCGTGATCAAATAGATCACAAGGGCTTATTTAGTCGGGATCAAATAGATCACAAGGGCTTATTTAGCCGGGATCAAATAGATCACCAGGGCTATTTTATAAGGTTAGGACATAGTCCATTACTTGAAGGTTAGTGTGATTCCTCAAGACACACTACCATGAGTATGCACATTACTTGAATGTTAACATAAGAGGACCTTAATGGTTGATTAATGGTCCTGGTCACCTTTGACCTTAACGACCTGGAGGTTTGGACCTAGTTCCTTACCCCTGGATAGAAGGATAACTTCCCTTAACTATCTTGATAGAAGACCCTTCCGTTCTTAACTATCATATATATTTGGCCAAATATGTGGTCTGTGCCACTTGGCAAATCAAAACCATTAAGATCTTTTGGAATTATATAGCAGAGCATAAATTTCGAGTAAAATCAAGACGCTCGTTTTCAAGAGGATGAATACATATATATATAATTCCAAAATACTTCATTAAATTTCAATTTAGAAATTACAATACTATAACAATGAAATAAATTGTCCATGCAAGGACTTAAAGGAAATAAACATGTCCACACAGGACTAAAAGAAATAACAATGTCATCGCTAGGGACTACATATAATTAGAAGAGACTTCACTCATCCTTCTTTCCCTTGACCAACTTGGAGAGTTTCTTGAAGAACTTATTCTTCTTCTTCTCTGTTTTCTCCGCCTGCTGTTGCATCTCTTTCATCCTTTCTAAGGCCTCATTTAATGGCCTCTATTGGTGCCGGAGGTTGTGGTTGAGGTTGTGGCATAACCGGATACTGGTACCCATAAGTTGGATATCCATCGGTGGATAGATAGGTGGGAAAGGAGACGGATAAAATGCGTTGTGCATAACTGCCTGCATGTAGGGGTCTTGGACATGCTTGATAGTCTACCGGTGTAGACGGGTTAAAAGGATCATACCAGACGTGTCTGGATATGTGGGGATTGGGTTAGTATAACCCATGGTGGTGGTTGAACAGCAAGTGTTGGGTTCCATATAGGTGGACATTAGAGGGTCCACCATTTGTGGGTCCTCTTGAATTGTAAGGTAAGAATTGGCAAAGGTGGAGCGATCCCGACCTTTGTCTGGCACGTACCGACATTCGTGCTCCACGCTTCCTTCTTGGTGGTTCAGGTGGTGGTTGAGGTTGGTCCATGGGTTCCATGTGGACATCTTCTTGAACCGGGGGTGGTTGAGAGTGGAAGAAGGAGTGTGGGCGAATGTGAATTGTTCCAGTATTGATCCCACTCATTAGGACCTTGGTAGGGCGATCTGCGTAAGAGTTTGAATCGCTTGATATTTCAATGGGATGTATGTTTGATCCCGACGGTGTCTTCTTCGGATCGGAGTCCTCGTCCATAGGATTGGCTGGTCCAACTGATTTTGATCGTCGAGGCGTGTTTAAGTAATGGTTAGGGTTAAACTCTTCGTGGTAGGAGTGATGAGACTGGGAATGGTGAGAATGGTAGGAGTGGTGTGAGTGGTAAGAATTTCTGGAATGTGAGGGCGAGTGTCTATTAGAGACAGAACGTCTCGTCGGTTGCCATGGATACAAATCTCTTGATTCTTGGTATGCATCTAAGTTATGAGGTTGAAGGGGAATGCGTCCCGATGGTCCTCCTCTCATTGGACCTTTTCCTCGTCCACTTTGTCCTCGTACACATGGTGGCATTTTTTCTGTTAGAAATCAATTTAAAAAAACAATACTAATAACTTAATAATGAAATGAGTAACCCTAGGTCAATGCCTAGACTCGGAAGTCTAAGGAATGTGCTCGTGTAAGTTTGAGACTAAACACAAAAAGGCTAGTGTTTAATTCTCTCAAACGTTGGCTTGATACCAACCTGTCACACCCTGGATTTCCAACCCGAAATCCATACATCGGTGGGCCCGGGTGGGGAGTATCGTGACTCAGTTGATAACATCATTGTCAATTAAACACGGCACAGCGGAAGTCTTGGAGTAAAATTACTATTACAAACCAAATATTCGAAAATACAAAATAATATACAAGCTTGTAATAGAAGATCCACATGCGGATCATAAAATGTACATGGAAAAATACAAAACAGACTTTAGGCAGATTTACGGATTTGCAGATCCTCTATCACTACCGAGCAGCTTCCGGCCTATTTCTATTGTACCTGCAGTTTAGCCTTTGGACGATACGTCAGCTTACGCTGGTAAATACACCCAACTGACTCATTTTGAAAACTTTAAAATGGTTTTAAGTGCAAAATGGCACAAAATCTTTTATTAACTTGGGAAAGTTGACCTTGCAACCTTGTATCAGATTCACGTGTTTTCAATACATACAGGGCCTAGTAAGAAACCGAGACATGATTAAATACACACCACTCAGGACTCACGAAGGAGTCATCCCCAACGTCTTGGGCATATTTCATATGAGCATCAAAAGGTGTATGTCTACACCCCGTGCTAAGGTCGTGGGCAATAACTAATGTATTGAGCCCAGGATATCCAGGACACGATAATTTAACCCTCGATGTTTAAGTTATCAAAAAAAACTGATTAAAACAAAATATACGGGTTTACTAGCCACAAGCGGGCATTCGATTGACCCCATTTTGGACCAAGCGGTAATAATTCACGTATCTGAAGCCCGTATAGGGAAAATAAGTTGAGAGTATTTACCTGAGCTAGTCTTCTTCTTTTATTTTTAAATAACTCAGCAGTATACAAAAGTACCAAGTGCAGATAGCATTTACCGGGAAGGCTCTAGTCTGGATTATGGCATAAGCTAACCAATTAAACACTAACGGTCTTATAAACCGAATAGTGTACATGATCATTACGTATAACGCTTGATTAAACGATGATCGGATAGAATGTAGTTTAATCCCGACAAGTACTTGACTTGTATAATATGGGTAAACTATAAACATTCTAGATTTTGAAACTTAAATGACAAGGTTAAACCCGTTTCGGTTAAATTCCGTAAAATAGTTATATATACGTAACTGTGCGCATAATAGCGATATCGGGTAACCGGATAAGTCATGGACAAGTTCTATATGCCATTATACTTAAATAAGTTAAGATATCAGTAGGATGTCAATTATATGTGTAAATTGTCTTTATGACCAAATTATGCACGAATGGGCATTTTGGTCATTTTACACATAGTTTATAAATTATTTTAGATTCTGAGTTTATAACATGTACTTACTGTAAATATGTTTAAAATAAGTTTTAAAATCAGTAGGTAACAAGTCTTGGTCCATTAATATGGTTTAAAACCATATTATGCGCCGAGACGGAGCTTATGTCGTAAAATGACGTTTTATGCGATGTTTAATGAAAACTGACATTAGGGTTAGATTAAAATGTTTACAAATGTTATTTAATTATAACATATTAGTAAGTAAATGATTTTCCTTGAAAATATTCGATTAAAACTATTTTATGAACCACAAGGGCTAAAACCGTCATTTATCGACATAGTTTAAGGACTTGTTTGAAAACTCAGTTTATAACTTGGTTTAACATCCCAAATAATCCTACTTATAATATTATATCAGTATAAAATTCATTTTCAAGTTTATTATTATTAAAACCTTGATTTATGTAAAAAGGGCATTTTGGTCAAAGATGGCATAATTATGGAACTTGCGCATAAAGTTGGATTCTGATTATGATCATAAATAAACCTCAGAGGTTATGCTACACTATATTACGTTCATCATGCAACTTTAGATCAGTAGGTAATAATCTAAATCGGTCAGAATCGAAAGTCAACGCAGAAGTCAAACTTCGCGACTTTCGGTTGCGAACCGACCCTAGAACTGAAATTGACGAGCCAAACATGTTCTTACATGTTCTAATAATTATTACCAACTTGTTTAAGTGTCAAAACAGGTTTCATAACATATATAAGATCAATTTATGATTTTTCCGAAAAATGGCCTGTTTGACTTTTTATTTTCATTACTTTGACCCGTCAATTGGTCTAGCAAACGTGATCTTCAGGAGGTGCCCTTTATAGGGACTAACACCTACCTTATTATGATCACTTAGCCATGTTCATTTCGAACAATGGTTGGACCATAATGGTCTTAACCGAAAGCAAAGCGTTTTAGAAAACGCTTGACTTTTGGCTATAAAAGCCTATAAACGAAAATGCAAGAGCAAGGAACACTTACAAGAGGTTCCTACAATGCAAGAGAACTAATTTGGATGCTCCTTTCAGCTAGGAACTTCCAGAGGAGGGAAAAGAGTTATGATTTAGAAAGGTGCAAGTTGGAATGAAGCACTTGAACACCTATTTATAGTTGGAGAGCTTAAAGGAGGTGAAGCCAGGTGTTTAGGGTGTAAGAAGAAGCTTACAAGTGTCCCAAAACGTGGCATAGCAGTTTAGAGAAGCCATGGTTTCGAATTAACGGTTTTGGAGTTTTGCTTGGAGACCAAACAAAACTTTCTGCAGTCAGATACCCTCTGGCGGGCCGCGAGAGGCACAAGCCCTGCCTCTCGCGCCCCGCGAGCGCCCCAAAGGCAGTTTCAAACTTTAACACTTTAGCCCCTTAACTTATAAAAGCTTATAAAAACCTTTTTAAACACCTTTTTGGCACTTTTAGCCCTCCGAGCCAATATTTGGCATACCCGGGATTATGCCCGGACATTGTCGAGCTCTCGTTTCGTTAAAAGGTCACTCAGAGGTATAAATTAACATGTTGACACTTTTAATCCCTCCAATATTCAACTTTCACATATTTTCAAAATTGAACTCTCTGTCCAACAAATGACACGTATGAGAGTTAGGACTTCACAAAGGATCACTCAGAGACTTATTACAAGCATGTTGATTCCGATGTCACTCAGAGGCTGGGCATGTTGACATAGCAGTCACTCAGAGGCCGAATTTCAAGCATGTTGACGTATCAGTCACTCAGAGGCTAATGATTTAAGCATGTGACATATTAGTCACTACATAGGCTGTTATTTATGCATGTTGACATCGGATCGTCACTCAGAGGCTCAGGTTGAGTATGTTGACGCCTTTAGCCTTATTGGTCTTTAAAAGACTATATTTAAAAATACAACACGTGTCACTATACTATTGGACACGATTTTACAGGGTGTTACAAAATATATCTGTATTTATTTAATAATAACTGTTTGAATTCGGACGTTTTATCTTCAAATGAATGTGTTTGTATTCTGTATTTTACGAAAATCGGGTAGAGATTCCTCTGTTTTTGGACGATCCCGACAATACTAGTTGTCAATTTATTTATCAAAACACAATCTGCAATGTACGCAAACAATATATAATTTCTCGACGTGTTTCGAATATAATTTTCGCCGATTTATAATTTCCGATTTATATATTCAACTAACGTCGGTTCGGTTTTTAACTAGTGACTTTTACGCGAATACGTAGTCAGGTGATTGTTTTTTTTTTAAAATTTTGGCGATAGGTAATCGTTAACGGGTCGGTTTTGAGCTCGGTTTCGTGATAATCAATATTAATATTTATATAACTAATATAAATAAATTTCGCGTCGTAATTAATTTTTACCAAGCCTTGGGTTGACCCGTTGACTGATTTGACGTGTTGACTGAGTTGACTGATTGACCAGCAGTTGACCGCTTGATCGATAGTTGACCACAGTTGACCGGCAGTTGACCGAGTTTGACCGAACCCAAAACTGAACGAGGCACCAAAAATGACCCAAAATGTACCCTTGGACCGGTTTTGACCTGTTGACCCACGTTGAACCGAGCCCGAGAGTGTCCCGAACTTTAATTTTCACCCGAGATGAAAGTGTTTCGTATGAACTCTACGGGTTACAAGGATCCCAAAAATATATTTTTCGTTAAAAACGGATGCCCGAAACCTCACCAAACCATGCCAGAAGTCGGAATCTTCTCCGGAGAATAAAATTTCACGAAAACTTGCAGAAAGGTCTCTAACCACCCGATCTAAACATCCATGAAGTGAAAAAGTCCAAAACGGGTTCGCCGGAGTTTGGCCGAAATTGCCGGAGTTGCTCCCGAGCCCAAACGGCTTCGAATCTGCTAAAATCAACATCACACATGATCTGGAACGTTGAAGATAGTCGAAACAGTGTACTCTTGGCGGAAAACGTTCGCCGGAAAAACCTCCATCGCAGTCGTCGGCGGTGGCGCCGCCGCTAGTCGCCGGACTTCGGTGCCGGAAATGTTTGCTAGAGAGAGGTAGAGAGAGTTTTAGAGTTAGAGAGAGAAAGTGATTGGTAAAAATGAGAGAAAAATGGGGTAAAAAGGGTTTATATAGGTGGGTTTTTGTGGGTTTGGGCCAAAGGCCCAAAAGCCCGTTTCTAGTGTTTTGAGTGGCCCGATCGCGTCTACGAGACCCGTTTTTGAACCCAAACTTCATGGAACGTGTGTAATATCATTTTAGGTTTGAAAACATGTAAAAGGTGTCACTATTCGATATTGTCGCGTGCGTTCGTCAGTTTCGTTAAAATGCGTAAAATGCTTCGGTTGTCGTTTCTTGTCCGTTTTTCGTCCGATATTGACTATGAATAATAAAATTCGATTAGAAGCTAAGTATATCATAATATATTAATATCAAGGCGTAACTCGAGTCTGTTGCTTCCGTTTTGTTGTCGGTGCGGTCCTAGCGGACGCGTTTTTCGTTCACGTAAGCGTTTTGTGACGTTCGAAGCATGATAATTCATCAAAATCATATCTGTATGATAATAATTAGTATTTTAGACGTTTCAGTATTTGTTTGGCATCAGTTCGCTTATCGTTCAATTTCGCGTTTATTGTCTTCGATTATCGCCAATTCGCGTAACGTGAAGCAAGTAGACGTTCCTAGGCTCTCCAGGGGCCTGATCGAGTTAATTTACATCTAATTACTTTGTTTAGATGTATGGTATGACTTGATTACAACCAGAAAACGCCGGTTGTCACAATTTATTTTAGAGTAGAATGTGTAGTGGATGTTAATTGACATATTGAAAGAAAAAAACAAGATCTTTTGCTAATTTTATAGGTGATTGATATGGAACATGCTTATAGGTTTTCACTGAAATGATATTAATGAGAAACTATTAAGTTAAGGTGCTGTCATGTGCTTGTTTGATGTTCATGTAGACAAAAATGTAAAATTGTAAAACATGCTTTGTGAGATACTGTCATTGAGCTATAGAAAAGTTCCATCATTTAACTCCATATAAGATGTTGTTGTGGTTAAAAAAGATGGGCTTAAAACAGGTTTGGTCCAGATCATTTGAGTTTGGGCTACAGGCATGTCAACTCTAATACAACACCAAACCCTAGAGTTCTTTTCATTTCTTGTTTCTCTAAAGCCGAATCTTCCTTCAACATCTTCGCTTTTGAGGTGCGATTTCCTTGATTTTATGCAATCTTATCTGCTTCTTGTAAACAACTAGGACCATCTTTGATTTTTTAAATCTTATTTTATCTTTGTTAATTTCTGCTGGTATAAATGGCTCTGTTGTTTTAGATATTGATTCTTTTTTTTTGGTATTTATGATTACCAACTTATGATAAAATTAACCAATCAGCGTGATTCTGAATGGATTTACATACAAAGGCAAATTTATGATGACATTTATTTTGGAGTTAGAATGTGTAGTGGATGTTCAATTGACATATTGAAAGAAAAAAACAAGATTTTTGCTAATTTTATAGGTGATTGATATGGAACATGCTTATAGGTTTTCACTGAAATGATATTAATTAGAAACTATTAATCAAGGTGGTGTCATGTGCTTGTTTGATGTTCATGTAGACAAAAATGTTAAATTGTAAAACATGCTTTGGTGAGATACTGTCATTGAGCTATAGAAAAAGTTTCATCATTTAACTCCATATAAGAGTTGTTGTGGGTTAAAGAAAGATGGGCTTAAAATAGGTTTGGTCTAGATCTTTTGAGTTTGGGGCTACAGGCCTGTCGGCTCCAATACAAACCAACCCTACCCGTTCTTTTCATTTCTTGTTTCTCTACATCCGAATCTTCTTTCAACATCTTCATTTTGAGATGCGATTTTCCATTGATTTTATGCAATCTTATCTGCTTCTTGTAAAAAATTAGGACCATGTTTGATTTTTTAAATCTTATTTTATCTTTGTTAATTTCTGCTGATATAAATGACTCTGTTGTTTTAGATATTGATTCTTTTTTTTGGTATTTGTGATTACCAATTGTATGATAAAATTACCCAATCAGCGTGATTCTCAATGGATTTACATAAAAGGTAAATTTATGATGACGTTTATGTCACACTCCGAGTTAGCCATCAGGTTTGGCGTTAACTAAACTGGTATCTTCATTGCACAGTGGAAGCAAACGTGAGTGCTAGGTCTCTTAAAAAGTGCAATGCCCGCTAACTACTCGAATTCCCATGGGTTCCACTATTCCAACCGTGCCATACGTGTAATTATAACCTGAGAAAGAACATGCAAAAAATCTACAATAAAGTTGGCAAGTTCATAGTTTGTTTGTTTTCGTTTCAAATGAGTCATAAAACATTTGAGCATTTTTCATTCGAAAACCGGTTTGTGGGATCATAGTATCCCAAAGCACTTGAAATGTCATGTCTGTATAACAGTATTGAAATGTTTTCCATGTTGTTTGCAAATCCATGCATATAACTGTTATGTTTATAAACCGGTGATAAAATGTTTTCTGTTATCTTTGTAAACCGGTGTTGAAATCGTAGTATGTAGTTTTCATATGGAATCTAAGGATCAATCAGTGTGTAGCTAATACACTGACCTATATGCCATAAGTAAGTAACCAAACCGAGACTTCTTTGACATCATTGGGATCACAAAAGCACTCCTAACCGGTTAACTTACCAGGAGTGGAGCGTGTCTCAAACTCAATAGATCTATAACTTTTGCACCTTGGTCACTACGTGATTAATGGTTACTATTGTCATCATTCTACTTACACACAATGATCTGTTATAATCTAATCCCATAGCGACATACCAATTGTTATAAATTTGTGTTATTGGGCCTAGCCCATGTTTTCTTGTTATTGGGCCTAGCCCATGTTTTCTTGTCATTGGGCCTAGCCCATGTTTTCTTGTCATTGGGCCTAGCCCATGTTATAAATAAAATTGGGGTATGCCCCCTAGTTGTGACTATGGCAATCCTGTCACTAGTCATAAAACTCATGCAGGTTTCGAAAAAAAAAACTTTGTCTAGCTGTGAAAACCGGTAAGTTTAGCATAAACCTTTCGTAAACCATTTGAGTTCATTGAAATCTGTTTGTAACATGGTTTAGAAATATATGATTTTCGTTTATCGAAACATTGTATGCTTTCGTAAAACTTGCATGTCTTTCCACCCCCGAAAACATTTATAAAAATTTAAAACGGTAAAAAGTGGGGGTTATGAACTCACCTTGATGTCCTTGTGCAAAGATAGCTTAATGTGATTTCCTTAGTGTTATTCGATTCTCGAATTCTAGACGCCTTTAATTATGATTTCCGAATTCCGTCGTTTGAAATAATTATACCCTTTATAATTGCCTCGTAAAAGGGTTCGAAAAGCTTGACGTGTCGAAATAAATAAAAACAATATACTTATTCTTATATCGTCGTTCGAATAAATTATGGACGTTGAAATTTAGTTTCCGAGTTTCGACGTTTGAAGTAATATAAATTATTATATTATTTATTTATAGTCGAATACCGAATCTTGTTGTCTTGTTATCGCGCTCGTTGAAATGTTATCGGCTCGATTGTCATAGATTTCAATAGCGTCGGTAAAAATAAATATATCTATATTATTTTATAATAACCGTTTGAATTCGGACGTTTTATCTTTGAAATGAATGTGTTTCGTATTCTGTATTTTACGAAAATCGGGCAGAGTTTCCCCTGTTTTTGGACGATCCGACAATACTAGTTCTCGATTTATTTATCAAGACACAATCTGCAATGTACGCAAACAATAATATAATTTCTCAACGTGTTTCGAATATAATTTTCGCCGATTTATAATTTCCGATTTATATATTTAACTAACGTCGTTCGGTTTTTAGCTAATGACTTATACGTGAATACGTAGTTGGATGATTGTTATTTTTTTAAATTTTGGCGATAGATAATCCTTAACGGGTCGGTTTTGAGCTGGTTTCGCGATAATCAATATTAATATTATACAACTAATATAAATAAATTTCGCGTCGTAATTAATTTTTACCGAGTCTTGGTTGACCCGTTGACTGAGTTGACCGTGTTGACTGGTTGACTGCATTGACCAGCAGTTGACCGCTTGACCGATAGTTGACCACAGTTGACCGGCAGTTGACCGAGTTTGACCGAACCCAAAACTGAACCGAGGCACCAAAAATGACCCAAAACTTTCCCTTGACCAGTTTTGACCCATGTTGACCTGTTGACCACGTTGAACCGAGCCCGAGAGTGTCCGAACTTTAATTTTCACCCGGACGAAAGTGTTTCGTATGGACTCTACGGGTTACAAGGATCCAAAAAATATATTTTTCGTTGAAAACGGATGCCCGGAACCTCACCAGAACCATGCCAGAAGTCGGAATTTCACCAGAGAATAAAATTTCACGAAAACTTGCAGATAGGTCTCTAACCACCCGATCTAAACATCCATGAAGTGAAAAGTCCAAAACGGATTCGCCGGAGTTTGGCCGAAATGTCGCGGAGTTGCTCCCGAGCCCAAACGGCTTCGAATCTTTCTAAAACCAACATCACCACGTGATCCGGAACGTCGAAGATAGTCGAAAAAGTGTGCTCTTGGCCGGAAAACGTTCGCCGGAAAGTTCGCCGGAAAACCTCCATCGCCGCCGTGGTCGGCCGCCGCTAGTCGCCGGACTTCGGTGCCGGATATGTTTTCTAGAGAGAGAGTAGAGAGAGTTTTAGAGTTAGAAAGAGAAAGTGATTGGTAAAAATGAGAGAAAATGGGGTAAAAAGGGTTTATGTAGGTGGGTTTTTGTGGGTTTGCCCGATCGCGTCATGAGACCCGTTTTCAAACCTGAACTTCATGGAACGTCGTTTAATATCATTTTAGGTTTGAAAACATGTAAAAGGTGTCGCTATTCGATATTAATTGCGTGCATTCGTCGGTTTCGTTAAAATGCGTAAAATGCTCCGGTTGTCGTTTCTTGTCCGTTTTTCGATCCGATTTTGACTATGAATAATAAAATTCGATTACGAAACTAAGTATATCATAATATATTAATATCGAGGTGTAACTCGAGTCCGTTGCTTCCGTTTTGTTGTCGGTGCGGTCCTGCGGACGCGTTTTTCGTTCACGTAAGCGTTTTGTGACGTTCGAAGCATGATAATTCTTCAAAATCATAACTGTATGATAAATACAAATATAAAATTAGTATTTTTAGATGTTGTCAGTATTTGTTTGGCATCAGTTCGCTTATCGTTCAATTTCGCGTTTAGTGTCTTCGATTATCGTCAAATCGTGTAACGTGAAGCAAGTAGACGTTCCTAGGCTCTCCAGGGACCTGATCGAGTTAATATACGTATAGTTACTTTGTTTATGATAGTATTATTGTTTGTTATGCACTTGATTACAACCGGAAAACATCGGTTGTCACATTTTATTTTGGAGTAGAATGTGTAGTGGATGTTTAATTGACATATTGAAAGAAAAAAACAAGATCTTTTACTAATTTTATAGGTGATTGATATGGAACAGGCTTATAGGTTTTCACTGAAATGATATTAATGAGAAACTATTAAGTTAAGGTGCTGTCATGTGCTTGTTTGATGTTCATGTAGACAGAAATGTTAAATTGTAAAACATACTTTGGTGAGATACTGTTATTGAGCTATAGAAAAAGTTCCATCATTTAACTCCATATAAGAAGTTGTTGAGGGTTAAAGAAAGATGGCCTTAAAACAGGTTTGGTCAAGATCGTTTGAGTTAGGGCTACAGGCCTGTCGGCTCCAATACAACACCAAACCCTACCCGTTCTTTTCATTTCTTGTTTCTCTACAGCCGAATCTTCCTTCAACATCTTTGCTTTTGAGGTGCGATTTCCATTGATTTTATGCAATCTTATCTGCTTCTTGTAAACAATTAGGACCATCTTTGAATTTTAAATCTTATTTTATCTTTGTTAATTTCTGTTGGTGTAAATGGCTCTGTTGTTTTAGATATTAATTCTTTTTTTTTTGGTATTTGTGATTACCCACTGTATGATTAAATTACCCAATCAGCGTGATTCTGAATGGATTTACATACAAAGACAAATTTATGATGACGTTTATTTTGGAGTAGAATGTGTAGTGGATGTTTAATTGACATAGTGAAAGAAAAAAACAAGATCTTTTTGCTAATTTTATAGGTTATTGATATGTAACATGTTTATAGGTTTTCACTGAAATGATACTAATGAGAAACTATTAAGTTAAGGTGTTGTCATGTGCTTGTTTGATGTTCATGTAGACAGAAATGTTAAATTGTAAACATGCTTTGGTGAGATACTGTCATTGAGCTATAGAAAAAGTTCCAAAAGATGCTTACAAAAGATCCTGTTGTTACTAATGTTATTTATGAGATTATTTTTGTCCTTTCAAACATTTCTATTGATTATTAATTGTAATGACCGAGTTGAATCTTGATATCGAATTTCAGCATCGGTGTTCTTTATCTTTTAATTGTAGTGACCGAGCTGAAATTTAGTTCACAAAAAAAGCCTAATTTAGTAATGAGATTTCGGGTAAAAGCTTGGATTTCGGATGAAATTCGGATTAGTCCAAGATAGACATCTCGGATGAGTCTCGGATTAGTCCGAGATGGGCATTTCGGATGAGTACCGGATTAGTCCGAGATGGGCATATCGGATGAGTTCCGGATTAGTCCGAGATAGGCATCTCGGATGAGTTACGGATTAGCCCGAGATAGGCATCTTGGATGAGTTCCAGATTAGTCCGAGTTAGTAATCTCGGATAAGGGTCAGGTAGTCTGAGTTAGTCATCTCGATGAGACTCATGTTAGTCGAGTTAGTCATCAGTAATGAGACTCATTTTATCTTTGTTAATTTTTGCTGGTATAAATGGCTCTGTTGTTTTAGATATTGATTCTTTGTTTTTGGTATTTGTGATTACCAACTGTATGATAAAATTACCCAATCAGCTCTGAATGGATTTACATACAAAGACAAATTTATGATGACGTTTATTTTGGAGTAGAATGTGTAGTGGATGTTTAATTGACATATTGAAAGAAAAAAACAAGATCTTTTGCTAATTTTAATGGTGATTGATATGGAACATGCTTAAAGGTTTTCACTGAAATGATATTAATGAGAAACTATTAAGTTAAGGTGCTGTCATGTGCTTGTTTGATGTTCATGTAGACAGAAATGTTAAATTGTAAAACATGCTTTGGTGAGATACTATCATTGAGCTATAGAAAAAGTTCCATCTTTTAACTCCATATAAGAAGTTGTTGTGGGTTAAAGAAAGATGGGCTTAAAACAGGTTTGGTCCAGATCATTTGAGTTTGGGCTACAGGCCTGTCGGCTCCAACACCAAACCCTACCCGTACTTTTCATTACTTGTTTCTCTACAGCCGAATCTTCCTTCAACATCTTCGCTTTTGAGATGTGATTTCCGTTGATTTTATGCAATCTTTTCTGCTTCTTGAAACAATTAGGACCATCTTTGTTAATTTCTGCTGGTATAAATGGCTCTGCTGTTTTCGATATTGATTCTTTTTTTTTGGTATTTGTGATTACCAACTGTATGATAAAATTACCCAATCAGCGTGATTCTGAATGCATTTACATACAAAGACAAATTTATGTTGACGTTTATTTTGGAGTAGAATGTGTAGTGAATGTTTAATAGACATATTGAAAGAAAAAAACAAGATCTTTTGCTAATTTTATAGGTGATTGATATGGAACATGCTTTTAGGTTTTCACTGAAATGATATTAATGAGAAACTATTAAGTTAAGGTGCTGTCATGTGCTTGTTTGATGTTCATGTAGACAGAAATGTTAAATTGTAAAACATGCTTTGGTGAGATACTGTCATTGAGCTATAGAAAAAGTTCCATCAGATGCATACAAACGATTCTGTTTTTACTAATGTTATTTATGAGATTATTTTTGTCCTTTCAAACATTTCTATTGATTCTTAATTGTAATGACCGGGTTGAATCTTGATATCGAATTTCAGCATCGGTGTTCTTTAGCTTTTAATTGTATTGACCGAGCTGAAATTTAGTTCACAAAAATATCCTAATTTAGTAATGAGATTTGGGATAAAAGCTTGGATTTCGGACGAAACTCGGATTAGTTCGAGATAGACATCTCGGGTGAGTTTCGGATTAGTCCGAGATGGGCATTTCAGATGAATTCCGGATTAGCCCGAGATGGGCATTTCGGATGAGTTCCGGATTAGTCCGAGATAGGCATCTCGAATGAGTTCCGGGTTAGTTCGAGATAGGCATTTAGGATGAGTTCCGGATTAGTCCGAATTAGTCATCTCGGATAAGACTCATGTTAGCCCGAGTTAGTCGTCTCGGATGAGACACATGTTAGTCCGAGCTAGTCATCTCGGATGAGACACATTTTATCTTTGTTAATTTCTGATGGTATAAATGGCTCTGTTGTTTTAGATATTGATTCTTTTTTTTTGGTATTTGTGATTACCAACTACATGATAAAATTACCCAATCAGCGTGATTCTAAATGGATTTACATACAAAGACAAATTTATGATGATGTTTATTTTGGAGTAGAATGTGTAGTGGATGTTTAGTTGACATATTGAAAGAAAAACACCAGATCTTTTGCTAATTTTATAGGTGATTGATATGGAACATGCTTATAGGTTTCCACTGAAATGATATTAATGAGAAACTATTAAGCTAAGGTGTTGTCATGTGCTTGTTTGATGTTTATGTAGACATAAATGTTAAATTGTAAAACATGCTTTGGTGAGATATTGTCATTGAGTGTAGAAAAAGTTCCATCATTTACCTCCATATAAGAAGTTGTTGTGGGTTGAAGAAAGATGGGCTTAAAACAGGTTTGTTCCAGATCATTTGAGTTTGGCTACAGGCCTGTCGGCTCCAATACAACACCAACCCCTACTCGTTCTTTTCATTACTTGTTTCTCTACAGCCGAATCTTCCTTCAACATCTTCGCTTTTGAGGTGCGATTTTCATTGATTTTATGCAATCTTGTCTGCTTCTTGTAAACAATTAGGACCATCTTTGATTTTTTAAATCTTATTATATCTTTGTTAATTTCTGCTGGTATAAATGGCTCTGTTGTTTTAGATATTGATTCTTTTTTTGGTATTTGTGATTACCAACAGTATGATAAAATTACCCTTTCAGCGTGATTCTAAATGGATTTACATACAAAGACAAATTTATGATGACGTTTATTTTGGAGTAGAATGTGTAGTGGATGTTTAATTGACATATTGAAAGAAAAAAAACAAGATCTTTGCTAATTTTGTAGGTGATTGGTATGGAATATGCTTATAGATTTTCACTCAAATGATATTAATGAGAAACTATTAAGTTAAAGTGTTGTCATGCGCTTGTTTTATGTTCATGTAGATAGAAATGTTAAATTGTAAAACATGCTTCGGTGAGATACTATCATTGAGCTATAGAATAAGTTCCTTCATTTAGCTCCATATAAGAAGTTGTGGTGGGTTAAAGAAAGATGCGCTTAAAACAAGTTTGGTCTAGATCATTTGAGATTGGGCTACAGGCCTGTCGGCTCCAATATAACACCAAATCCCACCCGTTCTTTTCATTACTTGTTTCTCTACAGCCGAAGCTTCCTTCAACATCTTCGCTTTTGACGTGCGATTTCCATTGATTTTATGCAATCTTATCTGCTTCTTGTAAACAATTAGGACCATCTTTGATTTTTTAAATCTTATTTTATCTTTGTTAATTTCTGCTGGTATAAATGGCTCTGTTATTTTAGATACTGATTCTTTTTTTCGTATTTGTGATTACCAACTATATGATAAAATTACCCAATCAGCGTGATTCTGGATGGATTTACATACAAAGATAAATTTATGATGACGTTTATTTTGGAGTAGAATGTGTAGTGGATGTTTAATTGACATTTTGAAAGAAAACAAGATCTTTTGCTAATTTTATAGGTTTTCACTGAAATGATATTAATGAGAAAATATTAAGTTAAGGTGTTGTCATGTGCTTGTTTGATGTTCATGTAGACAGATATGTTAAGCTGAAAAACATGCTTTAGTGAGATACTGTCAATGAGCTATAGAAAAAGTTCCATCATTTAACTCCATATAAGAAGTTGTTGTGGGTTAAAGAAAGATGGGCTTAAAACAGGTTTGGTGCAGAGGCCTGTCGGCTCCGATACAACACTAAACCCTACCCGTTCTTTTCATTTCTTGTTTCTCGACAGCCGAATCTTCCTTCAACATCTTCGCTTTTGAGGTGCGATTTCCATTGATTTTATGCAATCTTATCTGCTTCTTGTAAACAATTAGGACCATCTTTGATTTTTTAATTCTGATTTTACCTTTGTTAATTTCTTCTGGTATAAATGGCTCTGTTGTTTTAGATATTGATTCTTTTTTTTTTTGTATTTGTGATTACCAACTGTATGATAAAATTACCCAATCGGCGTGATTCTGAATGGATTCATATACAAAGACAAATTTATGATGACGTTTATTTTGGGGTAGAATGTGTAGTGGATGTTTAATTGACTTATTTAAAGAAAAAAACATGATCTTTTGCTAATTTTATAGGTGATTCATATGGAACATGCTTTTAGGTTTTCACTAAAATGATATTAATCAGAAACTATTAAGTTAAGGTGTTGTCATGTGCTTGTTTGATGTTCATGTAGACAGAAATGTTAAATTGTAAAACATGCTTTGGTGAGATACTGTCATTGAGCTATAGAAAAAGTTCCATCAGATGCATACAAAAGATTCTGTTGTTACTAATGTTATTTATGAGATTATTTTTGTCCTTTCTAACATTTCTATTGATTTCTTAAATGTAATAACCGGGTTGAATCTAAATATCGAAATTCAACATCGGTGTTCTTTAACTTTTAATTGTAACGACCGAGCTGAAATTTAGTTCACAAAAATATCCTAATTTGGTAATGAAATTTGGGATAAAAGCTTGGATTTCGGATGAAACTCGGATTAGTCCGAGATAGACATCTCGGATGAGTTTCGGATTAGTCCGAGATGGGCATTTTGGATGAGTTCCGGATTAGTCCGAGATGGGCATTTCGGATGAGTTCCGGATTAGTCCGAGATAGGCAACCCGAATGAGTTCTGGATTAGTTCGAGATAGGCATTTCGGATGATTTCCGGATTAGTCCGAGTTAGTCATCTCGGATAAGACTCATGTTAGTCCGAGTTAGTCATCTCGGATAAGACTCATGTTAGTCCGAGTTAGTCATCTCGGATGAGACTCATTTTATCTTTGTTAATTTCTGTTGGTATAAATGGCTCTGTTGTTTTCGATATTGATTCTTTTTTTGGTATTTGTGATTACCAACTGTATGATAAAATTACCCAATCAGCGTGATTCTGAATGCATTTACATACAAAGACAAATTTATGATGACGTTTATTTTGGAGTAGAATGTGTAGTGGATGTTTAATTGACATGTTGAAAGAAAAAAACCAGATCTTTGCTAATTTTATAGGTGATTGGTATGGAACATGCTTATAGGTTTTCACTGAAATGATCTTAATGAGAAACTATTAAGTTAAGGTGTTGTCATGTGCTTGTTTTATGTTCATATAGACAGAAATGTTAAATTGTAAAACATGCTTCGGTGAGATACTGTCATTGAGCTATAGAAAAAGTTCCATCATTTAGCTCCATATAAGAAGTTGTTGTGGGTTAAAGAAAGATGGGCTTAAAACAGGTTTGGTCTAGATCATTTGAGTTTGGGCTACAGGTCTGTCGGCTCCAATACAACACCAAGCCTACCCGTTCTTTTCATTTCTTGTTTCTCTACAGTCGAATCTTCCTTCAACATCTTCGCTTTTGAGGTGCGATTTCCATTGATTTTATGCAATCTTATCTGCTTCTTGTAAAGAGTTAGGACCATCTTTGATTTTTTAAATCTTATTTTAACTTTATTAATTTCTGCTGGTATAAATGGCTCTGTTATTGTAGATGTTGATTCTTTTTTTGGTATTTGTGATTACCAGCTGTATGATAAAATTAACCAATCAGCGTGATTCTGAATGGATTTACATACAAAGACAAATTTATGATGATGTTTATTTTGGAGTAGAATGTGTAGTGGATGTTTAATTGACATATTGAAAAAAAAAACCAGATCATTGCTAATTTATAGGTGATTGGTATGGAACATGCTTATAAGTTTTCACTGAAATGATAGAGAAACAACAAGTTAAGGTGCTGTCATGTGTCATGTAGACAGAAATGTTAAATTGTAAAACATGCTTCGGTGAGACACTGTCATTGAGCTATAGAAAAGTTCCATCATTTAGCTCATATAAGAAGTTGTTGTGGGTTAAAGAAATATGGGCTTAAAATCAGTTTGGCTAGATCATTGTCGGCTCCAATACACACCAAACCTACCGTTCTTTTTCATTTCTTGTTTCTCTATAGCCGAATCTTCCTTCAACATCTTCGCTTTTGAGGTGCGATTTCCACTGAATTATGCAATTTATCTTCTTCTTTAAACAATTAGACCATCTTTGATTTTTAAATCAAAATTTATCTTTGTTAATTTCTGTTGGTATAAATGGCTCTGTTGTTTTCGATATTGATTTTTTTTTTGGTATTTGTGATTACCAACTGTATGATAAAATTACCCAATCAGCGTGATTTGAATGCATTTACATACAAAGACAAATTTATGATGACGTTATTTTGGAGTAGAATGTGTAGTGGATGTTTAATTGACATATTGAAAGAAAAAAACCAGATCTTTGCTAATTTTATAGGTGATGGTATGGAACATGCTTATAGGTTTTCACTGAAATGATATTAATGAGAAACTATTAAGTTAAGGTGTTGTCATGTGCTTGTTTTATGTTCATATAGACAGAAATGTTAAATTGTAAAACATGCTTCGGTGAGATACTGTCATTGAGCTATAGAAAAAGTTCCATCATTTAGCTCCATATAAGAAGTTGTTGTGGGTTAAAGAAAGATGGGCTTAAAACAGGTTTGGTCTAGATCATTTGAGTTTGGGCTACAGGTCTGTCGGCTCCAATACAACCCCAAGCCTACCCGTTCTTTCCATTTCTTGTTTTCTCTACAGCCAAATCTTCCTTCAACATATTCGCTTTTGAGGTGCGATTTCCATTGATTTTATGCAATCTTATCTGCTTCTTGTAAACGATTAGGACCATCTTTGATTTTTTAAATCTTATTTTATCTTTGTTAATTTCTACTGGTATAAATGGCTCTGTTGTTTTAGATATTGATTCTATTTTTGGTATTTGTGATTACCAACTGTATGATAAAATTACCCAATCAGCGTGATTCTGGATGGATTTACATACAAAGGCAAATTTATGATGACGTTTATTTTTGAGTATAATGTGTAGTGGATGTTTAATTAACATATTGAAAGAAAAAAAACAAGATCTTTTGCTAATTTTATAGGTGAATGGTATGGAACATGCTTATAGGTTTTCACTGAAATGATATTAATGAGAAACTATTAAGTTAAGGTGTTGTCATGTGCTTGTTTGATGTTCACGTAGACAGATATGTTAAACTGAAAAACATGCTTCGGTGAGATACAGTCATTGAGCTATAGAAAAAGTTCCATCATTTAACTCCATCTAAGAAGTTGTTGTGGGTTAAAGAAAGATGGGCTTAAAACAAGTTTGGTCTAGATCATTTAAGTTTGGGCTAGAGGCCTGTCGGCTCCAATATAACACCAAACACTACCGTTCTTTTCATTTCTTGTTTCTCTACAGCCGAATCTTCCTTCAACATCTTCGCTTTTGAGGTGCGATTTCCATTGATTTTAAGCAATCTAATCTTCTTCTTGTAAACAACTAGGACCATCTTTGATTTTTTAAATCTTATTTTAACTTTGTTAATTTCTGCCGGTATAAATGGCTTTGTTGTTTTAGATATTGATTCTTTTTTTGGCACTTGTGATTACCAACTATATGATAAAATTACCCAATTAGCGTGATTCTGGATGGATTTACATACAAATACAAATTTATGATGACGTTTATTTTGGAGTAGAATGTGTAGTGGATGTTTAATTGACATTTTGGAAGACAAAAACAAGATCTTTTGCTAATTTTATATGGTGATTGATATGGAACATGCTTATAGGTTTTCACTGAAATGATATTAATGAGAAAATATTAAGTTAAGGTGTTGTCATGTGCTTTTTGATATTCATGTAGACAGATATGTTAAACTGAAAAACATGCTTCGGTGAGATACTGTCATTGAGCTATAGAAAAAGTTCCATCATTTAACTCCATATAAGAAGTTGTTGTGGGTTAAAGAAAGATGGGCTTAAAACAGGTTTGGTCTAGATCATTTAAGTTTGGGCTACAGGCCTGTCTACTCTAATACAATACCAAACCCTACCCGTTCTTTTCATTCTTGTTTCTCGACAGCCAAATCTTCCTTCAACATCTTCGCTTTTGAGGTGTGATTTCCATTGATTTTATGCAATCTTTTCTGCTTCTTTTACAAAATTAGGACCATCTTTGATTTTTTAAATCTTATTTTATCTTTCTTAATTTCCGCTGGTATAAATGGCTTTGTTGTTTTAGATATTGATTCTTTTTTTTTTGTTTTTGTGAGTACCAACTATATGATAAAATTACGCAATCAGCGTGATTCTGAATGGATTTACATACAAATATAAATTTATTATGACGTTTATTTTGGAGTAGAATGTGTAGTGGATGTTTAATTGACATATTGAAAGAAAAAAACAAGATCTTTTGCTAATTTTATAGGTAATTGATATGGAACATGCTTATAGGTTTTCACTGAAGTGATATTATGAGAAACTATTAAGTTAAGGTGTTATCATGTGCTTGTTTGATGTTCATGTAGACAGAAATGTTAAATTGTAAATCATGCTTTGGTGAGATACTGTCATTGAGCTATAGAAAAAGTTCCATCATTTAACTCCATATTAGAAGTTGTTGTGGGTTAAAGAAAGATGGGCTTAAAACAGGTTTGGTCCAGATCATTTGAGATTGGGGCTACAGGCCTGTCGGCTCCAATACAACACCAAACCCTACCCGTTCTTTTCATTTCTTGTTTCTCGACAGCCGAATCTTCCTTCAACATCTTCGCTTTTGAGGTGCGATTTCCATTGATTTTATGCAATCTTATCTGCTTCTTGTAAACAATTAGGACCATCTTTGGTTTTTTAAATCTTATTTTATCTTTGTTAATTTCTTTTGGTATATATGGCTCTGTTGTTTTAGATATTGATTCTTTTTTTTGGTATTTGTGATTACCAACTGTATGATAAAATTACCCAATCAGCATGATTCTGAATGTATTCACATATAAAGACAAATTTATGATGACGTTTATTTTGGAGTAGAATGTGTAGTGGATGTTTAATTGACATATTGAAAGAAAAAAAACAAGATCTTTTCTAATTTTATAGTTGATTGATATGAACATGCTTATAGGTTTTCACTGAAATGATATTAATGAGAAACTATTAAGTTAAGGTGTTGTCATGTACTTGTTTGATGTTCATGTAGTAAGAAATGTTAAATTGTAAAACATGCTTTGGTGAGATATTGTCATTGAGCTATAGAAAAAGTTCCATCATTTAACTCCATATGAGAAGTTGTCGTGGGTTAAAGAAAGATGGGCTTAAACTAGGTTTGGTCCTGAGTTTGGGCTACAAGCCTGTCGGCTCCAATACAACACCAAACCTACTGTTGTAACATTTGTGTAAATCAAGTTTCGAAAACCCGCCCAAATTTATCAATCGAAGTATATTTATTTTACGTCGTTCGATAATCTTTATTTATTTATTTAATGTTATAATTTATTAATACTCTAATATGTGGATAATAATAAATTAAACTTATAATATAAGTAATCTTTAAATAATAACTTGAAATAATTATTGGTTGTAATAAATAAAAAATTCGAATAAAAAATTGGTGAACGGATCGAACCGGTTCCCGTCAACCACACACAACACGCTAAGCCACACGACTCATGGTTAGATAAGTGGATGATAAATAAGTTAAAATAATAAATAAATAATCATTATAATATAGGAAATAATTATTGGTTGTAATAATAATAAAAAAAAATTCTGAAATAAAAAATTGGGTGAACCGGGATCGAACCCGGGTTCCCGGTCAACACACACCACCAACACCGCTAAGCCACACGCACTCATTGGTTAGGATTAGAAGTCAAGTGAGTCTTATATGCAGAACACGGATGAATGCCGGCGGGTTCAAATCAGCGAACCCGCCAATCTTGCCTGTCAAATTCGTGTTCTGGAATCCGGCTGGCATCCGCGTGAAAGTTTTCCAAACTTGGTATCAATCCACCATCAATCACTCGCTTAGTTTCTAAAAAAAACAAAACCGAATCCCCCTCTGTTTCACCTATAAATACTGGCATCGATTTCACTCTCGAACTCGCTCAACATTCCTCCTCTAAACTCCAGCTCCCTCTGTGCTAAACCCTCCACCCTGTTCCACCGGAGAACCGCCGCCACTGTCGGAATCCACTCGCCGGAATCGTGCACCACCCATTTCCGTGATACGGTAGAACCTTTGTTCTTTTCTTTTGAGTTTTGTTTAATTAACGTAATGTTCAGATGATTTATAAATATAAATCGAAATAATTCAGGCGGGTAAAATCTGGGTTAATTTCTAAATGAAGAAGATGAAGTGGGTTATGTGTTTTATGTAATAAAAATCTAAGTTTTAACCGGGTTAGACACACAGTCCAGCGGTGGACGTGTGCAAACACGGCCTGCACGTCCCTGGTTCGAATCCGGCTCCTGACCGCATAACCATTTTTATTTTGACTGAAATATAACAGTTGGCAGTATGTAGATAAATGTAATTAAAAACCTAGTTCTATCGGGTTAGACACTCAGCCCAGTTTGTTGGGCTGGGTGCATCACACATCAAGGTCTCGGGTTCGAGTCCTTGGGCACCCACCGGGCGGATCACTTAAAACCTTTTTAAATCTGCCATTCTGGAATAACGTATTAAGTATATAAATATAATTAAACTGCAAGTGTTAATGGGTTAGACACCCAGCCCAGTTGGTTGGGCTGGGTGGGGTTACAGTTTAGGTCGCGGGTTCGAGTCCCTTGGTGCGACCGGTTCAATCCAATAAAAATATTTTTAAAATTTAATTAAAACTGAATAAACCTAATTTGTGTATAAACATAATTAAAATCAGGTTTCTTTCGGGTTAGACACGTAGCTCAGTTGGAAGAGCTGCGTGCACACGAACGAGAGGTCGCAAGTTCGAGTCTCAACACACGCATGCCAACTTCCAATCGAAACCGGCCTGACACGTGTCAGACCAACGTTTTTGCTGCGTTTTCTTTTATTTTTATTATTAATTAATTTCCTTATTTGTCCACTTTATTTTTAATTTATTTAGTTATTTATTTATTTTATCTTATTACTTTAATTATCAACTTAAATCAATTAGAAACATAAATATATATTTTCCAAAGGCTTTCAAACCCACAAAAATAATCCAAAAACTTAAACAAAAGATTATAACCTATCATAATATCCTATATATTTACCGAGTTATCACGTTATTATTTCTAGGTTAGTACTTTCTTGTTGATTAAATTCCCAACTCGTACGCTCTCCTTACCATTCAAGAATACGCACCCAAGGTGAGTGAATCTCTACAAACTCCCTGTTTTAATCACGTTTTGGGGTATATCATTTTTATTTTATTGAACACTTGTGCTTATATCATTTCGTGATCAAATGTGTATTGCTTGTAGTGTGGTTTATATGTGGATACATTTTATCATTTCAGTGCACTCATTTCATTAGGCCCATCAGTTCCTCGTGGGATACGGGTTGAGCATAAGGTGCCTCATTAGATTGGCTCGTTCGATTGAGCCTTGATCTCAGATACATCATCATTCATGTCATATATTCATTCAATGTGGTTTGTGATTTGTTACATTATACATTTGTTCACATGTGATTGTGCACAATCTTATTTAAAACAACGATAAAATTGATTTACTTAAATGTTTTATCAAGGTTCACTCGCCAATTTTTGTTGACCCAAAAATTTCCTCTGTTTACGCATGATACAGGTGATCAAGTTGAGGAAAGAAACACCTAGGATGGCCTAGAAGAATAATCAAGTTATTTCGTTGGAACAAGCATTTAGATTATTATTTGTGTTTGTATGAAATTCTGTTGGAGTATTTGAATTTTAATTTGAATTTAATAAATATGAAACTTGTTAGTAAATATCATGAGCTTTGGTGATAACCCAATCATGCCCCGACTTTTATTCCGCTGCGGTCGGGGTGTGACAAATTGGTATCAGAGCTTGTGACTATAGGGATATAGGATAGGTTATTAGACCCTTAGAGCCTATACTATAGTTGATTAGAACTTTTAATTGTCTATGTGTTTCATGCAAAATTCATGATGTTTATATGTCTCATGTTTATTTTCACACACAACATTATGCAAGCACTCTCATAAGTACATGTTAATATGCAATGCTCATCATAGTTCATATCCTCATAACATATCATATCTATGAAAGCACACACCTCACAATTTCACAATTTTCGTTATTTCTTTTCAAAGATTTTTGCAATGTTCTCATATTTTTCAAATCACATCAAAGTGAGCTTTCACGACGGGCATGTAGTAACTGGAAGGGTACGAGTACCGGTAGTCGGAACGTCCTGTCTAGGCTTGGCATTCATATAAATCCAAAATAAAGGAGCAGTTTGCCTACCTGGGGACTAACGATGAGAGTACGAAGGACCTATTAGGCCAAAGCATGCTATACCAAACGTCGTGTGAACTAACCCCACTTTGAGTTGTCATTGTGTCCACACCTGGACACCCTCCGACCATACATCTCGCAATCATGTTTTACGATTTTCATTCGGGTGGTGCGAGTGTTAACCCGCCGACACCAATGTGAATCCTACCAAGCCCAATAGTCATGGGGGCCCACATGACTACACAGGCAATGGTATGGGGGACATTTGGAGGCCCAAACATGAGCAAACCCAAGACATCCTATGGATGTAGTTAAATTATTTTCAGTTATGTTGTTTTCATTCTTTTTACGACACATGACACCTAGGAAATTCTTGAACTCACAACTCCCTACATATATTCCTGTAGATGTCTGCTAGGCAATTACATGGAGGTAGAAGGTCAGGAAAGTCAAACGAACGCTTGGCCACGCAAATCGCTAAACAAATGGCCGCAGTGCTTCCTGACATCGTGCTACAAGTTCAGCAAGCCCTCACTGCTAATCCCATTAAACCCTCCCAACCAAGAAGACCAAAGCGTCGCCAACCCTCCTCCCAAAACCCCTAAATGCACCTACAAACACTTCAAGTCTTGCGATCCCCCAAAATATGAAGGGACTGAAGGTGTCACCGCTCTCCTCCACTGGTTTGAGGAGATGGAAAACACCTTTCTCAATTGCGACTGTCCACCGTAAGGTACGTTACACGACTGGAAGATTGTTTGGGGTAGCCCTTACCTAGTGGAACACCAAAAAAGGAAAGCGAGGTGTAGACGATGCCATGGCCTTATCATGGGAAGAATTAAGAGAGGTCATGACAAGACGTTTTTGCCCTAGAAGCGAGATCAAGAAGCTTGAAGATAAATTCTATGCTCTAAAGCAAAACAAAGGGGATCACACCTCCTACAACAAGAGGTTTCTTGAGTTGAACCAAATGGTTCCCAATCTGTTCACCCTATTATACCGCTTAATTGAACACTACATTCAAGGCCTCCCCTCGAAAATCCAAGATTCGGTTTTAAGCACTTCGCCTGCAACACTCGAAGTCGCAATGGAGTTAGCTATGGAACTCACTGAAAATCGCATTCGAAATGGCAAATTTTAAAGATGAGAAGAAGAAAACACCCATTCAGACCCCAATTCCAAACCACTCAGGTTCATCCTCGAAGTTTGCTGGTAAGAGGAAGCGAAATGGCAATAACTTTGCTGTCACCCAAACCAACCCTCCCATCACTGCTGCCCCAATCACCCAAGTTGCCCCTCCAGCCACACCATTCAAAAGGCCATACACTGGCCCACACCCAAAGTGTAACCGTTGCCAATACCATCACCCTCCTGAAAACCCTTGCCAACATTGCACAAGTTGTGGCCGTGCGGGTCACACTATCCAAACCTGTCGTACCCTTCAGCGATCGAACCGCAGTCAACCTCCAACCCAAACCCAAAATCAAATCGTGGGCCAAGCCCAACAACCCTTACTTCTACCACCTGCACAACTCGCAGCCCAACCTTACTACCAACCCAACTACCCCATGAAGCAATCCATACGAGCCTGTTTCAATTGTGGGGACCCAAACCACTTCAGGAATACTTGCCCACGCCTGGTGAACATCATCCATGCCCAAGCTCAAGCAAACCCGGTAAACCAAGCTAACCAAGCTCCTCCACCTGCTAGAGGAAGAGCTTTCAATATCAACGCCAACCAAGCCAGGGCGGACAACAATGTGGTCAACGGTACGTTTCTCGTAAATGGTAGTTATGCATCCATATTATTCGATACTGTGCGGATAAGAGCTTTTGTCTTTAGAATTCGAATCTATTCTCGACCAACCTCGTGATAATCTCGTTGAATCTCTGACGGTGGAAGTTGCTGACGGAAAACACACTTCATTAAATTCTATTATACGCGATTGTACTCCCACCCTAAATGATCACGATTTTCAATTGATCTCATTCCTATTTGGGAAGTTTCGATGTTATCATCGGCATGGACTGGCTCACCAGCATCACGCTAAAGTGGTGTGCCATGAAAAGTTCATTCGTATTCCTCTCGCCGACGGTCAGACACTACGCATCTTTGGAGAAACTCCTTCGAAAGGGCTCAAATTGATGTCCTGCCTTCAAGACCGAAGTTATCTTCGCAAAAATTACGTTGCATTTCTAGCTCACGTCGTCAAGAAGGAAGGCAAGGAAAGGAAGCTCGAAGATATTCCAATTATGAAAGAATTCCCGCAAGTTTTTCCCGACGACGTTTCAGGACTTCCTCCTACGCGAGAAGTCAAATTTTGAATAGATCTTGTGCCTGATGCTACACCGGTCGCAAAATCTCCCTATAGGTTAGCTCCATCCGAGATGCAAGATTTGGCCAGTCAACTGCAAGAGCTGACTGACAAAGGATTCATACGTCCTAACTCATCGCCTTGGGGTGCGCCCGTTCTTTTTGTGAGGAAGAAAGATGGAACGTTTCGCATGTGCATTGATTATAGAGAACTCAAAAAGTTGACGGTTAAGAATCGCTATCCACTGCCTTGTATTGATGACCTTCTAGACCAACTTCAAGGGCCACCTGTTTTTCCAAAATCGACCTTCGTTCTGGTTATCATCAGCTTAGAGTGCGCGAAAAAGATATTCCAAAAACTGCCTTCCGAACTCGTTATGGTCATTACGAGTTCATGGTTATGCCCTTCGGTTTAACCAACGCCCTCGCTGTTTTCATGGATTTGATGAATAGGGTATGCAAACCCTATCTCGACCGTTTCGTCATAGTCTTCATCGACGACATTCTTATCTACTCCAAGTCAAAATCCGATCATGAGCGACACCTTCGACTCATTCTTACACTCTTAAGGACTGAAAAGCTTTACGCTAAGTTCTCAAAATGCGAATTCTGGTTAGGAGAAGTACAATTCCTTGGTCATGTCGTCAATGACAAAGGGATTCATGTCGATCCCTCAAAAATCAAGGCAGTACAAGAATGGCAAGCGCCACGCACCCCTACTTAAGTTAGGTCATTTCTTTGGCTTGGCTGGTTACTACCGACGCTTCATTGCCAATTTTTCCCGTATCTCCGTTCCGCTCACGGCCTTGACTCACAAGGGAAAACCCTTCATTTGGGGACCTAAGCAAGAGGAGGCCTTCCAAACTTTAAAGCAAAGGCTTTGTGACGCACCTATCCTTACACTCCCTGAGGGTTGCGATGACTTTGTGGTTTATTGCGACGCATCAGGGCAAGGACTAGGCTGTGTATTGATGCAAAGAGGAAAGGTGATAGCCTATGCCTCTAGACAACTCAAAGTTCATGAGAAAAATTACTCCACCCACGACATGGAACTTGGAGCCGTTGTGTTCGCTCTCAAGATATGGAGACAATATCTTTACGGTACCAAGTGTGAAATATACACTGACCACAAGAGTCTCCAGCATATCTTCAACCAAAAAGAGTTGAATATGAGGCAACGAAGATGGGTCAAACTGCTCAACGATTATGACTGCGAGATTCGGTATCATCCTGGCAAGGCAAACATGGTGGCTGATGCGCTCAGTCAAAAGGGATATGCGAACTCTATTCGTATTCTGTGTTCGCAAATCATAACCAATATCAAGGATCAAATCCGGGCAGCTCAACATATCTCTGTAACGAAAAATGACATACACGATGAGCTGTCATGTGGAGCTGAACTCAAAATTGAAACCAAATCCGACGGTATTCTATATTATTTAAACCGCATATGGATTCCCGATCGCGACAACCTTCGTGATTTCCTCATGAATGAGGCACACGAAACACGATACTCTGTACACCCAGGAGCCGATAAGATGTATCAAGACCTACGATACACCTACTGGTGGCCTAGCATGAAAAGGGATATCGCTGCTTTTGTTTCCAAGTGCCTTACATGTTCCAAAGTGAAAACTGAACATCAAAGACCTTCAGGACTTCTAGTCCAACCCGAAATACTTGTATGGAAGTGGGAAAACATAACCATGGACTTCATTACCGGGTTACCTCACACCTCCAGTGGGTATGACACCATATGGGTAATCATTGATCGTCTCACGAAATCAGCTCATTTCATTCCAATTCGCGAGGACTTCAAGAACGAGAAGTTAGCTCGTATCTACATCAACAAAATCGTAAGCCGTCATGGTGTACCATTAAGCATCATTTCAAACCGTGATGGCCGTTTCACTTCACGCACATGGCGAGCCGTACAAACTGCTTTGGGTACACGCTTAGACCTTAGCACCGCCTTTCACCCTCAAACTGATGGTCAATCTGAACACACCATCTAAACCCTTGAAGACATGCTTCGAGCATGTGTCATAGACTTCAAAGGGAACTGGGATGCTCATCTACCGTTAGTCGAGTTTTCGTACAACAATAGCTATCATTCAAGTATCGGCATGGCTCCTTTCGAAGCTTTATATGGTCGTAAATGCCGATCTCCACGAAATTGATGAAGCGCAAATCACCGGACCTGAATTGATTCAAGAAACAACTGACAAAATCCTTCAAATTCGAAACAATCTTCTAGCGGCTCAAAGTCGTCAAAAGAGTTATGCTGACAAACGACGAAAGCCCATGGAGTTTTGTGTTGGTGATCAAGTACTTTTGAAAGTATCACCGTGGAAGGGAGTGGTTCGTTTTGGCCAAAAGGGCAAGCTAGCACCACGCTACGTAGGACCTTTCAAGATACTCGAAAGAGTAGGACCTGTAGCCTACAAGCTTGACCTACTAGAAGAACTCAACAGAATACATCCCACGTTTCACGTATCAAACTTGAAAAAGTGCCTCGCCGACGAAAACCTCCATATCCCTCTAGAAGACATTCAAGTCGATGAATCAATGCACTTCGTTGAAAGACCAGTGGAAATCATGGATTTCGGTGAGAAGCGTTTAAGGCGAAGTCGTATTCCAATCGTCAGGGTGCGTTGGGAGTCAAAACGAGGACCCGAGTTTACTTGGGAACGTGAAGACTCAATGCGCGAAAAGTACCCGCATCTTTTTCCGGCTACCACTACTACTTAAATTTCGGGACGGAATTTCTAAAAGTAGGGGATACTGTAACATTTGTGTAAATCGGGTTTCGAAAACCCGCCCCAATTTATCAATCGAAGTATATTTATTTTACGTTGTTCGATAATTCTTTTTATTTATTGATTTAATGTTATAAAATTTATTAAATACTTCTAATATGTGGATAATAAATAAAGTTTAAAATTAATAAAATAATAAGTAATCAATTAAATAATAATATACTTAGGAAATAATTATTGGTTGTAATAATAATAATAAAAATTCTGAAATAAAAAATTGGGTGAACCGGGATCGAAACCGGGTTCCCCGGGTCAACACACACCACCAACACCGCTAAGCCACACGCACTCATTGGTTAGGATTAGAAGTCAAGCGAGTCTTATATGCAGAACACGGATGAATGCCGGCGGGTTCAAATCAGCGAACCCGTCAATCTCGCCTGTCAAATTCGTGTTCTGGAATCCGGCTGGCGTCCGCGTGAAAGTTTTCCAAACTTGGTATCAATCCACCATCAATCACTCGGCTTAGTTTCTAAAAAAAACAAAACCGAATCCCCCTCTGTTTCACCTATAAATACTGGCATCGATTTCACTCTCGAACTCGCTCAACATTCCTCCTCTAAACTCCAGCTCCCTCTGTGCTAAACCCTCCACCCCTGTTCCACCGGAGAACCGCCGCCACTGTCGGAATCCACTCGCCAGAATCGTGCCACCACCCATTTCCGTGATACGGTAGAACCTTTGTTCTTTTCTTTTGAGTTTTGTTTAATTAACGTAATTGTTCAGATGATTTATAACATAATAAATCGAAATATTCAGGCGGGTATAAATCTGGGTTAATTTCTAAATGAAGAAGATGAAGTGGGTTATGTGTTTTATGTAATAAAAATCTAAGTTTTAACCGGGTTAGACACACAGTCCAGCAGTGGACTGTGTGAAAACACAGCCTGCACGTCCCTAGTTCGAATTTGGCTCCTGACCGCATAACCATTTTTATTTTGACTGAAATATAACAGCTGGCAGTATGCAGATAAATGTAATTAAAAACCTAGTTCTATCGGGTTAGACACTCAGCCCAGTTGGTTGGGCTGGGTGCATCACACCATCAAGGTCTCGGGTTCGAGTCCTTGGGCTCCCACCGGTCGGATCACTTAAAACCTTTTTAAATCTGTCATTCTGGAATAACGTATTAAGAATATAAATATAATTAAACTGCAAGTGTTAATGGGTTAGACACCCAGCCCAGTTGGTTGGGCTGGGCGCGGGTTACAGTTTAGGTCGCGGGTTCGAGTCCCTTGGTGCGACCGGTTCAATCCAGTAAAAATCTTTTTAAAATTTAATTAAAATTGAATAAACCTAATTTGTGTATAAACATAATTAAAATCAGGTTTCTTTCGGGTTAGACACGTAGCTCAGTTGGAAGAGCTGCGTGCACACGAACGAGAGGTCGCGAGTTCGAGTCTCAACACACGCATGCCAACCTCTAATCGAACCGACCTGACACGTGTCAGACCAACGTTTTTGCTGCATTTTCTTTTATTTTTATTATTAATTAATTTCCTTTATTTGTCCACTTTGTTTTTAATTTATTTAGTTATTTATTTATTTTATCTTATTACTTTAATTATCAACTTAAATCAATTAGAAACATAAATATATATTTTCCAAAGGCTTTCAAACCCACAAAAATAATCCAAAAACTTAAACAAAAGATTATAACCTACATAATATCCTATATATTTACCTAGTTATCACGTTATTATTTCTAGGTTAGTACTTTCTTGTTGATTAAATTCCCAACTCGTACGCTTTCCTTACCATTCAAGAATACGCACCCAAGGTGAGTGAATCTCTACAAACTCCCTGTTTTAATCACGTTTTGGGGTGTATCATTTTATTTTATTGAACACTTGTGCTTATATCATTTCGTGATCAAATGTGTATTGCTTGTAGTGTAGTTTATATGTGGATACATTTTATCATTTCAGTGCACTCATTTCATTAGGCCCATCAGTTCCTCATGGGATACGGGTTGAGCATCAGGTGCCTCATTAGATCGGCTCCATTCGATTGAGCCTTGATCTCAGATACATCATCATTCATGTCATATATTCATTCAATGTGGTTTGTGATTTGTTACATTATACATTTGTTCACATGTGATTATGCACAATCTTATTTAAAACAACGATAAAATTGATTTACTTAAATGTTTTATCAAGGTTCACTCGCCAACTTTTGTTGACCCAAAAATTTCCTCTGTTTTACGCATGATACAGGTGATCAAGTTGAGGAAAGAAACACCTAGGATGGACTAGAAGAATAATAAAGTTATTTCGTTGGAACAAGCATTTAGATTATTATTTGTATTTGTATGAAATTTTGTTGGATATTTGAATTTTAATTTGAATTTAATAAATAAGAAACTTGTTAGTAAATATCATGAGCTTTGGTGATAACCCAATCATGCCCCGACTTTTATTCCGCTGCGGGTCGGGGTGTGACACCTGTTCTTTTCATTTCTTATTTCTCAAAAGCCGAATCTTCCTTCAACATCTTTGCTTTTAAGGTGCGATTTCCATTGATTTTATTCAATGTTATCTGTTTCTTGTAAACAATTAGGACCATCTTTGATTTTTTAAATCTTATTTTATCTTTGTTAATTTCTGCTGGTATAAATGGCTCTGTTGTTTTAGATATTGATTCTTTTTTTTTTGGTATTTGTGATTACCAAATGTATGATAAAATTACCCAATCAACGTGATTCTGAATGGACTTACATACAAAGACAAAATTATGATGACGTTTATTTTGGAGTAGAATGTGTATTGGATGTTTAATTGACATATTGAAAGAAAAAAACAAGATCTTTTGCTAATTTTTTAGGTGATTGATATGGAACATGCTTATTGGTTTTCACTAAAATGATATTAATGAGAAACTATTAAGTTAAGGTGCTGTCATGTGCTTGTTTGATGTTCATGTAGACAGGAACGTTAAATTGTAAAACATGCTTTGGTGAGATACTGTCATTGAGCTATAGAAAAAGTTCCATCCTCCATATAAGAAGTTGTTGTGGGTTAAAGAAAGATGGGCTTAAAACAGGTTTGGTCCAGATCATTTGAGTTTGGGTTGCAGGCCTGTCGGCACTAATACAACACCAAACTCTACCCGTTCTTTCATTTCTTGTTTCTCTACAACCGAATCTTCCTTCAAGATCTTCGCTTTTGAGGTGCGATTTCCATTGATTTTATGCAGTCTTATCTGCTTCTTATAAACAATTAGGACCATCTTTGATTTTCTAAATCATTTTTTATCTTTGTTAATTTCTGCTGGTATAAATGGCTCTGTTGGTTTAGATATTGATTCTTTTTTTTTTGTATTTGTGATTACCAACTGTATGATAAAATTACCCAATCACCGTGATTCTGAATGGATTTACATATAAAGACAAATTTATGATGACGTTTATTTTTTAGTAGAATGTGTAGTGGATGTTTAATTAACATATTGAAAGAAAAAAACAAGATCTTTTGCAAATTTTATAGGTGATTGGTATGGAACATGCTTATAGGTTTTCACTGAAATGATATTAATGAGAAACTATTAAGTTAAGGTGTTGTCATGTGCTTGTTAAATGTTCATGTAGACAGATATGTTAAATTGTAAAACATGCTTGAGTGAGATACTGTCATTGAGCTATAGAAAAAGTTCCATCCTCCATATAAGAAGTTGTTGTGGGTTAAAGAAAGATGGGCTTAAAACAGGTTTGGTCCAGATCATTTGAGTTTGGGTTGCAGGCCTGTCGGCACCAATACAACACAAAACCCTACCCGTTCTTTTCATTTCTTGTTTCTCTACAACCGAATCTTCCTTCAACATCTTCGCATTTGAGGTGCGATTTCCATTGATTTTATGCAGTCTTATCTGCTTCTTGTAAACAATTAGGACCATCTTTGATTTTTTAAATCATTTTTTATCTTTGTTAATTTCTGCTGGTATAAATGGCTCTGTTGTTTTAGATATTGATTCTTTTTTTGGTATTTGTGATTACCAACTATATCATAAAATTACCCAATCAGCGTGATTCTGGATGGATTTACATACAAATACAAATTTATGATGACGTTTATTTTGGAGTAGAATGTGTAGTGGATGTTTAATTGACATTTTGGAAGAAAAAAACAAGATCTTTTGCTAATTTTATAGGTGATTGATATGGAACATGCTTATAGGTTTTCACTGAAATGATATTAAGGAGAAAATATTAAGTTAAGGTGTTGTCATGTGCTTGTTTGATGTTCATGTAGACAGATATGTTAAACTGAAAAACATGCTTCGGTGAGATACTGTCATTGAGCTATAGAAAAAGTTCCATCATTTAACTCCATATAAGAAGTTGTTGTGGGTTAAAGAAAGATGGGCTTAAAATAGGTTTGGTCCAGATCATTTGAGTTTGGGCTACAGGCCTGTCGGCTCCAATACAACACCAAACCCTACCCGTTCTTTTCATTTCTTGTTTCTCGACAGCCGAATCTTCCTTCAACATCTTCGCTTTTGAGGTGCGATTTCCATTTATTTTATGCAATCTTATCTGCTTCTTGTAAACAATTAGGACCATCCTTGATTTTTTAATTCTGATTTTATCTTTTCTTCTAGTATAAATGGCTCTGTTGTTTTAGATATTGATTCTTTTTTTTTTTTTGTATTTGTGATTACCAACTGTACGATAAAATTACCCAATCAGTGATTCTAAGTAGATTCACAGACAAAGACAAATTTATGATGACATTTATTTTGGAGTAGAATGTGTAGTGGATGTTTAATTGACTTATTTAAAGAAAAAAAACAAGATCTTTTGCAAATTTTATAGGTGATTCATATGGAACATGCTTATAGGTTTTCACTGAAATGATATTAATGAGAAACTATTAAGTTAAGGTGTTGTTATGTGCTTGTTTGATGTTCATGTAGACAGAATTGTTAAATTGTAAAACATGCTTTGGTGAGATACTGTCATTGAGCTATAGAAAAAGTTCCATCAGATGCATACAAAAGATTATGTTGTTACTAATATTATTTATGAGATTATTTTTGTCCTTTCAAACATTTCTATTGATTCTTAATTGTCATAACCGGGTTGAATCTAAATATCGAATTTCAGCATCGGTGTTCTTTAACTTTTAATTGTAATGACCGAGCTGAAATTTAGTTCACAAATATATCCTAATTTAGTAATGAGATTTGGGATAAAAGCCTGGATTTCGGATGAAACTCGGATTAGTCCGAGATAGACATCTCGGATGAGTTTCGGATTAGTCCGAGATGGCATTTTGGATGAGTTCCGAATTTGTCCTAGATGGGCATTTCGGATGAGTTCCGGATTAGTTCAAGATAGGCATCTCGAATGAGTTCCGGATTAGTTCGAGATAGGCATTTCGAATGATTTCCGGATTAGTCCGAGTAGTCATCTCAGATAAGACTCATGTTAGTCCGAGTTAGTCATCTCGGATGAGACTTATTTTATCTTTGTTAATTTCTGCTGGTATAAATGGCTCTGTTGTTTTCGATATTGATTCTCTTTTTTGGTATTTGTGATTACAAACTGTAGGGTGATTCTGAATGCATTTACATACAAAGACAAATTTATGATGACGTTTATTTTGGAGTAGAATGCGTAGTGGATGTTTAATTGACATATTGAAAAAAAAAAACCAGATCTTTGCGAATTTTATAGGTGATTGGTATGGAACATGCTTATAGGTTTTCACTGAAATGATATTAATGAGAAACTATTAAGTTAAGGTGCTGTCATGTGCTTGTTTGATGTTCATGTAGACAGAAATGTTAAATTATGAAACATGCTTCGGTGAGACACTGTCATTGAGCTATAGAAAAAGTTCCATAATTTAGCTCCATATAAGAAGTTGTTGTGGGTTAAAGAAATATGGGCTTAAAATCGGTTTGGCTAGATCATTTGAGTTTGGGCTACAGGCCTGTCGGCTCCAATACAACACCAAACCCTACCCGTTCTTTTCATTTCTTGTTTCTCCACAACCGAATCTTCCCTCAACATCTTCGCTTTTGAGGTGTGATTTCCATTGATTTTATGCAATCTTATCTGCTTCTTGTAAACAATTAGGACCATCTTTGATTTTTTAAATCTTATTTTATCTTTCTTAGTTTCCGCTGGTATAAATGGCTTTGTTGTTTTAGATATTGATTCTTTTTTTTTGGTATTTGTGAGTACCAACTATATGATAAAATTAAGCAATCAGCGTGATTCTGAATGGATTTACATACAAATATAAATTTATTATGACGTTTATTTTGGAGTAGAATGTGTAGTGGATGTTTAATTGACATATTGAAAGAAAAAAACAAGATCTTTTGCAAATTTTATAGGTGATTGATATGGAACATGCTTATAGGTTTTCACTAAAATGATATTATGAGAAACTATTAAGTTAAGGTGTTATCATGTGCTTGTTTGATGTTCATGTAGACAGAAATGTTAAATTATAAATCATGCTTTGGTGAGATACTGTCATTGAGCAATAGAAAAGTTCCATCATTTAACTCCATATAAGAAGTTGTTGTGGGTTAAAGAAAGATGGGCTAAAAACAGGTTTGGTCCAGATCATTTGAGTTTGGGCTACAGGCCTGTCGCCTCCAATACAACACCAAACCCTACCCGTTCTTTTCATTTCTTGTTTCTCTCCAGCCGAATCTTCCTTCAACATCTTCGCTTTTGAGGTGCGATTTCCATTGATTTTATGCATTCTTATCTGCTTCTTGTAAACAATTAGGACCATCTTTGATTTTCTAAATCTTATTTTATCTTTGTTAATTTTTGCTGGTATAAATGGCTCTGTTGTTTTAGATATTGATTCTTTTTTTTTTGGTATTTGAGATTACCAACTGCATGATAAAATTACCCAATCAGCGTGTGAATGGATTTACATATAAAGACAAATTTATGATGACGTTTATTTTGGAGAATGTGTAGTGGATGTTTAATTGACATATTGAAAGAAAAAAACAAGATCTTTTGCTAATTTTATAGGTGATTGATATGGAACATGCTTATAGGTTTTCACTGAAATGATATTAATGAGAAACTATTAAGTTAAGGTGTTGTCATGTGCTTGTTTGATGTTCTTGTAGAAAGAAATGTTAAATTGTAAAACATGCTTTGGTGAGATACTGTCATCGAGCTATAGAAAAAGTTCCATCATTTAACTCCATATAAGAAGTTGTTGTGGGTTAAAGAAAGATGGGCTTAAAACAGGTTTGGTCCATATCATTTGAGTTTAGGCTACAGGCCTTTCGTCTCCAATACAACACCAAACCCTACCCGTTCTTTTCATTTCTTGTTTCTCTACAGCCGAATCTTCCTTCAACATCTTCGCTTTTGAGGTGCGATTTCCATTGATTTTATTCAATCTTATATGCTTCTTGTAAACAATTAGGACCATCTTTGATTTTTTTAAATCTTATTTTATCTTTGTTAATTTCTGCTGGTATAAATGGCTCTGTTGTTTTAGATATTGATTCTTTTTTTTGTTATTTGTGATTGCCAACTGTATGATAAAATTACCCAATCAGCGTGATTCTGAATGGATTTACATACAAAATCAAATTTATGATGAGGTTTATTATGGAGTAGAATGTGTAGTGGATGTTTAATTGACATATTGAAAGAAAAAACAAGATCTTTTGCTAATTTTATAGGTAAATGATATGGAACATGCTTATAGGTTTTCAATGAAATGATATTAATGAGAAACTATTAACTTAACGTGCTATCATGTGCTTGTTTAATGTTCATGTAGACGGAAATGTTAAATTGTAAAACATGCTATGGTGAGATATTGTCATTGATCTATAGAAAAAGTTCCATCATGCATACAAAAGATTCAGTTGTTACTAATGTTATTTATGAGATTATTATTACTAATGTTATTTATGAGATTATTTTTGTGCTTTCAAACATTTCTATTGAGTCTTAATTGTAATGACCGAGTTGAATCTTGATATCGAATTTCAGCATCGGTGTTCTTTATCTTTTAATTGTAATGACCGAGCTGAAATTTAGTTCACAAAAATAGCCTAATTTAGTAATGAGATTTCGGATAAAAGCTTGGATTTCGGATGAAACTCGGATTAGTCCGAGATAGACATCTCGGATGAGTTTTGGATTAGTCCAAGATGGGCATTTCGGATGAGTTCCGGATTAGTCCGAGATGGTCATTTCTGATGAGTTCCGGATTAGTCCGAGATAGGCATATCGGATGAGTTACGGATTAGTCCGAGATAGGGGTTTCGGATGAGTTCCCGATTAGTCCGAGTTAGTCATCTCGGATAAGACTCATGTTTGTCCGAGTTAGTCATCTCGGATGAGACTCACGTTAGTCCAAGTTAGTCATCTCGGATGAGACTCATTTTATCTTTGTTAATTTCTGCTAAAATAAATGGCTCTGTTGTTTTAAATATTGAATCTTTTTTTTTTGTATTTGTGATTACAAACTGTATGATAAAATTAACCAATCAGCGTGATTCTGAATGGATTTACATACAAAGATAAATTTATGATGACGTTTATTTTGGAGTAGAATGTGTAATGGATGTTTAATTGACATATTGAAAGAGAAAAACAAGATCTTTTGCTAATTTTATAGGTGATTCATATGGAACATGCTTGTAGGTTTTCACTGAAATGATATTAATGAGAAACTATTAAGTTAAGATGCTGTCATGTGCTTGTTTGATGTTCATGTAGACAGAAATGTTAAATTTTAAAACATGTTTTGGTGAGATAGTGTCATTGTGCTATAGAAAAAGTCCCATCAGATGCTTACAAAAGATTCTGTTGTTACTAATGTTATTTATGAGATTATTTTTGTCCTTTCAAATATTTCTATTGATTCTTAATTGTAATGACCGAGTTGAATCTTGATATCGAATTACAGTATCGGTGTTCTTTATCTTTTAATTGTAATGACCGAGCTGAAATTTATTTCAAAAAATAGCCTAATTTAGTAATGAGATTTCGGATAAAAGCTTGGATTTTGGATGAACCTCAGATTAGTCCGAGATAGACATCTCGGATGAGTTCCGTATTAGTCCGAGATGGGCATTTCGAATGAGTTCCAGATTAGTCCGAGATAGGCATTTCGGACGAGTTCCGGATTAGTCCGAGTTAGTCATCTCGGATAAGACTAATGTTAGTCCGAGTTAGTCATCTCGGATAAGACTCATGTTAGTCCGCGTTAGTTATCTCGGATGAGACTCATTTTATCTTTGTTAATTTCTGCTGGTATAAATGGCTCTGTTGTTTTAGATATTAATTCTTTTTTTTGGTATTTGTGATTACCAACTGTATGATAGAATTACCCTTTCAGGGTGATTCTGAATGGATTTACATACAAAGACAAGTTTATGATGACGTTATTTTGGAGTAGAATGTGTAGTGGATGTTTAATTGACATACTAAAAGAAAAAAAACAAGATCTTTTGCTAATTTTATAGGTGATTGGTATGGAACATGCTTATAGATTTTCACTGAAATGATATTAATGAGAAACTATTAAGTTAAGGAGTTGTCATGTGCTTTTTTGATGTTCTTGTAGACAGAAATGTTAAATTGTAAAACATGCTTCGGTGAAATACTGTCATTGAGCTATAGAAAAAGTTCCATCAATTAGCTCCACATAAGAAGTTGTTGTGGGTTAAAGAAAGATGGGCTTAAAACGGGTTTGGTCTAGATCATCTGAGTTTGGTCTACAGGCCTGTCGGCTCCAATACAACACCAAACCCTACCCGTACTTTTCATTTCTTGTTTCTCTACAGCCAAATCTTCCTTCAACATCTTCGCTTTTGAGGTGCGATTTCCATTGATTTTATGCAATCTTATCTGCTTCTTGTAAACAATTAGGACCATCTTTGATTTTTTAAATCTTATTTTATATTTGTTAATTTCTGCTGGTATAAATGGCTCTGTTGTTTTAGATATTGATTCTTTTTTTTGGTATTTGTGATTACCAACTGCATGATAAAATTACCCAATCAGCGTGTGAATGGATTTACATATAAAGACAAATTTATATTGACGTTTATTTTGGAGTAGAATGTGTAGTGGATGTTTAATTGACATATTGAATGAAAAAAAACAAGATCTTTTGCTAATTTTATAGGTGATTGATATGGAACATGCTTATAGGTTTTCACTGAAATGATATTAATGAGAAACTATTAAGTTAAGGTGTTGTCATGTGCTTGTTTGATGTTCATGTAGAAAGAAATGTTAAATTGTAAAACATGCTTTGGTGAGATACTGTCATTGAGCTACAGAAAAAGTTCCATCATTTAACTCCATATAATAAGTTGTTGTGGGTTAAAGAAAGATGGGCTTAAAACAGGTTTGGTCCATATCATTTGAGTTTGGGCTACAGGCCTTTCGTCTCCAATACAACACCAAACCCTACCCGTTCTTTTCATTTCTTGTTTCTCTACAGCCAAATCTTCCTTCAACATCTTCGCTTTTGAGGTGCGATTTCCATTGATTTTATTCAATCTTATATGCTTCTTGTAAACAATTAGGACCATCTTTGATTTTTTTAAATCTTATTTTGTCTTTGTTAATTTCTGCTTGTATAAATGGCTCTGTTGTTTTAGATATTGATTCTTTTTTTTTTTTTTTGTTATTTGTGATTACCAACTGTATGATAAAATTACCCAATCAGCGTGATTCTGAATGGATTTACATACAAAATCAAATTTATGATGACGTTTATTATGGAGTAGAATGTGTAGTGGATGTTTAATTGACATATTGAAAGAAAAAACAACATCTTTTGCTAATTTTATAGGTAAATGATATGGAACATGCTTATAGGTTTTCAATGAAATGATATTAATGAGAAACTATTAAGTTAAGGTGCTATCATGTGCTTGTTTAATGTTCATGTAGACAGAAATGTTAAATTGTAAAACATGCTATGGTGAGATATTGTCATTGATCTATAGAAAAAGTTCCATCATGCATACAAAAGATTCAGTTGTTAATAATGTTATTTATGAGGTTATTGTTACTAATGTTATTTATGAGATTATTTTTGTGCTTTCAAACATTTCTATTGAGTCTTAATTGTAATGACCGAGTTGAATCTTGATATCGAATTTCAGCATCGGTGTTCTTTATCTTTTAATTGTAATGACCGAGCTGAAATTTAGTTCACAAAAATAGCCTAATTTAGTAATGAGATTTCGGATAAAAGCTTGGATTTCGGATGAAACTCGGATTAGTCCGAGATAGACATCTCGGATGAGTTTCGGATTAGTCCAAGATGGGCATTTCGGATGAGTTCCGGATAAGTCCGAGATGGTCATTTCAGATGAGTTCCGGATTAGTCCGAGATAGGCATATCGGATGAGTTACGGATTAGTCCGAGATAGGGGTTTCGGATGAGTTCCCGATTAGTCTGAGTTAGTTATCTCGGATGAGACTCATTTTATCTTTGTTAATTTCTGCTAAAATAAATGACTCTGTTGTTTTAAATATTGAATCTTTTTTTTTGTATTTGTGATTACAAACTGTATGATAAAATTAACCAATCAGCGTGATTCTGAATGGATTTACATACAAAGATAAATTTATGATGACGTTTATTTTGGAGTAGAAAGTGTAATGGATGTTTAATTGACATATTGAAAAGAGAAAAACAAGATCTTTTGCTAATTTTATAGGTGATTCATATGGAACATGCTTGTAGGTTTTCACTGAAATGATATTAATGAGAAACTATTAAGTTAAGGTGCTGTCATGTGCTTGTTTGATGTTCATGTAGACAGAAATGTTAAATTTTAAAACATGTTTTGGTGAGATAGTGTCATTGTGCTATAGAGAAAGTCCCATCAGATGCTTACAAAAGATTCTGTTGTTACTAATGTTATTTATGAGATTATTTTTGTCCTTTCAAACATTTCTATTGATTCTTAATTGTAATGACCGAGTTGAATCTTGATATCGAATTACAGTATCGGTGTTCTTTATCTTTTAATTGTAATGACCGAGCTGAAATTTATTTCAAAAATAGCCTAATTTAGTAATGAGATTTCGGATAAAAGCTTGGATTTTGGATGAACCTCAGATTAGTCCGAGATAGACATCTCGGATGAGTTCCGTATTAGTCCGAGATGGGCATTTCGAATGAGTTCCGGATTAGTCCGAGATAGGCAATTCGGACGAGTTCCGGATTAGTCCGAGTTAGTCATCTCGGATAAGACTAATGTTAGTCCGAGTTAGTCATCTCGGATAAGACTCATGTTAGTCCGCGTTAGTTATCTCTGATGAGACTCATTTTATCTTTGTTAATTTCTGCTGGTATAAATTGCTCTGTTGTTTTAGATATTGATTCTTTTTTTTGGTATTTGTGATTACCAACTGTATGATAGAATTACCCTTTCAGGGTGATTCTGAATGGATTTACATACAAAGACAAGTTTATGATGACGTTATTTTGGAGTAGAATGTGTAGTGGATGTTTAATTGACATACTAAAAGAAAAAAACAAGATCTTTTGCTAATTTTATAGGTGATTGGTATGGAACATGCTTATAGATTTTCACTGAAATGATATTAATGAGAAACTATTAAGTTAAGGAGTTGTCATGTGCTTTTTTGATGTTCATGTAGACAGAAATGTTAAACTGTAAAACATACTTCGGTGAAATACTGTCATTGAGCTATAGAAAAAGTTCCATCATTCAGCTCCACATAAGAAGTTGTTGTGGGTTAAAGAAAGATGGGCTTAAAACGGGTTTGGTCTAGATCATCTGAGTTTGGGCTACAGGCCTGTCGGCTCCAATACAACACCAAACCCTACCCGTACTTTTCATTTCTTGTTTCTCTACAGCCGAATCTTCCTTCAACATCTTCGCTTTTGAGGTGCGATTTCCATTGATTTTATGCAATCTTATCTGCTTCTTGTAAACAATTAGGACCATCTTTGATTTTTTAAATCTTATTTTATCTTTGTTAATTTCTGCTGGTATAAATGGCTCTGTTGTTTTAGATATTGATTCTTTTTTTTGGTATTTGTGATTACCAACTGCATGATAAAATTACCCAATCAGCGTGTGAATGGATTTACATATAAAGACAAATTTATGATGACGTTTATTTTGGAGTAGAATGTGTAGTGGATGTTTAATTGACATATTGAATGAAAAAAAACAAGATCTTTTGCTAATTTTATAGGTGATTGATATGGAACATGCTTATAGGTTTTCACTAAAATGATATTAATGAGAAACTATTAAGTTAAGGTGTTGTCATGTGCTTGTTTGATGTTCATGTAGAAAGAAATGTTAAATTGTAAAACATGCTTTGATGAGATACTGTCATTGAGCTATAGAAAAAGTTCCATCATTTAACTCCATATAAGAAGTTGTTGTGGGTTAAAGAAAGATGGGCTTAAAATAGGTTTGGTCCATATCATTTGAGTTTGGGCTACAGGCCTTTCGTCTCCAATACAACACCAAACCCTACCCGTTCTTTTCATTTCTTGTTTCTCTACAGCCGAATCTTCCTTCAACATCTTCGCTTTTGATGTGCGATTTCCATTGATTTTATTCAATCTTATCTGCTTCTTGTAAACAATTAGGACCATCTTTGATTTTTTTAAATCTTATTTTATCTTTGTTAATTTCTGCTGGTATAAATGGCTCTGTTGTTTTAGATATTGATTCTTTTTTTTTTTTGTTATTTGTGATTGCCAACTGTATGATAAAATTACCCAATCAGCGTGATTCTGAATGGATTTACATACAAAATCAAATTTATGATGACGTTTATTATGGAGTAGAATGTGTAGTGGATGTTTAATTGACATATTGAAAGAAAAAACAAGATCTTTTGCTAATTTTATAGGTAAATGATATGGAACATGCTTATAGGTTTTCAATGAAATGATATTAATGAGAAACTATTAACTTAACGTGCTATCATGTGCTTGTTAAATGTTCATGTAGACGGAAATGTTAAATTGTAAAACATGCTATGGTGAGATATTGTCATTGATCTATAGAAAAAGTTCCATCATGCATACAAAAGATTCAGTTGTTACTAATGTTATTTATGAGATTATTATTACTAATGTTATTTATGAGATTATTTTTGTGCTTTCAAACATTTCTATTGAGTCTTAATTGTAATAATCTCATAAATAACATTAGTAACAACAGAATCTTTTGTAAGCATCTGATGGGACTTTTTCTATAGCACAATGACACTATCTCACCAAAACATGTTTTAAAATTTAACATTTCTGTCTACATGAACATCAAACAAGCACATGACAGCACCTTAACTTAATAGTTTCTCATTAATATCATTTTAGTGAAAACCTACAAACATGTTCCATATGAATCACCTATAAAATTAGCAAAAGATCTTGTTTTTCTCTTTCAATATGTAAATTAAACATCCATTACACATTCTACTCCAAAATAAACGTCATCATAAATTTATCTTTGTATGTAAATCCATTCAGAATCACGCTGATTGGGTAATTTTATCATACAGTTTGTAATCACAAATACAAAAAAAAAGAATCAATATTTAAAACAACAGAGCCATTTATTTTAGCAGAAATTAACAAAGAAAAAATGAGCCTCATCCGAGATGACTAACTTGGACTAACGTGAGTCTCATCCGAGATGACTAACTCGGACTAACATGAGTCTTATCCGAGATGACTAACTCGGACTAATCGGGAACTCATCCGAAACCCCTATCTCGGACTAATCCGTAACTCATCCGATATGCCTATCTCGGATTAATCCGGAACTCATCTGAAATGACCATCTCGGACTAATCCGGAACTCATCCGAAATGCCCATCTTGGACTAATCCGAAACTCATCCGAGATGTCTATCTCGGACTAATCCGAGTTTCATCCGAAATCCAAGCTTTTATCCGAAATCTCATTACTAAATTAGGCTATTTTTGTGAACTAAATTTCAGCTCGGTCATTACAACTAAAAGATAAAGAACACCGATGCTGAAATTCGATATCAAGATTCAACTCGGTCATTGTCACACCCCGACCCGCAGCGGAAAAAGGTGATCGGGGCATGACAGATTGGTATCAGAGCTTTTGACTATAGGGATATATGATAGGTTATTAGACCCTTAGAGCCTATACTATAGTTGACTAGATTTTAATTGTTTATGTGGTTACATGCAAACTTATGATATTTATTTGTTTCATATTTATTACATACACAAATGCATGCAAACATTTCCAATATTACATTTTGTGATACATAGCGAATTATACTTACAGTCAGACATACATAATTACATACACATTCATCATACATATTTCAATGTTCACATATTCAAATTATCTTCATACTTCCATTATTCAAAATTTTGTCGCATTTTTCATTTTTCAAATCTCATCAAAGTGAGTTCTGCGACGGGCATGTAGTAACTGTAAGGGTACAAGTACCGGTAGTCGGAACGTCCTGTCTAGGTTGGCATTCGTATAAATCCAATATAACGGACCAGTTTGCCTACCTGGGGACTAACGATGAGAGTACGAAGTACCTATTAGGCCAAAGCATGCCACACCAAACGTCGTTCGAACTAACCCCACTTTGAGGTGTCACCGTGTCCACACCTGAATACATTCCGAATATCATACGTTACATACATATTTCTCGATTTTCTCCGGGCTTTCGTGTACGTAACCAAGCTAACACATGCGAACCATATGAAAAACCCGGTAGTCATGGGGGCCCACATGATTACGAAGGTGAAGTATGGCGACATGCAAGGCCCAATTACGAGCAAAGCCCAAGACATCCTATGGATGTAGTAGATTTATTATTTTATATTTATTTTATAAATGTTCATTCCTAAATACGACACATGATCCCTAAAGCATCCAACTCATACTCTTGATGTGTATTCCTTGTAGATGTCTTCTAGCCTCGCTCGTAGGAAGATGAGATCAGGAAAAGCCCGCGAGCGCATGGCTGCCAAATCGCTCAACAAATGGCTGCCGTAATACCCAACATTGTAATTCAAGTCCAACAAGCCCTTGCCGCTAATCCTGTCAACCAAGAAGATCAAAATGTTATCAACCCTCCCCCAAATACCACTAAATGCACCTACAAGCATTTCAAATCCTGCGACCCTCCAAAATACGAAGGACTGAAGGTGTCACCGCTCTCCTCCATTGGTTTGAAGAAATGGAAAACACCTTTCTAAATTGCGATTGCCCCGATGATCGCAAAGTGCGATATGCTACCGGTCGTTTACTTGGAATAGCACTTACTTGGTGGAATACAGAGAAGGCCAAACGAGATGTTGAAGATGCTATGACTTTGACTTGGGAAGAGTTGAAGGAAATCATGACAAGACGGTTTTGCCCAAGGAGTGAAATCAAGAAATTAGAGGATGAATTCTATTCGTTGAAACAAAAGGAAGGCGACCACACTACGTACAACAAGAGATTCCTCGAATTAAATCACATGGTTCCTAACTTGTTCACTCCCCTCTACCGTTTGATCGAGCACTACATACGAGGTCTTCCTTCAAAAATTCAAGACCCTGTAATAAGTACCACACCTGCAACTTTGGAAGCAGCAATGGAGTTAGCTACAGAGCTCACCGAGAACCGTATACGGAATAAAGACTTCAAGGAGGAGAAGAAGAAGGATAAAGCATCGACTGAAACCTCAAACTCCACCCAAACCGAATCCCCTTCTCAACCCATTTCCAAGAGAAAACGAGATGGGAATCGTTTCGCTGTCACCCAACGTAATCAACTAGCCTCACAAGTCGTACCCCTCCAAGCTATCCCAATCACTCAAGTAGCACCCGACTCAACTTACCCAAATAAGAAACCTTACCTTGGACCTCACCCTAAATGTAACAACTGTTTCTATCACCATCCATCTACCTTACCTTGTCGACTATGTGCGAATTATGGACGCTATGGCCATTTGAGCAAGGTTTGCCGCACCCCTCAAAACCAAACCTCACCCCCTACTCAAAACATAATCCAAACATATCAACAACCCCAATACCCCATGTTCCCATATGTTCGAGCTTGTTTCAATTGTGGCAACCCTACCCACTTTAGAAACACGTGCCCTCGATTGGTTAACATCATAAAAGCTCAAACTCAAGCAAACCCAGTTAACCAAGCAAATCAAGGAAACCTAATCACTAGGCCACCAGCAAGAGGAAGAGTTTTCAACATCAACGCCAATCCTGTTGAAGATAATGGCGACCCAAACGAAACCACCCAACTAGTCTCCTTCACCAAAAATCAAGATTCAACTCCAACCGCTTAGTTTTTATGTCTTTGTTCTTATGTTATCTCAATTTTCACGTATCTCAATTACAAATTGGAAATTTATCCAAGAATCTTAATGCGAATTACTATTTCAGTTTTGTTTTATACTCATTTATTTAACATTCATATCATCATACATCTCAACGTATTACAATCTCAACATTTAAAGAAGTTGAGTTGTGTCTCACTTCTACATAGACTAACCTCTCCATCATGACAAACGAGAGAGGTACTGTCACCATTCAAACATGTATACTATCAGAATTAAGACTCAAGCTTTGGTTGTTGTGTTTGTTTATGTTTTAGAGTCACATAGGACTAATCATAACTTACTGATAAAACCAATGATTTGACGAGAATATGGTGTATACGCCGCTGGTACTTCCTATATATAAGTATTCTTGTCAAAGAATCAGAGGCATTGTCAGGCGGTTATGAGAAGTTCCATGTAGGATTTAGTAATGTCTTGGTTGAAGTTTGTTTTATACTCACTGATTTAGCATTCATATCATCTCATCATTTAAAGAAATTGGATTGTGTCACCATTCAAACATGTATACTATCAGAATTAAGACTCAAGCTTTGGTTGTTGTGTTTGTTTATGTTTTAGAGTCACATAGGACTAATCATAACTTACTGATAAAACCAATGAAAATTTGACGAGAATATGGTGGATACTGTAACATCCGTCAAAAACCGGATTAACCAAACCCGCTTCGTTTATTAACCGAACAATCAGTTAAAAATTTGGTTGCGTATTTATTGCTCAAATTAATTTTAAACGATACATAATTAATAAGTATATTAGAATATAAAATTTATATTTAAAAATGTGTTAAAAATAGTGAAATAAAAATAAAACGCTGAAGCCGGGTTTCGAACCCGGGTCAGCCGAGAATCATTCAAGACTTAACTCACACGCGCTCAACCACTCCGCCACTAGTGTTATTTGTTAACATATTGAAACAATTAATACATAACATAAATCAGGAAATCAAACCCAGTTACATAGCGCGCCCAAATCCGCTGACGCCGGAAAATCTGTCGATTTCGCCAATCATCGTCGGTTACCTATGACTTAACGTAAGAATTAACAACGACATCGGTTATAACCGATGTCCAGTCCGCGACATTAGTCATAACCGCCGGAAAATTTTGACCAACGAATCAAGACGGTAATCAGACCAAATTCGTCGATGTTCTTCCCTATAAATACACCCTCTAGCCTCTGTTAACCTTTTTGCTCACAATCACACCAGTTCTCGACGTAATTTCACTCGCCTGAAAATCTCTGCAAGTCGCCGGAAAACCGAGATTTCATCTACACGGTAAATACCTCGACGTTTTCTGTTTTAACCCATTGTTAGACTATTACTAACATCAATTCCTCACCCAGAATCTATTCCAGACGACGTGGCCGGATTTTCTGTTGTCGCCGGAAAACTTCTGAAAGTTTCGGAAACTCGCTGTTAACCGGTATGATCATTCAAACCTACTGATAATCGTTACTCAGTAGTTCAATTTCACATCTAATTCATCCAAACTGATTATTGAATCCGAACAGAAGGAGTTCCCAAAACAGAGCCGACGATCTTTGCCGGACTTCTGAAGAAAGACGATCCGTTCGGTACAATCAATCCCCAAACCTTTTTCTGTTCATTACATTACGATTTCTCATAATGTTCGTTAAACTAATTTAACAAATAACAGTTAGTTAACCGTTGTCTGTGTTTTGAACGAAGAAGACGAAGCCGTGTAAGATATAAGATTAATTAAAATCAATATTATGAACGGGTTAGACACACAGTCCAGCGGTGGACTGTGTGCAAACAATATGCATACGTCCCGAGTTCGATCCTTGACACACACATTCGCTGTAATAAAAAGTCTTTTTTTTTAAACTGAACCGGATCCACAATAGTAAGATGTTAAGTATATTAAAAACTAGAATATTTACCAAGTTAGACACACAGTCAGCGGTGGACTGTGTGCCAAACTAAACCACAGGTCCCGGGTTCGAGACCTGTGGAGAGCACCGAGTCGATACATTAAAATCTTTTTAAAATAAATGATTTTCGGATTAACTTAATTAGTGTATAAAAATAATTAAAAACAGAAATATTTCGGGTTAGACACGTAGCTCAGTTGGTAGAGCTGCGTGCACGCGTACTGGAGGTCTCGGGTTCGAGTCCTGCCCGGTGCATACATACACACAATAAAAACGGTCAAACAGTCAACGCTTATGGTCAAACAGTCAACGCTTATGGTCAACGGTCAAAAGTCAACATTTTTTTATTATTTTTATTTATTTATTTAAATTAAAAATCAATTAAAAAAACTTAAAAATAACATTTTTAAAGTTAGAAAATAGCCTTAAACTCACAAAAATATATCCAAAAATACTATTAAAATTGTTAATAAAATCCATTTATTTACATTACTTTTTCGTTATTAATTAGGTTAGTTTTTCCTCGTCGATCAATTCTCTAAACTCGTGCGCATTCAACATCATCAACCGAACGCACCCAATGTGAGTGAATCTTACAACTCCCCTTTTTAATTACACGTTTTGGGGTGTATCATGTGTCACTTAAACTAATTTGTTTATTCAAACTCGTGCCATACCATATTATGATTTAAACTTAGAATGTAAATATTGTTTGTAGTTATGTATTACATATTTTCAAGTTGTATGCAAATTAATTGTTAGGCCCATCAGTTCCTCGTGGGAGACGAGTTGAACAACACGTGCCTTAAAACTCATTCATTAGGCCCATCAGTTCGTAGAACAACGCGTGCCTCAAAACAATCTATTATTGTATGCGTGTGCATTATTTAATACTAAGTGTTTTGTGAATAAGTTTACATCTACATTTACTCATATGTGGTTATGCACTTTATTTTATCAATTCAATAAACTTGTTTAAATGTTTTAAATAGGATTCACTCGTCAACTTTTTGTTGATCCAAAAACCATTTTTACACATGATACAGGTGAACAGGATGAAGCAAGGAAAACATAGGAAATGCCTTAGAAGAAAATAATGAAGTCTAGAAAGACGTGTAGAACATGTTGTAATTATGATTGTATGACCTTCTTTAAATTGTAATAATAAATATGAAACATTATAATAAATGTCATGAGCTTTGATGAAAACCCAATCATGCCCCGATCACCTTTTTCCGCTGCGGGTCGGGGTGTGACAAATTTTGTCCTTTCAAACATTTCTATTGATTCTTAATTGTAATGACCGAGTTGAATCTTGATATCGAATTACAGTATCGGTGTTCTTTATCTTTTAATTGTAATGACAGAGCTGAAATTTATTTCAAAAAATAGCCTAATTTAGTAATGAGATTTCGGATAAAAGCTTGGATTTCGGATGAACCTCGGATTAGTCCGAGATAGACATCTCGGATGAGTTCCATATTAGTCCGAGATGGGCATTTCGAATGAGTTCCGGATTAGTCCGAGATAGGCATTTCGGATGAGTTCCGGTAGTCCGAGATAGTCATCTCGGATAAGACTAATGTTAGTCCGAGTTAGTCATCTCGGATAAGACTCATGTTAGTCCGAGTTAGTTATCTCGGATGAGACTCATTTTATCTTTGTTAATTTCTGCCGGTATAAATGGCTCTGTTGTTTTAGATATTGATTCTTTTTTTTTGGTATTTGTGATTACCAACTGTATGACAAAATTACCCTTTCAGCGTGATTCTGAATGGATTTACATACAAAGACAAGTTTATGATGACGTTTATTTTGGAGTAGAATGTGTAGTGGATGTTTAATTGACATACTGAAAGAAAAAAAAACAAGATCTTTTGCTAATTTTATAGGTGATTGGTATGGAACATGCTTATAGATTTTCACTGAAATGATATTAATGAGAAACTATTAAGTTAAGGTGTTGTCATGTGCTTGTTTGATGTTCATGTAGAAAGAAATGTTAAATTGTAAAACATGCTTTGGTGAGATACTGTCATTGAGCTATAGAAAAAGTTCCATCATTTAGCTCCACATAAGAAGTTGTTGTGGGTTAAAGAAAGATGGGCTTAAAACGGGTTTGGTCTAGATCATTTGAGTTTGGGCTACAGGCTTGTCGGCTCCAATACAACACCAAACCCTACCGTTCTTTTCATTTCTTGTTTCTCTACAGCCGAATCTTCCTTCAACATCTTCGCTTTTGAAGTGCGATTTCCATTGATTTTATTCAATTTTATCTGCTTCTTGTAAACAATTAGGACCATCTTTGATTTTTTAAATCTTATTTTATCTTTGTTAATTTCTGCTGGTATAAATGGCTCTGTTGTTTGAGATACTGATTCTTTTTTTTGGTATTTGTGATTACCAACTATATGATAAAATTACCCTTTCAGCGTGATTCTGAATGGATTTACATACAAAGACAAGTTTATGATGACGTTTATTTTTGGAGTAGAATGTGTAGTGGATGTTTAATTGACATACTGAAAGAAAAAAACAAGATCTTTTGCTAATTTTATAGGTGATTGGTATGGAACATGTTTATAGATTTTCACTGAAATGATATTAATGAGAAACTATTAAGTTAAGGTGCTGTCATGTGCTTGTTTGATGTTCATGTAGACAGAAATGTTAAATTGTAAAACATGTTTTGGGAAGATACTGTCATTGTGCTATCGAAAAAGTTCCATCAGATGCTTACAAAAGATTCTGTTGTTACTAATGTTATTTATGAGATTATTTTTGTCCTTTCAAACATTTCTATTGATTCTTAATTGTAATGACCGAGTTGAGTCTTGATATCGAATTTCAGCATCGGTGTTCTTTATCTTTTAATTGTAATGACCGAGCTGAAATTTATTTCACAAAAATAGCCTAATTTAGTAATGAGATTTCGGATAAAAGCTTGGATTTCGGATGAAACTTGAATTAGTCTAAGATAGACATCTCGGATGAGTTTCGGATTAGTCCGAGATGGGTATTTCGGATGAGTTCCGGATTAGTCCGAGATGGGCATCTCGGATGAGTTCCGGATTAGTCCGAGATAGGCATTTCGAATTTCGGATGAGTTCCGGATTATTTCGAGTTAGTCATCTCGATAAGACTCATGTTAGTCCGAGTTAGTCATCGTTTATGGTATCGGGAGCTTGTTTATTTTTGTAGAATCATGAATGTTATTGTTTAAAAGTCTAGTCAACGTTAAATATCAAGAATGTATCCGAATTTATTCTTATCAAGCATATAAATTTGTTATCTTAATACAATATTCATTTCAGCTTTTCTCTATTGAATAATCTATGTTGAGAAAGAGGATAAATTTATATCGATGATCTACTGGCGAATTAATGGTTAAATTTATTTCGACAAAATAAAGAAACAAAAATAACAAAAGGAACAAAGGCAACTCTTCAAATGTCTTATGAAATATAATAATAAGTCTAGTCACCATTGTTAATAATAAATTCGTTAGCATTTTACCATTATTTTAAAATGTAAGCATATGTAACGAAACAATAGATCAAACTTATCATACAAAATATATCCCTAAGCTAAATTTGTTGTCTCCTTATATGGTCATTAATCCAAACGTTTTTATCTAAGTCCTTGACCTTATAAGCCCATTAGGCCGACTCTGTTCTAATTAAAAAAAATGGTTTTAAGTTTAGAAAACAAACTGCTTCAATATCGCTTAGTGCCGGTACCATACCTGTGGCATGACGAACCGAATAAAACCGACTCCCATCTAACAACATCATTACCGCTATCGTTGTCAGAACTGGTATTCGTTATATATGCCTTTCATCCATCTAATATTTTATTTGAATTGATTTTACTCTATTAACTTGAATTCGTTAACTTTTTTAATAAAGTTGAAAACGTAATTGTGCTTAATTTTTTCATTGACATTCCGATATAAAATTGCAATCAAAATAGTGTAACTATTTGTATCGTAAGCTATACGAGTGGCAATAGCGTACAGGTACCGTGACGAAACCGATCGGGTATTGGTATTATTGGAACCAGTACCGGTATCAGTTTCTATGTCTTACGATCGATGTGAAACACGAGTCGATATTCTTTTGGGCGGTAACGTAATCGATATAGACCGAATTTCCAGCTCATAGCTTAAAGGAATCCGAAAAGCTCTTATACATATACTGATTGCTTTGCACTTCATAGCTTGCAATTATAGCTCTTATACATATACTGATTGCAATTATAGCGAGTTTGGTAGTTGACGCTGGCTTTAATCGCCTTTTCACCAATCGCGCTTTCATTGATTTTTTTCATTACTACTAGTGGTATGTTGGTTAGACAAGCAGCCAATATGTCTGCAATCATGCCACATATCACATCAAAATCTCTTCTTCGCTAAACCATCCAATATTGCTTTGGTAGTTGAACAAGATTGTTTGTGCAATACGGTAGTAGTACGGTACATTGAATAGGCAGCAGGAGGGTAATTTATGCGTTGACTTGTATTCTGATCCAAATGTCCTTTCAAGACGCTGTTTCAACAAAACTGGTAGCACGAACATATGCAGACGAGTACACCAAACCATGTAAATGACGCCAGAAGCGAAAGATAACGGATTACCAGCCATCACAAACTGAGGGCTACTAGTTTCTGCCATCACCCAACATCTTCTCAAATGTCTTCTAAGTTTCTCAACATTAGACGTTCTTGTATGCTGTAAATGTTGATCTTTTTAAAGCTTTTTGGCTTGTTTCTTTGTACTTCATTTCTAGAATGTGTTTAGTTCTTGGAATTGTTATAGCTGAAGAAATCAATATAACGAGTAACAAGATTGTTATAGCTATATACATGATAGCATCATTATAGATAAATAGGCCGATATAGCAACGATGCAAAACCTTGATGCTATTGTGATATAAATTCCAATCCACACCATAGCTTTGCTATATATAATATGTATCCTCAACTTCTGAAACATCTATCAAGGACTCCGGGCTTTCGCTTGCGATGCTTACATATAAACAAAGCTCACGGTCTTGTTGAACTCGTGAAACAATTGATTTTAATTGTTTGTGAAACATTGGATTGAGAACTTTGGAAGAAGTTGCACACCAATACCAATGCCCATATGTGTCGTCATTTTTAGGTAGTTATTATGTTGAAAACACCACCACTTTTCTGTTTGTACATGCAGGGTAAAAATTTCTTACAGTTCTTTTAGCACTCGTTGAATATGTCAACAAACAGACCATATATTTTCAAAATCTTACAATGAATCTAAGGTGTGTTTGATTTGAGGGTTTTGAACAAAAAAAATGTGTGTAAATGATTGAAAGATTCTCAATTCTTTCAAAGTTGTGCCAAATCGTTATCTATGGACAAACCAAACACTACCTATCGTTATTAAATGCAAAAAATACTAAAGTGAATTCAAAATAAAAGAGAACCTTGCATTGTCACTCCAAATTAACAAAACCTGATTGTACTAGTTCTAAAAATAAAAGTAACCTAACGATCTTGAAACAGTGATAAAAATAAAAGTGTTATCCAAGCAAACAAACACAATATATCCAAATTTCTCTTCCAAAACATAGGAAGTCTCGGATCACCATAGATTTCTAATCTTGTGTCGTCACCAAGAATATTTAGACGGGTACTGACATCGGCAAAGGCTCATCACCAAGAACAAGCGGTGGCATGTATTCTTCAACTTCTTTCGGTGGGAGTGCAACCACGTCATCCTTTGGCATGTGAATTACAACATTATCCGGTAAAGGTGTTTTGGGCCCAAGCTTGCCAGTTGGGTCCCAGTCAAGCATGATCTTAACTTTGATACCAAGAACACCCTGTTTGTTTCACACAAATTTCAGTTATTTCTAAAAAAACATATAAAAAGCAAAAAATCATTTACTAAGTGTGAAAGAAGGGTAACCTGTCTAAGAAGTACGTGTCTGACAGCAGAGTCGATATACTCCTTCACTGGTTGACCAGATGATACCATGTATCCATCCTTGAACTTCATTGATTTTGCACGCTGGGCCCTAAGCTTTCCGCTAACAATCACCTGAGGGTAGAGAACAAACAGCGTTAACACGTGTAACAGTTTTCCATTAAAAAAAAACAAAAGTAACCATATATTTACATACCTCACACCCTTTAGCTCCATTCTCCATAACAAACCTCAAAACACCGTAGCAAGCCCTGAAAACAGGACAAAAGACCGTCAGTGAATAGATTCTTGTCAAGCTCTATATGTTTTATTACTTATTAGAGCTATAAACTGAAAGTGTTGATGGCAACTGTAATCGTTATTTTAAGAAACCTGCGAACAGCAAGGCCTCCAAGAAGCTTGTAACGCAAAGACTCAGCCTGAGCAATGGCACAGAGACCCCTGTTGTTAACCCTTTCGGCATAAAGCTCCACACTGTTTTCAGGGAACTTGAATCTCTTCTGAACAAGTGATGTCAGCTCCCTGATTCTCCTTCCCTTCTCACCTGCAGAATCAGGTTTAATATCCCATTAACTGTGGTGTTAAAACGTATAACAAGAATAATATCCAAGTTACAGAAACACAATCAAAACCTTACCGAGTACATTTTGGGTACGGGTAGCTCTGATTATAATCTCAGTTCGGATAGGAGTAACCCTAACTTCAACACCAGAGTATCCATCCTCTGCAAGTTCCCTGGTGAGGACCTCGTTCAACTCAGCAAAGAACACACCATCAGCTACAAACTGAAACCATAGCAGTTACATTACGGTGCTTGTAAATTTATAAACATAATTCAACTTGGAATAGTAAATGATGATACATACCTTTCGCTTTTTGCTCAATTGAGTTGCCATGTTTGTCAGTGATGCAAAGAATATAACAAACACAGAACCTGAAAGGTCATATCAATTCATACAGTACAATTAAGCATCACGAGAAAAAAATTAAATAGCTTAACAAAATATGAAACAGTGAAATCTCCTGATTCATATCAAGCTGAAGGATAGATACAACCAATTAAGCATTCATCAATAAAAGTAACACATCTTCATAAACTAGTAAACTTATACAAAACAAGATATTGCCTAAACTACCGAATTACATTTATTCTTTTCAGCATTCACAATCATGTTACTTTAACCAAAATTATGGATTCAACTTTGATATCCGAACTAATATGTGACTTTCACAATAATTAAGCGACTTATAACACAAAACAGGCTATACGACTTAGCTACTGATTCGAACATACAATCGCTCGAAAATATGCACATATTAAATTCTATGAGAATCAGAATTAAAGCTAAAAACTTGCTGATGTTTATCAACAGAAAAAAGATGTTATAAAAACAGATGAATGTTATATTTAATCCTAATAAGAGCATCAATGAAGCAGAGATTGATAAAAAAAAAAAAACAAAATTAAAGGTGAATAATTAACATAAAAACCTAATCATTACCAGAAGCAAGAAGAACAGGAGAGAACCCTAACCTCGAAAACCTGAGGATTCGGCTGTCGAGAGGAAAAAAGAAAGAAGAGGGAATGGTTAGGGTTTTGTTTAGTTTTCGTTAAAGGGGCTTATGGCCCGGACTCAAGGGAGGTGGATCAAACCTCTTTCCGGCCCATAGTGAATAAGGGGTGTGAGTAAGTTGCAACTAACAAAAACATCAATAATTAGGAGATAGGTATAAATTCGATATCGGTTTAGAAAAATATTGGTCAGTAGACCATATACATTACATATATGAGGTCAACTTTATATGAGGTCTAATGCTTGAGTTCATGCCCGGATGAGATCCGACTCACTATACCTAATCTGACTTGTCCTCTTTCGTGTAGAAGGAAGTCATATCTTTTTCACTGTTTTTTTACGATAACAAATTTATAAAAATAAATAAATAAACTTTTAATTTCTAAATTTAACACTATATGTATCCAACCTATTTTACTCAATTCTCCGTCCATTCTCCATCTAAAAACTTTACAAACTATATCATACTCACATAATGTTTCCCAACAATCAAAACCCGTGGGACCCCAACAATCCGTTTTGGGGTAATTTAGCAAACAACGAGCAAGAAGAACGATATCGAAGAGACCCGCAAACGGGTGACGTTGGGTATTATCCGATGCAACCTACCACCCGAACCTTCCCTCATCCGACAACGCCACCGATTCCCGGATTTTTTTGGATACTATCCCCCCCCCCCCATCATTTTTTCCCCAAACCCAAAACGTACCCAAAACCCAACCCACTTCCTCAATAGATGGACGATCTAGAAGGCATCGTAAGAAAGGCGAGAACGAAGAGCGTGCTCGTAAAACGATCGAGAGATCGACGCCTACGGAAGAACTTGCATTGTCACAACCATGGCTCGACGTGTCGGATGATCCGATTGTTTGTAATTTTTCTCTCCATTAACTTTTTATAATTTATAATATATTTTATTTTTGTTGCTACTAATTTTTCTTTTCAAATTATAGCAACTGACCAAGATATATCTGTATTTTAAAGCCCCCTATATAATGTGGTGTTGATGTGACGCTTAAAAAATAGAAAATTAATAATTATGTAATTGATGATAGGAGCTTTAACCCATTGTATACAAGTTAAAGGGAGGGGTTTTAAAGCCCCCTATATAATGTGGTGTTGATGTAAAGCTTATGTGGCGTGATAAAGGCCCTAGTGGCTTTATACCAACCCTGTTACCTCTAGCCTAATAGCTATATAGGTGTTTGCCATATAAATGATATCATGAAAGATGGCTCGAGGACTGATCTCGATACAAACATTCACAATCATTGTGATAACACTGTATGTTTGTGATTTAAATACAAAGTATATACCGTCCCGTCACTACCCACGTAGACAACGGCTTTTACATTGTGCATTAGAATTAAAAATTCAAAAGAAAAAAAACCCTTACAGTATCACTCCAAATTAATATAACTTTGGAATAAGGGAACCAGATTTAAAATGAACCATTATAATTCATATAAGAACCTAAAAATATCACTCCAGATCAACAAAACCAGATTGAACTAGTTCCAGAAAGAAATGTAACCTGACACTCTTAGGCTAATAGGTGTGGAGGAGGGTAGTCCCTTGAGGATGATCTGCCACGTAAGCGTCCACGTCAGCGGGTGTGGAGGATGAGCCTAAAGAGATGGGCCTAGGGTGTGGTGATGAGCCCTTTTTTATATACATATGTATGTATATTTGTGTGTTGGCAAAAGAAGTGAGGGACGTCGACGACGCGACGCAGCAGGAGGGGGTGGTGTAGCCGGCCCTCGACGCGGCTCGCCATCCCGGGGACGAGCCCCACACCCATTAGGCTTACGTCAGTCAAGAAAACAAAATTGTCTAAGCAAATTCAACAATATTTGAATAAGACATAAGCTGGTTGGCCAAAAAGCTGGTTGATAGGAATCAGATTCGAACTTCCCGTGGAGGTAGGAACAGGAACAAGGTCGTCTGCTCTCTCGAGGTCGGGTTGGTTAGAAATCTAACATTTAATTGGAACGGTAGAAAAAAAAAAGGATAGATCTAAGACCTGTTTATGACACAAAAACACCACACAAAAGAACTATAGGGTAACGGATTTCGAACCAAGGATACAGATACACCCCCATGGTCTGGAACATGGGCCTAAGAACAACATCCAATTTGCCATGGTTGAACTAGCATAAACACATATCAATCTAACTGTCCCCCTCAAGATAAATCAACACAAAGATATTCATTCATAAACTCACACCGTCTTTCTTCATTGATAAAAAGCGATTACATATAGAATGGAAAGATAACTACCAGTAACCCACGTTCAAAATTCTGGAGAAAGAAAAAGAATGAATGATTTCAATTGCAACATTTCTAGCAATCGGAATTCAGAATTCTACAAATTAAAGATGATAAGAAAAGAGTTACGAACATTTATGATTGAAGATGCTCTGCCTTTTCTACACGCCGAATTCCATTCTAAAACGCATTAATCAGGCTACATTTTCCCTATTTTTAACGAGTCGTAGCAGAACATGCGACTTCAAGAACATTTAGCTTTAGACCAAACTCTACTAATATAATATCAAAATCAACTTAAAATTCCAAGGATAAAGCAAAATACAAAGAAAATTCCAAACAAGGATAAAAATTTAGCACCTTTTAACCACTTTTTTCACCGATATATCCTTCTTTTCGGCCTTCAAACCCAGGCCTCATGAGCTTCTTCTCTCTCTTAGCAATCTTCCTTGCTTTCTTCTGGTTAGCCCTCTCTTCTATATTCCCTCTTCTCTTCTCCTGCTTCTCTTCCTCATCTTCTCCTGCGTCTCCACCCTATCCTTCCATTTCCCCGCACTCTTTTCCCGCTCTTCTTCTCCTTCTGCAAACTCCTCTTCAACAGCTTCGGGTCATCATGAACCTTCACTTCCATCGCCTTTTCCGTTGCAGCCTTCCACGAATGCTTTGTAGCCACCACCACATTTTCTTTCTTAGCTTCCTGAAGTTTCTTTGCTTTCTCCAACTCTTTCAGTTTTGAGCCTTTTTCGCTTTCTTCCTGTTTCCATCTTCATCTCCCAATTTCACTTTCCCGAATTCAAAATCAGCTTCGATCTTACCCTTTCCCTTACCACTACCACTGGCATCTCTATTGTTACTACCACTGTCTTTATCTTCCCGTTTACGTTTCTTGTCGGTATAATTATCCCTTTTTCTAACCTCATTCATTATCATTGTTCGTTTCCCCTGGCCTCGGTTCGCGCGAAAGCATTTCAAGCTTATGATGCAGTCTCTGTTGTAACTCCTCATATGTAACAGACTTGTGACTGTTACTGGTTTCACCGGCAAACTCCGAAACCGGTTTCACTTTGATTTCAATTTCTTCCTCTTCGTCATCATCATCCTGTTCGTCTGAATCCTTATCATCGTTCGCATTCTTACTGATGCTTTTCTTTAGAAGATCTAAGGTTGTGGTTTGTGATTTCTCAGGGTCCAGGCGATCACGGCGGGATTTCTTGATGTTTTCGCGCGTTTGTTGTTTAAGAGATGCTTTTTTGTCTTTGCTGAGGCCTTGAAACCAGGGTTTTGAATCTTCGTCAACCGGAAGGTAAAACTTTGCGGGGAATAATGCGACTAGTTTGTCAAAGAACAGAGCGTGGTCATGGATTACGGTCTTAAGGTCAACTGTGGTAGTGGCTACCAGCAGTAGAACAAGCGGAAAGTGCTTCCTTTTGCAGCTTGTTCTTCATTGTGAATGTAAAAGATGATAACAAGAGGACTTCTTGGAGCTTTTCTTATCTTCAGGGGCACAAGGCTGAAACCTAGAAACCATGAGAAAGACGTTAAAGTGATACCATCTAAACGTCTATGCAAGGAATCATTAAAAGATAAAACCGTTAAAAAACCATTGTATCTTTTCGTTTTACACATCAAATAATTATACTACTCAATCCAACTTAACAGCAACTAGTCAATTCAATTTAGCAGTATTTCAAATATAAACATAAAAATTCCAATTAGCATGTGGGCGAACGAAAAACTAACTACCTAGAGTCAATTCAGATAACAGAAATCAAACATTCATATGATTTTCTTGATAAAAAAATATTTACTTCATATTAATGTACGATATCAATTGTATTCATAAGTCACAATCAAGTTTTTTTATTGCTGAAATTGTTTAAAAGAATATTGATAACTACAAAAGCAGCAACAGACACCAGTGAGTGAGCTTAAACCCTAGCGAGCTGTATGAGCGAGCTAATCACATAATTTGTCAGAATAAAAAGAGAAATAGCAGAACACGTTTAAGAAACATCTGATATTCAACCGAATTCAAATCAAGCAGATATATCAAACACAAAACCGGAGTAGTTTCACCATCACTACCAGCAGGAATTCATACAAACAGACACAAAAGTAGAATAAAAAAACTTTACCCAGCAACAAGAATGAAGCAGTTAATCGATGAAGAAACTGCTAACCTTGAGAAAAACCTGAAGATCCGGCGGTGGAGAGGAAAGGGGAAAGAAGAGATCGACAGGGTTTTGGTATTTTAGAACTGGTTAGGGTTTATTTAGACTTTAAAACCCATTTTCCAGCGGGGTGTTCACATCCCTTTTTTAACCGCCGTTAGGGTTGTAAATCAAACTGTGTTGGTGAAAAAAAATCCCTTTGTAAAAACCGGATTAGAATTGAAAATATCCAAACATATCAAATTGGTTGGGCTCAGGATTAACCCGGTTTGGCTGGAACCAAAAAAAGGAGTTTTTAACATGTTTTCAAATTAGGTCGGGTCTAATCATTTAGAGAATGAGAGACTACGACTAGTATACAAATTGGTGGACTAAATAAGTTCCAACCCGAGTTTTTATTAGAAGCGGGTTAGGTCCATAAAAAAATAGACTATAACTTCAATCTTGTTGTTAATAACAAACTTACTTTAGAAATCTAATTATTAAACAATCAATTTCTTGTTTAACTAAGGTGTTGTTTGTTTTTTAAAAGGTAAAATGTATGTAATTTGCGTACCACAACTGTAGAAGAAGTGGTGGATCAAACCTCTACAGTCTGCAAGAAGAAAACTGTTTGTTTTTTAACGTATGTAAACTTCTAAAATAAACTGTTGGTGGTGTACGGACGGTAGTGATGGGTGGTGGGGGTGATGGACGTGGACAGTGGTGGTGGTAGTGGTGGACTTGGATGGTGGGTGGTGGTGATGGACGGTTGTGGGTGATGGACGGTTGTGGGTGGTGGACGGTGTTGGTGGGTGGTGATGTTTAACCCTTTGCGAGCTTAGAAGATTTTAGAAGTTGTTGGGCCAAGTCTGCACCAAGAAGAACTCACGCAAAGGTTTTTTAATGAAACGTATTCGAAAAAAACAAACAATCTATAGATGACAATGTCTGCGCATAGTATGCGCAGTATAAACAGAAGAGTCTGCATATATCTTTTATTACGAAAATAAACACACATAAGACTACCACTATGATGACTATTTTCTTGAATTGGTTGCTATATGGATTTAACAAAAAAGCAAAAAATAATTCTTTTTTAGAAAAAAGCCACAACTTGGTTGTCATTTCAACCTAGGTTGCAACCAGATCCACATACAAATTTAATTGGTGCCCCATTTAACTTTCTTTTTAAATTTCTCTTCTTAACTACTAATTTCCCTAAATAATTTAATTACTTGATTAATTTGTAATATTATAACTTAAAAAGAACTAAATACACTATATTTCTTAGTTCTTTTTTTGAACATCCAGATATAAAAATTATTAAAATAGAGTTCCTTTCAAAAAAAGTTTATTTTTAGTATAAAACAATATTAATGTTTTAACTTTTTTGTTTATATACTCATATAAATATTAAATAGTTTATTAGTTTCATTATAAAATTGTTAGTTTTATTATTTCTAATATTTTTATATAATAAACAATAATTATAAATCATATTTATTTAATAAAATATTGGTTTAGGTTAAGATGTGGATGAGAGTGAAAGTTAGATTGGGTTGGGTTGTATAGGTGGAAGAGAAAGGAATTAGTTCTTAAATGAAAGGTATGGTTAGATTGGGATACTGGATAATTCTCAAAATAGTTTTAATTTATATGATTTCATATTTACTTTATTTTATAAATTTTTATTAAACTTTCAAATGTATATGTACTTCACCAATTAAACATTCAAGAGTTTTACTAATTGCCAGTGTTTATGTTAGTGTGTTGTGTTTATGTCGTATCATACAGTCACCCCTCTAGTCTGTATCTATATAATATATATGCACACATATAACGGCACATTTTTTTGAAGTTTTATAACATCTATAATCCTATGTATTAGGGCTTGGTTGGGGCGCCAAGGTGCCACATCACTGGGGTGGCACTCGTGAACACCATTACAGGTGGGCACTATCGAGGGTTTGGGCAGATCACGGGTCATGGAGAAAACGAGATGTTGCATTGTATAGGGAATCTTGAAATGAGGGCTAGGGGCGTGGTAACCATAACAAGAGCATGATTCGAAGAAATGAACGCTGATTGCTTAGGTAGCGTCGATATGACTCCACTTCTTTACTCAATAAAGCCTTCATAACACATAATCTAAGAGAGGTGCTCTTTCAAAAGAGTTTATAAACGTGGACGAGGAAAATAAAAATATAAACGGGAAAACCTTCTTATTTTATTTAACTACTATGCTTTTTTTTTTGTTGCAATAGTCCAATAGAGCCAGTTTAATGGGTATGGGTCAAGTGACCCCATATAATTGTTTTATATATAGAGTTTACATTATCTAGTAGAATTTTTAGAGTGACCCCATAATGACCAAAATAATAATTTGCATGAATAAATGAAAGTAATGTAGCTGGGTGGATCCAGTGTTTTTCGGGTCATCATGTCCATTCTACAATGGTTTAGGAAACATAGTTTGTGTAAGCTTAAACGGGTACAAAGGATTAGAAACCAAAGTTCATATGAGGATTATAGTTGTATAAACTTAATGAGTACAAAGTATTAAAAACTAAAATTCCTTTTGAGGATTATAGTTCATTTGAGTCCAAATGACCCGACCGAAGAATATGTAAATCAAGTTTATACATAAGAACACTGTGACCCCATTGGAAAGAAAAAAATCATGCCTCCGCTACTTCTAGATGGATTTTGAAAAGGATGTGCATCTTGAATCATCCCTGATATTAATGGGATTCAAAATAGTTACCAATTAGGGTCCATGCGCTTAGGCTGTGCTAGCTTTCCCGAGTTCATAAGAGTCATGTCCTCAGAGTAAAGGATGCCATTTGGCGAGATGAGACGTAGTAGAGCAATAGTGAACCTAGACTGTAAACCGGTGAAAAAACTATACATCATTTCAATAATTATGTACAAATACTGATAGAAGGACGTTGTGTTTGATACAAAACCAACTTTATATAGAGAACGACGGGAACCACATAATCACCTATATGTAGTGCTAACCGAATATAGTATGAGGGAGAAATTGATGTGGTTATGCGGTTACATTACCACCTTATGTACAACATGTACAAGTGTTTATGTGGTTCTCACAGTTCCCTACTTTAAACTGGTTTTGTAATAAACGGTCCTCAACTGATAAATGTAGGTCTAAGTTATAGCTTCACCCATTGGAACACCGCTAACGTCCACCAGCAGCCAGGCAAACCAAATCCCAAATTGCTAAATAACTGAAAGCAAGAGATCAGTACAATATAATTTAGTGATCAGTACAAGATATTGATACAACTTATTTTGATCTATACTATTTCCTAACTTTTATAATAATAATTGAGGGGTTTAGTTTAGTAGATATTTGATTAACATCAAAACAAGTTAAATGAACCATGAAGAATCAAAATATTGCACATATAATGAGACAGATGGGTTACTAATCTCGTGCATCCGACAACGACGCTGATCATGTGCCTTCATCTGTTCCGGTTAAAAAACCTCAAGAGGAAACCGAACAGTTGTTGTCCAATGCTGTTGCTGTTGAACTTCCGGCTGCTGTTAACGGAGATGGAGACTCTCGGGCGAGAAGCTCTGGCCGGAAATCTGTCAGGAAGAAGGAGGAAGCTGTGGTGGAAGATGAGGAAGAGTCGAGATTTGGTGATCCGGTTCCTAATGATGAAGCTAGACGACGGTGGCCTCATCGTTACATTGCAAAAAAAGTGAGGTTTTTTAATTTTTATTTTTAAAAATTATTTTTGTTTTAAACACTTTTAAAAGCTCGATTTTTGTATCTATTTTGTAGCATGTGAACACATGATATCTATGATTCTAAAATCTCTGATTGATATGAGTTTAATATATGACATATATGACTGTCAAAATCTTTGATTGATATGATTTTAAGAAAGGCTAGTTAAATTTTTGTATGTTTAAGTTTGTAAGATTCATTCTTGGGCTGAACAATTTTAGTTACAGTAGAAAAAATGACTTTTCTGATTTCCTTTATTTTTTATATTTTCACACGCATTTATATGCTAGATTTTTGTGTTTGGCCAAAATCTACTTTTGATCTGATGTCATAGAGGAACAGTAAAAAAATTTGCTAATTTGTACCAGAATATCTGAAAAGGTTTAAAGCATTGATAAATTGAAAATAGATGTAAAAGTACTGATACAATTTACATCATTGTTTTTTTGGCATTGTGAGAGAAAATATGGGCTTTAACTTTAGTATGTGTAAAGAGATATCAAATCATGGGAAATAATGCCAATTTGAGTTGTTTTGAGGTAAGAATTGGTTTAAATTTAACTCTTGTTTGTTTGTTTGTTTGGATGTCACAGAAGACAGCAACTATTGACAGTACAGAAATTCCAAAGGGGTAAGTTTTTTATGATCAGTGCATTTATGTTTGTAGTTTCTTTTCTGTTGGGCGTTTTGTAATATTTTTATTTATAAATTACAAGGAGTGAGCCCCCGAAAGAGTTTATACAAGCCAAAAAGCATTATACTGAAGCTCTCATCGACGGGCGAGTGCATTTTAAACTTTTCGATGACTGCTATGTCCAGGTAAGTTTTTTTGTTGGATGTTTGACATTATATTGTTTTGCGTTGCTCAACCTATTTAATATTACTTAGTAAGTTAGCATGGTTGATTATGATTAATCGTTTTTTTTCTTTAGGCTGGTGAGGGCGAAGATAATTACATATGCAGAGTTGTTGAAATGTTTGAAGGAGTGGATAAGAAACCTTATTTTTGTGCTCAGTGGTTTTATAGAGCCAAAGATACGGTAATCTATATTTCAACAAGCTTAGCTAATTCTAATATTCAATATTTTACTGATATCCGTATTCCTATTTCCATTTCAGGTCATTCAGGCTTGTTCTAACCTTATTGATGACAAACGTATATTCCATTCTGAAATAAAGGATGACAATCCTCTTGATTGTCTTGTGGAAAAGCTTAAAATTGTGCGGGTTCCATTGGATGTAAGGACTGGCTGTACCTAATGAGAGTTCGAAACCAGTATGTTATGTTTGTCTTACTTTTGTTGGGCTTTTTAGATGGATGTTGCTACTAAGAGAGATATGCTTTCAAATGGAAATTACTATTATGACATGCTGTATTCGGTACCATTTTCAAGTTACCAAAAGTTACCACCAGGTAATTGTTGTTAAATCATCACTTTTTTTCTGATTCATACACATATTTTGATTTTTTACTTTATTTTTATTTTGGTATTCAGATAATGAAGGAGATGGAAACGAGTCTGATTCAACTGTATCTTCCGAGTCTGACTCTAATTTAACCGATATTAAAGACTCCAAAGTCAATGAGGTCAAAGGACCTGAGATGAGAATGCTAGACCTTTATTCAGGGTGCGGTGCGATGTCTACAGGGCTTTGCTTGGGTGCTAATATGGCAAATATTAATCTTGTTACGGTAGGTTCTGATTTTGTAGATATTGTGTATATTTATGGCTCTGATGTGTATGTGTATATATATCTTTTGTTGTAGAGATGGGCTGTTGATTTAAACAAATACGCGTGTGAAAGTTTGAAGCTGAATCATCCAGAGACAGAGGTGTGTGCCATTTTCCACATTGTTTGCATATGAGATTTGTTTACTTTTGAGACTTTAAATCATTTTTTTTGGTAGGTGAGAAATGAGACAGCAGATGATTTTTTGTTGCTGTTAAAAGAGTGGGAAAAGCTTTGCCAGTCTTTTTCGTTGGTTGCGGGTGGGGATCCTATGAGCGTTGAAAAAGAAGAAACCGAAAATGCAGACAATGGCGATGAAGACGACGACGATGATGATCTTGGCGAGGAAGTATTCGAAGTCGAAAAGATTTTGTCTATATGTTATGGTGACCCAAATGACATCAAGAAGCGTGGGCTGTACCTTAAGGTACTTCGTTTTAACCTGATACATTTGAAACCATATGTATTTAACATGATATATTTGATTCTTGTTTGAATGTTTTGCAAGTAGAAAATATATGTGTGATTATAATCTTTCGAGTGTTTTCTAGCCTGTCTACATCGTTTACAACCATTTAACTTGTACTTACTTTAATACTTTTTATCTTCTTGTATTACCAGATCCGTTGGAAAAATATGGTCCCGAAGAAGACACTTGGGAGCCTATAGATGGCTTGGGGTATAACAATCACTTTTAGCTGCTTGTTTTCATGTTCATGGGTATATGATTTCATTCATTTGACATACATTTGTTTTTATCAGTGATTGTCAGGAGAAGATTAAGCAGTTTGTTGTAGATGGTTCAAATCAAAGGTTTCACCATTACCTGTAAGCACATAATTTTTTTACACTTAAGATTATGAACCGTTGACCATGGTTTTTAATTGTTTTGCTTGTCAGGGGGATTTGGATGTTATCTGCGGTGGGCCCCCTTGTCAGGGCATAAGTGGATTCAATCGCTTTAGGAAAAAAGAGGATCCATTAAGCGATGAAAAAAACAAACAGCTTGTAGTCTATATGAACATTGTGGAGTATTTAAAACCAAGATTTGCTTTGATGGAAAATGTTGTAGATATAGTTAAGTTTGCAAAAGGGTTTTCTAGGGCGATATGCTCTGGGCCGCCTTGTTTCAATGAACTATCAAACCCGTATAGGTTTGATGACCGCAGGCTCTTATGGACTCCCACAGTTCAGGATGAGAATGTTTATGTGGGCCGCCAGCCCCAGTGAGGTAACATATTTTTAATATTATGTTAAGTTCTTGATTTTGTTGGCAAGCGTGTTAAGTGTTAATCTAATTTTGCAGAAACTACCTGGATATCCATTACCTACACATAATGTGGTAACAAGGGGAGCTTTTCCTTTAGAATTTGAGGTACTATATATATATATATCTATATTTATATGTGTGTGTGTATGTACAACCTGCTTCATTTGAGAATTTGCTTGACAACTGCAGTCAAATGCTGTTATTCATGATTATGTCAAAGCAGCTGAGTTGGAAAAGGAACTGTTTCTCGGTGATGCAATTTCTGATCTTCCACCGGTAAGTAACTGTCTGCTTTTAGTTATGATATGCTGTTATTTTTGGCGTTCTAGAAAAGTAGGCTTTTTTTTAAGATGGGAAGTAAAACATTGTTTTTATTTGATGCTTTTAGGTGGCAAATGATGAAGAAAGAGATGAAATTCCTTACGGAGATATGCCCAAGACAGAATTCCAGAAGTTTATAAGACTCAAGAAGGAAGGTTTGTGGGATCATATCTTTATTTCACTTTGTATTTTATCTAGATTAATATTGTCATACACGGTACAAGTTCCATTATTCATTATGGTATTCTGTATTTTGTCTTCTAATACAAGAGTTTGTTAGTTAAATTATAGGTGGCATTCAAAACTAAGCTTGTTTTATTTCTGTTATTTAGATATGCCTGGATATTCTGGTGTGAGTGTAGATTCATCAGAACATCTTCTGTATGATCATCGTCCATATAAATGTAACGATGATGATTATCAGCGTGTCTGTCAAATTCCCAAGAGAAAGGTTTGTTACATTTTTAGTGCATTACTTTCTTTAATGTATGAATGTAGTATCTTTATTCAACTCTTGTTTTACTTTCTCAGGGTGCAAATTTCAGGGATCTGAAAGGTGTTCGTGTTCGTGATGACAATCATGTTGAATGGGACCCTGACGTGGAGAGGGTATATTTACCTTCAGGAAAACCATTGGTGAGTGCTGCTACACAAGCACTGATAGAGATCGGAGATATGAAAATTGTGATAAATTGAAATTAGAGAAGATAATAGGAACAGAAGAACAAACTGATCGTATTATTGAAAACGTAAAGAAGTTACAGGGACGACCCAGGGCTATGCCCTCTCGCTGCGTATGCATGAGCCCTAATGAACTAACAATCTCAAGTACTATCATCCCTAACATGCATTATTCTCTATTACTTAATACTACTTCCCATAGTCCCTTGTATTAATTCCCCTTTGACCCCCTTAAGAATACCTATATCTCACTTCCCCCTCATAGTTCATTCCCATCACACACACACACTCATATTCATGTGTATTTCTAATTTTTTATTAACCGTTTCCTTTTTATTGTTGACAGGTTCCTGATTATGCCATGAGTTTTGTAGACGGACGATCATCAAAGTAATCCTTATACCCGAGTTTCTTTTATATGCAAACATACTAAGATATTATTTGGTATTGCTTTTTTATCTTTATCATTCTATTTATATGCAGATCATTTGGACGTCTATGGTGGGATGAAATTGTACCTACAGTTGTTACCAGGGCAGAACCTCACAATCACTGTTAAAATCAACTTTTATTTAATTAAACAAGTTTGCTTGCTAATACGCTTCTTACTAATTAATTTTTAAGGCCATTCTCCACCCTCTTCAAGATCGAGTTTTGACAATTCGTGAGAATGCAAGGCTTCAGGGGTTTCCTGACTACTATAAACCTTCTTGGCCCCATCAAAGAAAGGTAACACAAATACATAATGATATCTTTTTAACCATATTAATAAACCAGTTATATAAGATTCGTAAATGAGAGATAAATAGTTTTATGAGATCATACAAGTTGGAAATGCAGTGGCTGTTCCGGTTGCACGAGCATTAGGCTACTCTCTAGCTATGTCATGTAAAAATACTGCTGTTGAAGGGCCTACTTTCACTTTGCCAAAGAAGTTTCCGAGTTTAGAAGCCGTTGCATCTCCTGCTCTGATACTTGACGAAAATCAATAACCGTCAACCCAATTTAGACATGGAGATTATTTATGCATTGAGTTATCGTGTAATAGTCAACTTGTTAAACTTCATAATTTAAGAAAGATTATCTTGATTGTGTAATAGTTAACTTTCTGTTGATCATGTCACTCATTTTTGCTAATCAAAATCTGAAACGTCTTAGTTGTCTTTCTATACTAGTTAGAGCATTCACAGTTAGGGCTGTTCATTTTTATTCAAAACCCGAAATCTGACCCGAATTCAAAGCCACCCGAACCCGAATTAGCGAATATCTGAATAACCCGAACCACCGACCACCCGAACTTTAAATGGTTTGGTTATTCGGGTCACTTTTTCCCCACCAAAAACCTGAACAACCCGACCCGAAAACCGAAACACGAAACCCGAATAAAAACCCGAACATTTATTGTTTTTTTCTTATAGAAGTGTTTTGGTTTGAGGTCTTTAATATATGTAACATTAAGTTTTTGGACTTTTAAATATTATAATAGCATATTTTCAAATAATGTTTGAACTTTGATGATATTTTTAAAGTACCAATATGAATATATTTATGATATTTTGTAAAAAAAAACATTTATTTTTCATTTTACATCTAAACCCGAAAACCGAATAACCCGACCCAAACTAATCCGAACCTGAATAACTCAAACCCGACCAACCCGAACTTTAAATGGGTCGGTTATCGGGTCAATTTTTCCTAGACAAAAACCCGAACAACCCGACCCGAAAACCTGAAACCCGAAGAAAAAACCCGATGAACACCCCTATTCACAGTAGCTTCTCTATCTCCATCACTATAGATTAACTCAAATACACATTTGTTTATTTTTCATAATAACTTCATTTTATTATTGTTTTTTCTTAGTTTTATACAATCACAAAAATCATATTTAGAGATGAGTAGTGAACATCAATAGTTAGAGAACTAGTGTTGTTTCTCTAAACCTTATGAATGCTCTTAGAGTACAACTGATGGATAGTAGTTTCACTTGACGGAATAAACTCGTGTTTTTGTTTTACGATTTTCATGTGACGGTATAAACTCACGTTTTTGTGAACATCAACTACTATGCTAAGATGATATTCACGTGATGGTATAAACTCGCATTGTAGTTTTACGAGTTTTCTTGGTTTTGGTTGTCGTTTGCTTACTACTTAGCACGTTTTACACCCTGGCGTGCGAAGCATAGCGGTCAACATTGGTACATGTATTATATTCATTTTTATGGTTTTTCTCAACGTGCCAGTATAAAATTTGTTGACCACAAATTTTTAGTTGCAATAAATTTTTTGGTGTTGTATTGAGTGCAGATACCATGCCGGTACGTAACGAACCGAACCAATCCCTAACGAACAACAACGGTATTGGTACTTGTATTCGCTTATGGTTTTCATGTAAAACATGTGTCGATTGCTTTGCCAAGTGTCAGTATCATGTTGGTACTTGATAAAACCGAACCGATATTGACAAAAATCCCACCGCAAACCGTGGGCGAATCCCACTAGTTGTACAAAAAAATGACATATAACTATATAGCCGTATTTATGGTATTGCAGAAACCAAATTTCATTATGGATCGATCTCATACATTGTCCATAACACAATTTCAGTATGATATTAGGTTCTTTTGATTTCCCCTTATAGATGGTTCTTGAAACACAATGGCGGGTAAAGAAAATCGCTTGATCTTGAATCCCGAGTCTCCTGCAAGTATTGTTCGGTGACCGGTTGTGGTGGGGATACCAAAGGTGAATAATCATATTCAGTCGTGTGCGCTCAAACTTGCCGCCTAGATTGCGTCTAATGAGTTTAAGTTGTGGATTAAGACCATGGTCGCTTAAGTCACTAGGCGGTCCCTAGTCGGAGTTGAGAGTACCTGGGAAGTACTCAGCCTAGGCAAGAGTACTTGTGCCGCGACAACCTACCTTGTAGTGAGTACTCGGCCTCCGAGACCTTGTTTTACTACCATGCTTAAGATTGAGCTTTTATATTTGTGATATTAATTACCCCATCAAAACATTTTATATTTATGACGTTGTTTTAGGTGCTCATACTATTGGAATATCACATTGCCAATGGTTCTCAAACCGTGCATACAATATCATGGATGACCCAATACTTGATGGCGAATGTCAGACATCCAGAAATGGGGGACATAAAACAATAGAACAAAAGTTTAGATGGATGTAATTGATCTTAGCTACTACATGTTATTGCTAAAACATATATAGGGGCTTATTCGCGTCCGGTTCGGCTTTGACTAGAAACTCTTAAGCTCTCACAATTTTTTTCAGTGAATTTGCTTGCATTAACGATGGACAAAACAGGCAAATAGGTGAAAATCAAAGCCTCTTATGAAATTCAAAGATTACGTAGTCAACAATGCTTGCTTTATGCGTTCTCTTATTTTGTTTTAAAATTTTGTGTGGTTAGTTTGATGTGATAAAAACATATAAAGATGTCAATGTTGGTTTACTTGGTGTATGAAACGATGGCTTATCTTTGTTTAATTTTCTTGTATTACTTGATAAGTAACTACATTATTCACCCTGTGTTATACGGGTTGAGTAAAAAAGAAAATATCAATAAAATCCGTATTAATATATATTTATATATATAGCATAAGCATGCTTAAAACCGTATGTATGATAATAATTAATTATATTTTATTTATTAGATATATATTTTTAGATAACTAATTCTATTTTCTTTATCAAATGATATGTTTAATATTTCATATTCTATAAAGCCACATTTAATATCAATGACATTATATCGTTTTTAATATTATTCAAGTGTTAATATTATGTATTTTTCTCTGGTGTTACAACTATACCACCCTAAAAGATAATTTCATTCTCTGAAATTACTAAAGTAAAAAAATAATTTATATGGCATGTGATTAACGAAACACAAAACCTAAGTTAATATAGATAGATACATAGTTCAGAATATCATATATCCATAATGGATGAATATGAACACTTTTCATAACAATAACCTAACTTGTACATATATTCTAACCACACATCTACCAATTATCTTACATATTTTGTTTTATAATTTTTTTTTAACATCATCAATTTTCCCGTCTATTTTTTTATGACCCTAAATAGAGAAATGCTATATAAAGTAACAAAGAGTAACTTAATCGACCTAACACAAAGAGATGCTATATAAAGTAGGAAATAATAACTTAACTAAATTATAATATTATTATTTTTTTATCAAGATATAGTAAATTAACAATAAATTATAAAATAATTTATTTGGCAAACCTAAACTGTTAACTTAGGTTATATTTTTATAATAAATAATTATTAATTAAATTCACATAACAACTAATAATAAGAATAACAAATCTAATTTAATGCATACCAATAAATTTATTTTATTAGAGGATACCTAATAATAATTTTTTTTATATATTTTTTAGTATTCTATCCGTGTAGTGCACACGCTAGTATAGTATTTTAGTGTTACTAAATAACATATATAGACCGGTTTTGTGATAGATTTAAGTTAGTTATATGAATTGTCATATGACGATAAGAATACGTCAATTTAATAAAGTTTGTTTTTACAAATTATATAATCAAATTGTTTTTATGGTATAACACATTTTAATACACGGGTCTATAATCTATAATCTAGTATAGTTTATAAATAAAGATATAAATTGAAATTGTAATAACGAATTGTAAATTTTTCTCTATGCTTTGAGTGGTACTCTCGACCAATGATTCAAAGTTAACATGACAAATGTTTATCATTATTTAAATTATACACCGATTTTTTTTGTATTTACGATTTAATATAATAAAATAATAATAGTGAGGCCGGATCGATGAAGTGATAAACCAATATTTCATATTTCCAATTGATGCCATGTGACCACCTCATTCTCTCTCAAATAGTTTTATTGTTAATGTTATTTATGTTAAATATAAGAATATAATTATAAAGTTTGACTAATGGATAATTTGTTTAATTTTTATTATTTATATGGATAAACGTTAAACCATGTTGAATAATTAATAACACAGTATACCATTTAATTTCTCTTATTTGAATCCAGAATTAACGTTTTCTTTTACATCTTAAAAATAAAAAAATTATCAAATATTGTTAAGGGTGGAAAAGGCACTTCCCAAATCGGAGTGGTAAACAATTTTTTAACCAATAATATCATGCCATGTCAACTCACTACTCCACTTCTCAATTTGCACTCAAACACTAGAGGTGCTTTAAACACATAAGGCGTGGTAAATATTTTTTTTAAAAAAACAAGAAAAAATATGAATGGTTGAAAGAGGGTGGGGTCTACCATTAAACCCCTCTCTCTTCTCTTCTCACATCGGTAAGTACAACCCGAATCCCATTTAATCACCCACTCAAATAAGGGGTGGCGGTGTTATACCCGATCGGCAAACCCACTCACCGAGAGCGACCCTACCACCCTAATAACAATAAGAGATAACTTTATAATTGTAATGTAATTTTTTTTAACATATGATACTAAAAGAAGAGTTTTTATGATATTTTTTAAAACATTTATTATAATAGGAATTAAGATAATGCTAAGTGATATTCATATATTAAATTAAAAAGGTATATTAATTAAAAAATATATAAATAAAAGTTACGAGAATGAGAATGAGAGAATAACATGTGACATTATTTATAATTTTTTATTTTTTAATTATTAGAATTAGTATTAGTATTAGATTAGATGAAATTTTATTTAATATATTCATTGAATTATGTTTATCAATATCAAAACCATCTGCCCTTTTTATTTATTTGACGAAGAGAAATAAGTAAAAGCATACATCTGCTAAATAACAGGTATTATGGATTAGTATGAAGCCATGTTGCCAATCCTACAATAATTAGACCATGTATTCTTATTTTTATCCGTTAAACATATATTCATGTACATAAGAACTAGTTTTATAAATGTAATGTAATTTTTTAACACACATATTAAAAGAAGAGTTTTTATGATATTTTTTAAAACATTTATTATAATAGAAATTAAGATAATGCTAAGTGATATTCTTATATTAAATTAAAAAGTTATACTGATTAAAAAAATTATAAATAAAAGTTATGAGATTGAAGGAGAGAATGACATATGTAATTATTTGGAGTCTTTTATTAGTATTAGATTAGATATATAATACGAACCTAATATCTTTCTTTATCCATGGATCGCCAATCATCAATTCTTTTTCTTGGGTTGTTTAAGTGAGTTAACTTTATCATAGAAAAAGCACATCACATGTATGGGTATGAGCAAGCTCAATGCAATGCATATGAGATGTACATGTGACATAAATGATGAGTTGGAGGAGAGAGAAAGAGTAGAGAGAGGGTAGAAGTGTTTACGGCTAAGACTATACGAAATGAGGAGGATATGAAAAAAGGGCACTAAGCTCAATGTGGTAGGCACGTCAGCAATGCAGCGTTGTAAAAAAACACGGGGTAGTGTTGGGCATGGAAAGGACCCCACTTTTTTGTTAGTGTTTAAAAAAATTCACCAATCACAAACCTCCTACCATAAATCACCAATCAAATCGTGCCACATCACCAACAAAATTGTCCCCACGCCGATGAAGGACCTCACACCATTGCCCCCACACCACTTTTCCTTACCCACTCTGTGTGGTTTAAATGCATGCGTTTGTAGAGAATGAGGTTTATGTATTAAATGAAGAAAGAGAGGGGGGAAGTGAATAGTGGTCTAAATGAAGAATGCTCTAATTCTTTGAAGATTTTGTATTTTTACAAAGAATAATTAAAAAAAAAGACGCAAAAGGTTTGTGTATTGAAAACATGATAAACGATATAAATTTAGCTAGGACCAATTTGTGCGAGGGAAATCAGGTTTCATTTCAACCCCGTCATCTTCTTTAAGGGAAATCAGGTTTCATTTCAACTCTGTCATCTTCTTTAATGTGTTTGCCATGAAACCTATTATACCTGCGTGTTTCAAGCGAATAATACACTATCTATCTTCACATTCAATCGTGGAAAAAAGATGTTCTTCTTCTTCTTCTTCTTCCTCTGTTGTGTCTTAGCTTTAACGCAGAGACACGTCATACCACAAATGTAAATCATGTACCTTCCTAAACAATATATTTTCTTCCACTCTTTTGTATGATCATTAGCTCCAATACTTCAATATATTTTCAGCCCTTCGTTAGCTCCAAACTCTTGATCACGTTACACAAGAAAATACTCTCCTTCACGACCTTTTCCACCTACAAGTTTCTTAAATAGTAACCTTATAACTTGAATAAATTTTTAAGACATAAACTTCCCTGTCACACAGAGCATTGAGATCTCGCCCATGAAGCCTTGGAAAACAAAAGTGATCTGGAGTGGAAAAACAAAACGGATCTTAACCCAGGTTTGTTCCCAGGCTACAAAGTGGATGCAAATAGACAGACATACGCTATGTAAATAAGACTTACCTATAAAAGTAAATCCAACCACCATGCAATCGGGGAAGTATGGGTGAAGACAGACATACGCTATGTAAATAAGACTCACAATGTGGATATTACACGTGAAGGGATTAAAGAACACTAATGTGTAATAGCTGCTACAAAACAATATACAACCAAAACTAGAAGAACGTAATGTTTTACGATAATCCAAAATCATAAATATTGGACGATATTGTTGTGACACGATAAACCGTAAGAGAAGTTAAAAAATGTAACTCAAACACTAAAAACTAATGGCCAAAAAACAAAACACCAAAACTATTCAGCAGGTGTAGCAAAACCAAAACACAAATGGAATAGATGAAGGTTTTACTAATATTTCTAGAGACACGTGTATGTTTAAACCCTTGTTATTCACTGTACAAACCCTACACACGTATATATTCAGGGGCAGATCTACCTTAAAACACCAACCCCCTCCAGCGAATAGCAGCCAGCCCAGCCGCAGCACCGTCCACGCTCCATCTTAGCCAATAGGGTTCTTAACCAGTTTTAGACTCAGAGGTGAACTTTCTATTTCTTTCAAGCAATTATGAATGTGCTATTGGAATGATTTTGTGAATATAAAGTATTTAGAAAGTTAAGGGGTTGTAAGAGTCAATTCTATAAATTAAAGGTTAAAATTATAAAAAAAACACAAAAAACCACTATTCACCACACTTACAATGGTATATATGTACACTATTCACCACAATTACAATTGTTTATTCTCTGATCTCAAATTAATACCTTTGGTCCTTTTCATAGAGTTCTCGTCACCAAAATCGGAATTGTAAAAGTGATGATGTCCTAATCCTTGTCTACGATCATTAGCCACGGTGAAACTACCGAATAGTCGTGAAATCTCTTTAACGATGTTTTGTTGCTCTATTGTATTAAAGGCACTGCCAAATGATGACGTTTGCTATTGGGTTCCAAATAGACCACATGTTGCCATCGCAGAGAATCACCCAACCATAGAAATACCCTTGAATAGTCTCCTGGTAACTTATGTATTCGACATTGATAATGACACAACTTGTTGTGTATCGTCTAAAAAGTCTAGCCATCCAGGTTCTAAGCAACTAACCATGGGTAGTTAGTAGACAAGGGAGGCAATCGATTGCCACAAGCAATTGGCTTTTGCTCCATCTGATAATATTGCAAACTTATACTATTATTATATATCACAAAATTATGTTAATGAATCATTGAGCTTAACACTGTGATACAGAAAATCGGTGACTTTGAAATTTTCAAAACACCGAAGCTACCATACATTTCATAAACAAATGATCTACAGCGGTGTGGATTCAAAATAAAAAGATACAACAAATAAATAGAACGCTGTAAGGTGACACTTGCCTCCAAATGCTATGAACAATCAACATCTTATTATCCGATATGAACAATCAATGTGTAAGATGAGTAGATGGAAGAGTAACATAAAATTCAAACATCAAAAGTGAAGAACAAGTTAATAACATAAATCCTCAACTTTTAACAAACACATGATATATTGTACAAATTCTTCCCTTTAGTTTTGGATCTGAATTCAGAAAGCCCGAGTGCGGATTTGAATTGAATTTTTGTTTTCAATTCTAAGTTCGATTTGAGTAAAAAAATCAAATTTAATTTTAATTTGTAATCAAAATTTAGATTTATTATGTTCGAGCTCTAATAAATTAAAAATAATAATTTAATTCGATTTTCAATGCTACTACGAACTCTTTTTTTAAAGAAAAAGTACTAAGTATATAAAACTAAAAATATACCAAAATGTCAAATGACCAAATCTAAGTTTTAATAGTTGATACTTTAAGAGTTCCATATCCTTTTTTTTCATGTAGGGTGATGACATCAGATTTGGATGTTAGTAAATGGGTAACTGCATATTTGGTTTGGGCCTCTATATATTCCATTCAAATTCAGATTCAACAACGTAAATTTAGAAGCCCAACGTTTATGTATATATAAAAACATCTGTATAATTCGAATTCGAATATCAAACCGGAAATCACAAACCACATGGACCGTTTGTATAAGAGCATTCATATTTAATTCTTTATATTTACGTGAGTGAGTTCTCTATATGATACAAGGTGATTGTGAGTGGATTAGAGATAAAATGTTACTATATTCATTTGTAAATTTGGAGAAAATACTTTTCGTCTTCTATAATTTTATAATATATTTGAAAGTGATTGTGTGTAAAAGAGAGAAAAAAGATAATTATAAAAGTATAAAAATATATTATTTAATTGAAAGAAGAAAGAAAAGATAGTATTTTTTTAGTAATAATTAGAGAGATAGAGATAAAGGATAAATAGTGAATGCTTTAATTAACACTATATTTTTCTTACAAATTATTCAATCCAAGTGGTGATCGGTTCCATGCTTTTTAAAACATTTGCACAACTTGCTAGTTCATTTAGGTGACTCTTCAAATAAACATGACAATTGCTTATTAATATTTTTTATGACGGGTCTAATATGAATTTATATATAGAAATATTAATAAAGGAGTTGAAATGGACAATGGATGGATACCTGCCCACCTGTAGTTGTTCGCTATTTTTTTAATTTATTCCGCGTTTTGTGTTTGTCTTTATAAGTTATTTTATGGAATTTCTCGAGGTGTAGTTTGCTGGTTTAGACGTCTTTTGTTTCTTGCTGAGGCTGAGTTCAAGTCTGGGCTTCTGTTTTATATCCTTTAAACCCGATACACGTGTTGTTTTCTTCTGCGTTTGGTTGGATGACGTGCATTTTGTGGGTCGTTAAAAGCCTTTTCGCCTGAATATCTTCCTGGGTCTTCATCTTTGCACCATCATATCACTTTCTTCTTGCATTTTTTAGCCCGACGATCTAGGTAGTGTTGTTTTTTTTGTACTCAGTAATTCTTTCACTTTATATGGTTTGTTTTTGGATGTGCATGTGTCTGTTTGGTACATTGATGAATGAATTGTTATACATTGTGATTGACCAGTGGTTTTGCTTTTGTAATTTACTGTCTTGCTATTGTGAATTTCTTGAATTGGTTGCAACTTGAATGTCTTTGTATGGGTTTCTTTTGTTACTGCATGATGTTTTTTATAATGTGCTTTGTGTATGGGGATTTAAACTTTGTTTTATTTTGGTGTTTTATGGGTGATGAAAATACTAGAGGTTTGATAATATGTGTAGCTTTTCCCCCTCCTTTTAGGCAACTTGGTTTATGCATTGTTTCCGGTGTGTTGAATGACTCTTTCAAATTGAGGACTATACATGTGTCCCTCTTAATATCTTTGTTTGCTTTTATCGCACTAAAAGAGCTTTTCTCCAAATCCCATGAGCAACTTTATGTTGTAGTGTTGCTGGTTGTATAGCACACTTGTAGGTCCTGCCTTACATCTTATAACATTGAAAGCACCTTATATGAATATAATAATAAATGGTTATTATGCTAATCCAATTCTTTAAATTTAGCAATAGTGGTTACTATGCGGGTTTTTACTTTAAAAGGAAACCGGGGCAAGTATATGCGTTTTGTAAATATTTTAAGTTCTTAATTTATAATTCGCTTTTGACCTCTAAAATTGTTGAGTCGCGTTGTAATATAAGAGTTAGCATGAGTTCATTGATTTAGTTATGTAAACAGCTACACCCTTTGATATATGATTCCAAAACCCGGTTTCTAAGATTCCAACACTTTAGCAAAAAACACAAATACAACTCGCGCAACGCACGACAAAGATAACAGTAGTTTGATTCTTAAGCACATTAGGATAGTAGAATTATTCAAAAATATATGTTTTTAAGAGTATACTTTATGGGAAAAAATCAGTAAAAAGGAGGTTATTACTACAAAAAGATTTTTGACAATAATGTAAGATATGGGTCATAATTTTAATAAAAATTATATAAATAAAAATAGTAAAGATACTCTCTTTACATATTTGAGAAATTATAGTACACATATCGTGAACAAATCTAAACGAAATAATATATATAATACAAGATATGTAACGAAATTGATTCAAACCATAATCTTCAACAAGAGCCTTAACTACGTCTTCTTGTATGGTCCGTTTTGTAGTCTACAACGAACTCTTGAATCGCGTCTCCTTGTATGATCCTTTGTGTGGGTTCAACGAGGTCTTGAACCAAATTTCTTATACAATAATTTCCTACAAAATGTACAAACAAGTGTTGACGGTTGTGGCTGAGGCATGTGTTCCACACGCTTCCCTTAAAACAGATTTCACGCCTCTACTAAAGCCGACGCGTTTGTTTCCCAGGGTACAACAACCAAAGCAGTATGTACTGCCGGAGATGGCTCACGCGCTCGAGGTCACACCGAATAAAATCATAGTATTTGAACTTATGGAAAAAATAATGATCGAAAGTGATCTACTCGAGTAGAGAAAACTTATCTCTCTATAGTTTCTCAACATATGGATGTTCAAGTCTTCACAACTTCTCCAAGAATTCTTCATCCATATTATCTTTCTCTTGTAGTTTTCTCATTAAAACTCATGAAGCACATAGCCTACCATTTTTTACAAGAGTTGTGGGTTGTGAAAAGTTTCACTTTATTAGAGATTTTATTAGACATAAACTCTAATAAAAACTAATAAATTCATATAAAAACTCTACTTAAGAGTTTATCATCCATATGAAGAGTCTAGTAAATAATTATAATTTTACTAAATTATAAGTTCACTAAATTAATATCCATTCACTATACAAATTTCCAACAATCCCCCACATGAATGGAGATCGTTCAAAACACATAAAATTTCCAACGGAACCTCGATAGTTGAGTATTGCCAGATAAGTAGGTGTTCTGTCACACCCCGGATTTCCAACCCAAATCCATACACCCGTGGGCCCGGGTGAGGAGTATTTTGACGTCAGTTGATAACATCATAGTCATTTAAACATGGCACAACGGAAGCCTTGGAGTAAAATTACTATTACAAACCAAATGTTCGGAAATACAAAATAATATACAGGCTCGTAATAGAAGATCCACATGCGGATGATAAAATGTACAAAGAAAGAATATAAAACGACTTTAGGTCAGATCTAAGGATTTGCAAGATCCTCTTAATCACTACCGAGCAGCTTCCGGCCTATTTCATATTGTACCTACAATTTAGTCTTTGAATGATACGTCAGTTTCGCTGTAAATACACCAAACTGACTCATTTTGAAAACATTTTAAAATGATTTTAAGTGCACAGGGCACAAAATCTTTTATAATTGGGAAAGTTACTTTGTAACCTTGTTAACAGATTCAATGTTTGTTCATACATACAAGGCCCCGTACAGAGACCGAGACATGATTAAATACACACCACTTAGAACTCACAGAGGAGTTATCCCCAACGTCTTAGGTAATTTGCATTTGAGCGTCTGTCAAGTGTATGCCTACACCCCGCGCTAAGGTCGTGGCCATTAACTAATCTAATGAGCCGAGGATATACAGGACACGGTAATTTAACCCCCGATGTTTAAGTTATCAAACAAAACTGATTAAAACAATGTATTCAGATTTACTAGCCACAATCGGGCATTTGATTGATCCCATTTCTGACCAAGCGGTAATAGTTTACCGTATCCTAAGCCCGTATAGGGAAAATAAGTCGAGAGTATTTACCTGAGCTAGTCTTCTTTTAATTTCAATAACTTAGCCGTATACAATAGTACTTAATTGCAGATAGCATTTACCGGCAAGGCTCTATCTGGATTATGGCATAAGCTAATATAATACTAACGGTCTTTATTTAAGTCATAGACTTAGACCGAGTAGTGTACATGATCAATACGTATAACGCTTGATTAAACGATGATCGGATAGAATGTAGTTTAAACCCGACAAGTACTTTGACTTGCATAATATGGGTAAACAATTAACATTCTGGATTTTGAAGTTTAAATGACAAGGTTAAACCCGTTTCGGTTAAATTCCGTAAACTAGTTACGTATAATCAACCGTACGCTTATAAGAGATAATGGGTAACCGGATAAGTCATGGACTTGTTCTATATGCTATTATATTTTAAATAAGTTAAGATATCAGTAGGATATCAACTTGTATGCCCATTAAGGTGTTAAAACGAAATTAAGCCTTATAGGGGCATTTTGGTAATTATATACTGTATAAAAGTAACTTGAATATATTTTAAGTTTATAATCATAAGTATTCTGCAAAAATAATTTATTTATGATATAACATCAGTAGGATGTCAATTATATGTGTAAATTATATTTTATGACCAAACTATGCACGAAGGGGTATTTTGGTCATTTTACACAAAGTTTATAAATTATTTGGGATTTGAGTTTATAACATGTACCTACTGTAAATAAGTTTAAAAATAAGTTTTAAAAACAGTAGTAACAAGTATTAGTCAATTAATATGGTTTAAAACCATACTATGCGCCGAAACGGCGCTTATGTCGTAAAATAACGTTTTATGCGATTTTAATTAAAACTAACACTATGGTCAGATTATAATGTCTTAGATATGTTATTTACTATAACATATCAGTAGGTAAAAGATTTACCTTGAAAAGATTTGATTAAAACTATTTTATGAGCCACAAGGGCTAAAATCGTCATTTATCGACATAGTTTAAGGACTTGTTTGAAAACTTAGTTTATAACTTGGTTTAACATCCCAAATAATCCTACTTATAATATTATATCAGTAGGAAACTTATTTTAAAGTTCATTATCATTAAAACCTTGATTTATGCAAAAAGGACATTTTGGTCAAAGATGGCATAATTATGGAACTTGCGCATAAACTTAGATTCTGATTATGATCATGTAATATAACCTCAGACAGTTATGCTACATTATATTACGATCATAATGCAACTTTAGATCAGTAGGTAACTAATCTAAATCAGGTCAAAATTCGAAAGTCAAAGCAGAAGTCAAACTTTGTGACTTTCGGTTGCGAACCGACCCTAGAACTGAAATTGACGAGCCGAACATGTTCTAACATTTCTAATAATTATTACCAACTTGTTTAAGTGTCAAAACAGGTTTCATAACATATATAAGATCAATTTATGATTTTTCCAAAAAATGGCCTGTTTGACTTTTTAATATCATAACTTTGACCCGTCAATTGGTCTAGCAAACGTGATCTTCAGGAGGTGCCCTTTATAGGGATTAACACCTACCTTATTACGATCACTTAGCCATGTTTATTTCGAACAATGGCTGGACCACAATGGTCTTAAACGAAAGTCAAAGCGTTTTCCGTAATACACTTGACTTTTGGCTATAAAAGCCTATAAACGAAAAATGCACAAAGAAGGAACACCTTACCAGTGATTCCTAGGGTGCAAAAGAATTAAGTTGGATGCTCCTTTCAGCTAGGAACTTCCAGAGGAGGGAGAAGAGTGAATAAATGAGAAAGGTGCAAGTTGGAATAGTGAACTTGATCACCTATTTATAGTTGGAGAACTCAAAGGAGGTGAAGCCAGGTGTTTAAGAGTGTAAGAGGAAGCTTACAAGTGTCCCAAAACGTGGCATAGCAGTTTGGGAAGCTATGGTTTCGATTTAATGGTTTTTGGCATTTTTGTTTGGAAGCTAAGAAAACTTCCTACAGCAGAGCCTCTCTCGCGCCCCGCAAGAGACCCAGGCCAGGTATCTCGCGGCCCGCGACCACCCTTGGCCAGTTTCAAAAATTGACACTTTAACCCCCTTAACTTTATAAAGCTTCTAAAACCTTTTAAAACACATTTTTGGCACTTTTAGCCCTCCGTAGGCAATACTTGGCATACCCGATTATGCCCGGACATTGTCGAGCTCTCGGTTTGTTAAAAGGTCACTCAGTGGTTTAAATTAACATGTTGACACTTTTAATCCCTCCATTATCCAACTTTCACATATTTACAAAATTGAACCCTCTCGTCCAACAAATGGCACGTATGAGAGTTAGGCACTTCGTAAAGGATCACTCAGAGGCTTTTTAGAAGCATGTTGATTCCGATGTCACTCAGAGGCTGGGCATGTTGACATATCAGTCACTTAGAGGCCAAGTTTTAAGCATGTTGACATATCAGTCATTCAGAGGCTAATGATTTAAGCATGTTGACATATCAGTCACTCAGAGGCTGTTATTTATGCATGTTGACATCGGACCGTCACTCAGAAGCTCGGTTTGAGCATGTTGACAGCCTTTTAGTCCTTATTGGTCTTTAATAGACTATATTAAAAATACAACACGTGTCACTATACTAATGGACACGATTTTATAGAGTGTTACATGTTCCCTTAGAACTTTCCGTTATGAAACATACTTAGTCTCCTAGCGGTTTGTAGACGCGATGTCCTTGAACAAACCCCCATTTGTGTAGACGACAATACACTTCACACAATACTCTCCTTAGCGGGGTCATCCCCTCATAGTTGTGTCCAATAATGGTCGTGGAACACTTTCCTGGTTCTGCGAGAGCTCTAGGAATTGTGCCCCAAATTCCATTCGAAGCGACCCCACTTCTCTCTAACATAGGTGATTCTTCTTAAATCATTAAAAGCATCATGGTTACCATGATTACGCAAAATCATTTACCACATAATATGCTTAGCCTCACAATTTGTCACTGAATTCCATAGGAATGAACTAGGACGATTTAAACACCCTTTTATCTTTAGGGGGTTGATTTAACCATATATACTAGCTTATGCATATCAGCTATGCCCCCATAGTGACCACCCTTAGGCATATGAATTTCGTTGTCCTATTGAACTTAGATCTTGGGATCTCCAACCAACTAATTAGGTTTCCTTCACACACCTTTTTTCCATGGCTTTAGTCTCATTCCACAACTTGATCTCTAATAAATCCTCAGGTTGTTGGATCCATAACATTATCTTTGTCATTGACAAGTCACTGAAGATAACTTTGCAGTTGAGATCAATTGTATTGACGTGTTCGTAACTCGAAAGTTAACATTGCCTATTGTCAATTTCTAAGACTATAACCTCAGTGGCCACCTGAATCTGGTTATAATATTTGTCTTAGAATGATACATTTATAACTTAAAGCAAACACATCTCCATTATGCACTATGACCTTTGTGTCTTCCACTTAGTCGTCTGTTTGCAATGTTAGATTGGATTACAAAATCCTTACTACCAAAATATTATGGTACAAATGCAAGACGTCCCCACATTTAAGTGTTATTGGATAACATCCAGATGGAGTAACGAAAACCATTTCTACATACCCTTATAGGGTTGTTTTTTTCAAATGGATCATCCCCACATTTCTTGCCAGTTGATCAACATTTCCGTAACTTCACTTATGACGACCTTTATACACATATGATTGAACAAGATCAACCTCATTGTATCAGTGAATTTAATCATATTGCATTAGCTTACATAAGCTTCCGAGCTGACTAAAGCAACACATGCCATTGTCATAAGTTTGTCACCAACTTAGAATAACTACTAATTTAACATATAGAATAAGCCTAGACAATGAGTTCTCCTCATTAGCTTTTCGAACAAAATCTTCAAAATTTACATGTCTTTTCCTTATAATAAATGAAATTCTCTCTCAACTTTGTCTATACACAAATTCTTTATGTGTTCATACACATTTGAATGTTTAGAGTTAATTAGTCTCCGTCAAGACCCATACTTAACCAAGTACTAGTCTAGCATGCTTTAGACTACAATACTTTAGCATGTGAACAGAAGATGCATCATTCTGAGTCTTCACAGCCCCAAGGATATCATAATGTCACTTTGCAACATTCATCCCTTGTTAAGACAAAATAATAAGACTTATTCATAATCCGAAAACATCAATATTTAGGAAGGTCTCACAAATTATTGTATATAGCACATAGCTAAAGTTTATCATTCAATTAAGGAACATAACTTGTTTACCTTTGATCTCCAACGCTTTACCATTGACTCTTAAGTACTTAAACATAAGTCTTAATCCAAGTCACTTGGTGAACACACTCATCACCAATAAGATGAATGTTCCTTGTTTACAATCACTATTATGTGGAAGATAGAGTCAACTAGATACACACTCAACAACATGGCATTCATAATTTTGCCATTAAGTGATTTGCATACATCTATTGTTATTCATTAGGAGATATGTATATTTAGGATGCTCTCCCAAACGAAGGTAAAATTTCCATATTCAAGTGGTAGACGCATCTACGTAAAAATCTCGCAAGATTTATTAAAGGTATGAATAACATATAGTACTTTTACTTTCATATGTTAGAATTCAAACTTGTGAATTTTCCAATAATTTCTAACGAAGTATTTCGACATGAATCTCGTTTGTGTTTTCATCTCAATACACTCAGTACGTTCTTTCATTAATCTCTCATGATGTGGTTATACATTTGATGTTTCGTCTTTGAGTTTTAGTCTGTCACACCCCGACCCGCAACGGAATAAAAGTCGGGGCATAATTGGGTTATCACCAAAGCTCATGATGTTTACTAAAATGTTTCATATTTATTATATTCAAATTACAACTTAAATATTCAAAACAAAATCCATACAATTACAAGATAATGAAACTATATAATTATTCCAAGCTTAAACTTTTTATTCTTCTAGGCCTTCCTATGTGTTTCTTGTCTCAGCTGGATCACCTGTATCATGTGTAAAATGGAGGATATTTTGGGTCAACAAAAGTTGGCGAGTGAACCGTGATAAAACATTGTTTCTAATTTCTTGTTTTATTTAATAAGGAAAATTTGTGCAATAATCACATGTGAGCAAACATATATAAATAAACAAACACAAACCACTTTGGATGAGTATATGATATGAATGATGATAAATGTGAGATCAAGGCTCAATTAAACGGAGCCGATCTTATGAGGCACCTGATGCTCAACCCGTCTCCCACGGGGAACTGATGGGCCTAATGATATGCGTGCACTGAAAATGATATATCCAATCTACATATAATTCACACAACAATTGATACACATTTGATCACGGATATGATGTATGCACAAGTGTTTATATATATAATAAAAGAATTATGCGACACATGATACACCCCAAAACATGATTAAAACGGGGAGTTTATAGAGATTCACTCACAATAGGTGCGTTCTTTGATGATGATGAAGGCGCACGAATTTATGATTCGATTGACGAGGGAAGAACTAACCTAGATAATAACAAAATGATTCGATAAATAAATAAATTTTGGTTGAGATTAATATTTTTAATTAGTGCTCTTAAATGGGATTTTTAGATTTATTTTTGTGAGTTTAAGGAAATTTTCTAACCTTAATAATCTTATTTTTAAGTATTTTTAAATAATTTTCTAATCAAATAAATAAATAAAAAGAAATAAAAAAGTTGACTTTTTGACCGTTGACCGTTGACCGGGTCTTGACCGGTCAGACTATGTTTTTTATGCGCTGAGTGAGGTTCGAACTCGGGACCTCTCGTATACGTGCACGCAGCTCTACCAACTGAGCTACGTGTCTAACCCGAAATATTCTCTGTTTTAATTATATATATATACTAATTAACCTTTAACTTATTTGGTTTTTTATTAAAAATGATTTATATGGCCGAACCGGTTGCAGAGACCCGGAGTCGAACTCGGATCCTTCGGTTCGAGTGCGCATAGCCCAACCAGTTGGGCTGTGTGTCTAATATGCTTATCTACTGAATTATATTCCTTTTATAAACATTTGTGACTTGATCTGATTCAGTTCTAAAAATTTTTATTTCTGAAAGTCGGTAACGTGTGCATTCGAACCCGGGACGTGTGTTGTTTGTGCACACAGTCCACCGCTGGACTGTGTGTCTAACCCTTTGAATATCTGATTTTAATTATATAAATACACGTTTGCATCTTCGTCTTCTTCGCTTAAAAATTACAGAACAGTGAAATCCGACTGTTCTGGTTAATCGATCATAACTTATACTTGTTTGAAATGGAAAGAAGATTAAGTGATAGGGTATACCAAGACGGAGCGTTTTCTTCAGATTTCCGGCAGTGTTCTCGGCTCTGATTTTTGATTTCCGGCTGTATGAACTGTTTTAACAGTTTTGATTATTGGTTTGAACGATTAAAGTATAAATCAAGAGATAGCAGAGAAGTTTAGACAGTTATACCAACTGATGAATGAATACGGTTTTCTGACTATCGATTCCGGCGATGTTCCGGCGAAATTGAAATTCTCCGGCGACGAGCTCTGGAAGGACTAAAGCTTCGAAAAAGAGTGCGATTCTGAGCGAAAGGTTTACAGGAGGTTTTAGTGGGTATTTATAAGGAAGAACTGGATGAATTGGGTTTGAATTGAGTCTTGATTCGCGGTCAAAGTTTTTCCGGCGGTTATGACCGAAATTGACTGCCGGCAACGGTTATAATTGATGTCGTGATCAGTTATGCGCTTCAGTCAAAGGAAAAACAGCCAAGATTGCGGAGTTTAGTCTTTTTCCGGCGATTTCGCGTTCTGAGTGCGTGGTGATTTCCGGTTTTGAATTCGGTTTACTTTAAGTATTATTTATTTCAGTATTGACACAAAGAAAGTGTGTGGCGGAGTGGTGTGTTGTGTGCTTGTGTTTGTGGGTGACCCGGGTTCGAAACCCGGCGTCTCCATTTTTTTTTTATTCATTATTTATTATTAATTATACATTATGGTTTTTAAATTCTAATATATTTATTAATTATGTATCGTTTAAAATTAATATGAACCATAAATACGCAACGAAACTTATAACTGAGTATTTGATTGATAAACGAAGCGGATTTTGAAAACCCGTTTTTGACGAATGTTACATAGTCAATGCAACAACTCTCAAGTTTTTTATGTCCAAATATTTTCATGTACTATCCGTTTAAAGCCATATCTTTTAAACAATGTATAGTTGACTTATAATTACTTTCCACAAAAATAATTTATACGTCACCAACATTAGTGATTTATTTCTTTGTAAAAAATTGCATATGTTATCCGAAGATATTGAACACACCACAATAAAATACATTGGAAACTAAATCATAAGTGCCAAACACTTTTGAAATTTAAACGGTAGCATAGACGATCTGTAGGCATCAAATATCAAAGTGCTTTTATCTTCAACATTTTATACAATCTGACCAAAATCTTCTCAACGATATCGTCCCATGACATGTCTTGAGATACTCTCTCGATAAGACTCCATGCACTTGTAAGTACAAGTTTCTCATTTTTTCTTGAAACTTTAAACTTGGACAATTCTACATAAAACAACATCAAGTTGTTACCAAGAATTACATTTATGAAGTGAACTTGAACAACTAAATTTGTTCACAACAACACCAAGTCTTTTTTCATCAAATAATATCCATGAGATTGTTACTTTGTTCACCATATGCTACCTCTAGCAAGAGTAGCGAACCATTTGAATTATCAATACTATGCAAAACTTTGTTTTAAAAATCACTCTAAAACATTTCCTTAGTTTTGCAATATACTATATTAATAATATCAACCATTTCTCATCATTTTTAATGCACACATAGGCAATTAAATGTTTACATAAAATTCATCATTATGGCTTATAATAACAATCTATAACCTTGTATTTGTGATATACATTTTCTAACACACGTGTTAGAAAATTTAAGTCATTTTATATATACCATTTGGATTTAGAAATCACAAATTAAAGTTAGTGATAAATCCCATACAACAACACCATATGTGACACCCGTATTTTTACCAAGCCTAACTTTTAATCATTTGACGCGGAAATTAGGTCCCAAAAAAAACCTTTGACAATTGAAAATAAATGACGGGTTTAAACAAAAAGACGTTACTCATTTACTTATTACTTACAAATGATGGAATATTTGAAATAACATCAACATATTCACCAACTTAAAGACCCATAGTTTTAAATAGTTTATCCAACCCGTCATTCGTCAAAAGATGGTGTTCGACTCTTGACTCCAATCCCATGACTACATAGAGCCTTCATCTTTAAACCTCTTACTTGAAACATAAGAAATGCACATTATTAGCATAGATTATAATCAGCAAGCACCGTTCCCATAACGTACTATAATAATGCCCATGATGACTCACATAAAAATCTTCTCGAACGTAAATACATGAGCCAGCAGAGGCTACGATGCTACGTTGACTTGGGAGTATCTTACGCTGCTTACAACCAGCTTCATCGGTTTGATTTAGCAAGCTCCAAGCCTAATTCCCCTTACTCGTCTTCATCAACAACAGCCTGTATCAAGATGACCAGCCTACTCAAATAATATTACCAATCTTCGTTCTTCATAGAGTCATACAATTATGACTTGCAATCATATATCCTGCAATCACACTCCATGTTACTTCTGCTACTTCAAAAATACCTAGATTCTCAAGTCAATAAAACAATAAAATAATAAATACGTAATCCATCTTCACAACTTGTGACTCCAAATCTATAAACTGGTCACACTTCTTGTGACTCTAATACATTTAGACTTATTATTAAATAAACTATTCAATTTAAACGACTACGATATTATCTCAGTTATATAAGAACAACAAACATATGATCTGATAAAGTTCACTCACCGTACACGCAATGACCGTCCTTGCCTAGAGCTTAACAATCCATTATCGAACTTGAATACCTAGAATAATCGTAACATCCACGATTACTAGCACATATCAAATCATTGATTATATTAGAAATTTACCCATGTACTCAGTTCATAAGCTTATTCCCAGAATATATATTAAACCCATAAATGAATAATATTCAATTCTTATGGTTCACATAACCAAACTATTCAACCCATATCATTAATCGTTCCAAAACCCGTTATATTCCGAAATAGTACGATTCCGATTATCACCTTAAAGCATAATGTACAAACTGAGTTATCGTGTTTTACCTTCCAGCATTGTTGGTTTAGGCTTTTTATTTGTAATACATCGGCGTCTACACCACTATGGAGAACCGCCACCACCAGCCCCAACTAGTTGTTTTGCAGGAAATCTTCCACGGCTCCGCCAACACCAGACCAACACTTCAGCCCGACCATCCAAGGCCACCTATCAGACCCGAAACTCTTTGATTGGTCATGTATAGTAGATCAACTTCACCACAAGCAGCCAAAACTAACCACCAGTACCTAACAAATTGACTGCTGATGCTACAAATCAGCCATTCCTTGGTCGATTACTCTCTTCAGACTGTGTCCTCTCCTCTGCACCAACAGCACCGATAATCATCACCAATCGGAACCCCTATGCAGAAGAACACCACCCCAGATTGTTAACAAGAACCATCTCCTAGTCGCTACGATGGTCACCACTATCCTTGCACATCACCAATCGGGATTTTGATCTAAACCATCTGCATGTCGACTTTTCAACCGGAAATCATCTACACATAATCGATTTCATACAACCACAGTACGCTCATCGAACCTGGTACCGAGAACCGAATCTTCTCAGAATTTAAACGAAATCACCAACAATAGCTTACCAAAATCACCACCATAGTTGTCGATCCTTGTTTAGAAGAAAAACTGATCATCGTCGGGCGTCAATTACCCTGCCAACTTTTATTCCTTTCGATCTCTCTCTCTCGTGTGCATTCACAAATGGAAAATGTGGTGAACCTCAATATTCACCGAACACTCATTTTAAGTATTTGTTAGAATAGAGGTATTGACTAATAGCCCCTTCATCTTTTCACAATTACAAGTCTAGCATACCACATTTTATTACTGCTAAACCTTCCTTAATTAGTTAATAATCATACTTGATTAAAGTACTTTGTAATAATATGTCTCCTCATTAATTACAATTAAATTATATACTGGCTTTCGAAATTGGGATGTTACACCATCACTTTATGATGATTTAATCTTGGAAGCCAATCAAACATCAACTTCAATGTATGACTTTTTATTTCTAAACCATGCAAAGCATTAAGGTGTTTATATTCAATGCTACAACAAATTACGTTATAAAATGTTTACATAAAACTTTTCAAACCATTTATATTTTAACCATTTTTAACAATCATGTTAAAATGAAAGAAATTCTAACGCGCATGTTATAAATGTTAACATTTTCACAAATGTTAATTCGACTTGCTATAAACACATATATGGTTCAAATAAATAAGCCATTTCCAATACACACGTTAGAAAATAAACAATTACAAAATTGCTTCCAACCTAACACTTTTCATAAACCGTTTCTAACACGCATGTTAGAAGACAAATGATTACAAAAATCATTTGCATTTTTTTATAAACTGTTTCTATACTTTTCATGAACCGTTTCTAACACACATGTTATAAGACAAATGATTACAAAAATCATTTGCATTTTTTATAAACTGTTTCTAACACTTTTGTTAGAAATAAACAATTACAAAAATTGTTATAAATCTTATCAATAAATATGTTCTAACATACTTGTTAGAAATAAATGAATATAATAACCATTATCATACCAATAGGTTCTAACAAGCTCGTTAGAAATAAATGATTACAGGAAATCGTATAAAAACATATCAATTCATATATAAAACCCAATTCTAACACACTCATTTTAGAAATATATGATTATAAAAATCATTATAAGGCATATTAGTTTATATTAAAAACATATAAACTAGTCTAACACTCGTGTTAGAATCACTAAAGTTTGTGCTATAAATCCATTCATGGATGAAGAGTCTACTTTAAATAGAGACTTAATTAGAGACATAAACTCTAATCAAGTAAAATAAGACTCTTATTTAAATACATGAAAATTCTACTCAAGAGAATTTAACGTTTACAAAAAATGTATGGTTTACACCCATAATTCCGGTCAACACACAAGTTAAAGTAATTTAACGTTTACAAAAAACGTATGGTTTACACTAATAAACCCGTTCTAACACAAAGGTTAGGAAAAATTAACGATTCAATATCGTTTCAAAACCAAATGGTTGAACCAAAATTATTCGTTTTGTATCACGGTATAGGATTTAAGATTGTACTCAATCTCAATAAACCCAAACACATCAAGTTGTACTACATACATATTTCCCAAAACAATATTTATAAGATCATAATCTTCAAAAAATATTTTTTTTATTATAAATCTTTTCGTGAACCCAAAATCCTTATAGATAAGGTTTCAAGATTGTAGCAACAATCTCACGAAATCTATTTTAAGTTTGTAGGATATGGGTCACAATTTTAATAAAAATTATATAAATAAAAATAGTAAAGATACTCTCTTTACATATTTGGGAAATTATAGTACACGTACCATGAACAAATCTAAAAGAAATAATATATATAATACAACATATGTAACTAAATTGATTCAAGCCATAATCTTCAACAAGAGCCTTAGCCACGTCTTCTTGTATGTCCGTTTTGTAGTCTACAACGAACTCTTGAATCGCGTCTCCTTATATGATCCTTTCTGTGGGCTTCACGAGGTCTTGAACCAAATATTCTTATACAATAATTTCCTACAAAATGAACAAACTGTGTTGATGGTTGTGGCTGAGGCACATGTTGAGAAAATTATTGTATAAGAATATTTGTGGCTTTTGTATAAGGGAAGCGTGTGGAAGAAAGAAACAGTAATTTACTCTTACACATACACACAAGAATCTTTTATTGAAGATTTGCAGGTTTTGACTGATGGAATTTGGAAATGGTACATGATATTTTTTGTTCACTTTGTAGAATAGTTCAGGGGAAATGAAGATGTGGCTTTTGTACACAGAATGTGGTTTTCTTTTTTGTTTGAAGAAACAGTAATGGGGGATGGGTGGTTGTTTTAAAGTGACGATTCGAGTGTGTTCAACAGTGATTACGGTGGTTGTTGGTGATGGCTGCCGGAAGGCAAACAGGGATGGTGACGGTCGAGTTGTGTACCACAGGCAACATCAGTCAACGAATGTTGGTGTCGGTCAACAAAAGTCAACTCAGGTCAACATCAGTCAATGAATTGTAATTGGATCTAAATTAACTGATGTGTTTCATTTTTGTTTTTTTAGTAGTAAAAATATTTTGGTAATTTTATAAAAATTAACAGGGAAAATCTGATTTTGTTAACTAAACTTAAATTGTTGTAATTGTTAATAAACTGAACTCATATAGTTACAAAATGAAAATTCAGGTATTCCGGATGTTTAACTAGATTTTACCACTAACACACAAAACACAAAAACTTAAAAAGTAATTTACTCTAAATTATAATTAAACTATTAAGTTATTTTAGGTGCTAATAGAATTGGAATCTCACATGTCCATCGTTCTCAAACCGTCTATACAATTTTACGGGTGTTACATGGTAAGTGTCTAGGGTTTCTTTATTTTGTTATTTTGATACCTATTTTTTTTTTGAAATTACAAAATTGTTACAAACATTTACGAAATGTTTCACCCTAGTAATTATGGTGAAATAATTTTGTAAAAAATTGGTACCAAGTGTGTAGTTTTCAATAAATAAGTATAAAAATTACAAAATAGACAAAGACATACTAACCATGTAATTATTTCTTATATAATAACAGGTTTACAAAACCTATTCGACCTCAGCTAGAACTATTCGAATATTAAATATTAAAAACATAATAAACCAGATAAACTTAAACTCTAGAAAATAAACATTAGTCTAAAAGAGAATTTACATCGAGAAGATGGTATTTCGATATTAAACGGACAACAAACTACGCCGCTACCCATTTAAAATAGTAATCATCAAATTTATTATAATCTTCTCCTTCAACCACACTTGAGACCGACCCCCAACCACCCAAGTAATTCTTCTACTTGAGTTTCTTTCATGTGCAAACATTCCATTGTTCTTGTAGCGACAATATAGGTTTTCTAGTTTGATTTTATTGGTAAACATGTTTTATTTTTAATCAGACGGATTTACAATGGGGTTTATCATGAGCAGAAAGTAAAAAAAATACGGATTTTTGGGGCTACAATGACCGAAAGAATCTGATGTGGTCTGGATTCTTTTGAAGTTTATCATATGGCAATGAACAATACATAAAACTGTTATTCACATCGTGGTGACTGGAGTTTGAATATTATGTGCCAGGAGGCAATGAGCTATGATGGGTGAGGAGAAGATGGTCGTGACGTTGATTCGTTGCTAATGAAGATGGTGGGGAACGAACATCATCGGAGGCAGTGAACATCGTTGGAGACGAGGGCAAAGAAGCTTTATTTATTTGTTTAAATGTGCAATTTGCGACAGTGGGAAAAATACTGTAATCTGACCTTATTATATGGACCATCAGCGTAATTAAGTCACCACTGAATAAAAGGATACCTATTTGTCGGTCATTATAGCATTGTAAATTTAGTCGTTGTTAAAAACCTTGCGGCTCGAGCTCGCTCGGATTTAGCTCGGAAAAAGCTTGCTCGATGCGGCTTGATTTGAAAATGAGCTTAGCTGGCTCGGCTTGGTTAGAAAATGAATTTAGCTCGGCTCGGCTCGTAACAAGTTGGATTGGCTCGGTTTGGCTCGTTTACCAGCTCGGTTTGGCTTAGCTCGGATTATTTTTACTTTTAATATATTTTATTTTATATACATTATAATATATCACAAAAACTGATTATCTAAATGTGATTAGGAGCGTAATTTTATATCTATGCCACATTTAAAGAGTTGATTACCATGCTCATGAATTTGTATTTTATTTTGTTAAAATTAAGAATATATTTTGTGTTGTTAAATTTGATTTTGGCTTGTAATGTATTAGGCAGAGCTTATTTTAAATATGTTCTTTTAAATTATTGAATAATAGTTTAGTTCACTGAATTTTTAGAGCCATGCCAAGCCAGCCAACGCGGTTTAAAACCTAGCCGAGTCTGAGCTTTAATTTCCAGTTCGGCTAATGTGAGCCAGCTCAGTTTATAATCGAGTCGAGCTCGAGCTTTGCTCTAGCTTAGCTCGATTCAGCTCATGAAGACCCTACACTGTACATATACGTTTTTAAAATTTAAAAAAAATGTGTTTCTACACATTCGATAACATGTCAATTGTATATAAGTTATTTGAATTTGAATTTGAATAACCACTATATAATGTAGTTTTCCAAGGGACAGTGATCATTATTTGTCGGCGTATGAAAGCAAGAAACGTAAATTATTTTCTAATAATAAAAGGATAAAGATCGAAGAATTATTGAAGATGTGAACTTCATGTTTCTTTTTTATGGTTAGAAAGCAGATCTAAATATAAGTGGAATATGGTCAAATTCGTGTAATTTTGAGTTAAGGTGATTCCCTGGTTTGTTGTTGGTTGCAACCCCTCTTTTTGGTGGGGTTGTTTTTTATATAAAATTTATATTTGGAAAATAAAAAAAAAAAAAAAAGGAAAAAGTCCTATATGTACACTAGCTCTATTAAAGAGCAATATTCCTTTCTTAAACATGTATATAGCTAGTAGTATCTTAGATTAAAGTTTTAAGATATTGTTTTCTTCCCCATTCAAATCGTCTTTGGCACCCTTTCCGATACGAGACAGCATCATGTTCGAATGTCTTAATTAACTATCATAAAAATATCAATATATCATTAAAGTAATTTTATTTTAGACAAATCTTATTTTAAAGAGATTTCTTTTCGGACTTTAACGTAAAATTGTAAAAATATAATGGCTTAAGAGTAACTTACCAGTGTCATTATGTTTTAATGTTTGAATATCTGAGATTTTCTTCACCGGCTTAGGTTACGAAATTCAACAAAATTTCCAATAGCAATAAATTAGATAGTTGGATCAAAGTACACACAATGAACAAAGTCCCAATTCAACTTAGGCTAAAAGTCTTTACTTGACTTTGACTATGAGACACAATTATAACACATATCTTTTACACGTGTCACTAATCCCAAAGTAAATCAGCTACTATAATAAAATTCGATCAATTAATACAGTTTAATACCTATGGCTCATGATTGCCGTAATAAAAAGTGATTTTGAGTTAGATGTAAAAAATTGTTGTTAAGAAAGTAATATACTTTATGTTATTATTAAGTACATATGCAAGTGCTTTCATTAGCTCCAAAATAGTAATTTGAAAAAAAATGTATTTAATAATTCCACAATTTTTTGTATTTGTAAATATGCTTAAAAAATATGTAAGATGAAGTAAATTCTTACAAAATGCAAAACACGTGCTTTGTAATTTTACCTTCCACGGGATCCTGGCTGCTAATATTTGTCCTTATAAATCATGTCATAAAACAAACATAATATCATTGCAAAAGCAATATTAAATCCATACAACCTGGAACCACCAACACCTTTGAAACAAAATAGGAATTATTATTTGGTTAGCTAAAGTTAATATAGGGGTGCCTTTTTGTTTTAGCCTTTAGTTTTTAAAGCATCAAAGAATACGTAGAAAAAATTGTGGATCAAACATCTTCAGTCTGTAAGAATAAGGTTGTTTGTTTTTTAACATATATAGACTTTTAAAATAAATTGGTGGTGGTGTATGAACGGTGATGGTGAGCGGTGGTGTTGGTGGACGATGATGGATGGTGGACAGTGATGATAGGTGGTGGACGTGGATGTGGTGGTGGATGGTGTTGGGGTGATGGACGGTGGTGGTGGTGTTTACCCCTCTGCAGACCTTAGAAGATCTTAGAAGTGGATGGGCCAAGTCCGCACCAAGAAGAGCTCGCACAGATGTTTTTTAACGAAACGTTTTCGGAAAAAACAAACAGTCTGCAGATAACAATGTCTGCGCGTGGTCTACGCAGCGTACACAGAAGAGGCTACGCGGATCGTTTTTAGAAAAACAAACATCACCTATGGGATATGGTCCCCTTTCCTTTACCTCCACATCACCTCCATGTCACACCCCAACCGATAGCGGAATAATCGGGGTGGACGTAATTAGATTGCTCGAGACTTTATAACACTAGTGTGACAATAATTAATTCAAAACCGATTTCATTCATAGATAAACATAGTCAAGTACATTACAAGAAATCAAATTACAACCCTTGGAAATTCAAACTACAACGAAAAATCGTCAACAAAACTATAACAAAATCTAGTATTTCTAGGTGCGTTTCTAAGTCGTCCCTACTAGATTTCGTCAATATCAACATCATCAACCTGCAACATGTTTAAAAGTATAGTTCAACACACAAAGTATTGGCGAGTACACAAGTTTAGTATAGCATAAGTATGTAAAAATGTTTAAACGAATCCTCATGGCAAAAATAGTTAACTAGATTAATGTATAATGGCATGCAATTTTACAAGTCAATCATCTGATTACCGCATGAATTAAAGACTTAACATGGCCTCAAGACTACGGGCGATGCGTTACTCCTATAGCTCTATACATGTTAAGGGGAGGCTCGTACGAAGCTAATGACAAGTGAATCACAAAAAAATGTTCCAAGAATACAAATCAAGTATCACGTATTTAAGTATGCATAAATGAATTGTTTATGTTTGCATAAAGTATAAGTGTGAATGTGTAATTTGATATGTTAAACACATTGCACCCAAAAGTGTAAGGCGAAAAAAGGGGCTTTCGAGTGTACTCACGGTTTTGTAAAGCTTCCTTTGGTAATCCTATGAAGAGTTGGAGAGTTGGAGGATAGAACACCAAGGTCACCCTACATGGGGTAAACGAGGGTGTGTGAGTATTTGGATTTGACAAGGGACTTGGATTCGGTATATAAGTAGAAGTAAAGTATGTGTATGCGAAAGTATACCCCGTCCAAACACTCGTCATGACACTAAGTTATATGTGATTTCATGGGTCTACTCGCCCATTAGAATCATTGACGAGGAATTTAGAACAAGGATAGTCTACACTCGTGACATTAACCATAATCTGATTAACATCACGAATTCAATTATGTATATATTTATATAGTATATAGTATACTTTATAATAAGTCTGACATATATTATCAAAGAATTCATGGAGGTCAAGCATGGAGGTGTGAACACTTCATTTTATGATTCACCAAAGCACAAAGTTTACCAACTTAGTTGATAAACCCGGTTGGTTATGAATAACGAGAATGAAAATCACTCTACTAACATACTAAGTCCACTAAAACTATGAACAACCAAGTAAGCAAGCTGGGTGCGTGCATCCCAAACATGGCAACGTTTGGGGACGTGCCTAGCCTTGTTACTCAAATGAAAGTTGAACAAGTTTTAGTTGCTTTAACATAGAAAACATTAAGCGAGGCGGTGGAATGAGATTAGAATAGCCAAGGCTTCCAAGTATTCACAACTTTACCAAAACACAAGTCTTACCATTAGAGTTATGGCAAGCTTGGATGGCTTCATCACTTGTGGGTTGGATAAACCCTAGTAAAATAGAAAGTTTAGAGATATTTGCACCTCTTAAACTCATAATAATCCACTCCTAATAAGTCTCATAACCTTAGATAGGCTCAAGAACAAGTAGGCACAAGATTGAATCAAGAAAACATAGTTTATAAAGGTTTAACAAAATATTCTTCCAAAACATAAAGTTTGGACCTTAAAATGGTGATGTTCCACCTTGGTTTAACATGGTAAACATGTGGAAACAATCCTAGAGGTGTTCCAAGCTTTGTAGAGGAAGAATTAGTGAAGAAAAGATAAAGAAAATGAGTTTGAACTCACTTTTGTACTTAGAAAGTTTCTACCTTGAACTTGAAATTCCAGAGATTTTGAGAGTGTTTTGATGATTTAGAAGTGTTTGGAAAGTGAAAAAGATGGTTAGGAAGCTTGTTTATATAGTGGGTAGTTAGGGTTTAGTGTTAAATGAGGTTTAAAGGTGATTGGGTGTGAAAAAGGTAGAGAAAATAGGCCAACTCTAGCTGGGAAATGTCCTGCTGCGATCGAGGTCTCTCGCCACCCGCAAGAGGCAAAGCCTAGTCTCTCGCGCGCCGCAAGAGCCTCATTTAGGCAGATTTTTCATTCTTTGCAATTTGGCCCCCGAACTTTGGTATTTTTCCCCATTTTAAGATAAACTTGGTGGTTTGGCATGTTTTTAAGTATAAACACGTATGCAAGTGTAATTTGAGTATCGAGAATGTATATATGAGTATTTTCACGTATAACAAGTGTCGGTTTGTATGTAAGCATGTATTTAACAATCGAATGCATGTAAGACAAATATGTATAAAGTACGAATTTCATTACGATCAAAGTCCTGGATTATAAAGCTGGAACTGAAATACAAATGTGATACGAATACAAGTTGCTATAAATAAAAATAGGATTACACTTTCTAAATAAGAAAATTACAGAAATGCGAAGCGTTACACTCCACTTCATCACTTTCTTCTTCTTCTTCCTCTTCCTCCATCAAGAAAAAATGGTTTCTTTATCCACCCCTTCCAATAATATTTAGAGAGAGAGGGGGAAGGGGGTGTTCAACGGGGAGAACGGGGATGAAGCCCTGATTGCACTGACGGGAGGAGAGGGAGGGGGCGATGTTCCTCGTAGAAGTCATTCTTGTATACCAAACACTACCTTAGAATTTATGAAGTTCTTAATTTGTAGTGCACGTAATTGTCCATTCCATTCCGCATTTCGTTCTTGTATACCAAACACTACCTTAGAATTTATGAAGTTTTTAATTTGCAGTGCACGTAAAAATATGTTAGATTTTTTTATAAGAAGATTTTTGTATAACAATTACAAAATCTGTTACACTTTATGTCAGCGGAGATAGAAGGTGCAAAAGTTGTTACACTTTTGTGTTAGACACCTTTTTTGTACATGGTGAATCTCCATCATAGATTAGTTGGATGGATGGTAGAGATGAAGGTTTTCTTAGTTTTTTGAACTGATCAATAAAGTTTTCTCTGTATCCTTCCCGTTATATATTAGATGCATTTCTAGTCTAAGAAATATTTGAGTAGTCTACTAAAATGATATCTAGATACTAGAAATGAGGGTCCATGATTGAGATTTATAAGGAACTCTATCCAAAACCCTACTCGATGGTGAAGCTACTCTACTTTTCGAAAGCCCAACGAGGAGATCAGTATCTCGAGGCACATCACGATGCAAATGCAACACCCCCGGGGAACAGATCGATATATATACTTCTTTAAATAAACAAACAAAAAGGAAACACAACATGTGACGTTCTCTGGTGAACACGTGTAGTGGTGTCTGTCTAATAAATTATAAAAAAAACAATTATATGATTTGATTGGTAGTATGTATTTAAAATGTTTAAAAAAAATCACAATCGACATGATGAGCAGAAGTGTAGTATGTGTCGAATCCCAAATAAACCGGATGATGTATCCGTCATCGGAGATCCGTCGATGTTCGCTGCTTACCGGAACCGACCTAGTTCAAAGAACACCGTTAGCTTCATCACGACGAGCTGGGGGGGATCCGTGATCAAGCTCGGGCGTGAGAATAAATCTCGTACCTTAGATCAAAGATGAGAATAAATGAGGGTAGTAAATTCGTCAGAATATTATGGTTGAGATCTCATAATTGAATGCTAGAATTCAATGTTCTCTAAGAGTTTTTCTCAGTTCTAGACATAATATTTTTGATAACTTACCTTCTTTGTGATCATTTATATAAAAGGAACTCTCCATTCGAGGTAAGGCTTTCTTAGTTAATAACCATTGGATCCTTTTCCGGACAACAAGAATGGCTGGATTCTCAAGGGGTTGTTCCCTCTGCAGGATCTTCCGAGATCTCTCTAATTAATGTATGCTTTATCTATAAGTAAACAACTCATACTTTGTAGGCCTTAGCCACTACCAGCGCTTTTGGAGCATTAAATGTGGATGAATGATCACATCATACATGCTCTGCCGGAACAGTAGATTTAGGACCCCAGCGTGGGCGGGAAGATGAGTCTCTTTGACCGGGTCCCCTTTCCAAAGGCCAATTAAATGGGAACGTTTTATTGGGATTATGACCAACAACCAGTTGACAATAACAAGGGCCTACTGTTCTAACAAGTTGGTCTAGTGGTTAATCACTTGGTTTCTCTTATTGAGGTTTCAAGTTCAACTTTCACTAGCATCAAGGACCTTGGTGGTGGCAATTAAGTTTATAACTAGGCCTCTCTGGAGGTTGCCAGTTCGAAACCAAGCCGAACCGGGTTTTACCGCGATGGGCCTTGGGTGGATTGGTTTTCCTCCGAACTGATGGCTCGAATATGCATCCAACTCTAACGGTTATGGATGAGGGGATGCAATTGCTCGATTGATGGCATTTTATGATGCTTATCCTGTAATTTAGTTGACCGTTCAAAAAAAAAAAAATAAGAGAGCCCATTAGGTGACCCCGTTGTCAGTATTAGAATATAGTTATATAAAATGAGTAGAAGTGTAGGTGGTATGTTTAGAATAGTTATATAAAATATAAAAGACATTGGTCTGATTTATATAGGTGTGTATTTGAACTTTGAAGGGTACACAAATAACGAAAATAACGTGAGAATTAAGTAAGGGTAAAACATATATATTATAAATTATATGCAAGAACAAAAAAAGTTAATTTGATTATGTGTTTAAAAGACAAAATAGTTTCATGCATGCGATAAAATTATCTAAAAGGTAAGAAAGGAAATAGACATGAATTATTAGAAACCCGACATGAATTATTATGGAAATAGACATAAATTAATTTAAATTATTCGGAATAGACAAGCTCAATTATTTGCATGTTATGAGTGTTCGTATACTAAAAGGAAGAAGCCAGCATGTTACCATATTCACTTTTATTTTATATTCTTCGCCTTTAGTTACTGTAACCAATCCTTTCCAGCTTGCAAATTATATTCTTTTAAAATAATCTGACAATATAAAAACCTCAACCATTCATATCATATCTTCCAAATATCAAATGTGTTTGAAGTTTGAATCTCATGTCACTCATGCTTGAATATTAGGTGAGGTAATTGACCCATTAATTATAACTAATCAATATATAATTAAGATGAGATTAGTCATTTATTTGTTTGCATGTATTGTTAATCCAGGTGGTGGCATATATGATTAATCTGAATGCTAGTATAGTAAAAGGAAGCAGGTTGCCAAAACCATCTTATATTTAATATCCTTTCACTCTAGTTTACTATAACTAATCTTTTTCAGTCTGCAAATAAATATTTTTTAATAAAATAAAATGTCATAAATAAAAGCTCAACCTTTCATACATCTTCCACATGTCCATGAATCTGATGTCACTCAAGCAAGAGGATGAGTTGAAGTTGATTCTTATATTGACGCATTGACGTCTTATAACTAAACAATCTCAGTCCTTTTAATATATTATAATGAGCTTAATCATTTAATATGGTTGCATGTGTTGTAAATACAGGTGATACTGCCTATATAATAGATCGAAGTTTCTAAAGAACAAGTAGGTGAAAGAAGGCAACAAAGAGAAAAATGAAAGGCTTTTGCTGGATTTTGGTTTTTGTAGTGATTTTTGGATGGGTGCAAGGTGATTTACAGATGGGGTTTTATGGGACTTCATGCCCAAAAGCTGAAAAGATTGTGCAAGATTATGTGAATGAGCATATCCCGAATGCTCCATTGCTCGCCGCTACTCTTATCAGAATGCACTTCCATGATTGTTTCGTCAGGGTTCGTTTCATCATTTCCCTTTTTCTAAGTGTCGTTTGTCACTCGAGTTTTTACATTTTATGTTCCAAACATTTTTTACTTAAATGATGCATAACAAATATTTTGATCATAAACACCTGGAAGTACCCTAAGAAAGGAACCTTTGCTCTCCCTAGCTATTTCGGGTTAAGAAGAACTCGACCATTTATCCAAATAGTGTGGTCACTATGAAAACAAGCACAACTTTATAAAAGTGAATATATAACTATCATTGGAGTTTAGATGCTTCAGTTTCAGCTAGAAACAAATATGTGTCCATCAACGGGTCTAAAACGACTATTTCATTGTTTACCAGGTCAACACGTATGATCATTTAACCGTTAAACAAAATGGCGATTTTATCCTTAACGAAACATTGTGATTCTTGTGAATAGGGTTGTGATGCATCAATCCTCTTGAATGTTACTTCAAGCTCAGGGAATCAGACAGAGAAAGTGGCAATACCAAACCAGACAGTAAGAGGGTTTGATTTCATTGATAGATTGAAGAGTTTAGTTGAGGCAGAATGCCCTGGCATTGTTTCTTGTGCTGATATTATTGCTCTTGCTGCTAGAGACTCCATTGCTATCACTGTAAGAATTCAAATTTCATTATAAAAAAAGGAAAACGAACCGAATGTAATGTAAAAACTACCAGAATGATGTTTTTGCTTCTGATTTCTTTTGTTGTTTTTGGTTTTGTTAAAGGGAGGCCCTTCTTGGAAAGTCCCCACTGGTCGAAGAGATGGGTTGTTATCCAATGCATCCGAGGCGTTAGCCCAAATCCCGGCTCCATCCGACAATATCACTATCCTCATACAAAAGTTTGCAAATAAAAGTCTTGATTTGAAGGATCTTGTTTTGCTTTCGGGTATGTTATTCATTGCTTAAGTCACTATGCAATTGGATGCGTTTTGTTTTAGTAACTTGTAATTTATAAAATTAGCTTATTTTATTAAATAGTTTAGTGGTATGTTTTTAAAACATCTATAAGTTTGTGTTAAATACAACGTCATAAATATATTGTAATAATAATAATATATTTTTAAAATTATGCAATTTAGTTTGTATGCTACAAGATGCATATTTCAGACTTTCAAACTCCTTTTAAGATGTTAATCGTTCAAATTTTCACAAATGTGTGACGTTTTATTAGGAGCTCATACTATTGGAATCGCACATTGTCCATCGGTATCAAACCGTCTATACAATTTCACGGGTGTGGGAGATCGAGACCCCTCCCTTGATAGTGAATATGCAGACAATCTCAGAGCCACAAAGTGCAGGACCCAAAACGACAATACAACAATACTTGAGATGGATCCTGGGAGCCGTAAGACTTTTGATCTTAGTTACTACACGTTATTGCTAAAACGTAGGGGCTTATTCGTGTCTGATTCGGCTTTGACTACAAACTCCAACACGTTGGCATACATAAACCAACTTCTTCAAGGATCGCTCCAGAATTTCTTCAGTGAGTTTGCATTGTCGGTGGAGAAAATGGGTCAAATTGAGGTGAAAACCGGAACCTCTGGTGAAATTCGAAGGAATTGTGCTGTCGTAAATAGTTAAGACTGTGTGCTCCTATAATGCTTGTTTTATTTGTTTTCGTCATTTTATTTTCAAGTTTTGCGTGGTTAGTTTTCTGTGATTAGAAAGTAAAAACGTGAATGCGACTCTGTGAGTTTATACTCTGTATGAAAATTGAAATGATGCTTGTATAATAAAAGATAAATAATCTAATAAAAAAGATATGAACATGACATAGTTTCTATTTTATGTTTTATTAGTTATTATCACAAGCATAATTCATTTGTGTTTTTGTATTATTTAACATAAAGAATAAACAAAGTATATGCAAAAGGTTCCATAACGTTTAGAAAACATAAAAGATACTAATGTAGCTAAGACCAAGTTGGTTCATCCAGGCGTGAGGGTAGACATGTTTCCTTCCAACCCCGACAATTTCTTCAATGTGTTTGCCATTAAATCTGTGATACCTTCGTGTTTCAAGTGAATAGAACACCATCTTCCCATTCCCGGAATGCAGTCGTCGAAAAAAGTTCTTGTTTTGCATTTCTGGTGTTTTAGCTTCAATGCAAAGACATGTCGCAGCACCAATGTAGATCACGTGCCTCCCTAAACACTATTTTCTCCCAATCTTTTGTGTTATCATTCAGTTTGAATACCTCCACACATTCACCTACTATGACTAGTAAAAGTTGCTGATCACGTTTCACTAGAAAATAGTCTCCTTCGCAACCTTTTGCACCTACAACTTTCTTAAAGTAGATACCTTGATATTTGAATAAAATTTTTGAAAACATATGGTTCGCCCTTGTCAGAAAGGGCATAAAGATCTTGGCCATAGAATGTTGGAAAAAAGCAACGTGGAGTGGCCCTGCAAAAATCCAAACGAACCGTACGCCAGGTTTGTTCCTGAACTACAAAGTGGATGTAAACATGTGCATCTTTACCTCTTACTCTAAATCATACAACGATACAATCAAGGGAGGTAGGAGGTGCAGAAAAACATAAGGTATCAAGACCATCTTGCGCAGCCACATATGGAAGCTTGCGGATATCGCTCGTGAAGGTGTTAAAAAACAACATTCTAGACTTGTTGCTATGAAGCAACCATCCAAACCTAGAACAAAGTGTATTGTCATGATCGATTAATTCCAGTGGTCTTTCTATAAAATACTTGTCACCAAACACAGGATCTGTAAACCTGAGAAGACTCTCACTCTTGTCTACCACCATTAGCCATGGAGAAACTAATGAATAACTATGCAATCTCCTTGATGCTGTTATGTTGCTCCATTGTATGGAAGGTGCTGCGAGATGCAGCGTTTGCATGTAGCACGAAAGCGCATGTACTCAACACCAATACAGTGATCCATTATCATTTCCAAAAGATGAAACGGAAGATTAAGCAGGGGTGAGTCGTTCAATTCAACCTCATCCTACGTGATTGATCTTACAACATCTTTGTCCTCTTCTTTTTTAGAAGCAAGTGTTAACTCATGATCACCTTCTAACCTGCACAAAAATTAATATGATCGATTTTAGGAAAAACTCTTCCCAATGCTAGCAAGTGATACTTTAAGACAAATAAACTAAAAAGCAGTACCTGCGTTCCCACAATGACACATGGCTTGCTGGATAAGCCATAGAAGACACGGAAATGGTATTATCTTCCATGTTGTACGAGTAAATCATTTTGCCCGTTTCATCGCGAATGTGTATATAACCCCCAAACTCCGATGCAATTGCATGGTTGTAATAAACAGAGTAATTACAAGCAAGATCTACAAAAAGTATGGCGTCTTTGATGTTCCCATTTTTTGCCACCCCATAGTAGTCATGACCCGTTTAAACAAATACACATTACTTAATGCTTTTTTGTGACCACATCTTCGATAAAAGTTACTATAATATAGAACAAATCCGTACACGATCCTTTCAGTAATGGAATCAACGTGGAAGTAAATTCGGTGTTCTATCAATACTTCTCCGTCCTTAACTATGATGTCAAGCTGTATGATAAAACCACCAAGATTACACAAGGCGTATACTTTACCATTGTAAGATGTTGGGCATTCTAAGAAACCATGATAATGGCCAGTTATCTCCTTGAGCTGCCTAATGTATGGCCTTCTTGTCCATCTTGCCCGGTCTCTATTGAAGCCTAGCTGACAAAAAACAAAGGTACGTTCTCCGGTTATTGTCAACAGAAGAACTGAAGTGGGATCATCGGGTGAGGACAACAAACAACACTGCCCAATAATTTCATTTTTCTTCAAAGTCAATGGGGGGAGATCTATGATCTTAGAAGTCACCGGATTCCAAAGAGACCACATGTTCTTGTTGGAGAGAATCACCCAACCATGAGAATGCCCTCGAATTAGTCTCCTGAGTAGCTTGGGTATTCGACATAGATAACGACACGGGTGGCTGTGTATGGTGTAAAAAGTCTGGTATCCCGTGCCATCCAGGTTCTGAGCAACCAACCATGGGTAGTTTGCAGATAGAGGGGGCAACTGATCGCTTGGCTTTTGCTCCATCTGATAATATTTTAAACTTAATATATTAGTGTATGAAATATGTATAAAATTTGCGTTAATGGATATTAGAGCTAAGCATTGCTATATAAACAGAAAAGTAGGGCTTTACAGACTTTCAAGTTGATTTAAATTATCCAAAGAATAATCTATTATGGAAAACTCATTAAGCAATAGATGACCTTACAAATGGCATGTAACATACTCTTTTTACCATATTATTTCAGTTCTGTTTACAAATGGCATGTAAGATGTCCAGCAACCATGGTTTGATTCAAGTAAATATGTAATATTTTTTTTAAAAGCCGACAAAATAATATCGCTTATAGACTCCTTTTAGGCTGGGTGGTATAGGTAGCGCCCCCTCTACCTCAGCAAAATAACTCCCGACCCCCCCCCCCCCCCCCCATTGCCACGGCGCCATTGCCCCCTTCACTAGCACAATAACGAGGAAACAGATGTTTTGTGGTGCCCACTTCACTTTAAACCTGGGGGGCATTACTTGGTTCAATGTTTTTAAAGAATAGTTTGATTCATCATGAACACCAAAGAAATCCTTGGTTCAATATTTTTTATTGCAATTTTTTTTAAATAGTAACCCTTACATACTCCTAAATTACACCTATTGCAATTAACTAAATAAAAGAAAAGTGATCAAACTGAGCATTAAAATGAACTAGTTGGATAATAACTAACAAGAAATAAAGTAAACTTGGATGATCAAACCTGAACTCCTGATTGGCTGATTCTTGAAGCAGTGAAGAAAACCAGCGGTGATTTGGACGATCACTCTGAATCGCCGTTTGATGTTCTAGTTGCCGCCCTTTGATTTTTATGTTTATTTATGGTTAAAACTTTTAACTTTATAACAAATGGGCTTAAAAAAGAGTTAATTTGGGTTAGAGTTAGATGTGCTTCTAAGTTTTATATGGGCTTATTATTCTTTTTGTTTGTTTAGACTAAAGTGTGGGATTCTAAATCTTGTATTAAATGTTTATATGTGTTTTTAAGTGGGATGAATTATTAGATATATATTTGTAAATATGTAAATTTCAAATTAATTTTTTATTATGCTTCATATCGAACTTTTATGGGGTGTTCTTGAAATTCTATGGGGTCAGTGTCAAAATTCATGAGGTCGTTCAAAATTTTAACACTTATATGCCATTAAATTCTCCTCCAATCTCAACAGACCAAACACCATCAGTGATTACTGTTGGTGACAGGCGATAGCCGACAGAGCAAGTTGCGATGGGAAGTGGGAACGTTGATTGGGCTCCATTTTAGAGATTTTAGGCGTTGATTGGTTGAATTGGGATGTGGTCAAATGGTCGATGGGTGGTGCACACCTACACTTATGTCTGGTTTAGTTTTGTTTTATTTGAGCTTAATACATATACAATATATAAAGCTTACTAAAAATTGAAGGCCTTAGACCCATGCTTAGGTCGGAAAGCTTAACGGGTCGACCTTATATGATGGGATGATACAATAATGATCTTGTATGGTATAGAATGTGTAATCCAGCATACGAGCAACCAAACTTTGTGATAACTATGTAATTGATGCCAAGAAAAGGGAAATGAAGGGCTTGTAGTTTTATAGTGACGCTTGTTGTACGCAACCCGGTTTGGGGCCAAACCTGGTTGTGTTGTAGACCGGCCTGTTTTTTTTTTCTTTTTTTTTGCCTTGGACTCAATTCGGTTTGGGTTGAGAGCCAATTTTGGGTTGAAAACCCTAACCCACTCAAACCAATTTGGATCGGGTTCAAACCGGTTTGGCCCAAAAAACGGTTTTTATTGGGTTCAAACCTATTCGGTTCGGGGTTGTAAACCTATTCGAGACATAAAGAACACAACTGTGTACTAACCCGTCGGGTTAGGGCCAGGCTTAACTCGGTTTGGCCCAAACAAGTTTTTGGTCTATGGTATTGGGTTCTAAACAAGTTTTTGGTCTATGGTACTTTTGTACACCACTGGTAACAGCGTCCGGTTGAGCGGCCCAACAGCAACCAGCGCAACAAGTGGAGGTCTTGGGCTTAAGATATAAAAAAATGGTTTTCTAATTTTCTTTTATTAGATGCAAGCGGTGTTGTAGAGATCGCTAGGCGCTAATCGGACGGTGGAGTACTGATTAGAGATTAATCGGATCACAACTTTTATATAAAATTTTTAAATTTATATATATACACATATATTAATATCAATATAATACTTAAAATAGTTCAAAATTCAAACACTAGATGCAAGTGGGTCGACTAACGGTTATATCATTGAGAAAATACCTACTATGTTATGAGCACTACTATTTTCTTAGAATAGTCAACAAAATAAAAGTCCGCCTACCAGGGTAACCCAATGGCAAAAGGTGATCTCATAAAATGCTGGGTAGCCCAGACCCATCATCTTCGGTTCCTAAAAAAACCCGCCGTCCGCCCGAAGAACTCAAATCTAAATCTTCACTTCCCCTTCAATGCGCTATAGCTCATTGGCTACTATATCATATGTTCGAAAACTTTTGTATTCAGTCATGATGGGGTGATACATAATGGTTTTCAACTTACGTCAAATACGGGATCTATAAAAGTAATAATGTACCGATTCTTATCAATCCCTTGTCCAGATCTCCTTGATGTCGTTTTTTTGTTGTTACTCTATTGTATAAATGGAACTAAAATGACAACATTTCATATTGCATGAAAGATTAAACTTGTGGGAGATGGGTTTGAGACACATAGGTTTGTTAAGAATTCTTTAATTCATTTCAGTGGTTGTTTTAAAGACACAATGTATGCATGCATTCTGAACCAATTTTTTCGATGAAATGTCAAAGAACTTGGTTTTATGGAACTCGATTTTGGATTGTTATGTAAAATGCAGGGAATTATCATTGGCGTGGAAAGTGTTTGATTAAATGCTGAAGCGTGATGTTGGAGCTCCATGATTGATGGGTATGTCAAGGGTGGTGAGTATTACGAACAGAAGGGTTGTAAGTGGAGGAAAAAGAAAATGTTACTGTTCATCTGTAAATATAAAAAAAACCATTGTTCACTCCTATTGTATATTTCAACGTTATAATAAATTACTAATGTTAGAACACTATAATGTAAAACCAATTTTAGTAAACAATTCAGATAAACATGCCAAAATCTTGACCTTTAAGTTGCCAAACGCACAGCGTTCATTGTTTGATGTGATGCAGTTGTGATTAGGAAAGCAAAATTCAACATAAACAAAATATCTTAACAGAGAATTTACATGATATGTTCACGTATTAAAGAGGCACATGCAAAGTATGCTCTTAATATGTGATTAGTGAATGTCTGTCCTCAAAATAGTAAATTTTCGTTTACTATATTCTAGTATAATTATTATAAAAAATTAAAATAAAATGTTATAAAATCTCGAAGGTCAAAAAAGTATATAAGGTTTTTATGTATGGACCATGGAAATGGCATATTAGAAATTGGGCTTTAGAACCTTTGGTAAACATTAGGGATGAGAGATCGGTATCAGCAGCGTGTCAAACCGGTAGCGTACCGCATAGCACCATACTTAGTTTAGCTAAAACCAAAACCAAATATTGTACTATATAAGTTCAGTCGGTACCGGTACGATACGGTACCATTAAAAGTCTTGGACCGGTCCCGGACCACATAGTACCATACCGAAATGGATTCAAAAACCAAACACCGTACCATATATATGTTCAGTTTGTACCAGTATGGTACGTTACCAGTACAATATTAGTACAGTGTCGGTTTTCAGTACAAAATTTCTCTTCCATAGCTAGTACACATTTGGCTTAAATAAATCATTGATATTTTTTTGCCAAGTCGCTCTTGTCATAGGCAAAGAGTCTAGAATATAAGTGTTGTGTGTGAGTTTGTAAATCAAGAGGAAGGAAGAGTTCAAATAGAAAGTAAAGACACATCATAGTAATTTAATCTTCTTCTTACCCTTCCTAAGTGATTAAGATCACTATGAAGCCTTCGGTTAACATCTTCTCTTATCAAATTTCCATTCTTCAAGAGTTCAAGAGGTTTGTGAACCACTTAATCAACATATGAGTTTTCTAGAAATGAAGGTTATTGCGACAACCATATGTTTAAAAATATCACATGTGAAGTTTACTACTTGTTAGAAAAATCATTGGTTTTGAATATGTAGCTTATTTAACAAATTGGTTATGTGATTTATTAAAGGTTTTTGAAGATAAGTACAAACTTATGTTATAACCATCACTACAGTGGAATTACTTATAAACATAACTTAAAATAATTTGGATTGTTCAGGTCCCAAATGATTGATTCTCATGAAATGATCAAATATAGCTAAACTAACCCAAGATAATGTTTTAATGAATTAGGTCAATCAATTCACATTTTAAACGAATAAAATAATAACCTATTATTGTAAGAAGTGTCCTCTTATAATAAATGAGTCGATGAAGTTAAATACGTTTACGGAAACAAAACACATAATTTACAAATCTTTTTAATAAATAACTAGGTTTAGGACCCCTACATCCAGGAGTAGACATAAAATCATTTAGAAAACTAATGTCTAGATTTCGTTAGGAATCCGTTTTTTTGAATAGTAACTTTATAAATCGTCTTGTTTTTGCTTGTAAATCTTGTTTTTAAGAATAGTTGTTCACAAAACTAATACTGGTAGATCTATTGGGTTTTGACAAACCCCAAGCTTGTCGATCGGTCGCTCCGATCCTAACAGGCAAGGAATATATGTTGAAAATAAGAATAAGGGAAACGATTAAGGTTTCGTTTTGATTATTGGCTCTTGGTTGCGAACACTATTTCGTATTTCTAGCTAGTTTACGATGTTACATGTCAGTCTAACGTTATGTTTTTCAAAATGGAAACAAGAATAAATAGTTGATATTTAAAAGTAAGTAATGGAGGGGTATGGTCCCAAAAACTATGTGCCTACACAGGGAATCATACCCTCAACATCATAACTACAAGGATAACCTTGTGCGCAATGTGCAATGGTACGCTTTCCTCAGCGTCAATAGGTCATACAATGAACCTTGCACACTCAGCACAATGGTAAATTATACCTAAACCAAGTGGTCGTACAATGAACCTTGCGCACTCAGCACAACGGTAAATTAGACCTAACACCAAGTGGTCGTACAATGAACTTTGCGCACTAAGCGCAACGGTAAAATTAGATCAACACCAATAAGTCACAGAATGAGCCTTTTAACGGCAAGTTAGACTTACACACGTAGGCTACTAGACCCTGCGCGGAGCATACAACCCTCTAGTCATAAATCCTAAAACCTTGCAAGGACAAGACAAACATGAGAGCACCTCATAGTCTTGCAGACAAAAGGATTTATCCCTGCTACTCTGCGCTAGCGGGAAAATACTGACAACCTCGCAGAAGGGGTAAGCACTAAGAGGTATTGACCATACCCAAGAGTACAAAGTGGCAGAACTGTGACGAATGGTTGCTTTGGCAGGTTGCGTTTGATAGCGTCAAATGAACAGTAAGGCAGACGCCAGATTGTACACCAACCATATCTACGCCAGTGACTGTTTTACCTTCTCTACTTTCGGCTGGTACCAGGTCTGACGCCAGAGATATCCACCCTTACTGTCTTTACACGTGGCACCATTCAGCGCCCGATAGACCACACCTCCTGACAACAGACATTAATTCCCTTGCAGGGGACATTTAATGTCTGACACAAGGGACAAAAGAGATGTGTCTGGTCGCTTGGGTCGGGCCCAAGGCCCATCAGCTCATCTCCTGAGCCCACTTACTTTCAGCTATAAAATAAGTACTAGACCACAAGGTAAAGGATCATCTACAGTCACTTGCAATCACATTTACAAGCATTAACACTTATTATTTCAATCACCCAATACTTATTCTCACGCCGGAGTGTGGTCACGGAGAAAACCACCCTTTTCCCCATGACGAGACTAACGGCGTTGTTAGTTTTGCAGATCAGTCTGAGTGAGATCACCCTGAGGAACGAGCGAAGAGTTAACATGTGTATGCAGAAGCCCCCTGATTGTAACTTATATATCTCCGGATATCCCTAGGTTCAACCGGTGTTTCTTCAAGTAAAATCTGTAAATTCGCCAACTTTGTGTTGACATTTTAAAACGTGTTTTTCAGGTACAGAAGTAGCTTTAGAGTTTGATGTGTGTTTAGGGCAACACTAAAAATAGACAATAATAAAGCTTGTGTCATGGTTCAAGAGATGGAACTTTTTGAACATATACACTTTAAACTATATAATTTAGGATGATTGTAATAACTTTTAAACTATTTTGTCTATTTTTATAATTATCTATGTTTGCCATATAATTGTTGGTTGCCAACCTCTGTCACCACCATGCTTGTCTTCCGCAACGGTTAATTGGGGTGTGACACTTGCTCATCAAAGGGAGAGGAGGAGAAGCGTACAAAACCTGGATTGTATCCAGGCTGCTACTATTGAATGTTACAACAATAATTAAGGTATATATTGTTGAAATTTGATCAAAAGCTAATGTCTATCCCTTTTGTGTTGTGCTTGTAAATGATGATGGTGAACAATCATGGCTACTAGATGCGTTTTTTAATAATAGTGTGGTAAATAAGTAGCAGTTGGCTTTGCATATGATAGAGATTAAGTAAAATGTTTGGCTATTTTGTGACTTATAGTAAAATGACAGTATATCACAGAGATTAACTTCATTGTTTGTATATTTTGTGACCTATAATAAAATGACTTACTTACCAGAGAGAATCACTAAAATGTTTTTCATATTACTCTTACAAAAGTATAGATGATGATGATGATAATATGATATACATTTAGTCTTGAAAATGCTAACCAAACTCAAAAGGATGATCACACATTTAGCATAGGTAGGTAATATTGATCCAACCGTTAGATATATATGAAACAAAATAACAACTAACTCAAGGAAACGTTTGACTAAAAACATTTAAATGAGGCTATTATTAGTGACACAAAAAGTACCAAAATACCCTTCTATTTTTAAAACCATAGACATATATAAGTAGTTAATTGGCCCTCATGTTCTCTAGCAACTCCCCGAGTTCCAGATTCAAGTGAACTGGACCAGGACCCACGGAAGCAGCCTCAAGTCCCAACACCTCTTCAGAATGTCTCTACAGCATAATATTCAGATAATTGAACTTGGAGTTAATACAAGATTATAAGCGCAATGTCTAGACAATAAAGCATGCTCACTTGCATAGTCGTGGTTTCTGCTACCACTGTAACCAATATTAATGACCCAACCTAGAACTTTAGAGACACCAAGTCATCGACACAAATCGTTCAAGAAGTGATTGCAGTTCTTCGAAACTTGTGATAAGAGTTCCCATTCCAGTTGCTTTGAAATCCCCTCAGGATACGGATGACATCAGGTTCGGACAAGCTCGTTTCACTAAGGCCACTGGTGTAGAAAATATGGATCGTGTTGTAGTTAATCAAGAACAAGGCCACTGGCGTCGGAGTTGCTGGAGATCACTCAGCAGTCATCTGGGGCTGCTATTGAATGTTACAACAATAATGAAGGTATATACTTCTGAAATTAGATCAAAATTTAATGTTTATCCATTTTGTGTGTGCTTGTAAATCATGATGGTGAATAATCATGGCCACTAGATGTATTTTTTAATAATATAATATGTGGTAAACAAGTAGCGGTTGTGGCTTTGCATATGATAGAGATTGAGTAAAATGTTTGTCTATTTTGTGACATATAGTAAAATGATAATATATCACATAGATTGACTAAAATCTTTGTCTATTTTGTGATCTATAGTAAAATGACTCTAAATATCAGAAAGAATGACTAAAATGTTTGTCTAATTAGAGTTTTGCTATTAGGTTTTTCAGAACTATATGTGCATGCACCCTAGGTGTTGGATGAGTTTCAGATGGGAAGGTTATAGTGTATATATTTTGAAATAGCTTTGAATTTTGAGTGATGGATAAGGCTACGTACTCAGATACACATTCATCCTTGTTGATTTTTTGATAAACCCTTGGATGTCGTTTCATTCTTCTGTTTGCGGTTGCAATAAATCTTGATTGAGAGGAAAAAAAGATAACACCTGAGCACGTACTGAGAAATTGAAGTGAATGGTTTTGGTAAAGATTTTCAAGGTGAAAAGTTTTGATTTTAGAGTTTGTTTTCTTTTCACTAAACCAATATTCCTATCTGCACTCTCTTCATCTTTATTTTTGTCAACAAAACACACAATTTTCTGATTTAAAATTCACCAAAATTGCTTGTATTACAGTTGAAGTATTTGGATTGGAATTTATCTATAGAAAGTGAAAGAACTTCATCAGTTTGTTAAAACACCTCTATGTTTGTGTCACACCTTCGACCTAGGGCTGTAAACGAACACAAACAAGGCCTTGTTCGTGTTTGTTCGTTAAGAAATGAACATTTTCATGAACTACACTTACTGAATGGGATTTCTTGTTTGTGTTTGTTTATTAAGGAAATGAACGTGTTCGTGAATTGTTCATGAACACTTACCGAACGTGAATGAACACATGAACAAAAACGAATGTTCATTAACAAAACACGTTTAAACACAAACATAAAATGAACATATATCATTTGAGTGAATTTACATTTTCATCACAATTTACGAAATCACAAAATAAATAAGTACTTACATAATAATTCCGAATAGTTATTAATGTTCAACATAACTAAACAAAATAAGAGTTTGTAGATTTAAAAAATTAAACTAATGTAAATGAGAATGTTGGCGAAGGCGTATAGTATAAAAAACCTTTAAGTGAACAAACAATAAGGAACATAAATGAGCACATTATATGTAATGCCTCGCTTTTTCGTATTTTCCTTAATTAGAAAGTATAATCGTATTCTATTTATGGAAACTTGTATTCGTATTTCTTTTCCCAATTTTGTAATCCGAGAAAATTCATACTTGTTATATATACATGTCTTACATGCATTCAATCGTTTAAATTGATACTTGTTATACGTGCAAAGACTCATACATTCACACTCGATACTCAAATCATACTTATATGCGTTATGCATGCAAAAATGACAAGTTATAGCTTGAAGTGAAAGATAAACTAAGTTTAAGGACTAAAAATAGCATAATCCAGAGAAAGTGGTTTCTAGCCCATGGATTGATCCATTTTGTGTTTGTTGCATTAAATGCACCCAACTAACAACCCCCTAACCCCATCTATAAATACCCACTCCTCCCACTCTCATTTCACACCTCAAACATTCATTTCTCTCTCTCTCTCTAAAGCTCTCTCTCGATCAAGAAAGTTCAAGACTTTCAAGATAACTCGGTGTTCCTCCAACTCTCCAAACCCTTCAGGAATACTCAAGTGGAAGCTTGCAAAACCGTGAGTACATGTCACACCCCAACCGATGGCGGAAACATCGGGATGAGACGGAAACGAGATGGCTCATTGCTCACAACGCTAATAAATGACAATATTTAATTAAATCCAAATTTCATTTCACAACATTGTCAAATACAACATGAAGCAATACAATAAGTTCATAAAACATAACAAAATTTGGTACAACATTTATAAATCTAACGTCTAAAATGTGTGTATCTAAGTCCTTGCTATTTTGATTTCATAGCATTATCTCCTTCAACCTGTAATATGTTTTAAAATAAAGTCAATGCAAAAGCAAAGGCGATTACACAAGTTTAAGCATAGCATACGTATACGAATAAAGTTTTAACAATCCTCATGGCAACCAAATCTATACAAGAGCAATATCAAGGCATGCAATACTAATAATCAAACCCTTAAGCAATCACGATGTTTTAACATGACCTCACGAATAACACGATGGAGGTGGATGCGTGAATTCCTATAGCGCAAAGCATGTCAAACGAAGGTTAAAAATAGTTAATAACTAAAGCATAGCATAACAAATATCCCAGACAAGCAACAAGTATACGATTCAAGTAGTCATGTGTATAGGATTGTTTGTGTGTTTCATAAAGTTTTAAGTGTTTGTGATTTTTGTATATGGAAACATGTTACACCAATAAGTGATATAAACAAAAGTGGGTCGAGTGTACTCACAAAATTGCTAAGTCTTCTTTGGAGATCCCACGACGAGTTGATGAGTTGGAGAAAGGGACACCGATGCCACCTTAAATGACAAACGAATGTGTAGGAATAATCGAAAATACAACGGGGGATCCCACGACGAGTTGATGAGTTGGAGAAAGGGACACCGCAACTGTGGCTTGGCTACTGGTGCGCCGCCACCACAATGGTGGCCGGAGGTCCTGTTTATAGAGCAGGAGAGAAGAGCGAGTGTGGGTGCGATGGTGAGTGGTGGTTCTACGGAGGAGGTGAGGTGTTGAGGGGGGCGCGACGGTGCCTCGCCGGCCGTCGGAAAAACGTGGAGAGGGAGAGAGAGAGAGCGGAGTGTAAGGTGTGTTGAGCGGGTGAGGGCTAGCGTCGGAGAAGGAGGGAAGGGGAGTGAGGATGGCGCTCGACGTGGGAGAGGGCGAGAGGTGGGAGGAGGGGTGTCGCCGGAGAGATGGGGCCGCCGGAGAGTCACCGGAGTAGCGACTCCGGTCGCCGGAAATGGTGGTTGCAGAGAGTGTGTGTGTGTGAGCGGCTGGGTGTGAGTGTGTGTGTTAGCTTATATAGGTAGGGTTTAGGTAGCTAGGGTTTGATAGGTTGGGCCTAAAGCCCGTGAGTCCGGTTCTCACGTTTTAAGAGAGGCCCAATCATAGTTTTGTAATCCGTCTTCAAACCCGAATATTGTTAAAAACAGTAGAATATTATTATTATTTTTATTTAAGGAAATTAAAAAGCGGGGCGTTACAGTCTCCCCTCCTTTAGGAAATTTCGTCCCGAAATTTATTCAAGAGGAAGACTCGAAAGGAATCGGTAAAGAATGAGGATTAACGATCAAAGCTGGAGTTCTGGATACGTGAGGGATAGCATGAAGTTTAGAGCAACGAAGAGTTAGGTTTGCAACAAGAGGTGTTTGACTAGAATGACTCGTGGCATCAAGCATAAGTAAAACGTATAAATGTGTATTTAGGCGAGTGGTTTAAACGAGTTTGAATGACTCAAAGGGTATGACATCTAAGCAGACAAGCTTTCATGCAAAACCGTATGCAGTTTAATGAAGAGGAGGTTGTAAGAAGGTCTTAACAGTGAAGAGCACTGATAAGTCTTGGTTTCTGTAGAGAGTTGCTTATCGATGGAAGACGCGAAGGTTAGGTATTTAAATTAAGCTAGTTATCGAGGTAGCGACCAATTAAGTGTGTTGTACCTCAACGAGAATGGAAGATAGCTTTAGAGTAAGAATGCATTTAGGGTTTGAATGTTTAACCCTTATGGTTTGTAAACGAGTTTGCAGAAAGACAAGGATAACTGGGGATACTGAAGTCATAAGAATGAGCGTTTGACTAAATAAACGAATACGAGTATAAGGATGACATATGTATATGAACAAACGAAAACGTTGCGTTAGGGATTAAGACTCGTCGTGGATAATCGTGTATCGCGCACTTAGCAATGCAGTTTGAGTTGTTTAAAGTTTGCATATTAGGTCTTACTATGGTCTGTAAAACATTGAATTTCTCATGACACGTTTTACGAAAGTTTGGCAACATGGTGAAAACACTTATATATAGGAAGTACCAGCGGCGTATCCACCATATCTTGGCCATGTCGCGATCGTTTCGTTATTCGATGCAATGTTGCGTTCCGTGTCTTACCATACACGGTAGTACACTCTATGGTTCTCATGCGCTTATCGCTATAATCCCGTGTGCACCCGTGATTATACCGATCGTCGCATGATCCGCATAGCTTGTATTAGCGGCGTATGGATTAAGGTGTTCATAAATTCTGAAAATGAGTTTGTGTGCGTGTAAGAATGTAGTGTGTAAGCATGTTTGCGTGCAAATAACCATGTGGCCCACGTAAGCGAATCCTTCGGGTTTCGCTCGCGTATAGGGACGAATGTATGAATACGAGTACAAGTATAGGTATGTGTATGAGTATAAGAATAAGTATGGAAATAAGTATAAGCATGGATGTAAGATATATATGCATGAATGTGATGATAAGTATAACCATGAATGATGACACGTATGTTCATGAACATGAATATGTGTATAATTATGAACGTCAACAAGTGTAAAAGACGATGATTGTGTAACATTTGTAAAAATCGGGTTTTCAAAATCCGCTCCGTTTTGTAATCGAATATCAAGTTATAAAAGTTACGTTGAATATTTATGATTATTTTGATTTAAAACGATACATAATTAATAAATAAACTAAACTATAAAATTATATTTGATAAAAAAGTTAAAACAAAATAAATAAAAAATTTATGTTGCTGCCGGGACTCGAACCCGGGTCAGCCAAGAACAAATCCAGCGCCTTAACACACACTCACATCACCACTCCGCCACTTTGTGTTTTCTGTTATCTCTAGGAAACAAATGAGATTTATACACAAACTCGGTTAAAACCGGTTGCGCCAACTGAGAAACTGAAATCGGCAATTCAATCGTCTAATCGATTGATTAATCGTTCATTCACATTTTATAACCGATGAACCGATGATTGTAATCAATTCAGAAGTGATTGAACATCAATTTTCTTTATTAATAAGTTTTTATAACCGAAATGAATCAAGTCACAATTACTTCAATTCCAGACCTCTCTCGCGACTCAGAAACGTCATAACAATACTCCATTTCATTTTCGTCACATTTTCAGACCATCAGAACGCTTAAATCAGCTCGCCGGAATTTTCTGCAAATCTTGCCGGAAAACCGCATTCATCCTCAAACGGTAATTCTCTCAATATTATTGCAGTTCAACAATTCTTAAGCTATTTCTAACTTAAACCACTCAATTGAAATCGAATTCAGGCGCTGTATTCAACTAATTCCAGTTCGCCGGAACTCCCCTGAAAGTCTTTACTTCCGTCTGTGTAACGGTAAGGACCTTCAAACACATCGTTAACGTTTGTTTATCACTTCAATTCCACATTCGACTAATCAAGACAGTTAATTATCTCGTTCAGTTGAAGAGCATAAAAACAGGGACCGACACATTGCCGGAAATCTGAAATAAACCGTTCATCGGTATGTTCATCTCTAATTACCGTCTCTGCCATTTCATTAAGCTTTAATAATGTTTGTAAATCGTAAAAACAAGGAACGGGTTAGTATATCTGTTGACTGTAATTTGAATGAAGAAGATGAAACTAATTAAACTATAAGTATATTTAAAACTAGTAAAATGAACGGGTTAGACACACAGTCCAGCGGTGGACTGTGTGCAAAATACATACACATGTCCCGAGTTCGATTCCTGCTATACGCACTCCTTATATAATAAAATGCCTTTTTGTTTAAAAACTAAACCGGGTTAACTCAGTTAGTTGTTAAGTATAATAAAAACCGAGATAATAACCAGGTTAGACACACAGTCCAGCGGTGGACTGTGTGCAACATTAAGACTGCGTTCTAATGCAAAGGGGAAAAGTCATAGCTTATGCTTCGAGACAACTCAAGACTCATGAAAAGAACTACACCACTCATGACCTGGAACTTGGAGCCGTTGTGTTCGCTCTGAAGATATGGAGACATTATCTCTATGGTACTAAGTGTGTAATATACACTGACCACAAGAGTCTTCAACATATTTTCAATCAAAAGGAGCTAAACATGAGGCAACGAAGATGGGTCGAACTCCTAAATGATTACGACTGTGAAATTAGATACCACCCTGGTAAAGCAAATGTGGTGGCTGATGCACTTAGTCGAAAGGGTTATGCGAACTCCATTCATCTTCTATGTTCGCAAATTATAACCGACATTAAAGATCAAATTCGAGAAGCCCAACACGTTTCAATAACAGAAGAAGATGTACGAAAGGAGATGTCCTGTGGAGCTGAATTAAAAATTGAAACTAAATCTGACGGTATTCTGTACTACCTAGATCGTATCTGGATACCTAACCACAACAATCTTCGTGAAATTCTTATGAATGAAGCTCATAAAACGCGATATTCTATACACCCAGGAGCCGATAAGATGTATCAAGACCTACGATATACCTATTGGTGGCCTGGAATGAAGAAGGATATTGCCGTTTTTGTTTCCAAGTGCCTTACATGTTCCAAGGTGAAGGCTGAACACCAAAGACCCTCAGGACTTCTAGTCCAACCGGAAATACCTGTATGGAAGTGGGAAAATATAACCATGGATTTCATTACCGGGTTACCTTGCACTTCTGGTGGGTATGACACTATATGGGTGATTATAGACCGACTTACAAAATCAGCTCACTTTATTCCTATCCGCGAAGATTTCAAGAACGAAAAGCTTGCACGTATTTATATCAACGAAATCGTAAGCCGACATGGGGTACCGTTAAGCATTATTTCTGATCGTGATGGTCGTTTCACTTCACGAACATGGCAAGCAGTACAATCCGCTAAGGGCACGCGATTAGATCTCAGTACCGCCTATCATCGTCAAACTGGTGGACAGTCTGAGCGCACCATTCAAACTCTTGAAGATATGCTTCGAGCATGTGTCATAGACTTCAAGGGAAATTGGGACGCCCACCTACCATTAGTTGAATTTTCGTACAACAACAGCTATCATTCGAGCATCGGCATGGCACCTTTTGAAGCCTTATATGGTCGTAAGTGCCGATCTCCTGTATGTTGGCACGAAATTGGGGAAGCTCAAATTACTGGTCCAGAATTGATCCAAGAAACCACAGACAAGATCCATCAAATTCGAAACAATCTTCTAGCGGCTCAAAGTCGTCAAAAGAGTTATGCAGATAAACGACGGAAGCCCTTAGAGTTTAACATTGGTGATCATGTACTTTTAAAAGTATCACCGTGGAAGGGAGTAGTTCGTTTTGGTCAAAAGGGCAAGCTAGCACCACGTTACGTAGGACCTTTCAAGATACTCGAAAGAGTAGGTCCTGTAGCATACAAGCTTGATCTACCAGAAGAACTCAACAGGATTCATCCCACATTCCACGTGTCGAACTTGAAGAAGTGCCTCGCCGATGAGAACCTCCACATTCCACTGGAAGATATTCAGATTGATGAATCTATGCATTTTATTGAAAGACCTGTAGAGATTATGGACTTCGGAGAGAAACGTCTACGACGAAGTCGCATTCCAATTGTTAGGGTACGCTGGGAGTCGAAACGGGGACCTGAGTTTACTTGGGAACGTGAAGACTCAATGCGTGAAAAATACCCGCATCTTTTTCCTACTACTTCAACTACTTAAATTTCGGGACGAACTTCCTAAAAGTAGGGGATACTGTAACATTTGTAAAAATCGGGTTTTCAAAATCCGCTCCGTTTTGTAATCGAATATCAAGTTATAAAAGTTACGTTGAATATTTATGATTATTTTGATTTAAAACGATACATAATTAATAAATAAACTAAACTATAAAAATTATATTTGATAAAAAGTTAAAACAAAATAAATAAAAATTTATGTTGCTGCCGGGACTCGAACCCGGGCCAGCCAAGAACAAATCCAGCGCCTTAACACACACTCACATCACCACTCCGCCACTTTTTGTTTTTCTGTTATCTCTAGGAAACAAATGAGATTTATACGCAAACTCGGTTAAAACCGGTTGAGCCAACTGAGAAACTGAAATCGGCAATTCAATCGTCTAATCGATTGATTAATCGTTCATTCACATTTATAACCGATGAACCGATGATTGTAATCAATTCAGAAGTGATTGAACATCAATTTTCTTTATTAATCGGTTTTTATAACCGAAATGAATCAAGTCACAATTACTTCAATTCCAGACCTCTCTCGCGACTCAGAAACGTCATAACAATACTCCATTTCATTTTCATCACATTTTCAGACTATCAGAACGCTTAAATCAGCTCGCCGGAATTTTCTGCAAATCTTGCCGGAAAACCGTATTCATCCTCAAACGGTAATTCTCTCAATATTATTGCAGTTCAACAATTCTTAAGCTATTTCTAACTTAAACCACTCAATTGAAATCGAATTCAGGCGCTGTATTCAACTAATTCCAGTTCGCCGGAACTCCCCTGAAAGTCTTTACTTCCGTCTGTGTAACGGTAAGGACCTTCAAACACATCGTTAACGTTTGTTTATCACTTCAATTCCACATTCGACTAATCAAGACAGTTAATTATCTCGTTCAGTTGAAGAGCATAAAAACAGGGACCGACACATTGCCGGAAATCTGAAATAAACCGTTCATCGGTATGTTCATCTCTAATTACCGTCTCTGCCATTTCATTAAGCTTTAATAATGTTTGTAAATCGTAAAAACAAGGAACGGGTTAGTATATCTGTTGACTGTAATTTGAATGAAGAAGATGAAACTAATTAAACTATAAGTATATTTAAAACTAGTAAAATGAACGAGTTAGACACACAGTCCAGCGGTGGACTGTGTGCAAAATACATACGCATGTCCCGAGTTCGATTCCTGCTATACGCACTCCTTATATAATAAAATGCCTTTTTGTTTAAAAACTAAACCGGGTTAACTCAGTTAGTTGTTAAGTATAATAAAAACCGAGATAATAACCAGGTTAGACACACAGTCCAGCGGTGGACTGTGTGCAACATTAAACCATACGTCGCGCGTTCGAAACCCGTCACTAGCACCGAATTGTTGAATTAAAATGTTTTTACCATTAAAAGAATTTCGGTTAAATTGAATAAGTGTATAAATATAATTAAAAACAAGATTATTTCGGGTTAGACACGTAGCTCAGTTGGTAGAGCAGCGTGCACGCGTACGGGAGGTCTCGGGTTCGAGCCTCACCCAGCGCAAGCCATGTCCTTGACCGAACCGGTCAACAGGTCAACGGTCAACGGTCAATGCAAATAAACAATTTTTTATATTTTTATTTATTTAATTTAATTTAAAAATCAGTTAAAAATACTTAAAAATAACATTTTTAAAGATAGAAAATAGCCATAAACTCACAAAAATATATCTAAAAATTTCATTAAAATCCTTAATAAAATCCACTCATTTAATATATTTTGCCGGTATTATTTAGGTTAGTATTCCTCGTTGTTCCGCTCATCTAATTCGTGCGCATCTTACCATCTCCAATCCAACGCACCCAAGGTGAGTGAATCTTTACAAATTCCCCGTTTAATCACGTTTTGGGGTGTATCATGTGTCTTAATATATATATATTATACTTAAACCATTGTGCCTACATCATATCATGAACTAGTGTATTCAGTTTGTTTCTGTTGTGTAGTTATTGTTGGATGCAAGTTTATTATTTTCAGTACATGCAATTTCATAGGCCGCCGCTCCCCATTACATTATGAGCGTTGAGCATGTTCCCCATTTCATTATGAGGTTGAACCTGGCGTGCCCACATACGATCGGCTCCGTTTGATTGAGCCTTGATCGCACAGACATTTTCATTTTCAGTACATGCAATACGATCGGCTCCGTTTGATTGAGCCTTGATCGCACAGTTCATTTATGTTATTTATCGTATGTTGTTGGTATGTTAATGTATGCTGTCATATGTTATTGTATGTTATGGATGTGACTGCTATTTGCCACTGCTTGATTATTTACATTTGCTCATTTATGATTATGCACAATTTTTCATTGATAAACTAACAAGAAATTTATTAATAAATGTTTATCTAATAAGGTTCACTCGCCAACTTATGTTGACCCAAAAACCCCCATTTTTACACATGATACAGGTGAACCAGCAGCAGCTAGGAACACATAGGACTTGGACTAGAAGAATAAAACGATTTAGAGTTGGGATTTGTTATGTTTGGTTTATTTTCTTTGAATTGAATGAACATGTTTGGATATTTGGAAATGTAACTTTGACTTTATTAAATATGAAACATATTAGTAAATGTCATGAGCTTTGGTGATAACCCAATTATGCCCCGACTCTTATTCCGCTGCGGGTCGGGGTGTGACAGATTGTGCGTAAGCTATGAATTGTATGCAACGAATTTATTTACATAAAATAGTCGAGAAATCGGGGTATGTAAAACGAATGATACAATTAAAATGTCATGCAACAATTGACTAAACCATGTACGAGGATATACATGTATAGTTGTTTGAGCAAAAACTTTGAGGTTATCGCTTCTAAAATAGGTTTAAGTTTGACTTACACGTAGGATCTAGCTTGTGAATATAAAAGAATATAAAGTACTTATTGATTTTGCGTTACGTATTTTGTAAAGGACATGAATGCTACACTTGTTTTAGAAGAACTTAAGTAAGTCGAAGATGGTTGGTCCTTATAAAGTTTTCTTGCCCACGTGTTTTGAAATTGAGGTGACATTTTGGGTGATGTATGATAAGGTCTTAAAATAGTAAGTTCGCATCGTTTTCAAAGGATATTACATCCAGATAAGAAACTAGAAATTTAGTGGTTCTTGTGAAACGTTGACCTTGAGAGGGAATCTGGAATAATGGATCTAATGGTTGTTGAAAAGTGTCTAGCAAATTGTTTTATTAATCACGATAAGAGATTTAGAGGGTGTTTGGGGTTGAGTTTTGAAAATAGATTATGCGTTCTGAATAATCAAAATCAGATAATTAGTTGTAACAAAACGTGCTGCAGGAAGATAGTGTTTGGATTTGATTATGTTATTTGATATCACAATAATCAGGTAATCAACTATTTGAGTGTTTGGAAAATATATATACATGTATATATAAAGTTATAAATAGATGAGCTTTGATCTCTAAAATACGTAAAACAAATCAGTTTTTATTATTATTATTATTATTATTATTATTATTATTATTATATATATTTTTTTATTATTTACCAAACACTAAAAATAGATTTTTATTTATTTATTTATTTATTTATTTATTTATTTATTTATTTAATATTTGCGCTTTCAAACACAAAATAAAAATATTAGGTTGCAAAAGCAATCCCAAACACACCTTTAGTACAACGATCCCATAATGCCTATAAGATATTGGTTTGATTTTTTTGTTTACAAACGAAAATTCTTAACATAAAGTTATTGCGTGAACGTTTTTAGTGATTAAGTTAAACATAAGACTTGTGGGCAAGGTATTCGTTAGACCGATTAAGTTGGTAGGTAGCATTCCGTCAAGTTTTGAAAATCGAGAAACAAAACGTTTCACGTGGTGACCAAGTATATGTATACGTGATTTGTATGAAACAGGTTGTAGGATAATAATTACGTTTGATAAAGTAGTACGTTTTGAAATTCGCTTAAGTAGGAATTTTTGACAATACGAGAAAAGATTTAGGTATACAATTTTAAACGCGTGGTTTACATAATAAAGCTCCAAGAAGGAGGGTTGGTAACCATCATCGAGGTATGGGAATCACCCCTAACCCGTTGGTGAGGTCGTTTTAAAGAAAGAAAGAAACGGAGTCTGACTGTCAAGGTAAGGAAATCACTGCTATCTCGACGGTGGGTCTCCATTTCGGGATTTTCGAGAAATATAAGTATAGTTGGTGACGTCTTGAAATCATGCATGTAAATACGTATAGATATATATGAAAAATTTTAGTATGATTTGTGTAAAAACCTTAAAATGATGTGAAGTGTAACAAGCATATATAAGGTTCACATACAAATTGAAATTTATAAAACATTAGATTGTTTTGGGTAGAGAAACGTCGGCTATTCCAAAGTGATTCGAAGATCCTTTCAAATTAGAGAAACGTGCTTTGGCCTATAGGTAAAATGCTCTCGTCGAGGAGCGATTAACGACATTTTACCCTTCCAGTTACAACACGTCTCTAATCGATTGGAAAGTCAAACTTTGGCGAGATTGAAAATCGAGGAATGAGACTTAATCGACAAGGTGCGGGTTTCACTCCTAACTTGGCGATTTCGTACCCTAAGTGTGGTTGGTACTCGTCGGGTCAAACTATAGTTCGACACTTTGTCGAGGATCCACTAGAGTTTGAATTGGAAATTCCCCGTCAAGGTGAGGATGTCACTCCTAATTTGATGGCGAATTTCCGTAAAAGATTGGTGGATTGAGATTTCATTCACCAAATTGTGGATTTCACGCCTATTTTGGTGGAGTCGTCTCGATTGTGCAATATGAGTGTTTTCGAGTTTAGTATAATCGAGTAAATGCATTAGGAAAGCGTATGATTGAGATAATGTAACAAGTATGAACATGTAAAGCATTTCATGAATTTAGCACATAAGAGTCATTTCAAGAAATTAGCATGTGAATCACGTATGGTCGAATGTGGTGATAAACTATAGACTAGGTCAAAAGCATGGTAATTTTCCTAATTCCCTATAGTTATGGCTCTGGTACCAATCTGTCACACCCCAACCGATGGCGGAAACATCGGGATGAGACGGAAACGAGATTGCTCATTGCTCACAACGCTAATAAATGACAATATTTAATTAAATCCAAATTTCATTTCACAATATTGTCAAATACAACATGAAGCAATACAATTAAGTTCATAAAACATAACAAAATTTGATACAACATTTATAAATCTAACATCTAAAATGTGTGTATCTAAGTCCTTGCTATTTTGATTTCATAGCATCATCTCCTTCAACCTGTAACATGTTTTAAAATAAAGTCAATGCAAAAGCAAAGGCGAGTACACAAGTTTAAGCATAGCATACTATACGAATAAAGTTTTAACAATCCTCATGGCAACCAAATCTATACAAGAGCAATATCAAGGCATGCAATACTAATAATCAAACCCTTAACGCAATCACGATGTTTTAACATGACCTCACGAATAACACGATGGAGGTGGATGCGTGAATTCCTATAGCGCTAAGCATGTCAAACGAAGGCTAAAAATAGTTAATGACTAAAGCATAGCATAACGAATATCCAGACAAGCAACAAGTATACGATTCAAGTAGTCATGTGTATAGGATTATTTGTGCGTTTCATAAAGTTTAAGTGTTTGTGATTTTTGTATATGGAAACATGTTACACCCAATAAGTGATATAAACAAAAGTGGGTTAAGTGTACTCACAAAATTGCTAAGTCTTCTTTGGAGATCGCACGACGAGTTGATGAGTTGGAGAAAGGGACACCGATGCGACCTTAAATGACAAACGAATGTGTAGGAATAATCGAAAATACGACGGGGGATTCGGATCAGAGTTGAAAGTACGTGTATGTATGTTCGGGATTTATGTAACGATTCTTAAGTTAAATTCATCAAAGGTGTCGTAAAAGTGTTATCAAAATGATACATTAAGTATATATATTTTTGGCGAAAGGTGTAAAAGATAAACACGTATGTTTTGATCGGAAGTTTAATAGGAAAAATATGTATATTTTGGTTGAAAGTTTAATAGATACATTACCTTGGGCGAACGGTATGATATACCTATGTAATTAATCGAAAGGCGTAATAAATATATACATTTCATCGTTAAATAATTATATTTTTGTTGAAAGGGATGATGGGTATATATATTTTGTCGATAAGGGAAATATATATGTGTATCTTGTCGTTTAGTTAAATACACGTTGTCGAAAGTTTAATAAATTTATTTGTCAAAAGTTTAATGAATATATTTTGTCGATAATGTATGATTTTGACGAAAAACGGGCAGAGTTTCCCCTTGTTTTTTGATGATTCCCAAAAACCAAAGTTGCGATAACGTTTTCAAAACTCATCAATTTAGATATAAATGATATACATATATATTTGTCATCAAATGCCAAAAACGTAGTTAAATGATTAAACGTACCGGTTTCGTGTAGACAATAATATATATAACAACGAAGTCACAATGAAAACAATATATATAAGTATTCTCGTTAAATACAAAAAATGTAAATAATTATTTAAAGGTATCGGTTCGAGTGGTTAGCGTAATAGGTATAAACAATATACTACAAAGAATCGTGTCGTTAATGTTTTACCGAAAACCACGTCGACCCGTTGACCACAATTGAATGAGTTGACCGGGATTCGAACCGTGCTTGACCCGAACTAGATTTGAACCAAACAGGTGTATGACCCGATCTGACTCAACCCGTTCACCACTGCCGTGACGTACCTGAAACGAACCAAGCAAAGATCGACTTAATCGAACTGACCGGAGAATGAATTGAATAAACTTAAAACCTTACCTGAAAAATACGAAATCGAAACCAGAAACTCGAACCGACACGAATCAGAACCGAGATTGAATCGACGAGACCCGAGCTAAATTTGAACCACTGAAACCTAACCTGAATCGGAGCTAGAAATCAAATCCTTCGACCTGCATCGCGTCGCCGGAAACGACGCCGGAGCTGCCGTTGTTCCCGCGGCTTCTGCTGCTGTGTTGCTGGTGTGCCGCCGCAACTGTGGCTTGGCTACTGGTGCGCCGCCACCACAATGGTGGCCGGCGGTCCTGTTTATATAGCGGGAGAGAAGAGCGAGTGTGGGTGCGATGGTTAGTGGTGGTTCTGCGGAGGAGGTGAGGTGTTGAGGGGGTGCGGCGGTGCCTCGCCGGTCCGTCGGAAAAACGTGGAGAGGGAGAGAAAGAGCGAGTGTAAGGTGTGTTGAGCAGGTGAGGGCTGCGTCGGAGAAGGAGGGAAGGGGAGGAGGATGGCGCTCGACGTGAGAGTGGGCGAGAGGTGGGAGGAGGTGTGTCGCCGGAGAGATGGGGCCGCCGGAGAGTCGCCGGAGTAGCGACTCCGGTCGCCGGAAATGGTGGAGGCAGAGAGTGTGTGTGTGTGAGCGGCTGGGTGTGAGTGTGTGTGTTAGCTTATATAGGTAGGGTTTAGGTAGCTAGGGTTTGATAGGTTGGGCCTAAAGCCCGTTAGTCCGGTTCTCACGTTTTAGAGAGGCCCAATTATAGTTTTTAATCCGTCTTCGAACCCGAATATGTGAAACACTGTAGAATATTATTATTATTTTTATTTAAGGAAATTAAAAAGCGGGACGTTACAGTAAACTTGACCCATTTTCCCTTTTTACACAATTTGGGTTGTAACAGGTTAACTTACAAAATACACGAATACATACACTTCACGCTTTATACACTCAATCCATCATACATGTTTATTGCTATGCTTAGGTACATGCTAAATTCATACATTCTTCTTGTCATTAACTTAGCTAGCCCCAACTTAACATATATAGCGCTATAGGAGTAGCACACCGCCCTCGGGGTAATGTTAAGCTTTAAGCTAATTCATTTTTAATTCATACTTTAGTCTCGTTACTTCGTGTGACGAGGGGCACATTCATTCTTGTGGACACTTGGGTTTGACAATTAGTATTGCATGCTAGCCTACCTTGTATACAATTGCCATGTGGATTTGAGTAAACTCTTTTATACTTATGCTATGTACTTAAACTTTTGTGCTCGCCAATACTTTTGTATTGAACTATACTTTTAACATGTTACAGGTTGATGATGATGCTTATGACAAATCTAGTAGGGACGACATAGAAACGCACCTAGAATGTTAGGCTTTCATGTTGTAATTTTGTTGAAGTTATTGTATTTTGATTTATGTTGTAATTGACAATTTGATATATAAAATGAACGGGTTTTGATTTAAATATTGTCACAAATAGTGTTATGATACATTGAGCATTCTATTTCGTCTCACTCCGATGTTTCCGTCATTGGTTGGGGTGTGACATTATAGAACGTTCATGAACATAAACGAACATTCTAGCGTAAATGTTGGGGAAGTCGTTCAATTGTTCACCCGAAGATGGTAATCCAAGGCACCAGGACAAACCTGCTCAATCCCTACACGCCTATATCCCTTAGTCGTCCATTTGAGCCTAACCCACTTCGTTTGTTTAACTTAAACCAATCAACCCTCTACAACCTTGTTAAACTTTTAATATTTGGAATTATTTTTTATTCATTTGTGAGATAATAAATTAACCACTAATTAAGAAAAGATTTTATTCGTCATTTATGAACCGTTAACGTAGATCATAATTTTATAATAACTAATTATTAATTAAATTCGCATAACAATTATTAATAAGAATAACAAATTTAATTTCAGTCATATACTCGTATGAACAATATATATGTGTAAGTTACATATTTTTCAGTATTCAAGTCGTGTAATAAACAAGCTATTATAGTATTTTCAAAGTTATTAATTAAAAGAGGTCAATTTTTTTATAAATTCAAGTTAGTTGTGTGAACTGACATATCACATATGGTAATAAAAGTAAGTCAGTTATATCATGCTTTTTTTTACATATTATACAATTATATTGTTTCTATTGTACAACCTCGTGTAATACACGGGTCTATGACCTAGTATAATGACACCTTCAATATTTTGTTGTGCTTTGGGGGTTTCACTAAATGAGTGTTAAATCTATTTGGAAAATTTTAACAAAATGATCTTTATAGTATTGTATAAATGTGTCCTAAAATTTATAAAAAGTTTTCCTACGCACTTAGTTGCATACCAATTTTATTTTATTTTAATCTATCAATAGCCAAACTCAATGAATAGTGAACTAACGATGCTAGAAATGGATTAACGGCATCTGAGGTCTAAAGGATGACGCGATTGAATACGTGTCTCCTTCCTTGCACCTCATGGTTACCATTTTGCCGTACGCTATCTTCCACCTCTTCTCCACTGAGACATCTTTTGTTATACACTATTCCCTTGACCATCCTCCATGATCCATTTCTCAACACCAACGTCAAATTCGACGAACTTGGATAGGACACTCCGGCCGCGCTCCGCCTCTCCGTCTCTGATCGCTCGAAGTACTTTGTATTTAAGTTTCAAGCTAGAATACAAATCTCTCTAAAATTTAACCACTCAAATACTGCATTTTATTTTATCCTAATAAAATTTAACGACTTAAATACTGCATTTTGTACCATTCGAAGAAAAAATTACTGCATTTTAATCTTATCTTAAGATTTTCCTTTTGACGAAAAGGCCACATACGCTCCACGTACACAGACAACAGATACTATACAAGTCTAGCCACCCGGGCAAACCCATTGACAAAAGGCCACATACGCTCTACGTACACAAACAACGCTAGTGACTAGCCTGCCCACCATTACAGGGAAAATCCACCATCCGATGGCCCACTTGAAACAATTTGCAAGCAATTTCCCCAAATAAGACTCCAACCTATGACCTACGCATTGAAAAGTCATGAGATTAGTTTCTCTTAAACCAGTTGATCTAGGAATTGTCAGCAAAAACAACACAATTAAGCGGGAAAGAAGTCTTATATGTAACCTAACTCTATTAAAGAGCAATGTTCCTTTCTTAAACGAGTAAATAGCTAGTCAAATCTTAGAATAAAGTTTGAAGATATGGATTTATTCTTTATAACCCACCTATATCCCCTCTCCAAACCCCTCTCCAAACAATCAGTCTTCCACGTCTTCACAGACCAACTTTAAGTTCAAATGTCTTAGCAAACTTGTTGATATAACATTAATTGTAATATATATAAATATATATATGTTATGAATGTATCCATTATGTAGTGACTTTCACATGTATAACCCACTATGAATGCACATATGTATGACTTTCACATGGTAACCCTTTCTCTTATTTACTATTGTACTAATGTGAGTGACTATATATAATGGCATTTGTTATGATGTTAGATGAATGAATAAGAATCCTCCATGTTTTATTCTCTACATGATTTCATAGTCTAGCTCTCATGTTTATATACATATATATTAGTTGCTAATAGACCGTTGTTTCACAACACGTTATCAGCACGAACGTGCTCTATGTGTTTTACCACCCTTGGTATCCCTTTTTCCTTGCCTTTGATGTGCATTATTTTCCAACCTAACTTAATCTCGCACGTTGAGAAAGCAACCCGATAATTATGCAACTATCTCTACTAATAAAGGTATGATTCTTCGTATGATTATTTCATATTATATTTGATGATCATGATATATCAATCTTACTGGTGACACTTATTAATATACATATATAAACTTAAAACTGATCATTACTATAAATTCTAGAATGTAGTCTCATGATTGAACTCTTATCTATATATTTTTCCATTTGCTTTTAGAAGTTATTATATATATATTAGCATGTTGGTATTCATAAGGATTTAGATGTTACATCATAAATTATGACGTTACAATTGACTAATTCATCTTTTTCTAATACTCATTATTAATTGAATAACTATAGTTTTCGTTGACGATGACGATATTACGAATATTTATTCTCTTTTACAAATGATCCCTTCTATTGTTCTAAATTGGCTGGATTAACATTTAATTAGTTAATTTAATATATGTTGTTTAGGACTCTTACAATCTAGTGATACTCATCTACATATTATTTGAGCCACCATAACCATATATTTATGCTTCTTTATTAACCTTGTAAGTTTAAATAAAATTGTTGAATTATTTTGATTTGAGAAAGTTAATTTGTAATCTAGATAATATTATATGTGCTTTTAGAATCCATGAAAAACAATTAAATTCAATATTAAAAAGTATGGAACTCAATATTTATGGACTAAACAATGCAATTGTATTAGGTATATATACTTGTATTGGTGGTAATATATACATGATGTATGTACTAGATTTTCATTTTGTATAGTTTATATGAATTTTGTAATTAATTGTTTTCATTAGTCATTGTTAGTACATAGCATGCCAAAAGACTTTTAAATAAATAGATATAAATGAGTTATGTGAGTAGTGCTCATTGGATATTAATCATTTGTTTATAAAAATCAATTGATTTACTTTTAAATAAACTATACAACTTATAATGCAATATATTATTATTTTATTGTTATAACATGATTATGCAAATATCGTTTGGTACTTATACTAAGGTTAATGCTATAACAAATTTTGCATATAAGAAATTCATATAATAGATTAATATTGCTAGATATTATTAGTTGTTTTTAGAGAAACATTTTATAGCGATGTCGGTACCTCTAATGCATTCAATATGCCATGTCATAATGTTTAACAATTTATTTGCATATGCTAGCATAAAATAGTGACTATTGCTATTGCTTCATATGTACAATGTATAGATTGCTTATATGATGTCATCAGTTGTTTAAATATCAATATTTGAGAAGAAAAAAATGAGTATGCTATGTAATTCATCAGTATTGTTTTAAAGTAAGTGTTCAAAATATATAAGATATTATGTTTGGTTATACCATAATAAGTTATTACATAAATTATATGCGTTTGCTTATTAGTGATAAAAATGTTTCTTATTTTATAAAGGCCCATTATAAGTTGTTTTTATATGATGACATGCTATAAGGTCATGTATTGTATGATTTGTTGCTATCTGTACCTTGTATTCTATATGATATCACTTCTTTGCATCGATAATACCGAATAGAACGACTAAACCAAAGTTATGGTTTATTGTCATTCTCATGAAAAAGTAGAAATATCTTCGTTTGACACCCAAAGTGTCATACTCCTTGTATCTCATTATCAAGTATAAAAGAAATATTATATGACTCGGACATATAATTACTTCTCAATTGACGTTATACGAAGAGAAGTTTATTTATAAGGGAAATCGGATAAAACAAATTTTGTTTGTCAAACCTCAAATATACTCCTGAAGTAGCAATATCATTTAAAGGGTATAAACGGTTTGAAACGACTGTATATCTATATGTTCGAGAAAATAATGGAAAACCGTAAAAATTGTATGGTTTTACTCTGATGCATGAAGTGAATATATATTGATCATTGGCATCATTGAGAAAGTTGTAATCATGATCATATTAATAATGAGATTGACCATTAGAAGTGCAACAATCATCATGTTAATAAGAGATCAAACTATCAGAAATTATAAGATAGTGAAGCTAATAATGAGATCGAATATCAGTATTATAATGATAGCTATGATGAGATCGACCACCAAAAGTGGTAAACTAGTGATTATATAACACGATGGTTTGAACTTTGAAGTTATAATACATTCTTTCATATCTTATGTTTTGTATTACATACGTGCAAGTAATACATATACAATATCATAAACCATAAGTTTATGGATCTTAATTATATGTTGGCGTGACTGGTTAGACCACACGAGCCAATAATGATGTGAAATTTAATGAATAACCAGAAGATTCTTCATGATAATTAAACATGTCATAGTTGCTCTCAACAAAAGTTAATTATTTACCAACCAAAGTAGGGTGTGAATCCCAAAATATTATGGAATGAATGAAGGATGTATATATATCCAAACATGATACCGTTTAGTGTTTTTAATCGATGCATCGTCTAAATAGTCATCAAACTTACAACTTGAAGTTGTGTGTAGCTTAGCTAATGAGATAGCAAACATAGTATTCAATATTATCATATTTATGGTGGTTATAACATTGAATTTAGTATCCATGTTACTAATGATTATTGGAATAAGTATTGAACTTTCAAAATATTTAAGACACAAATTGCTTTTGTTGAAGACGATGATCAAACGTCTACAAATTGATTGCAAAGCCAATAATCAAGAGAGCAAAAGTTCATATTTGAGCACATGTGATTTTACATGCGGTAACATTATTTCACATCAAGCCAACATGTTGTAATAGTTTTCCCCATGGTCAGGAACCAAATATTTCCCATCAAACTTTTTATTGTGTGGTATACATTGGAATTGATCCACCACAACGCACAAAGATTGAAACTCTGATAATGTTGGGAATATATGTTGGGTGAAAATACTAATTATGATTACATATTTAGAGCAATTAACGAGAAATTTATTTATGGCTCGTTAGATCTAAATTTAAGTAATGGGTATGCATGAATTATCATTGATCCTCAAACTAAATTGTGTGAACAAGAAGTTCAAAAGATAATTCGTTACCTAGATTAAAGAATCAATCACCAGACATGTTAACTGACCTAAATACAGGGACTAAGTAAGTCACGTAGTCAACTGCTAATGCTCCAATTAAGTTAATTGTCCTAGTATGGCAAACCATATATTAATGAGTCTATTGCACGCCTGAAGCATGGTAGACTAGTCGATTCCAAGAAAATAAAAATTCCTCAAAAAATTAGAGCAAGTAATGAAGAAGATACTCAAGTCGAGGTTATAGTAAAAAAATGTTTTCTTGAAGAGACATTAGACATGATGGTTCTGGAAGAACCCCAGGTACCTGAAAATAAAGAGCTCTTAGTAAATTATATCATGTCTAGAAGTGTATGGAATTGAAACAAAATCGAAGTCGTTATACTTTTGTATATATAGTGCTTGAAAAGATGAAATGATGAGGATCAAGATTTAAATCTGCCTATGAATAATACAAAGAAATGATTGGCCAAAATGGAACGACGCAAATGAGGCAGAGTTGAATTCTCTATTGAAATGGAAAGCTTGCGGGCCAGTAGTCCATAAAAAAGTTGTAAAATATATTTAATATAATTAGGTCTTTTATATGGATCAACAATTGATGGCACAAGGATTTCGCAAAGACCTATGATTAATTATGAGGAGACGTATTCTCCAGTGGTGGATACAATAGTTTCCAGTATTTAATTAGTCTGGTAATATAAAGAGAGAATTGATATGCGTCTTATAAATATTATGTATCATTTAGATACTAAAGTTTACCTGCAAGTTCTTGAAGGATTTAAAGTATGTAATTCATGTAAATTAAGTTCTCGAGAACCATATGATCGTTATATACAAATTCATTTTTTAATACGATTGAACTCCTAATGAGTTTCTTAAAGCAACTGAGTTCTTTAAAGGTGAATTAAAACATCTTAACGATGTAATTCTTGTGCACCAATAAACATACATTGAAAACTTGTACCCAGTGATTGTGATATCTTAATAAATAGTGTACACGCATGTTACAATATGGATTTTGGAGATAAAAGAAAGTGTTCATGACACTTTTACATGATATAGATATCTATGTGTTAAATGGGCAAATTCATATAGCAAAACTCATGAAGAGTGAAAGCACATACATATATGGATAAGATGGAACGAATTCCCTCATGGATTGATAATGCTAGAAGCATTGATGTCAAAACCTCAAGAACATACTATATGAAGTTGACAAAATATGTGTGGACTAAAATAGTCGAGTCAAATATGATATAATTGATTCACCAGTGAGCTCGAAAACGAGAAATACATATGGTGAAGTTGGTCCATTTGTTTTCATTAAAAGAACGATATGAGGTTTACAAGTATTGCAATATATGTTGATGATGTCATTGAATCTCCCGAAGAGAAAAAAAAGAACTCAAACATTTAAGCAAGAATTTGCAAATGAAATACAATATTGCAAATTTATGGCTCGATACATAGGACATACGTTTATATTATAATCCATCAATCCTAATACATCTAGAAAATGTTGGACATTTTCATATGGACAAAGCTTTTGGTGTAAATACATTTAATGATGTTCAAATATTTGATATAGATAAAAATGACTTTTATCATCTTCTACTAAAGAAGCAAAGATCCTTGGTCATGAAGTACCATAATTCAATACAAATTGTATTAATATATCTTACTAGCTATACACGAACATATACCATTAAATTCATTGGCAAGATTTTACTCGTGTACGACGAGGAGATAGTGTAATGAGTAAAACATTTATTTTCTATACCTTTAAGGTACGAAAGGTATGGGTTCATATTTTACTAACCCATCAACAAGTTCGGTTAGTTTTATAAATGCAGGGATTATAACAAAACACATTCATGGATCTTATGGTATCTACTTACAAGAGGAGGTAATTAAAGTTTTACATGAAGATCATACATCAAGTTCATTAATTGATTGCACATCAAGTGACAAATCACTCACTACAAAAATTTTTCAACAACTTTCATAGAAGATTGGCACTTGTTACTTGAAATGATACATATTATATTGAGGGGGAGTTTTGTATAAATTGCACTCTTTACCCTTCACTAAGTTTTATCCAATTGGATTTTCTTAGTAAGGTTTTTTGAGACAACGTACCTGATCCGGAACTATCAGGGGGAGACAATACGCGTTGCACTCTTTTTCCCTTAGCTTAGGTTTTGTCCCATTGGGTTTTCCTACCAAGGTTTTTAATGAGGCAACATCATTAAGCGTATTAAAGAATAATATTCCATCATGTGGATAGTAAAGAGGGAGTGTTATGAATGTATCCATTATGTAGTGACTTTCCACATGTATAACCCCTATCTATGAATGCATCCATTATGTAGTGATTTCCACATGTATAACCCCTTTCTCTTATTTACTATTGTACTAATGTGAGTGCCTATATATAATGGCATTTGTATATGATGTTAGATGAATGAATAAGAATTCTCCATGTTCTATTCTCTCCATGATTTCAGAGTCTAGCTCTCATGTTTATATACATATATATTAGTTGCTAATAGACCGTTGTTTCACAACAATATATAAAATTTTTGTAATTATTTATAGTTTTGAAATGAACCCAATTCTCTCTCTCTCTCATATATATATATATATATAGGGTGGGGTTCTAGAGTGAATAATAGTGTATTTGTGAACTGAGTAAACAAATCATGACCATTGATTTACACTTGTATATACACTTGTGTATTGATAATCGAGGGCTATGATTAGTTCACTAGTGTTCACTATCAAAGGGGTTGTTTACATATGAACCTAATCCTATATTGTGTGTGTGTGTGTGTGTATATATAATAGTGAGGCTCCTGTAAAAATACCTTTTTCGTAAGAAGTGTGAGAAAACATAGAAATTGACACGTAGACATCATGTTCTGGACTTAGGCATGATGTTTTGAGTTGTTTTGACAAGACAAACAACAAACATAACAATTTATAACACAATGTAACGTATTATAGGCATGAAATTTAAAACACAACTAAAACCACACTGCTTAACACTTAAAACACACTACTTAACATTCTTGACATGATAGTTTAAGCCTAGAATTCATTGTATTGTTCTTAATTGTTATGTTTGATGTTTTTATTACCAAAACAACCCAAAATATTATGTATAAGTCTAAAACATGATGCCTACATGTGAATTGTTATGTCTTCTCTCAATTCTCATAAAAATGTCATTTTTACAGGATCCTAAGATTATATATATATATATATATATATATATATATATATATATATATATATATATATATATATATATATATATATAATGGGGAATGATCCACTAAAAATGAATTTTGCCTAAGTAGCTTAAGAAGGATTAGTAGTGATGACATGTCACTCTTTATAAGTAGAAGAATTTTTGATACAAAAACATTTTTGTCCTTATAGTAAGAGTATGAAAATGACATGTATCACGCCTTATGTTTTCTAAAAAATACAAAAAAATCTAGTACAAAAAATCCAATACAAAAAAATATAGCACAAAAAAGTGTAGTACAAAAAAATGTAACACAAAAAAAAATCTAGTACAAAAAAATCCAGCACAAAAAATTAAGACAAAAAAATTAAGCACAAAAATGTAGTACAAAAAATCAGCACAAAATGACATACAATACATTTTTGTGGGTTTTTTAGTCATTATACTTTTGTATAGCAATATGATACTCAAATTAAAGATAAAAAGACGCTAGATTTTATGGTGAAATTTTTATAAAAAAAATAATTTCGTATTAAAAAGTTATAAACGTTTAAAAAATAAGGTGGAATATGCATCTGGCTTGTATGTGGAGAGAGAATGTCAATAAATAGGATTTTCCCAAGATACTCTTACACTACGCTCCAAAATAGTATTCGTAAAGAAAAGGTGTATATATATATTTATTTCCATGATTATTGTATTTGTAAATATGGTAAAATTATGTAACAACAAGTAAGTTTTTACAAATGTAAAGACGTGGCTTGTAATGTTATCTTCACCGGGACCGGGCAGCTAATATCTGTCCTTACAAGTTACAAATTATGTCATAAGAAAAACAATTGTCGTTATTATATTATTGCAAAAGTAAAATCCATACAGCCTGTAATGGAACCCCCTTAACAATTTAAAACAAAAAAATATATTATTTAGATAGATAAAGTTAAACCTTTCGTTTCTAAACATTTAAAATTATTTTTTCAACTTAGTTTTGTCGTCTTATCTAACTAAGCAAATACTAGAATATAAAATAATATAATATAAGCTCTTGTCAAGGCTATTCAGATGAGTTTCAATTCCATTGCAAGACATTCTTTGATAAAAAAAATGCATATTTAATGCTGTCACTAAATTAAAACGAATAGGTATTAAATATAATTGCATATAGGTATGTGTATCTTTACCTTAACCTACTCTAACCCTCTCCAACTCTATAGTGCCACATCACTCTACTTATTCATTACCCTAAAACTTTGAATATGGTGGAAAGAGTACGTCTACAGCGTACACACTACTATATATACCTTTTTCTCTCTGGTAAACAACACTCGCTGGCTCAACCCGCCAAACCCTACCTGGGCGATTGGTGGCAGTGTAGCCGCACAGGTAGGGACTACTCGAGAGGGTTGGCCTAAGTCCCCTTAGATGCGTACATCTGACGAGTGATGGCCATATGCGGTGTACTTCTAAAATTCTTTAGACTAGACGTTTGATATTACTATAATTGTATTTAGGCGTAGGTTAGTATTAGAATTGTTAGATTTTTCTAGAAATTGCAAGATTTGTATTGTTAGATGAGACGCCGTAATACTCATAAAAACTATTAAATGAGACAGTGTGTTACTAAAATAGTTTTACTTTAGTCATATCAAAGAATTTATAACAACCGTGATTTTTTGCGTTACGCGGCATAAATTCAGCCGGTATCGGTTCGATTTGTCACGGTACTATAGTGACCGTAACCTAGAGTGAAAACCAAAGAAATAATATCGTGATATCCCAAAATAATATCATCATGTATTTTACAACGATCAAAAACTATAAAAACGTATACTTTTATCGATACCGATAATACTAATGTTGGTACCGATGTTTGGTCAGAAGGTTCCTCATAGAACGACACTCGTATAATTTAACATATAAAAAATATTAAATTTTGAATACAACTCTGTTTTAAACAAAATTTTTTCCATGATGTCGAGATAAAAAGAATAAAATGTATTCATTATTATTTAAAAGATCTAATGAACGCGTATTACTATTGAGAAAATTAAATTAGTAAAGAGTTAAATGAATTAAAACATATATTGTATGTAATATAAATATACTGCGTGAAAATGAAAATTGTAAAAGTAATAATAGATCTATTGTTTGCTTTTTAATATATAAATATTAATGGATGGATAGCTTATTCACAATCCATCCCTTTAATTCTGTAAGAATTATGAAAAGTGATTATAGGTGGTTGGAAATGGTTGTTAGTAGAGAAGAGAGAAGCTGTTACTATTCATCTGTAAATTTAGGGGAGTACTATTAAAAGTATAAAAAAAATATTATTTAATAGAAATGAAAAAAGAAAATATAGTTATTTTTAATAAAATTATAAAGTAAAAAAGATGAAAGGAATGTGAATGCTCTAAGTGGTCAAATAAGAAAGTAAAAAAAGAGTAAATTATTAAAACATAAAGATAAGAAAAATTGAGGGGTGAATAAAGCAAAAGACAACCGAAAACGGGAAACTCACGTTGCATATTTAAATTTAATAAAAGCTAAAATGACGAATTACAATGGTTTTTGAGTTTTTTTTTTTAATATAACTGTGTATTCATTTTTTTAAAAGATCTAACGAACGCAAATTATTAAAGATAATTAAATTAGTAAAAAAGCTAAATGCTTAAAAATGTATATTATATATAATATAAATATACTACCTCAAAATGAAAATTTTAAAAGATAATAGATCCATTATTTGGTTTTTAATAAGTACATAAATATTAATGGATGGACGGCTTAAAACTAGCTACATGTAAGTGGTCTAATAACAAAGTAAAAAAAGAAAAGAAAAGTAAGTGGCTAAAACATAAAGATTACAAAAATGGAGGGGTAAATAAAGAAAAACAACCAAAAAGGAAATTCACGTTACATATTTAAATTTAAAAATAATAAAAACTACAGTATAGTGGTTTTTTAGTTTTTTTTTAATATAACTTATAATTATAGAATAAAGACATTGATGTGCTAACTAGGATCAAGGATGTGTGTCACGACGCTTAAGCTACTATGTGTTCCGAAAGTCGAGGAGAGGCCCATCTGGATCGGAGGCACGCCACAACGTACACGTAACAACGACCGGCGGATCTCGTCATTGTATCTCTCATAGTAAAAATGAAAGAAACAAAAGATAAAAATATTTCATGGATGAACTAAGTTCTTTTGTGAAATAGTGAATCTAAAAAAATGCTAAAATTAGAAAAATCGGGAGGGTAATGAAAACCCAAAATGCATTATATATTATTGTTCAATGTTCAATTATATAAAGGGATAAAATAAGAATAGTTATAAAAGAAGCCTAATGATCAAAATATAATGGATATATTTATAAAGGAAATTATATATTATATCATATATTTCAATTATCATATTGATAATTACAATAAACAATAACTAATATCTCTTAGCATGCTTCCTCAAACTTAGATGCTGGTTCATATACTATGTCTAACTTGAAACAAATAATGAAACATAAAAATATAATAACATTTAAAGACGGCGACATTGATTCTTGTCGTGCTTGTAAGATATTTTATCTTTGCTTCCATCTTTATATTTTGAGTAAACTGTTAAAATGACACTTGAGGTTTGGTCACTTTTACCACTTTAGTTCAAAACTTAAATATTTTGAATTTAGGTTCCTATGGTTTCAATTTTGTTGCTATTTTCATCTAAAATCAAAATCTGGTCAGTTTTTTAATTAACATCGAGTTTTTTTATGTCTTTTCCCTCCATTTTAATGAAGGGCAAAATGGTCTTTTAACGTTTTATTATAACAAATTAAAAAATTTGACTATTTTGCCTTTCATTAAAAGGGTGGAAAAAAATAAAATTGAGGTTAACTGAAAAATTTGACCAGACTTTGATTTTGGATGAAAATAACAACAATATTGAAACCACAGGGACCCAGATTCATAATGTTTGAGTCTTGGAATAAGGTGTCAAAAGTGACCAACAATCAAGGACTATTATGACAGTTTACTCTTATATTATTTATTCTTCATACTAGTTCTTCATCTTCACTGTAATTTTTTACTGCGGTTTGTAAAATTTAGGATTAATGTGTGGTTTGAATTTGTTTTGGTTTTTAAAATTTAGGATAGGTGTTTGATTTGAAAAATGAAAAAGACATTGATTTGATTTACATAAGTGTGTATTTAAAATGTATAAAAATAAAAGAAATTAATGTGACAACAAGTGTAAAAACTAAAACTTACCACAAAAAGCACAAAGAATGTTAATTATACAGGTAGGTAGGTATATATAGGAAGAAGATATGTTTAAACACATAACTTATTAGAAAATAGACAAGAAGCTCAATTATTTGCATGTTTGATTGTCTCCTTTGTCTGTCTGTATACTAAAAGGAAGCAGCCAGACCCGCAGGGTACCAAATCCAACGTTATTTTTATATTCTTCACGTTTATTCACTGTAACTAATCCTTCTCAGCTTGCAAACAAATATCCTGTAATAATAATATTAAAAAAAGCTCAACCATTCATACAACATTATCTTCCACATATCCATGAAAAGCAACTCCGTGCATTTTTGAAGTATTTGAATCTGATGTCACTACTCATGCATGAGGATTAATTAGGTGAGTTTTATTTCTTATATTGACCCATTGACTAATCTCAGTCCTTTTCATATTTAATGATGAGCTTAATTGGTTAATTTGGCTGCATACTCCCCCTATACGATAGATCAAAGTTTCCAGAAAAATTTGAAGAGTGCGAAAGACGGCAAAGAAATGAAAGGTTTTTGCTGGATTTTCCTTTTTCTGGTGGTTTTGGGATGGGTACAATGTGATTTGCAGATGGGATATTATGGGAGTTCATGCCCGAAAGCCGAAAAGATTGTGCAAGACTATGTGAATGAGCATATCCCGAATGCCCCATCGCTTGCGGCTGCTCTTATCAGAATGCTTTTTCATGATTGTTTCGTCAGGGTTCGTTTCATTTTTAAATATCATTGTTTTTCTACGTCTATCTTCGTGAAATTGTCAACATATTTTGTCAAACAAAACTCGACTGTTCTACGCAAATAGTGTGTTTAACAAACGATGAAAACAAGCACGCTTGTTCTGGAGTTTAGATATACCCCAACTTCGGTTAAAATCAAGAATGCTATTATTTAACGCGTCCAAAATAAATATTCTAACCTCAATACGAGATTACTATCTGATTGTTTACTACATTCCACACATATGATTATTTTATCCTTAACGAAACATTGTGATTCTTGTGAATAGGGTTGTGATGCATCAATCCTCTTGAATGTTACTTCAAGCTCAGGGAATCAGACAGAGAAAGTGGCAATACCAAACCAGACAGTAAGAGGGTTTGATTTCATTGATAGATTGAAGAGTTTAGTTGAGGCAGAATGCCCTGGCATTGTTTCTTGTGCTGATATTATTGCTCTTGCTGCTAGAGACTCCATTGCTATCACTGTAAGAATTCAAATTTCATTATAAAAAAAGGAAAACGAACCGAATGTAATGTAAAAACTACCAGAATGATGTTTTTGCTTCTGATTTCTTTTGTTCTTTTCGGTTTTATTAAAGGGAGGCCCTTCTTGGAAAGTCCCCACGGGGCGAAGAGACGGGTTGTTATCCAATGCATCCGAGGCGTTAGCCCAAATCCCGGCTCCATTCGACAATATCACTATCCTCATACAAAAGTTTGCCAATAAAAGTCTTGATTTGAAGGATCTTGTTTTGCTATCTGGTACGTTACTTTTTAGTTAAGTGCTTTTTTCGTTCATGTGGTTTGATCGATTTTTCTCATTTCAATCAAAATTCTTAAATTTTGTCATTTATATGTTGTGCTTTCCATTGTGTTACCATTGCACTCCAATTATCTAACACAATCCAATTTATTTGTTAAATCCCCATGTGAGGATGTCTTTTTTAACCTTCAACTCATTAAAAAATGAGTTGTTTATACTTCATAGGAAAAAAAAAATAGACCATAATAATTTTAAAACTAACAAAAAAAACATAGACCTTGTATGAGTTTGAATCGAGAGCAATATCGATCATCTCCTAGGATCTCCAAGAACCAATCATCCTGTTTTTTTTATTATTGACGCTAGACGAATTTAGTAAAAAACATGATTTAGAAAATGTTTTGATGGTATATCTTTTAAAAAAAATCATGAAACTTTCATAATAGCGTATAAAATACATACATAAATTTTAATTTGTGTTTTCTTATAATTTTCGTTATATTTTTTTGTTAGATTTAAAATTGAAAGATATTGGAATTCTTATTAAAATAATACTTTAGCTATTTTATATTGGCTTGACCAACAACCATATGAAACAACCCATTTTTATTGGTTGAAGGTTAATACACTAAAGAGAAAAGTATACTGATTAATCAAAATTTTGGATTTAGCTAGTAATTTTTTAAAAGTAGATAGATGGTCCATATTGTTTGTACGTTATAACGCATTTAATCATTAACTTTGACCAAAAGTACACGGAAGATTTTTTTGGTTTGTACTTTGTAACGCATTTGGTCCTCAACTTTTAGTAACTAAATGCATTACAAAGTGCAACCCACGGGATCATCCTTGTACTTTTTTCAAAAGTTGATGGCTAACTGTATTAAAAAGTACAAACCAAAAGGACTATCGTGTACTTTTGGAAAGCAATGAACTAAATCCACAATTTTGATTAACCACATAAACCATCTGTATACTTTACTCAAGACTAAATTACCCTCATGGCCTAATATGGGTGCACATTGGGGGTAGAAACGGATAAATTTGATGGTAATAGGCAATTGGATGATAGTAATATTGAAAGGACAAGATTTAAGTAGTTGAATCGAAATGCCAAAACCTATTCAAACCATGTGGATCAAAACAACAGTTAACCCTTTTTACGTACTTCTGTGAAATTTAATGCATTTTGTTTTAGTATGTCACACGGAACCATGCGACTTTGACCAAAGCCGAGCCATAACAGAAGTGTACCACATAACAAGCCACATTGGTGGAGTATAAAGTTTGTAACTAATGCAGATTATTTCATTAAACACATTATTCTAATGCGAAGATAAAGATATCTAAATTCTTTTCAATTTAGTATTTTTTTGCTAAATTTAAGATGTTATTCAAAGTTTCACATATTGTGGACCTTATTTTAGGTGCTCATACTATTGGAATCGCACATTGTCCATCGGTATCAAACCGTCTATACAACTTCACGGGTGTGGGAGATCAAGACCCCTCACTTGATAGCGAATATGCAGACAACCTCAGATCAAGAAAATGCACAACACAAAACGACAATACAACAATACTTGAGATGGATCCTGGGAGCCGTAAGACTTTTGATCTTAGTTACTACACATTATTGCTAAAACGTAGGGGTTTGTTCGAGTCTGATTCGGCTTTGACTACAAACTCCAACATGTTGGCATACATAAACCAACTTCTTCAAGGATCACTCCAAAATTTCTTCCGTGAGTTTGCATTGTCGATGGAGAAAATGGGTCAAATTGAGTGAAAACCGGAACCTCTGGTGAAATTCGATGGAATTGTGCTGTCGTAAATAGTAAGATTGTGTAGTCCTACCTCCTAAATGCTTGCTTGATTTTTTTTTTTTCATGTTATTTTTTCAAATATCATGTGGTTTGTAATATGTGATAAAAATAAATAAATAATTAATTAAATAAATAAATAAAGAGGTGATTGTGGGTTTATTTATCGTGTATGAAAATTGAAATGAGCTTGTGTAGTGAAAGATAAAGAACAGTAAAAAAAGATATGCATATGACATTGTTTGTGTTTTATGTTTTTATTGGTTGCTAGCCAGAATATAGTTTTTGAAATATTAACCTTTTGAATAATACTTGAGAACATTAGGTTATGCCTTGTTTCACAAGATGCATAGAGTGATTTGTAGCTATGTGGATGTAAACATCCTGTTCATTAACACCCCCTAGTGGAGGCTGATATTCTTTTTCGAAGTCAAGGGTTTTCTATTCTTGGAGACTTGAGTGTTCATGTAAAAATTATGTAAAACGGGTTTCAAAAATCCGCTTCGTTTGAAAATTCAAGTATTCTATTTAATGTTTCGTTACGCATTTATTGGTATTAAATAATTTATTTTATTATTATGCGTGATTAATAAATAAATTACATAATTAAAATGGCAATTAATAAAAGAATAAATTAAATTAAATCTTTATATAAAGAAAATAATAAAAGAATAAAGTAAAGAAGCAGCAGGGTTCGAACCCAGGTACCCTCATCGAACCACACACACCAAACACCACTGGGATACACACACAATATGTTTACAAACCCAAAACAAATAAATCCTATACTAAATCAAACTATTAAAACTGGTAAACCGCCCAAAATTTGAAACATCTGTAACCTCCGAATCGCACTTAATTGCTGCAGAAATCAGTTACCAATCATCACATTCGGTTACCAATCGCGCTTTGATTCAAGAATTCGGTTACAATCATGGAGAAAATCAAAACGAAAACTTTAAAATTGATTTTGAAAACCGAAATCATATATTAATCATTTGCACTATAAATAGCGATACATCTCATCTCCATTACCTCGCTCATACCCACTCTAAATCCTCTGATCAAATTTCTCTGTTCGTCAGATTCTTCTGTTTGCATTCGTCGGAGTTAGTCACCGAAAAACCGGGACTCTGTTTTCCAGTTGGTATGAATCCCTAAACCTTCCTATGTTTCATGTTTAATTCGTTTAGATTACAAACAGGTAACCCAAACTGTTAAAATTAATAACAGTCGAGTTCTAGTTCTGAGTTTGAAATACATGAAGAAGATGAGTTTCAACAAGTGTTTAAATATAATAAAAATTCGGGTTATAACCGGGTTAGACACACAGCCCAAATGGTGGACTGTGTGCAAACATAATGTTCACGTCCCGAGTTCGAGTCCTGGTCAGATCCGTGTTGTTGAAATAAAAACCGGTTCCTTTTTAAAACAAATACGCTAACTCTCAGACAGTTGTTAAGTTTCATGTAAATCCATACATAAACGGGTTAGACACCCAGCCCAGTTGGTTGGGCTGGGTGCAAAACAAAGCCAAGATCGCGGGTTCGAGGTGGGTGATAGACACCGGTTAGTGATTTTAAAAACTTTTTAAATTAAATAAATTCTGGCATAATCTAATGAGTATATAAGAGTAATTAAAATCAGAATACCAACGGGTTAGACACGTAGCTCAGTTGGAAGAGCTGCGTGCACGTAAACGGGAGGTCACGAGTTCGGATCTCACCGCACGCTGCCAAACACACCCATTGACCCGATCAGACCCCTTGTCAGGTCTGACAAGGTTTTTTTTTTATTATTTGTATTTTATTTTATATATTTTTTTATTTATATTTAAGCTAAAAATGAATTAAAAACACTTAAAGACACGATTTCATAGGTTTAAAAAATCCCAATAAATACCACAAAAATAACCTAAAAATCTAAAAAAAGTATTAAATCAAAATATTAATTTTTATGTATTTATCGAATTATTGCGTTATTATTTAGGATAGTCTCATTCGTCGGTTAAATCCTCAATTCGTGCGCACTCTTCATCAATCAAGGAAACGCACCCACTTGAGTGAATCCTTACAAATTCCCCTTTTTAATCATGTTTCGGGGTGTATCATGTGTCGTACATATTTTATTTATTTTAAACACTTTTGCTAACACCATTATGTGATCTAATGTGTATATTTGTTTGTATGGTTATGTGTGGTTACCATTTTATCATTTCAGTGCAATCATTTATTTAAGGCCCATCAGTTCCTCGTGGATACGAGTTGAGCATCAGGTGCCTCATTAGATCGGCTCCGTTTGATTGAGCCTTGATCTCAAGTTCATTCATTCATCATGTTCATATGTTCATTGTTGATATTATGTGGTTTGTGTTTTATCTATATATACATATGCTCACTTATGGTCCATGCACAATTTTTGTTGAAATAACTAATATAACAAACTGCTTAAATTTTTGACTTAGATTCACTCGCCAACTTTTGTTGACCCAAACTTTTGTTTTACACATGATACAGGTGGACAGGCTTAGGAGAGGAAAAAATAGGAATAGCCTTAGAAGATAAATAAAATACAACTTGGTTAGAACAATGTTTTTCTTGTGCTTATATGTTTCCTTGTGTTTGGATATTTGAATTTAAATTTCAACTTAATAAATATGAAACCTATTATAGTAAATGTCATGAGCTTTGATGATAACCCAATTATGCCCCGATTTTTATTTGTTATATTAGTTATTTCAACAAAAATTGTGCATGGACCATAAGTGAGCATATGTATATATATATAAAACACAAACCACATAATATCAACAATGAAATATGAACATGATGAATGATGAACTTGAGATCAAAGCTCAATCAAACGGAGCCGATCTAATGAGGCACCTGATGCTCAACTCGTATCCCACGAGGACCATCAATAGGCCTTAAATAAATGATTGCACTGAAATGATAAAATGTAACCACACATAACCACACAAACAAATATACACATTAGATCACATAATGGTGTTAGCACAAGTGTTTAAAATAAATAAAATATGTACGACACATGATACACCCCAAAACATGATTAAAAAGGGAATTTATAAGGATTCACTCATCAACTTTTGTTGACCCAAACTTTTGTTTTACACATGATACAAATGGACAAGCTGAGGAGATGAACACAAAGGAATGGCCTTAGAAGATAAATAAAATACAGCTTATTTAGAACAATGTTTTTCTTGTGCTTATATGTTTCCTTGTGTTTGGATATATGAATTTAAATTTCAACTTAATAAATATGAAACCTATTATTAGTAAATGCATGAGCTTTGATGATAACCCAATTATGCCCCGACTTTTATTTCCGTTGTGGGTCAGAGTGTGACAGGTCATGTCACTATTCTTCCAAGTTAGTAGTTACACTACTAAACAAATTAGTATCACCAACTGAAACAATCAGTCCACAAAATAATTAACACAGTTAGGTTCCCTTAGATAATCCACCGGTAAAGCTGTCGGTAATCCACTAGAAAACATATTACCCACAACAATATTTAAGACGAAAACATACATCAGAGATACTCCTTTGATTAGTAATGTTTAGCATCTAGAAACTAAGATTGGGCATAGTCATGATGTGTCTCTTGTAAGATTAAATATAATTATTATGTTATATTTAATTGTGTAGCAATTATTAATCATTTATATTTATATTATATAGATCAAAATATATTATACCTATGATATAATTAGTTGGTAATTTTGATGGACTATATTACTCTTATTAATTATTAGGTTTCCCTTAGGTGTATATATGGAGATTACTAGAGAGAGACTAAGTTTAGACTCTCATAACATCACACACAAAATCGTCTCCCCTCTCTCTCCATTCACGAAATCCTAACCCTATATTTCAGATACCTCAAACATACATCCTAAACGAGAACCCGATCAAGCTAACAACTATGTCGAACTCTGTGGCTACATCTCTGACTGGATTCTCTGTTGGTCTGTCTGCTGTTATAGGTATGATTTACATGTTTTCCATTATGTGTAAAAGAACCGATCAACATCTATTGTTATGTGAAGGTATAATAGGGAATAGTTAAGGCCACCAAAGAAGAGACTTTGCAAAATTGTGACCATGGCCTATCGCCATAAATCACCATGTAAGAGTCATTGTGCAACCAGGGGATTGTACATTACAAAAAGGGTTAGAACTTGGTGGAAGTGGATTCTTTTTAGGGAAATTGGATTTTAATAATCCTAACTTTAACCTATTGACGAGGTCAATCCAAACTCTAGAAATGTTTATAGACAGACTCAACTTTATACGTATTTTCCACCAACGATTCTATACTAATTGAAAGTTAACCCCGTTAGTTTTTTAATGACGTTTCAGAAAATCAACCATAATGCCCAGTTATTCCACTCTAAACTCGAAGGCAAAGTCTATTAAAGCGAGGCACTAAGCTTTGTGCCGAATGCTTTACCCCTGGACTGAGGCTGTTGAATTTAGAACACATTTCTTAGTGTAATATACCTTAAGAAATAAGGGCACATTTCTCAACAATAATTCTTTGCAGCCGGTAAAGAAAATTGTTGAAAGGAAACTTTTTTCGGTGAAAGGACAAACAAGAAAGAAAAAACAATGGTGAAAGGAAACCCTTTTTTTTGATCCCGACATATAGTGTCTTGTACTAAGAACAAAGATCCAGTTGGCACCTTTTGTTTGACCCGTTGTATCGATCAACTCCCCGGTTTTTTGTAAAAACGTTTACCATTTTCAGTCACTACTTCATGAGATTTCCTTTTCATCTACAAGAAATATAAAAAAAATTATTTAAAAAAAGAACTTGGTAAGAACTTCTGTTAGAATGTAGTGAAAATGGAAACTCAAGAAAACAGTAAAGAGATATACTACTGAGCCGGGATTTGGATATTCGATGCATTGTTGTTGAAGGCTTCATCTTCGACAAGATTCATTTCTTTACCTTCTCCTATATCCAACCTGTGTTTTCAAAAAAGATAAATATATGGTACATAAGTTATAAATATTAAGCTCTGTAACATGTTCTTACCAACAAAAAAGAGGTTTTTTGCTTGAAGGTGCAGGTAATATAAGTGAACATTATGCCCATAGCAATGTCTTGGATCAATCTACATACATACAAAATGAATAGTATACAACAATTTCCAATCTGCATTGAAGAAATCAACTAACAACCATGTGATAACCTTCTCATAATCTTGCAATTTATTTAATAAATCACTTCATTCATCTATGCAAGCGACTCTCAAATGCTAATTAGAAAATGTCCAAACGGCAGCATTTTTATAACCAACTATAATATAATAATAAATAATAATAATAACAAACAAGGGCCAAAAAACGAACAAACCCGTGTGTTTTACTTTACTTTAAATAATTATTTTTTTCTTAAAAAAAGTTATTACATTCATAAGAAAAAAAGTATATACATTCATATTATGTATTATCATTCATCATACCAATCAGATAGTTGAAAGCATGTTGCTTTTGTAGAATAACCTTCTTCAAATCTACTTTGTTGTGTACGTGCCTCTTATGATTGTGATTGTTGAGTTGCTTGTATGTCCCTCGGTCTTGAAGAGCCTATATGAATCCTTCTATCTTGATTGTTTACAAAGGTAGGTCTCGTTAGCTTCCGTTCCCTAATGACTGGCCTTCCTTAAGCATCAAAACCACTTCGGACATGGTGGGTCGACTCGAAGCAGGTGATTGGGTACACAACAAGGCAATCTCAGTGATCTTCATCACATGTTCTTGTTCGTATCGGTTCAAGTTTAATGTATCATCAATGACCTTTAAATGCATTTTCTTCTCGTACAACTTCCACGTCTGTTATCCAAATGCCAAACAAAATTAGAATTCGAAACACCACAAAAAATACAAGTCATATATGTGTAATTTTGCTAGTTAAAATAACAAAAAGCTGGGACATCGTGTAATTATGGCATCTCACTTGTTCTAGGAGATAATCGGTATCTTGACTTCCAGATTTCACTTCCGTACTCCTTTTGCCACTAATAATTTCAAGAGTCACAATTCCAAAGCTGTAAGTGTCAACTTTTTCTGATAGAACACCACGAAGTGCATACTCCGGTGCCATGTATCCCCTGACATGGTATTATATATTCTAAACATAAAAGAACTTGTGACATAATAACTACAATTTAATGAACGTGATTTTGCAGTTAGCGTCTTACAATGTACCGGCAAACTTCGTACTAACATGAGATTGGTCCTCCGGTTGAAACCTTGCCAACCCAAAATCTGCTATTTTGGGTTTAAAATCATCACTAAGGAGGATATTGACAGATTTGATATCTCTATGGACGATTTTGATATGGAATTCATTGTGGAGATGATCAAGGACCCCTAGCTATCCCAAATATTATTTCATAGCGTTGCTCCCAATTGAGAGTCCCTCTTTTTGTACCTTCATTACGAACATAATATATATATATATACATATACACACCCGTTGTTTTAAGAAGCAAAAACGGTTTTGTGCATGTTAATAAGTAGTATGGCCACTTCAACTTACCCCATAAGAACTTGTCAAGACTTCCATTCGGCATGTATTCAAGGACAAGAAACAAATAAGATCCTTCAACGGACCATCCAAGGAGGCGTAGAAGATTTCGATGATGAATGTTACTTATAAGCTTAACTTCGTTCTCAAATTCTTTTTTGCTCCATTATGCGTTATTAGAAGTTTCTTCACTGCCACCACGTTATTGTCATCAAAGACTGCCTATTAACCATCCAGAAACTTAGTCAAAGAACTATATATAAAGTGGTTTCTACTTGCTTGATTTACTCTATATTAATTACCTTAAACACTTCCCCAAAACCTCCTTTTCCTATAATATTTTCTTCACTGAAATCATTGGTTGCCAGCTACAGATCTTTATAATTGTAATGTACTGCCCCCTCAAAGTCTGCTATGTCCATGTATACATAAATATTGTCATCAGTGTTATGAAAGTAACATAATATTAGATTAAATATATATATATATATATATATATATATATATATATATATATTTGGAGAAACTGTATATGAGAAATTATCTCATTTTACAATCACCTTGTTCGGTCTTCTTAGACTTCTTCCATGATCGATACAATAACCCTGAAAGAAGGGCAAGGAGAATAAGAACACCACCAGCGACGGCTGCAGCTATTACGGCTACGTTACTTGAATGTCCTATCATATAACCATATAGAAGTTAAACTAATATGGTTAGCATTTAATCAGTTATTCAATTATCTTGAAAGAAGAAACGACGGGGTCACCTTTTAAGAGATTTGTAATGTCGATTGTCTGATTGACATAAAAATGGAGTGTCTGAATACCTTGCAAAGCAAGCAAGGTGGAAGAACCTTCCTTGTGTATTCGGAAAGCAATCATTCAATGTATCATATGCTGAATTCATGCAGGTTTGGCATCTGTCCTGAGTTATACCTTCGACACACTGTGCAGTCACGTATACCGTTTTGTTTTCACTTGTGATTTGCCTTGTGGATGCCACATAGATATTAGAGGTTTTAGGAGTAGCTTTTGTGATATCCGATAAAAACCCATCGATAACTTGATTAAATACTGTTGGCTGAGATGCTGATTGATTTCCACATATTAAAGTTGGAGTCTGATCCGCATCCGCCATGACATAAGGGTCGTTATAGAAGCCAGCATAGTCTTCATACCTAAGAACACATAAAGATATTACAGTTTAACTGGTATTTATTTTCTTGGACATTTTAAACGGATAACAATAAATGATAAAATGGTAAATAAAAAAATCATATCTTACCTGACATAGCAGTTATCAAAACTAATAAAACCGCCATTTCCAGAGTTACAGATGAGCAGTTCAGAAACACTTTCATCAAAACAAGCCACACACTGATCTGTAGAGAGGTAGTTGCGGCACTGGACGGCTGCGAAGACTGAGTCTCCTGAACTTAAAGCCTGCGCTCTTGCATAAAGTACCCTTCGGTTCAATAATTGTGTTCTGAGATCACTAAACGTTGAGTTGCGATTCTCGATAAAGTTTGGCTGATTTACTAGCGTGTTACGACCACAACGCATGGCGATAACGTTAGTATTGTTACTATCAGTTCTCTGTGAAAATCCTGGCGTAGTGAAGAATAACACAAGCAACACAACCAAGAAAGCCATTAGCAGCCCACTGTGAGAACCCTGAACAAATTGACAACAGAAAGAATGAGGAAAGCTTATCTTTGTTTATAGTTGTTTTGAAAAATCTTATAGGTTGTTTACTTGACTTAATTCATAAAAATTTGTGTTGAATTTTCTATTTGCTCGTCAAATCACATGGTGTAGTAATCATAGCCAGTTTGTAATTGTGGTCTAACCTTCGACTGGTTACCGAGTGTCCTTTTTTTTTTTAATAATTAGAGTAAATTGCACAAAACGTCCTTTAAGTTTCACCAATCTTGCTGGTTTCAGCCTTAATCTTTAAAAGTTGCCAAAACCAGCCTTTAAGATTAATTTTGTTGCAGGTTTCATCCTTTATCACTAACCCAGTTACTAATCCATGTTAAATGGCCTCACATGCATAGCATGTGAGGGTAAAACCGTCTTTTCATCTCTCTCTCTATCTTCTCACAATTTTCCGGTGAACATAATCATAAACCATATATATATAACTACCAGACATCGAAGCTCCTCGAAGCTTAATCAAACTCGAGTGATGACTTTTACATATCACGAGAAGTCGTTGAAGAAGCTCCTGTTCATCAATCGGACGCCTGAATTTCCGTTGGAAGACGATGACATCATCGCCGCGGATGACGCACCGCCACGTGGCGGAGGACGACGACGATGAGTATTTTGCGGATAGAAAACCGTTTGTGGCGGTGAAGAAGCTCCTGTTCATCAATCGGACGCCTGAATTTCCATTGGAAGACGAAGACTTCATCGCCGCGGATGACGCACCGCCACGCGGCGGAGGACGACGACGATGAGTATTTTGCGGATAGAAAACCGCTTGTGGCGGTGAAGATCTCTTTTCCCCCAATTTGAGAGAAGATAGAGAGAGAGATGAATCCCCACCGACACCACCTCCTCCACCGACACCCTCAAAAAACACATCACCTCCAAAAAAACACATCACCTCCTCCACCGACACCACCTCCTCTGCCACCACCTCCACCTTCGACACCACCTCCTCTGCCACCACCTCCTCTGCCACCACCTCCACCTTCGATAAAACCCCCAAAATCCCCAAATAACTCCGCCACCATCATCTTCAACTGCCACCACCACCACCGCCACCTGATACATCACCACCGTAGGGTTAGGGTTTCGGTTTGAGATTGTGGACCGATGATGTTTGTTGGAGGATATGGAGATGCAGAGGCGAAATTGCGGGGATAATTATTGGAATTTGCAGTCGAATTGGGGGTGTTTGATGGAATCACCACCGCATTCTGTTGGGGTTTGCAGCCGAATTTGCAGTCTTTCAAAATCTTCTACCGAAAATCACACACCGAGCAGTAATGTTAATATTGGCCCTATTTCAGAAGTAATCTTTAGGTTATAATTTCCATCGGCATGTTGCTCTTCTTGTATTTCGTAAGCTGATTCTGTAACAAAGTTGCTACAACAGCTAATTTGGATATGCTCGAGTGTTGGGATGTACCTCATTTCAGGGGGAATCCGTTCAAGGTGTATGCAGTCCACCAAGAATAATTGTCTGAGACATGGGAAGGTGATGCTAGAGGCTTCCCACTGGATGAAAAGACGGTTTTACCCTCACATGCTATGCATGTGAGGCCATTTAACATGGATTAGTAACTGGGTTAGTGATAAAGGATGAAACCTGCAACAAAATTAATCTTAAAGGCTGGTTTTGGCAACTTTTAAAGATTAAGGCTGAAACCAGCAAGATTGGTGAAACTTAAAGGACGTTTTGTGCAATTTACTCTAATAATTATGATGGTATACCACTTGGCCACCAATCTTGAACAAATTTTGCGTTTGTCCTCTATATAATTTTCTTCATCACAATGCCAAACTGATCTGTGTAAAAATCTGGAGTATTTTCTAGTTTTTTTTTTTTCAATTTTTGTTTGTTCAAGATAGAATCATGTACCTTTTCAACTTAGGAGTTTAAATGGTTTACTTAAGGCTACATAATGTGCGTTTGTGCCCTCATTCATGTCAACTATATAAAGCCCTATAGCACCCCAGGGTACTAAGCGGGTGGCATGGACCAACTCGCCAGCCACATAACGAGTGCTAGAAGAAATAAGTGGGGCCCATATGGATAAACCAAACAGATTTGTTTTTCTTTTCTCTTTTTTTTTCTTTTTTTAGTTACTAGTTAAAGGGTTTTATGGGGTTGTATCCACTGCATGGTAGTTAACAATGAAGTTCTCTGCTTACGTGTCGTTGATGTGGCGTGATAAAACTTTTAAGGGTTTTATCCCTCACTATATAGCCAAACTAAATACATAAAAAAAGGGGTTCACATAGTTTGTGAAATACATGAAATGGAGATACAAAACATAATATACATGAAATGGAGGTATAAAAGCTATAAACATATAAAAATATAAATGGTTCGATTCGGTTAATATTGGTTAAGTGAGGGTACAAAAAAAGATAACCAATTTTTAGTTGATTCAGGTATCGGTTCGGTTATTGGCCACCTCTATAAACCGTTAATCATGTAACATATCAATTTTTTAACTTTAAAATTATAGCAATACTTTACTCAAATTAAAGAGAATAAAATTTTTATATTTATAGTGTATTTGTTTAAAGTACTAACATATGAAAAAGTAATAGATGTTAAAAATCGCGAGGGTTGTTAAGTAATCGTAATTTAAATAAACAAAAGTTGAGTAAAGATGAGAGGGTAAAAGTATAAGTATTGTTTAAAATATAATTGCATTATACGTTGTACCTTAAAATTGATGACCATGCTTGGTAACATATTAGAGAATTCACAATCCGTCCCTTAAATTCTGTGAGTGAACTTCATATATTATGTGAACTTTATATATTATGAAGTGATTATAGAGTAGAGAGAAAATGTTATTATTCATCTGTAAATTTGATGGGACACTGTTTCTTCCCTATAATTTTTTTAATATATACTGTTCATCCGCTATAATTTTTTTAATATATTTTAAAAATGGCTGTGAGTGAAGACGAGAGAAATGTAATAATAAAAGTATAAAAGAAATATTATTTAAATGAAAGAATGGAGAAAATATAATTGTTTTTAGTGAAATTATAAAGTAAAAAAAAGGATGAAAGTGTTCTGAATATTGTTATAGATATAGAACCGGTCAAAGAAGCACTCGATTGAGGAGCTTTAATGTTTTCCTGTGATTGTCTGTAAGAAAATGACTGATATAACATGTTATTAATTTATTAATACACTACTTTTTTTTTTAATTTATCTCTATTATCGTTTTGTGCATTTGCACTCTACGTCATCCAACATCTAAGATAACCAAATTATGGGGTTGTTTTGCTGCCTTTGTTTTGTTCTGGTGGTTGTATTCTATTTGCCCAGCTCCTCGCTAGGCTGCTAATAAAATTGTTTCTGTTGGTCAAAAATTATAGATAAAGAAAAGTCAATGCAAACTCAATTTTTTTTCTCCAATTTGGTTAATAATGTGACATCCGATATTTAAGGCGAATTAATTGGGCCGGTCTATAATTGATCTAGGAAAGGACAACAGACTTAAAAAAGTCAATTTTTGAATTAAATTCTTATGATTCATTTGAAAATTAAATAAGTTTATATTCTTTGAAATTCAAAAGCATTAAAATTCCATTCGGAAGTGAAGTTGCATTAGAAATTAGAATTTAGAAAAGTCCAAGTTAGTTAATTCAATATTCAAAATCGGTGCATGCATCTTTGACATTATTGGATACCTTGGTAAACTCAAGTGAGTTGGTGCAGATGAGTTCTATTTTTTATTGTGGAAGGGCGGAGTTTTAAAAGGGATCCTTTCTTTTAATGTTTTGGTTATTAGTGTAATTTTTCTGATTTTTCGTCCGAAATTTTTAAAATTATATCGGTTCGCCCCTGCCAATTATTTTGCCTTAAAAATATCTTCCCTTACCGAGTTTATTGTCCAAAAAATTTAAACATATTTTCGTATTGAATTAAAAAAATCGTGAAGAATGGGGCTATCAGTATTTATTTATAATTGCTTTTAAAATTAAAGTGAGTTTAAATAAAGTCTTAAACTAGTTTTTATACAAATAAAACTTGAGGGTTCAAATTTAGTTTTTTTTATGTGTAAGAACGAGTCTTTTGAATGAATGAAGTTTATTTAGTTTTATTTGAAGTTATAATTGTATGACCCAACCCGAAACATAACAATAGAAAAAATAAATGGGTCCCATGACTTTCTGTCCCCGCAAATTTTTTGTCATCCTCCGACATTGATTGTGGGCCGTGTATTTTGGAGTTTATAAAAGATGATATCAATTGTGATGGGCCGAAACTTGGTACAAATATATTATGGGCTTAATTTGGTATTATTTTGGACCAAGGTTATAATAATTTTGATATAAAGTTCAGTTTGGGCCAACTAAATTGATCATTGGGTCAATATCATTCATTATTTCAAATGGGCTACTCGTCGGCAATCTTTAAGAAAAGTGGGCCATCAGTTGAAGATTGTTTAAGGAGGATTATCATGAGTGGAAACCAAATTTTGAACCTTTTATCAACAAGTTTGTGGGTTCCTATAACTAAAGAAATGCCTGATAATTGTTCGTATGTTTAAAGATTTCAAAACTTCAAAAGAAAAGAAGTATCTCCCGGCACACAACCTTTGATTTTCATTATACATTTCAAAACTACCCCCTAAGGTTGTTAGTAATATTCAGGTCACACCTTATAGTGAAGTTTATTGAACAAAATTCTGAACTTGGAAAATTAAAAGAAAAGAAGGAAATTAGGTTAGGAATAGAAAGAAAATCATTTAAACTAGCACACTATCTATCACTAGAGCACGTGACCTAAGTGTTAAGTCCACTATATTCATATTTGAAAGGTTTTAAGGTTAACCAAAAAACGAATACTTGTATAGATAATGATGTTCAGTTTGCACCAATATTTAGTCTACTACGGTATTTAAGCATATCATCACTCGCTATAGCGTATGGTACCTAAAAAATACTTCTTGCAAGTACAACTCTATTTTTAATAAACTTTATACGGACATTTTGAGAAAGCCATAAAAACGAATACGGTTTAGTACTAATGTTTAAACAATGACGTTTCAGTTCCTCATCATAAAGTAAAAAAATTATATATAATAACAATTGCAAGTTACATGAACAGTAACTTGTTTTTTGAATTTTTTTTCTTTTTTTTATTTTCTTTTTATGCTTTTACTCCTTAACTTTTAGTGTTAACACTTATAATTATTAGCTTTCTGAAAACTTTGTAATCGAGTTTTATGTTTTTTTTTCTTTTTTTATTTAGTCTTTCTTTTTGTTTTTTTTATTTGTGATTTTTGTCTTTTTTTTTTACTATTTACCTTTAACTTTTTGCGTTGTCACTTACAACCCTTTAATTTTTTAATCGAGTTTTACGTGTTTATTTTTATGTAAGTGTCGATATAAATTCAAATTAACTTACGTTTAGATGTAAATTTTTACCGGATTAAGTTGGGTCATATATAATATGTTCTTATACTTATTATTATGTACGTTTTCAGTTGTCCTACGTGTTGACGTAAATTTTATTTTATTTTATCCGGAAATGAGTCTGGGTCAAATATAATAGTTTTCGTTCTTTTTATGTACGTTTTCAATTCATAACGTTATGATGTAATTATGTTAAAAACGAGTCGAGTCAAATATAATATGTTTTCATTAGTTCGAGTACTTTATGTTTTGACACCACCGCAACACGCTTAGCTATTTTCTTACGTGCTTATTTTTATAGATGCGTCGGTAAAAAGTCAAGTTAATTTACGTTTGGATAAATTTTCTTCGGAATTATGTCGAGTCAAATATAATAAGTTTTAATCTTATTTCTATGTACTCTTTTTTGTTTCTTTCTTGATTTTTTCTGGACTTTATTAATTTTAATTTCTTTTACTTTTCTTTATGTTTAGGGTTTAGTTTTAGGTTTCTTTTTCATCAAAGTTATATTTAAGTTAGCGTTTACGTTTTCATTTACAATTAATTTAAAATTGGTCTGTTCCGTTGTCTAACTTAAATTTATTTTTATGGTTTTTGATCAATGTAAAATATGTGTCGATATTCTTTTAAGCATATTTCTTTCGGTTACTATACTAAACCAAAAAAGATATCGACCGAAACTCCGCAACATAACAAGAGTAATCTTGCTAGTTCTATTATATTTGACCTATTCAAGTAAAGGTTTTTTTTAACAACCAACGAAACAAAAGCCCGGCTATCCGAGGTAACCCAATGGCAAAAGGCGACCTCAAACGCACGCAACCACAGACAACACCAGGTAGCCAAGCCCCCCGCAAACAAACGAACCCTTGAAGTTGTTTATCTTCTTTGTAATGAAGTCAACAAGATTTACCATGTCATTATCTAAATATCAAATTGCAATAGAGCCGTTAGATATAATCACACGCACACTCTATTGCTACAGAAGTCCCTGCCAAAGCCTAAAAGTACAATAGCCTTACTTGTCACCAGTGTTAGAAACATGAAAGCATATCAAAATAAAGTTGTTACAGATACTGCAAAAAACAAGGGCGACTATGCATTCTATATTTCTGGCTAACAAGAGTCAATCAATGTTAACGTCCAGCATCTCGTCCTCGTCAACATCATTAACCGCATCCAGAGTCTCATTTTCCCCCTTGTACAACAAGCAAATTTAAAAAACAAAATCATATCTCACGTGTCGAAAGATTTGATAGAATGGTGTCAAATGTGAGAATTTCACTTGGCGTCTGTCTTAGTTAGAATTGTTCAAGTTATGTCTCATGACATAATTGAGTGTTTAACCGTCACACTTAAATATAATTGATTGATAAAATAAGCTAACCTGTAAGTAAGCATTGGGGGCAATCGGAGGAGGAGGTGGAAGTGGCAAAGCTGTAATTTCGCGTGTAGTAGAGCCACCCTCAACTCTAGTAGAGGTATCTTGTGCTTCAAGTGTTTCATTCAATTCATCAACTTCAACTTCATCCACCGCATTTGCAGCCATTCTAGTTGCCTTCAGATCCTTATACTGCTCATCAAAGTAACCGTAAATAAATGCTACATAATAAGGAAGAAAGTACGAATATAAAAAAGGTACCATGTTTCCAGAAGGAGAGCTGTTGAAATTGCTATTTCTTCTTATCGGCTTGCGCTTGCCATCGCTGCCCAAAGGCTTAGTGCTGCTTGTTCCGTTATTCTCTGTCCTCAGTTCACTCTTATTTTTTTTCAGCAAGGTGTGGGACCCATCTAGAATGCCTTTCAGATCTCATATTTCCAAAACTTGCCCGTTCTCCTGTAGCAAAACCTGATGGTGCACCAAAAAGATAACAATAAAAAACTTAATGAACACAATAATATTTATAATAATTACAATGTCAATGATGATGATGATGATAATAATAAAAGTATACAGCAATTTTAAAGAGAGTAAAATGTCATTTTCGTCTCTGAGGTTCGGTCAGTTTTGTGACTTTCGTCCAAAGGTTTTTTTCCGTGTCCAGATCCAAAAGGTTTGCAATCTTGCCATTTTCATTCGGCTCGTTAACTCCATACATTTTTTTCTGTTAAGTCAAGGATATTTCCGTCTTTTTGTTAACTTAAAGGGCAATTTGGTCTTTTTCACTTTATGTAAAAGATCCCCCCTTTAAGTTTAAAAAGACGGAAATATCCCTGACTTAACAGAGGAAAATGGATGAAGTTAACGAGCCGGATGAAAATGGCAAGACTTCAAACCTTTGGATCAACTTTTGGACAAAGTAAAACTGGCCAAACCTCAGGGACGAAATGGCATTTTACTCTTCCAAAAAAATGTGCTTTCATACTTCTGTGAAATAACTACTAATGTCCTTACTCCTTAATCCCAACCATCATATAGAATTATTAATAACAATAGAGTGATAAATCATGGTAGCTTGAGCTTCAGCAAACGCTATAAAAAGATACCTTGTTTTGATCTATCGTCGTCAGCTTCTACCATGTGAGCCCTCATTCTTTTCTTGCTTGGAGAAGCATTATATTGATCCTTCCGTGGGACCATTAAACGATTACCAAATGTCTCATTCTTCGTTGGTGAAGCCTTGTGACTTTTGGGGCTCATTAAGAGATTGCCCATAGTTTCTTCATCACTTAATATACTAATGTTGGTATCATCTTCATTAGCAACTCTAGCATCTGAACCAAGTTGATCCCCAAGCCTTTGAAGACGAGATTGCGACCTACATAATGTAAAATTTGTCTGAAGAGTTAAAAGAGGGAAATCAAATGGAAGAAAATATAATGGCTGCAACGAATGTGCAAGTTGACGATAAAGCAACGGATCTTTGCCTCTTTAGTTCCTCTTGTAGCCTTGTATGGCGATTATTAGCCTTGACAAACTTCCTAATTTTTGAAGAAATTCTGGCAGAAACAATAAAAAATATAAGAGATTTGAAATTCAGAAAGAGGGTGTAAACATAAAACTTGAAAGTAAAAAAGAAGATGAGTAAAGTACACGGATAGTCTCCGTGGTTTCTCAAAATTTTGGATTTAGTCCCTAGCTTTCCAAAAGTACACAGATGGTCCCTGTGATTAGCACTTTGAAACATATTGAGTCCCCAGAGCCAACAAATCTAAAGGTTTCAGCAGGGCCAAGTTAGAGACTATATGCGTTAAAAAGTGCGAACCACAGGGAACATCCATTTGACTTTTGGCAAAGTTGGGGACTAAATGCGTTACAAAGTGCAAACCACCGGGACCATCCATGTACTTCTGAAAATCTTAAGCAGTACATGTGACCCATTGAATACCTTTTGCACTCTTCTTTCTCAGTGGATAATTGCATCTCAAGCTCTTCAATTTTGGAATTTAGACTTTCTGCTTCTTGAGCACTTTCTTCCAAATAGATCTATGAACCGTTTGCAGTGATTACAATAATGCTTAAGAAAATATAAAAACTGAAACAAAGAATCGGTCACACGCACGTGTAGTTGCTGTTTGTTATCTTCTAGCATGTCAATTTCAGATTGCAAATGCTTTAACTGCACCATGGATATAGAAGAAAGGACAAATAGGTAAGCAGCAAGAACATGACGTTCATAGTCAGCCATGATAATTAGCAAATAACAACTTACGATTTGAAAGGAAAAAAAATCAAACCTGCTCATCATGAATATCGTCAAATTCTGGAGATAAAGGTTTTCCATCTTTGGCTTGCCGTTCAACTCCATCGGCTAATCTCATGCTTCCAGAGTAATCATTTTCACCATCAAAGTGTGGCCTTTTTCTATGAGCCCAATCACTAAAAGACAAGTACAAAATACATAGATGAATAATAAAAAGATTGCTGAAATCTCAGAGAGAAAGTTAATGAAAAACCATCTGAAACAAGAATCAACAGCAAAGCCACCAAGTAGGACTGCAAATGAACCGAACAAACATGAATAAGACCATGTTCATATTCGTTTGTTAAGGAAAAATATGTGTTCACGAATTGTTCATGAACACTTACCGAACGAGATTTTTCTATTCGTGTTCGTTCGTCAAGGAAATGAGCGTGTTCGTGTTCGTTTGTTAATCATAGGTAGCAAATGCAAACAAACATTTATGAACGCAAACAAGCGTTCATAAACAAAATATATAATACATTGACACTTACTAAATATTTTAGTTGTCGTAATTTAAAGTATATAAACAAAACATTAAAAAACCACACTAATGAGTTTAACACAAATGAACTTAAACTAACACGTTACCGAACGTTCACGAACATAAATGAGCGAACGCGGCCTCTGTTCATGTTATTTCATTTTACTAAACGAACAAAATTTCTTGTTCTTTTTGTTTATTAACCGAACAAACACGAACGTACTTCCCACCGAATTGTTCGCTGAACGTTCGGTTCATTTGCAGCCCTACCACTAAGTATTTTAAAATAAGATCACTACGAAATTATATGTTCTTAACCTATTGACTATATGCAAATTAAAAGGAAAAAAGAGCAAACTGAACGGATAACTGACTTCAGAAACATACCTCCTTTTCCCGTATCTTGGAGACGGGAGTGGATCTCTTGCATCTCCTTCAAGAGAGTTTCTCCGAGGTGGGGACCACTGTCTTCCTAACTTATCTCTTAAATCAGCCCGCCTCGCTGCAAAATGTGAAAATACTATTTTCAGTAGAATGAAAACCAGCATCCCCTTATTTTGAATTCAAAGTAACCATATGGGCCATAGTCGGTATTCAATAACAAAGATACGCCTTACCATTAGATGTAACCACATCTTAACAAAATGACGAAAAGTTCCGGTGCCTTCTTTCAAGTGCCAAAGAGAGCCACAGTCCCATAATAACTACAGCCCTCGTATAAATAAGAACGTATAAGATTGTAGATATTTCTCTTCTTGAAGAATATGAATAAAGTATGGTGCTTTATAACTTTATTCTCCTTGAAGTCATAAAATGAATTTATAAGTCCGTCGCTGTTGCTACTAGCTATATAATTGGTTGTTTCGTAAAAATATTCCGTTCGACTGATTCTGTTGCAGTACCATGTTCAAAGAGGAGTGAAAATGATAAAGTAGCACAGTCGCGCAGACTCCAACAGCACACAGGTGAATACATGACAGAAAAGTGTGAACATTTGAAAACACCCATCTGATGATGTCTAAGTGCAAATGAAGATGAAATTCCCGAGAATAATACCACTACCAGCAATAAGACAAACCAACCAGTATAATTCCTTCCGATAAAACATGCTTAATAATAGATGATGAGACACGCAACTGCTGATACGATTATGTATTATCTCAACAACTTGATGACATAAGTAGGAAGTTTGCTGTCATAGATATACTCATAAAAGCATTATGAGCACTGTGCAGCAACCTGGTTGACTTAAGTAATACTTAAAACGGTTCAAACTGCAACATAAGGAGCTGAAAGACTGCCGTAGAAGTCGTTAGAGTGTAAAGAGGATAGGAAAACCACTCAGAAAACCACAATGCATATATGAGCGTACTTGCGTAGGCCAGATATTGAATCGCGTTTTCAAATACAAATAGTTAAATGATTAGATAAAATAATCTTTCAGAAATGATAATGAAGACACTTAATCAAACCAAGCAAACGGATTCATCCTCAACATATAACGCTTGAGCAATTCATCCTACCAAACTTCCATAAAGTGGCCACTGGCTTTGGCCTTTTAATCAACACAAAACAATTATTTTATATGTCAAGAGATGCAGTGATGATACGGGATATGATAAAAATGGTTCATGTAATCATGTGCACTACTCGTTTTGCTAAAGTTGGAAACCAAATGCTTGTATCTAACTGCAGTGATAGTTGTTATCCTTGATGAACCCGTGAATCTTGGGCCTATGCAATCCTTACCAAGTATTGAGCTCAACCAAACATAGTAATAATAAATCTGGAAGGGAAAGGTATGCTGGAAACTATATGCACGTAACCCCTTCTTAACATGAGACGATGACTAGCAACAAAAGGTTACATTATATCATACTCCGCTAATCCTATTTTATTGTGAACACAAATTCTGACTACTGAAACAAATCATTCATGTCATTATGGGTACACAAACAAAACAAAGTAATAAAAAGAACATACAAGTAATCAAAACCACCATTAACCGATAAATCAGAATGATAACAAGTTTAACAACCACCCCCTAAAAGAATAATCTACAACACATGTTAGTATCACAGGGTAAATCTACATGTAATCTTTCGTGAAGATTAATATACTTTACAATATTAGTATCACAAGGCAAGTAAAAAAGAATAATCAAACAACTATATTAACATAGTTGCAGCAGATGAAACCCTAAGATCAAGAATCTCTTTCCCCAAACTATATGCATGAAATTATCAAAATATATGCTAACCCTAACTGAAACAAAATTAGGTGCTAATGATGCAGAATGTCAAAATAGGTCAAAATTAATGGTTATTCAAGTTATGTGATGTAAATTAAAGGCGCAACAATATTAAAAAAAAAAAAGTGATGTTCGTATATTGTTGTGTATACCATTAAACGATGAAGAAGTATTATTATAACGACGGAGCTCAGCATCGCCATGTGCAAAAGAACAAGTCTGGCGATGACAACGGCCTTTTCTATACAGAACGCATATCCTCGTTTTGAATAACTTCCGTCCAACCATTACGGGAAGATTGATGCAGATATCAATTTACGGCGGTTGGAGAAGATATGAAAGCTGTTAAAAGAGTAAGAAGATGAATTGCAGCGATTGAAAAGTCGAATCTCCGATGTGGTGCAGATGATCAGTCGGACCCTAAAATATCAAGCGAATCACCCGTGGGGAATTGGGATTGTAATCTGGTATCCTGGTTATTCCAATTTGTAATGGAATATTTAGTGAACTCTTTACCGGAAAGTTCGTTTACATTCGTTCGTTTATCAAATGAACAAATATAAAACTGGAGTTTTGTTCATGTTTTGTTATTCAAGAAAGGGTAACGGCGTAGCTTGTTACTCGTTTACGTTCGATTTCAACGTAAACAATTGTTTATTTATTTGGTTTTCTCTGATAAGGAGCTCCATTCGAATAATTAAATGAACAAACATAAACAAAAGTCGTGTTCGTTCAATTACTTTCGTGAACATTCGGTAATATGTTCGCTTATTTACAGTTTTCTCAAATTATACATAAAGTTTTTTTATTTTTATGTTTACTAATTAACTGTTAGAGAATTATAATCATATCATAAATCATAAATAAGTAATAAAAAGAAACTCTGCCGAACAAGAGGGATCCTCTTCTGCTATTAGGATTGATAATTGGCAAGTATCAGTTTTTTGTTTGAACTTGTAGATAGATTGCAACGAAAGAAACAAAAAGCTGCCATACATGTACGGCAACGTTCGGTATTAAAACTCATAGTTATTTGATTAAAGAGTTCGTATTACTAGTGATTAATATAATCACAACAATTTTTCATTCTAAGATATTACATAATTCTTTTATAACCTATCAAATTATATGGATGAAAACTCCACCAACTCGATGTCAATAACACATTTTTATATGGTGCTCTCAAGAACAAGTGTACATAGAACAACCGTCTGGGTTCATTAATCCGCGGTTCCCACATCATGTTTGTCGACTCAACAAAGCCTTATATGGCCTAAAACAGGCGCCTCGGGCTTGGTTTCAAAGTCTCAGTATGTTCCTCATTCAGAATGGATTTTCTTGAAGTCGTGCTAACCCATCTCTGTTTATTTTCAAATTGGATTCATGCATCATCTATTTATTGGCGTATGTGGATGATTTAATTATCACTGGCAATAGGGAAAATGTTATATCCTCTTTCATCAATAAACTCAACTCCGAGTTTGCTACAAAAGACTAGGGCAAATTACGTTTCTTTCTTGGTCTAGAAGTAACGCACTCACGGGGTAAACTATTCCTCAATCAGTCAAAATATGCTAGAGACATCTTAGAAGGGGCCAATAAGTTACATGCCAAACCGATGGCCACTCCCCTTACGGCCAACATTGTTTTTACCTTCACAGGATTATGATTAATAAGTTGGACATGTAAATATATTGCCAATCACATTGTTTCATTTTAAAAATACAAACTGTGTATACAACAATCAGTTAAACTTTATTTTAGCTTTTTCTCTCATAAAAGATATATATATATATATATATATATGTAAAATTTAGCATACAAACGTTATAATGTGTATTATAAGAAAAGTAACAATAAACTATTACAGTGTGTGTGTATTATAATTTGTTATTAGAAAGAAAATTAAATATTAGACTATTAAACATAAACAGATAAAACAAAATGAAAGCAAAGTTAACAAATACAATAATCAATCACTTTATGTTGTATTTTGATTTTATAGTGAATTCTATATTTGTCATGTGTTGTTGAAACTAACAAGTAGTGAAATTAAAGACTTAAGTAAACATGTAACTTTAGATAACGAATGATTTGTACATGATCAGATTTTGTCAAGAGCTTTCTATCTACTGTTTTGAGCCCCGTCATATCACTCATATGCTAAGTTATACTCTTTTTATGTTGGGCTTTTTTGCCTTGTTTCTTTTGCCTAGAGATGGGCATAAAAACCGGTTCCGCACCATACCCGGTTCCAATGACATCCAAGCAGAACCGGGTCCGGGTTGGAAGCGGTTCCGGGTAATAATAAAACCCGATTATGCTCATCTCTACTTTTGCCTAGCTTATTCAACTGATAAGATCAGGCTCGATCAATATTTATAATATAAAAATAATAAGTCAAGAGTTAAAACTAAATTTTGAGTTGTATAACAATAAATAGTGTTACAATATATTCGATACAACTTTTCCAATATTATTCATAATCTCGATCAATATATAAAATATAAATATAATAAATCAAGAGTTAAAACTAAAGTTTTGAGTTGTATAACAATAAATACTGTTACAACATATTCAATACAACTTTTCCAATATTATTCATCATGCTATTAATGTCTTAAGTGTCAATTTCAGAGTAGCTTTTTAACACGTCTTTACTATCATAACATTTAAACTAACATTATGTGTTACTAATATTGGAAACTCAAATATAGCTTTTGGTAATCAGTTTTGTAACTTTGGACCAGCATGGTATAAGTGTAGAATATTTTGCAGTAAGTAGTTAATGTGAAAGTTGCCAAATATGTTATTCCGGCATTAACTATATCTATGTATGAGTAGTGGCTTAGTTGTCACTTTCATTGCATTGTAATTATCATATGGTCCATGACAAATGCCCAAACGTCAAATATTCCAACCCCTTAACTTTATATGATCTATCATCCTATAAGTTAGTTTACCACTTTTAAGAAGAAGAAAGTAAGCCATTATGGGTCTAGTAGCAACTAGTGTTTTATGGGTTGCAATTACATCGCTTATGTGTATCGATGTAATCGGAGCCCATGATGGATTTGTTTTATGCATGAATAATATCACCCCATTTGTGAATACATCAACTTATGTGTTCACACGTGACAAGCCAATGTATTCATCCCTAGTGTCGTCTCCACACAACCCAAGATGCTCGAATTCGACCGCTTCTAACAAGCCAGTCGGAATTGTTACACCAAATAACATAGTCGAGATACAAGCGTCTGTTATATGTAGTCGAGAGCATGGATTGCAAGTCAGGGTTCGAAGTGGGGGCCACGACTATGAAGGGCTGTCGTACCTTTGCAAAACACCATTCGTGATCATCGATATGAGAAACCTTTGCTCCATTAGCATAGACATTAAACAAGAATCCGCATGGGTCGAATCAGGGGCGACACTAGGGGAGCTTTACTATAGTATAGCACAAGAAAGTCAAACTCACGGGTTTCCTGCAGGCGTATGCCCGAGTGTTGGTGTTGGCGGGCACTTTAGTGGGGGCGGCTTCGGTGCAATGGTGAGGAAATACGGCCTAGCAGCAGATAACGTCATCGATGCTTACTTAGTCGATGCCAAAGGGCGTTTTCTCGATAGGGAATCGATGGGTGAAGATCTTTTTTGGGCCATTAGAGGAGGTGGAGGGGCGAGTTTTGGTGTTATAGTCGCGTGGAAAATCAAGCTCGTTAGAGTTCCACCAAAAGTCACGGTATTCAACGTCTATAGGAATATGGATCAACACACCATCGATATCATCCGTCATTGGCAACGCAAAGCGCACAAGATGAAAAACGAGCTCTTCGTCAGAGTACTCATTCAATACGTTCAAAATGATACTAATCCAAATATTTCGGTTGAAGCACTTTTCAACTCGCTTTTCTTAGGGGAACTCAAAGACCTCATTCCGCTAATGAACGAAACTTTCCCTCAATTAGGTCTAAAAGAAAAAGACTGTCTTGAAATGAGTTGGATCGAGTCGGTTCTCTACTTAGCAGGCGGCTTAAACAAAACCGCGGAATTGTTACAAAGTAACAAAACCGACCCTTACGTAAGCTACTTCAAGGCAAAATCCGACTTTGTGAGAAAACCAATACCACAACATGTGTTTGTACGGATCCGAGAAAAGTTTCATCAACAGAAACTCATTTTTATGATAATGGATCCATATGGCGGGCGGATGAGTGAGATATCAGAATCGCACATTCCATTCCCACACCGAAGAGGAAATTTGTACAACATACAATACTTGGTCAAATGGGAAGTCAACGGTGTTCGAGCATCAAACGAGCATATACATTGGCTCAGGAAGTTGTACAGGTACATGAGACCTTATGTCTCAAAACACCCAAGAAGCACATATGTTAATTATAGAGATTTGGATATCGGAACAAACCCGCAAGCGAACACAAGTTTCTTGGAAGCCAAGGTGTGGGGTGAGAAATACTTCAAGGGAAACTTCAAGAGGTTGACAAAAGTTAAGAGCAAAGTAGACCCAGATAACTTCTACAGAGATGAACAAAGTATCCCACTTCATCAAGATTAATATGTAATGCCATTATACTTGGGCACATTAGAGTTGTAGTAGCGTAATTTGCATGTGCATCATGAGAAAAAGTTGTCAATTCAACGAATCGAGGATCACTATTATGTATTAACGATACTAGTTTTATATTTTTACACTCAGTCACGGAACCAGAACTTTACACTCAGTGACGGAACCGGAACTTTGTAACTGCGGTAGCAAAAACTTTTTGGGCTTGGTATATAAATGATTCAACTCATTTTCAAACTCTTTTTATAATTACAATTATTATTGTATAACCGATTTGGTGACCCTTATGTTTGTTTGGTATTAGATTTTGTTTAGCTAATCTTCTTAAAATATATCTCTACATTATAGAAAATGATATTATCTAATACGTATTTTTTAAAATATGATAAAATTAATGACAAAAAGACATAAAGTGATGATACTGAAGCAAAATAAATAAAAAAAACATGATAAAGTAACAAAATAATTAAACGGAAAAAAACTAACATTCTGGTTATAAATAATACAAATAATAATAAATAATATTAAAGAAGAAAAAGGAGGATTGGCTGGTGATAGAGAGCACAAGTATAGTCATATCACAATACACATTATATTCTTCTTTCTTCGTCCTTGCTTCTCCCCAGCAAAACTTGCAAAGCCTGCTTCCGATCGCCAGAGGCCCATAAAGCTCTAGAACGTAGATCATACATTTTGAAGGGTCAAAATATAAAGAAAAGAGTTTTCATCGGGTTATACCAGTCAACCACAAAAACTCAATTTACACTCAAGCGGGTTCAAACCCCCTGTGAATAAAGGATATAAAAGAAAGAGAGGATCGTCGCCTTTCGTCTCTTGGCCGACAAAACCGACGGGACGGAGCTGGGGGCGGTGTGGACACTCCCTGACGGGCCGGCCCGTCCCCCACACCCAGCAGCCTAATCCTAAATAAAATATTCCTTATTTATAAAAAAAATTGAGAAATACAGTTGAGCCCGAACCTTTTTGACCTGTAGTTAAATAGTGACAGGTTTTAAACCAAACCAGTATTGACCCATTACCCAACACAACTCGCTGCCCACAAGTCGATACGTGAAAAAGGAGTACGATGACGAACAAAAATAATATTCCTCTTTTATCTTTCATATATGCAACTCACGCCTTTTGGTTTTTGAACCAAAGCGCACCATACCACTTGAACAACTATGTAAGGGCAAAAGCAAACTGCCTGAAACGATTAACCTTCAAAATACTCGGCTAGAACAATTGCCAATAGCTACAAAATTGATTGGTTTCAACCACAACAGACTCTTCAAAATGTAGTTGCAGTAATGATGGGCTATACACTTCAGCGTCTAAGAGGCATCAGGAGTTAGGAGTCTAACTGACAGTGACTTACGCTCATCGCTCAGCAAAGAAAACCATCTTTGTATGCAATCTGTTGCAGAACTTATATAAGGCGGCAGTGGCAGTTCTAAGTGGTTCTTGCAAATTTCCTGAAAACTGAGAGGTGTTGTACCCAATAAAGCCGTTACAGCAGCAAACTGGACCGGTAAACTGATTTCGCTTGAGGTGCTCTTGGATATAAATGATATTAATTTGACTCTAATACTCTCAACGCCAGCATCTTGGATTCCATTAGCATCGATACCAAGTCTGTAGTACAGCAAAAAAACTGATCAATAGAATTATGGGTATTAGAAAATGATGACGGGTCATAACTGATATGAAAGAGACTCGTCTCTAACTTTAAGGGGTGTAAACCAGCCGGGCAGCTTGTGCGCCACTCGAGATCAGCTCGCAAAAAGCTCAAATTGAGCCAACTTAAACGAGCTCAAGCCTATGTTGGAGCTCATATGATAAAAGAGCTCGAGCTCGAGAAAGAGCCCGAGCTTCAAATACCCAGCTTGAATACCCTTGCGTAGGGATGTTCAAAAAGCTTGCTCAAAAAAGCCAGCTAAAAAACTCGATCTGAAACGGCCTCAGCCAAGCCGGCTCACTTTGTAACGAGCCAAGCTCAGCTCAGCTCATTGTTCGGCTGGTTGGCTCGTTTAACTTCGAGCCGAGCTGCCTCGTTTAATTTCAAGCTCGAGCCCACCCTGGCTCGACTCGGCTCGTTTACAGCCCTACGCTTGTGAGCCTACACAAGCCTTTAGTATATATAAATATAAGAGTTTTTTCTTTTTTTATGATAAATATACAAATACATATTATGTAAAATCATACATAAACTTATAACAAAAAAATCTAAACAAGAATATTTTGTTATGTCTAAAGTTACAATAAATAATTTATAATCATATATACATAAGTAATTACAAAATGTATATTAATAAAATAAAATAATTCACAAGCCGAACTCAGGCTCAACTCGGCTCGTTTACACCCCCACTCAGACGCAAGACACACTCTTACTCACCTTGCCATTTGGCCTAGAAGTACAAAAATGGAAGTCATAGGAGTTTCCTTAACACACGCTTCCGACATCTTCAACAACTCACCGACTATGTTCTTGCTAACCCAACCCCAACTCTGCATGTCAACACACCAAAAGTTAGTAACATCCAAAACTAATGCAAAAGAACTAAAAGATACACAATAAACTATTAAATAAATTATATATATATATATAGTAAATGACAAATTTCATACCATCTTAGTTGCCAACAGCTCCAACAGGGACATCACATCACCCAAATCAGACAAAGCATCATCAGAAACCGCTAATGATTTGTATGTCTTCAAGAGAATAGATGCAAGTTCTTCCATGGAAACAGCACCAGTAGAAAATGGACACTTGTCACATGAAGGGAAGCCTGATGACACATTTTCACTCTCACAGAATATAACTAAAGATTTTATTACAGTCATAATCAAATTGTAGTCACCATGGTTTAACAATTTTTCTCCACATACATAAGCAAACACATGTAGAAGAGTCAAAGTCAAAGAACTGGTGATGCGAGACAGGGTGTATGACATCTCACATAAAAAGTCAACACGGTCAAAAGCTTCACAAACGGAAGCTAAAAAAACTGCCCCAACCACCAACTCATGCAATGAAGCTTTAGAATCGGGCAATAATAGCGTCTCGGAACTTGGTTCGGTATTGCAAACCAGTATTTTCTCCGTCAATAAGAAAATTTTGAATGAGAGTAATGAGTTCTTCAAAGTCGCATACTTTTGAAACCCGGGCTCTTGTCTCTATATCGGACAACACTGCAAACCAATGATAAGAAATGAAATTATCAAACTACAAGAAACTTTGAATCTATAATTATCCAATATGCCTACTTGGCAAAATGGTCAGGTAGGGTAACGGGTCAGAACGGTTGATTTAAAAATGGTTTTTGGGTTCAGGTCAAGATGGGTTCAGGTCAGAATGTGTTCGGGTCAAGACAGGCCAGGCCGATTCAGAAAATGCCAGAAAGGTACAATCTTACATTCAGTTGACTTTTTGGCATTTTCCAAATCACAGGTTCATGTTGTGTTTGAATACATAAACTTGGATGCCAAATGAGAGTTTACGTTAATGATGGTTTTGACCTTGACGATACACATATTTTATGATACTGCCCTTTTGTTTTTGTAAGACATTTGTTAGTTAAATTATAACCAAAAACGGGTCATTTTGACTAAATCAAAACTGTCGTCAAAATTAAAAAATTGGAATCAAATTTTTAGGCTATAATAGTCTTTGTCAAAATTAAAACGGTATCAAAATGTCATCCAATTAAGACAGTGAAAACAAAACAGATGAAACCTAAGAACTCATGATTTTTGTTGGCCCAAAATTAAACACAGCAAGAACAAAAATATCATTTTTAAAATAAAAGCTCCTGCGTCAAGTTAATTACCAAAGAACAGTGCAACTTCTAATCGAAATTTGGATCTAATTAAACACAATCATTGATAGCGGCCGCGGATTTAAAATTTAGATTCGAATATGCAAAAGAATATGGTGGGTTTTACACTCTTTAGAAAACCAACTTGAAAACTTTACTGCTTATTGAAGACATGTTTTTCCTGAATTAGTGTCAGGCTCAGCTCTAGCATGTGTTTTGACGATAAGAATTCTAGCAAATCTTTGAACAGTAATTCATGGAAGCTTTCAGTTGTCCATCGGCTAAAGAACACTACAGCATATAAACATGCACCCAACTATTAAACCCACTTCAGAGAACATATGAAATCCAAAATTCGACAGCTAATCAACTTCAGATTTCCATAAAATACAAAAAAAAAACCGCCCGTGAATGAAAACCAGAAGCGACCGTATCTTTCAGCAGACAAAAATAGATTTCAAAGATTCACAAAATTGATGATAACTCGATGTTAAATCAGAGTGACCAAAAAAGAGGAGAAGAGCATTTGTCTGGAAGGCCCATTTTGATTTTTAAGGTTACCCATCCTGACCCATTTATTTTTCTTAACTTGCCCATCCTTACACATTCATTATTTTATTATATTTTATATGGCCATTCTAACCCCCTAAGTGTGTATATAAGTTAACTGGAGGTGGTAAAACGGGTGGGTTGAATTGGGTTGGTTGCTGGGTCAGGATGGGTTTGGGTCAGAATGGGTTTGGGTCAGGATGGGCCGATTAGATAAGGGATTTTTACATATTTCCCCCTCCTAAGAAGCCTTATTACATATTTCCCCAATTTTTAAATTTAGTTACATATTTCCCCTTCTTAAAGAAGACGAATATTTCCCATTCCTAAAGAACTTTTATTACATATTTCTCCAATCACTAAATTTAATTACATATTTCACCTTCCTAAACTCCGTATATTACATAATTATCCGTTTCATTAAAAATAGTAAAATACTCTTATAAAATTACTATTTTACCCTTAATGAGTTTATTAAATGACTAATTACATATTTTTCATTCTAATAAAATCAATTACATAAGAATATAACATTAATAATTTGTTGTTTTTTTTTTGCTTTTTTATATAAACTCTTTATTAACATTCAGTCGATTATCCGTCCACTTTTGTTTATAACTAGTATTAGGCCCCTGTGTTGCGTCGGGGGCGCAAAAGTGAAAAAAAGTAACGTTGAAATGTTTTATCGAACCCGTGTATTAAAGAGGCCGTTGAACTCAGCGCTTTCCTAATTGCTTCTTATACAACTTCATATATATTTATATAAATAATAGTAATAGTCTTTGTATATGGTTCTTCCAATGTATTCATGTGAACATGTTCATCTATACACCCTCATGAATCTGAGATCCTGTTTACATGCTTCCCATACTAAGTTCGTAGGCCTAAATAAATATGTGCATAAATTAATATTGTGTAAATATGCTATCTACAACTAATAAAGATAAAATTATAATTGGTTAGGAAGGTGAAATATGTAATTAAATTTATGGATTGGAGAAATATGTAATAAGGCTTCTTTAGGAAGGGGAAATATGTAATTAACATAATTGGTTTAGGAAGGTGAAATATGTAATTAAATTTATTGTTACGTGTGTTTAATGCCGGTTACGCACATTCCAGTGTCATTCCGCACGTTTAGGCGTCGGTTATGCACACGTGTTTAAATGCTGTTTACCGTACCAGGGCCAAAAAACACCCATCCTACGCCACGTAACACGCATAACCCAGTTTCGATATTCGCTTAACCCATCGTTCGACGCGTAATCAGCTCTGCATGAGTAACCGGGGCGCTGGGTTACACACGCACCAGGTTGCGACATCCGATTTGTACAGATGTTATCTTCTATCTCAACTTATTAATTGATGTGTGCAGAAAGAAATACACTGTTTACCCCCAGTTTGAAAAATGGCACCAGACCATGCTGACCCGTTTGGAAAATAAGACCAACCCATTCTGACCCATTTAATTAGAAAGGGTTGTCTCAATTAACCCACCCTGACCCGTTCAATAAGAAACAGCTACCCATATCAACCCAAAACTTTTGAAAAGCCACACATATCAACTCAATTTTGGGATGGCAAGTCAAATTTGCCAGGCCTGAAGTTAACCCAATTGTTAGACCCTTGGGTCCTGAATTGCCGGGTGTAATGACAATACATACCTTTCTTCAATTGGTCAGAAACAATATGTATACTGCTACAAAAGCTCCCATCATTAGTATGGTTGAAATTGGTCAAAGCAATGCTCGAGAAGCTCTTCAAGAACAAAGAGAAGAACACACAGACTTTTTCCCTGATTCAAAAAGGAAAAAAAACACATAAGCACATATTCATTCAGACAAACGATTTAGTTACACTGTACTTACTTGGGTGATAGAACTTCATCTGCAGAAAGAGTAGATATTATGTTTTTAACCGCTAACTCACTCTGAGAAAACGCACAGCAATGACTCTAAAAGCTTTTGTCATATGAAATATTTTAGAAAGGCTCCCAGCGTCTCTAATATCCGAAAATACAATAATGGACCAAGGTTCTATTGCAACAACAGGGATCTCAGATTCTGATGGTCTAGAATCATCTAGATCAATCAGATTGCTTTTAATCTCGATGTTCGGAAGAGTAGGCGAAAGAGGCCGTTCAACTGCAGCACGATATCGTTCTTCCTCAACTTCACTATTAAAATTAAGCAACTTCATGCAGTCGCCATCAAACGTTTTCTTAAAATTCTCAAGATCCACATTTTCAGCTGTTCTTATTCCTCCTCTTTGTTACGCTCAATAGCCAATGGTAATTCACACACGTTCTTTGCTAATTTTGAATGCCGTGTTTTACCCTCAGAACACAAATGCTCAACAGATTCACATGCATTAAGAACACGTTTCCGTTTCTTGGTGTTCACATCTTTGTTTCTGACGTTAAGAGCGCTTTTAACATTATTATCCACCACCTCAGCATTCTCACTGGACAACCGAGATACACGCACCAACTGTCGATCAGAAAAAGATGCCATGCTTGAAACAAGAGCAAAACTGTCTATATTTTCCGGTTACACAGAGACTCCATTTTAGAGGCAATACCTGAGGTGGACTCCGTACACGTCCCAGATATCGGAACTGACGGGGTAGACGTATCTAAATTTGGTTTGATATATTCTGACGGTTTTATAACCTTTAAAAGTTCTTTTCCCTCCGAAATCACGTTGCCATTCTGTAAATAAACAACAACAAACAAAGTTTTATCAAGATATTGTAACGACAAAAAAATATAAAAAATTGCATGGCCGAAAATACGGTAAAAAGCGAACCTTTTCGAGGCAAGATTTACCTACATTGCAGACGTCAAAACAGCTACAGAGTCCTACACGACTTGAAAACCAAGCAAACTCGAGCTTTAGTCGATGAAGTTCTTCTTCAGCTGTTTTTTTACACTTCTTTTCATGCTCGGCTACTTGGTTGAAATGCTTTCTTCTTTCCTTTTCAAGCTTCAATCGTTTCTTTAAAAGTTCATTTCGGTTAAACTTTTGGGAGAAACAAGATCCGGGGTCACTTTATGTTCATTTTTGGTCCGCTTCACGATATCTTCTAACCGCTGTGCTAACTTATCAGCACGGGATTTTTCTTTCACGGCCTGTAGTTTATACATTTCTGCAGCCTTTTTATACTCCGTCTCTTTAACCATATTCAAATCTACACCGTTTCCCACTAAAATTGTCTTCTGTTTTATATTTGTTTCGTAATTTTCCATTTCTTTTTTTAGCTTATCGTACTTGTTTCGACAATCATCTAACTGCTGTTGAAGACGAATGGCATTTTGTTTCTCCTCCAAAGCATGTTTCGTACTCATTTCCGCAATCTTTTGCTGGTCTTCAGCTTTCTTTTTCTCTTTAATCGATTTTTTCTTTTCGGCTTCAAACTTCTTGTTTGCTTTTTTAAAATTTGAACCCTCCGAAACCAACTTTGCTTTCGCTTCATCTGCCTCACACTTTAACTTTTGCAGCTGATATGCAAAATCCTCGGTTTTTTTCCTTTCAACGTCAAATAACTTACGTTGCTCATCAACTCTACTTTGCTCAGCCTTCAACATTTCTTTCACTTTGTGAGTGTTTTTCTTCTCGGTTTCGGCTTTTTTTGCCTCACAATCAGCTCGTTTTCTCTCGGTTTCGTAAAGCTCTTTGAGCCGCTCAATTTCTGTTTCCAAATTCCGATGCTCGGATTTCTGTGAACTTAAATCGTTATTCTTTTTCTCGGACTTAAGAACTTCAACTTCCGCCTGTTTGGTTTTTAAAGTTTTCGACATTTCATCAGCTCGTTTTTTCTCCGATTCCGCTCTAGCTCTCTCTTTTTGAAGATCCTGTGTTAGCTTTTTCGTTTCGGTTTCTACATTAAGCAACTGAGTTTTAAGATTACTTAATTCGTGCTCGATCCTGCTTTTCTCAGCATTGGCTCGTTTCTTTTCTTCTTGTAGGCAGTTTATCTCCTTTTCCTTGTCAAAAACACATCCTTTAAGAAGCGCGAGTTCTTCACTCGTATTTTCCGATACTGGACCTCCTTTTTTGCTCAATGCCGAAATCTCAGCCTTTAGGGTAGATATCTCGTTCTCTATGGAAACTCGAGCAGCTAATTCTTTTTCTTTTTCTTTCCTTTCATGGTCAGTCTGCAGCTTCTCTTCTTCATACGCTGCAATCCATAAAATGTCCAAAATATACTATTACTCACTTTTCTGTAGTAATCTGAAGTAAAACCTCGATAAACGAATACCCTTGACCAGAAAAAAAAAATATCCACTTAGCAAGTTTATTCATTTATCGATAATACTTTAGCCCCTTTGACAGTATCAAGGCAATAACGTACACGTGTATAGCTTTCTTTGACAGTAAGTTTTAAGAGTAGATGCTACGATTCTATAATATGAACAAAATTCAGTCATCTAACGTGTGATCAAACCGTTTTTTCTTAGAAACTCAAATGAGATCATACAATAGCAATTACCTCGGTCCATAAATATTGATATTGCTATCAACCTCGGTTATCGGTTTAGAACAAGCATGTCTTTTTACATAATTACATCAACTATACGATCCCAATAGCTACTCATTAAACCCTAGAAAATCAAGATGCAATGTTCCCATTGTCCCTTTAATCTTATAAATCCACCCAGTAACGTTGCCCAGCTTTCCTATGGCTATACATACACATGTACCGAAAATATAATCAATTATATAATTTAAAAGGAGTCTACAAACTACATGTTCTTAGTTTCTTACCCTTCTTCAGCTGCAGTTTCTCATTCTGCATCTTCTCAAACTGTTGCTCGTAAATCCCGACCGCCTTCTTAAGCGCGAGCCGTCCATCTTCAGTCTTTTTTAACTTCTGTTGCAGCTTCAAAAACCTTTCTTCCCACTAATACAACATTATAATTAACTCAGTACCCAACCACAAAAAAAATTAACAAAAATCAGCCAAGAACTAAACCTAATTTCTCAAGGACAACAATTAAATGAACAAAAATCGAACAAATTACCTTGCTACAACAAGGATTGGTGGTAGATTCAAGTTTCAAGTCGATGTTGGCCGCCATTGATGCTAATCCTAGGGCATACGCCCATCAGTAGCTACTGCATCGATCTGGATCTAATGAGTGGGCTAAACCCTCGTAGGCCGCCTGTGTAAGGAAAACCCTTCTGTGTATTCCTTCTTACACCTTCAAACAATCATACTTTAAACCGCCATGGAGTTTGTTTTTCTCTCAAATTGGCCACCATAGGTTTTGGGTTTTGCAAAGTGGAGATGTAATTTTATTTGTTCAAAAGTTAGAAACTCAACTTAGTGGATGTGTTTTTTAAAGTTTTGATCTTTCAATTTAGAAGGTTTTAGGTAAGGTAATATGACATGGAATACCATACGAATGATATGATTTAGGGATGAGTTTGGTATCAATCTTGTATAACAAAAATTTTTAAATTGGGTACCGTAATGAAATACTTGGTACGGTACGGTTCAGTACTGGTAGGTACAGGTATTTGAAGGTAAAATCTGGTAAATAATGATACCGAATCGGTACCGAAAACGCTAAATGTCGGTATCAAATCGGTACAAAAAGCATTTCATTTCGGGAAATTTGGTGCCGGTACCCAGTACCATTTGTTCATCCCTAATATAATTAGTAATATGATATGATATGATTAAAATTACATGTATATCATTAGTGGATTTAATTCCTTGTATTTTACTCTCTTTCCGTTAAACTAAAAGGTTCATTTGTTATATATTTTATACACGAATGACATGATATAATATGATATGGTTAAAATTACATGAATATCATTAGTGGATTTAATTCCTTCTATTTTACTCACTTGTCCGTTAAACTAAGGTTCGTTTGTTATATATTTTAAACACAAACATAGTTGATGGTGGTGGATCTGGTGTGTAGGGTTGTGTAAAATTTAATTAAAACTGGCTCAACTGATAGATAGAACTTAAACGGTTCCGATACGATTGTATGATATGGTCTTCAATCTAGTACTTTCTGTAAATTGGTTTTGGGCCAGGTTGGACACTAGATTAATCCCGAGAAAAATAAATGATTTTTAGGCGCATAAGACGGGTGGAGTAAAAGCAATATGTAATCGAAGATACAAGTGTTTCCCTCAAATGGCTAGTCTACTTTTTATGTAAACAAGAAGTTGACATAAACAAATATGTTAACATAAGCAAACGATTTAATTCAGACAAAATAAGAGTTTCAAACAAATTAAAACAACTTAACTGAAAATTCTAACAAGGCAGCACAGGAGTGTTGTTAAGGGCTAATGATCGGTGGGCCGCGGTGAAGAACAACCGACAAGAACTCAAGCAGCAACGAGGGTGGTGGACTGATAATTTAGGGATTAAGACTTAAGACTAGTGTCATGTTAATTTTTTGTTTGATCTGGCATTCAGGATTTTCTTAACCTATTGTCAATTGGGTTGTTTTTAATGGGCCTTTCTCTACTCAACAATACACTTGTACACTCTTTAAATTGTTTAAGTGACATTAAAGGTGCACAAATCGGTTTGTTAATACCCGGTTTTGAATATGGAACCGCTTTCATATATAATCGGGTATTAAGAGAAACTGGGTAGGGTTTGGGTACGGGTATTAAAGAGAAAAGTCATACCCTATGTACCCGGGTAGGGTATAATCAGGTTCGGGTACAACCGGGTATGGATCCAGGTATTAACACCCGATTTTAAAAAATAGGTTTTCTTATTTTACATAAAAATAATGTGTTTAGAAATTAAATTTGGTTTGTAATTTGTAAAAGTAATTAAAAAGAAATTACAATAACATAAATTCACTCAAAAACAAATTATTTATTTTATAAATATACATTTTTTTTAAAAAAAACTTAAATATAAAAGTTGCAAAGTAATCATAAAAATATATCTTAAAAATTTGGGTATTCTATCGGGTATTAAAAAACGGTATCGGTATAGGGTATAAGTTGTTTCGGATATAGTGTATGGCCGGTTTCGGGTATAAATCAGGTACGGTTTTGGTTACGTGTATTGAGCTCAAAATGTATACCCACATCCATACCCTACGGGTAGGGTCGGGTAGGGGTGGCAAAAGTGATGGGTTGGACAGGCTTGGGTCATGGGTTAGGATGTGTATAGGTTAGGTAGGTTTGGGTTAGAATGGTTTTTTAAGAAAAAGGTTAGGATGGATATGGGTTAGGATTGGTTTGGGTAAAGATAGATTTATTAAAGGTTAAGATGAGTTTGGGTAAATATTGTTTCGACATTGGATGATTGCAAGCAAAATATAAAACATAAAAAATAAATATTACTTGATGGTTAAATTTGTATAACTTTATTATACTTATTTAGTTGCATTATTATTTACAACACCCGCAACATCTCTGTTTTGACAAAATGATATGTTTTTTAGATTTTGATTAAAAAATTACGTTTATGATGGTCATAATAAAATTCTACGAATGAAATTATTATAGAAATCTGAAGACCATAAAGTAAAACAACGAACCAACATACCATTGATATAAATTAAACGAAAGATAACAACAGGCACCTTATTGCAATTATATTTGCCATAAATAGATATGTTATAATTATTTAAAAAATAAGCTTATATATATATATATATAAAAGGTTATAGTTTTTTTCAAAATCGCTCCACCAAGTTTTACTCATCAACCCTATATACGTGTAAGCTTAATTATTGAAAATAGTCATAATATATGGTATCTCAAAAATACAATATACGTTTACATCACCCATACTAATAATCAACCTTTTATACATAATTCGTAAGATGAGCAAATAAAAGAGCCTGATCACAAAACAAACATAATGTGATCCAGTTGAGAGTTTTTAGTTCATTAAATTAATTAATTCAATGCATTTATGCAGATTCAACAAATTAAGAAAAGAAAAAAAAAATATCAGTATGGATAGCTTCGAGAACCTGCATATTGCACCTTCAAGATCAATGAAGTTATTTGTCAATTCTTTTATCAATATATGGGCAGCCGTTGACGAACCTGCAATCTGTAACATAACTTTCAAAGTCAAACATAACACTTTTTAAATTCAAAATTCTCTTTTATGGTTTTATAATTTCTTGTCAATCTTTTCCCTAGAATAGTAAATCTTTCATGAAGATCAATATAGAATAATATACATATTTCAAAATACATTTATTCTCATCAATTTTGAAATTCTAAAGTGATATCTTTGACTAAAAATGTAAAACAGTGAGCTATATTTTGTACATGTAGCTGGCCTCTAGTGCACAAATAAGTTAGATGATTATCATTTTAAATTAATGAATTAGGTGGCTTCTATTATGTTTTTTAATAAATATATAGCGTCAAACATAGAATACATGGTTTTAATATTAGAACCCGTTTTATGATTAAAACGTTATAAATAAATCATTTGGAAAAGAACAAAATGACCCTGCAAAAACACATAGCTTGTTGCGACAATATATTTTTTAACAACAAAAGAAGATCATCCTTACTACCAAAACAAAACTTAGCTTTGTAAACAACTAAGCCAAACAGCCCAACAACTGGCGCCGCAAAGAAAGAAAAAGAAACAAACATCCATCCACACACCTACAAACAAAAAAAATACAACCACTGCCTCACAGAGCAAACCACTCCAGCATAGATCATTAGAAAGAAAAAAAAGCTAGCTAGAAATCAATACTTGCAAACCCGTTCCAGTTTGCGAGATTAATACCCGTAACCTTCGATCTTTTCAACGTCCACAAAAGGAAGTTCTTTTATGTCATTTTTTTATTCTGAACTGTGGGTATCACGCTCTTTAAAATTCATGTTGTTTCAAGCAACCTAAAGGCTCCACGCCATTAACAAAAGTATAGCATAAATGCTTTCCTTTTTAATATTCGAAAGCCCCAAACCGGGAGGATATTTTAGGAACTGTTGGAGGGAATCAAAATGAGTTAGAACCGGAACGCCAATGCAACACATATTTGCCACCAAACGAATTTTGCAATGACATATAAAGAAAAGAACGGGATAAAATAAATAACACACCTTGATGATGTGTATTGTTCTAGAAATTTCATTCACACATGAACTTTTATGCCGAATACCCGCATGATTTTTGTCTAATAACACATTTTGTATGAGGCTTTTAAGCGAGCATCCCAATCAAGCGCTCCATCATTTGGAAGCTGAAACTAAGTACGGAATAAGAGATTGAAATTATATGTTAGAAATAGAGGTGTCAAAATGGGTAGTGCAGGTGGGTTGTGGAACGGGTCGTGTTAAAATGTGTAATTTCATAGCGGCTAAAATGGGTTGGGTTGAACTTTGCCATTAAAAATAACACTTCATGGGTTAGGATACCCATTAGAATCGTAACGAAAGATTAAGTACTTAGGTGATGTAACCTAGTACCATGAAGGATAATCACTTGATCACCATCAAGAGTTCGGTATATATATATATATATTACATAGTATAAGTAGATCAAAAACATCATGTAAAATCATAGAAGTCATGCATAGAGGTAGGAGGATAACCTTCCGTTTAAAACCTCTTTCGTATAGCTTACCAATGCACAAGTCGTCACGAGGACGACAAGGATGGTCATGAGTAAGTTTAAACACAAAAGTAAAAGACAAACGTAAACGAAATCATCAAGTGAGGTGGTGGATCGAAGTTAGGATAGCCAAGGCTTCCAAGTGATCACACTCTACCAACTCAAGTTTATTTCGAAGAACAAGCTTGGAAGGATACAACACTTGTGGGTAAAACATAATAAAACCAAAAAGGTTCTTACACTTGGGTCCTTAAACATGTGATGTTCCAAGTTAGTCTTCCATGGAAGACTTATGGAGACATTCCAAAGGTACTCCAAGTGTTAAGAAGAGAAAGCAAGAAAAGATAGAGGTGAGTTAGAACTCACTTGATCTTTAAAAAAGAGAAGCTCTTTGAGCCTTTAGAGAAGAGAAGAGAAGATTGAGATGTGAGTTGATAGTGAAATGGGGTGGTGTATTTATAGGTGAAATGGGGAGGGTGTTAGTTGAGAGGTAATAAATGCAAGAAACACAAAATTGACCAATCCATGAGCTTAAAATGTATATTTCCGGATCGTGCCCCTCTCGCGGGCCGGAGAGGGTGAAGGATTCTCGGTCACAGGCCGCGAGAGTGGAGGAGTGGGTCGGTCGCGGGGCGCGAGATAGGGTATTCCATAATGTTCTTGGTTTTTATCACTTTTAGTCCTTGAACTTAGTTTTATTGCCATTTTTGCATGTTTTTAAGCATATAACGAGTATAAATGTCGAATGTATGAATCTTTGCACGTATAACAAGTATTAAGCATGAAATAAACGATTGAATGCATGTAAGACAAGTATGTATCAAGTATGAATTTTATTACGATTCAAGTCTCGGATTACAAGATTGGGAAAAGAAATACAAATACAAGCTTTCAAAAGAGAAATACAACAATCCTTTCTAAATAAAGAAAGTATGAAAAGCGAGGCGTTATAGTCTCCCCTCTTTTAAGAAATTTCGTCCCGAAATTTATTCAAGAGGAAGACTTTGGAAAAGATGTCACTTTGGTGAAAACGTTTGACCAAAATCAAGGTTTTGAAATTTAAAGTTTTTACGCAGTTCATGTATAAGCGTGTCAATATGTATCGAAATCTTGAAGGATAAAAATGGCAGGTTCGTGAAAGTAATTTGTTTGACTAAGGTGTTTTTGGGACACCCATCGTAAATGTGTATAAGGATAAGTAAAAACGTGTATGTGTGTGTGTAAGCAAGTGAGTTTGATTGGGTCTGGACAACTCATTGGAAGGAATATTTTAAAAAAGTGTGACTAAGAGGAAGGTTTTAGTATGACTAAGGATGTATTTTGATTAAAATGAGCGGTCCGCACCGAAATTGTAAGAAAAGTTTTGTCAGTTCTAAGGCGTATTAGTAAAATCACTTGTTGTAGAAAAAAATGTTTATTGGAGAGAGCTAGGATGGTAAATATTTATGGTTTTTAAAAGGTTTTGGCGGTAATAGACCGACTGGTTGAAGTTTGCGCGTAGATAAGAGTGAAAGGTAGTTTTAAAGAAAAGGAACATTTTGACCAAATTGAGCCGGTGGGGACGTTTATAAAAAATGGATTGAACGTTTTAGGCTAATTTGCTGTAAATAAAGTTTGGATGAAAGGTTAAGGGAAGAATTGGGAAAATCGTGGTATGGTAGTGAATGATTCGGTAGGTGTATGCGAGGGGTAAAAATGGTATGAATATCGGATAAAATGCGACATGGCATGTTTAGAGATGCCAATAATAGTTGTGGCGGTTAAAGCTAACGATTTTGAGAATGAAGCTTTGTCATGGGTAATCAAGTACTAATCATTTCGAAGTGGGGTCACCAAAGTTTGTTATGAATCAAATGTTTAACAAGGTCCGGGAAAACACCGAATTTCTCATGGCACGTTTTACAAAAGTTTGGTAATGATGTATAAGAATTTATACATCTTTTAAACGTCAAATACTCCCCATTAATGCGGAAATTCATTGTGTTTTCATTGATATTGATACTTATTTGAGTTGTTTGTGAAAATACAGGACCGGGCTTCGGCCCGGTGAAGAAACAAAGGCTTTTGAGCGAGTTGGAGCATTTGGGTGAATTTCTCTCTCAAAAGCTGTCTTGGAAGCTTGGAGATTGAAGAAGGAGCCTTTAGGAGGTTGTATCACTTGGTAATTCAACTCATTTTGCTAATTACTTTGTCTTAAATTCTAGTATTCCACTTGTTATTCATGCACAATCTATATTGTTTTGTGTTTGTCTTAGTTATTATGAGCCTTCTAGGCTAAACACTTGTGTTACTTGAATTTTGTTGAAGCTAATGAACATTTGACAATATGGAAATAGATATGGTGATTATTGTATGTTAATCTTCATGATGATATTTGATCAAGTTTCTTGGAATGCATGTTCATGTTAAAGTCTTTATTCTTGAATGTTTGATCATAAAAATTTACATGTAGTGTTGGAAAGCCCATGTAGAGATTATGATTATTGAATCTTGTTAGTTTGTTAATTTGATTCATAGCATGAAAATAGGAATGGTAATTGCTAACATGATTTGAATATGAGTATGAATTCTTGCATTTGGATTTGTAAAGATCTTATGAATGTTTATATGGATTCTATGGTTTGTGTTCATGTTGGATTGATGATTTAGGCCAAGGTTGCTATTTAGCATGACCATGCTTGTGATTCATGTCAAGAACTTGTTGAAGATATCATTTACTTAAAACCAAGTTAGGGTGATTAATGTGTTGTTCATGTTAGTTTTCCTTAATTTGTAGAGTTAGGAGTTTTGACAAACACTTAACTTATTATTAAAGATTAACATCAATTTAGCAAGAGAACTCAAAGAATGAATCTTAGGTGATTAAAATGTTGTTCATTATAATTTTCCCAAGATTTATAAAACTAGGAGACCTTGAATGGAAACTTAGTTGAATCTAAAACTTGCATCACCATTAGTTTTCCTTAAAAGTTGTCATATGTTTATTAGTGAATACTTAATTTAAGCAACCTTTCTTAAGTATTGTTCTTGTTAATTCATTTAGTTAATTGTTATCCTTGCATGATAGTTAAAAACAATCAAGAAATCAATTCATTCATTGAAACAGGTTTAAAAGTAACAAAGATTTAGTATTGAGACACCGAGTCCACAGATTGATATCCGGTTCTTACCAGCGAACTATACTACCACCTGACAGGTACACTTGCCCTATGTGTGTGTAGTTGTTTTTAAGTAAAAACTATTTTAAAACCTAATCTGTGTGAACGAAAATCATAACAATAAAAATATATTTAATTCATGCACATCAGGTAACATGGTAAGGACACTTATATATGGGAAGTACCATCGGCGTATCCACCATGTTCACACCATGTTACGTCGTTTCGCTATTCGGTGTCATGTTACGTTCCGTGTTGCGATACACAATAGAACCCACTATGGTTTTCATGCGCCTACCAATATAATCCCGTGTGCACCCGCGATTATTTTGGTTTGTGCATAGTTTGTACTAGTAGTGTACAGGTCAGGGTACATCTAATAAGCAAAGGTTATGTAAGATAACGTATAAAAATTAAGTATGTAAGCGTGATTGTATGTATGTATATATGAATGTGTCGAACGTAGGCGAAACCACTCGGGTTATGCCTACTTATAGATTCAAGTATGACTAACAAGTAGTACGAATGCATAAATTTTGAGTATGATTGAAGACAAATACTTATAACATTAGCATGCAGTATTAAGCGTATAGGTGGAATAAAATGGGATGTAGCATATACAGGTTACTATGAAGTTGCGAGTGTGTAAAATACGAAGTGTAATGGGGATATGTGTAATATTATCATGTAATATTGATTGTATATAAGGCGGTATGCATGGGTGTGGTTGCTTGAGTCAAAACATTGAGTGGTTAAAATAAGTCGGGTTTGTCGGGAATAAAGGACCAAAATTGTGAATGTCGGGTGAATATTGAGAAAAGTATTAATTTTTGAAGTAAAATATGATTTGTAAAAAGAAAATGCTACTTTTGTTTTAAAATATAATATTTTTTTGCCCATGTGTTCAGATTTAGTTTTGCGTATTTTAAAAAGGTTGTAAAATAGTAAACTTGTTTTATTCTATTTTATTTTATTGATGCAAGAAAAGTTGTGTTTTGAAAATTCTCATGTAAAACTTAAATTTTTGAAAAGTATTTTAGCAAAGTACTTATACGTATGTGAGAGAAAGTTTGCGTTGGTTTCTTGTTGGAAATAAATTGTCTTTAGAATGGTAGTATAAAGTGAGTGTGTTTTGGGCGAGTTGTGAAAATCGAGGGCAAGAGGTTCGTTTGACAGACTAAGTTGACGGGTAGCATTTTCATAAAGTTTTTTGAAAATTTGTGAAAGAAACGTTTAAAGTGTCATTAGGGTTTCGTGTATGTCATTTACGTAAATAAGTTGTAGGGTGAGAAATCGTTTGGATAAAATACTAAGGTTCGAGGTTTGTGCATAAATGAAAAAATTGAAACAATGATAAATGTTTAGGTATAAGTTTTGATATACTGATTGTTATGAAAATAGTCAGGTTGGAGTTGGACTTCGACTCATTTCTCCAACTTGAGTTTTGCGAAAAAAAACATCTAGGTGATCGACAATAAAAATCACGTTTGAGCATGTAAGTATTGTATAACATGTATGAGTTCACATAGGTGACATGAGTTTAACAAGTATAGCATGTATAATCACGTATGAATGCGAATAATGGAGTATAAATTTAGTTTGTTCACGAGGATTAACATTGTTTTGGATTGCGATAAACGTGCGAATAGTGTATGGGTTCGAAATAAACGAGGTAACATGTATCACAACACATAGAAATTGAGTCACGTAAAAGAATAGGCTTATAAAACATAGGAATGTTTCGGGTAGAGCAACATCGACAATTCCAAAGTGAATCGAAGTTCTTTTCAAATTAGAGAAACGCGCTTTGGCCTATAGGTAAAATGCTCTCATCGAGAAGCGACTAACGACATTTTACCCTTCCAGTTACTACACATCTCTAATTGATCGGAAAAATCGAAACTCTGGCAAGAACGAAAATCAAAGAATGGAACTTAATCGACATGGTGCGGGTTTCACCCCTAACTTGACGATTTCGTACCCTAAGTGTGGTTGGTACTTACCAAACGAAGAGCAAATTCCGATTCGTTGGTAAGGGTCCACTAGAGTTTGAATTGGAAATTTTTCCATCAAGATGTGGATTTCACTCCTAACTTGATGGTGAAATTTCGTGCAAAAAGAATAAGAATAGCGGAATGAGAGTCGTTCACCAAATTGTGGGTTTCACACCTATTTTACGGAACTCGTCTCGCTTGTTTTTCGAGTGTCTTTAAGCTTCAAAGTGTGTATTGTGTAAAAATGTCTTAGGAAAGACATTATGTACATGTATTAACACCAAAAGGAAAGAGGAGAAGCAAAGTAGGAAGCATAAAGTTTTAAGCATAACAAGAATGGTCAAACGGGTACTTAGAACTATAGACTAGGTTAAACATGGCAATTCTACCTAATTCCCTATAGTTATAGCTCTGATACCAATCTGTCACACCCCAACCGATGGCGAAAACATCGGAGTGAGACAAAATAGATTGCTCATCACACATAACACAATTTGCGACAATAATTCAATAAACCAAATTTCATTTCAAAATAAATTGTCAAGTACAACAAGAAATCAAATACAACGACAAAATTCTTAGTATTCTAGATGTGTTTCTAAGCCATTCCTACTAAGTTCCATCATGATCAACATCTCTAACCTGCAACATGTTAAAAGTATAGTTCAATACAACAAGTATTGGCGAGTAACAAAGTTTGTAATACATAGCATAAGTATAAAAGAATTTACTCAAATCCACATGGCAATTGTATACGAGGTAAGCTAGGATGCAATACTTAATTGTCAAACCCAAGTATCCACAAGAATGAATGTGTCCCTCGTCACACTGAAGTAACGAGACTAAAGTATGAATGTAACAAGAAGAATCAGCTTTAAGACTTAACAATACCCCGACGGGCGGTGTGTACTCCTATAGCGCTATATATGTTAAGTTGGGGCTAGCTAAGTTAACGACAAAAGCATGTATGAATTTAGCATGTACCAAAGCATAACAATAAGCATGTATGAATGATTGAGTGTATAAAGCATGTAGTGTGTGTATATGTGTGTTTTGTAAGTTAACATGTTACAACCCGAATTGTGTAAAAAGAAAAATGGGTCAAGTGTACTCACGGTTTTGCAAGCTTCCACTTGTTAGTCCGTGAAGAGGTTGGAGGATGGAAGGATCACCAAGTTATCCTACAAGAGGAAGAATGGTTTGGTAAGTATTCGAAGATAACGAAGGTTTTGGAATGAAAAGACGATAAAGTAGTTTATAAGGAAAAGTAACATCAAGACTTAATACTCGTTTTGACACTATAATACCCATTTGGGTTGATGTGATTTCATGGGTTAGGATACCCATTAGAATCGTAACGAGAGATTAAGTACTTAGGTGATGTAACCTAGTACAATGACGGATAATCACTTGATCACCATCAAGAGTTCGGTTAGATTTATTATATTATATATATATATATATATATATATATATTACATAGTATAAGTAGATCAAAAACATCATGTAAAATCATAGAAGTCATGCATAGAGGTAGGAGGATAACCTTCCGTTTAAAACCTCTTTCGTATAGCTTACCAATGCACAAGTCGTCACGAGAACGACAAGGATGGTCATGAGTAAGTTTAAACACAAAAGTAAAAGACAAACGTAAACGAAATCATCAAATGAGGTGGTGGATCGAAGTTAGGATAGCCAAGGCTTCCAAGTGATCACACTCTAAACCAACTCAAGTCTTGTTTTGAGAACAAGCTTGGAAGGAGACAACACTTGTGGGTAAAACATAATAAAACCAAAAAGGTTCTTACACTTGGGTCCTTAAACATGGTGATGTTCCAAGTTAGTCTTCCATGGAAGACTTATGGAGACATTCCAAAGATACTCCAGTGGTAAGAAGAGAAAGCAAGAAAAGAGAGAGGTGAGTTAGAACTCACTTGATCTTTGAGAGAAGAGAGCTCTTTGAGCCTTTAGAAGAGAAGAGAAGAGAAGATTGAGATGTGAGTTGAGAGTGAAGGGTGGTGTATTTATAGGTGAAATGGGGAGGGTGTTATTGAGGGTAATAAATGCAAGAAACACAAAATTGACCAATCCATGAGCTTAAAATGTATATTTTCGGATCTTGCCCCTCTCGCGGGCCATGAGAGGGTGAAGGATTCTCGGTCGCGGGCCGCGAGAGTGGAGGAGTGGGTCGGTCGCGGGCACGAGATAGGGTATTCCAGAATGGTCTTTGGTTTTTATCACTTTTAGTCCTTGAACTTAGTTTTATTGCCATTTTTGTATGTTTTTAAGCATATACGAGTATAAGTGTCGAATGCATGAATCTTTGCATGTATAACAAGTATTAAGCATGAAATAAACGATTGAATGCATGTAAGACAAGTATGTATCAAGTATGAATTTTATTCGATTTAAGTCTCGGATTACAAGATTGGGAAAAGAAATACGAATACAAGCTTTCAAAATAGAAATACAACAATCCTTTCTAAATAAAGAAAGTACGAAAAGCGAGGCATTACATACATAAATGTTGCACCAAAGATAAGAAGAGACTTACTGAAAATTCACGATAGCTAATTCCAATATCTTTTAAGGAACCTAATCAATTGTTATATCTGATGTAAACCCGAATACAATCTAACAACCTGCATCTTAAACGAAAAAATGAACTAAATATTGAGTACAAAACATATGACCATATGAGGATTATACCTTGTATGCATCCATGGGTATCAGAGAAACTTGATCTGTCTTCCCTTGTTCAATATCCAGCAAATGAATAGCAAACAAAAATGGCAACTTTAGAGTAGAAAACATTTAAGAAAACGTACCAATACAATAGAAGTTATTCTAATCCACCATGTTTTTACTTATAGCTGACAAAATTATGATCCCACCTAACCTGAATCGTGCTAAAAAATGTCATGCTTGACCCATCTTACTAGAAAATGACTTGTTTGACCCACTGTACAAAAAATGATTGATGACCCACCTAGGGTTTCATTTTTTTTAAACGCATTAATTTAATGATGAAATTTATGTTTCAACAAAAGTGAAGATTACCAAAAATTCCATATCATATACTCTATCTGTAATTCTATGAAAATTCATTAGATCAATTTGTTTAATACTAAGCATATAAGTTTGCTACTATGACGAATCAAGAAGAAAAGATCCTTACAACTTCATGACATCCATTTCTATCCCTTTGCTTGGAGATGACATATTCTAAACTATCTAACCTGCTTTATAAAACAAAAGAACATAGCTCAAAATGTGTCATTTTAGCAATAATTAAAGAAGCTGTAACATCAGATTCAAGTTTCTTGGTAGAAATCCACAAAAATACGTAGAAGCTAGCTACGGTTGGATGAACGGTGGCGAGATACAACAAACAAATGATTACCGATAAAACTTAACAAAATAAAGAAAAACATTGACAAATTCATACCTTGGAGACCAAGATGATATTCACATTCGAAGAAGATGGCCATTGGTTATTTTTAGTTTTGGGACTGGAGAAAATAAGAAAGCTATTATGGATAGTGATATTAGTAAGCTAAATTGTAATGTTAGTCATAAAACTCTTGACATCCCAGTTTGTGGTCAGAAATTCCTATAAAATAACATTTTCATAAGTTAGGTATCAAAGAACAAAGAAACACAACCCAATTTTTAACTATTATTTTTATGAGATTACCCGTTCAACCCATTGGTGAGAAATAGAAAACCCAAATTAACCACTTGGCTCAAGACTTCCACCTCTATGCATTTATAGTGGGCTAATGATATTCGACTTGAAGACTTGAAATGAAGTGGTTCTGCTTATCAAATGAAAAAAGAAAAAGGTTATCTTCAATCAACTTTAAACAAAGACCCATCAATTTAGGTTGGAACAACGATGTAAAAACATTAAAATAATATATATCACAAAATCAGAGGGAAGGAGGGAGGCTGCACCTAAAACAACTCAGGATACATGACTTAAGTGATCACCCTGATACAAAAGATGAGATCCCAACTTTTCACATTAATATATTGATCAATTCTGTTTAAACATAATGGAAAACATGAAGAAATACATATGGCGGCAGACATGCCAGCAGAGAATCCAGTCAGAGACGCAGCCATGAAGTTCGGTTTAGGTTATGGAGAGAGAGAGGTGTGTGGCGGCTTTGGTGATAGTGATGTTATTGTGAATGTCTAACCCTAAACTTCTCTAATCATCTCCTTATATATACACCCAGAAGGAAACCCTAATTAGTTAATAAGGGTAATATGGTTCATTAACAATTACCAACTAATATATAATAGGATTAATATTATTTTGATCTAATATAATATAAATGATTATAATTGCTGCATGATTAAATATTATAAATAATATATTTAATCTTACATTCTCCCACTTAGTCGAGTAATCATTTATCATGACTGTTAGAATAAGTCTGATCAGGAACTAACACTCATTTTAGCTTTAAACCAAGAACCGTAGCAGAGAAATACAACCATTGAATCATCATTCGACTCAGGATCCCCATTAGTCATACTACAACCTCAATTTAAAACCTAACAGTTATGATCAAAATATGTAAATAAGCCCTTTAGCGTTTGATTTGTATTTATAAATGTCTGTATGTCATTATACCGGCAGAACATATGTTAGAGACATACAAAATCAAACTGAGGAAATTTCATTAATTAAAACATAAGTAAATACAATATGCTATTAAATAAGGTCTTTAGTAAATCCCATATTCGAAACATGTTCTTCGAAAACTTTAGGTGGGAGACCTTTAGTCATCGGATCCGCAAGCATATTTTTAGTACTAATATACTCAATACAAAGATTATTTTTCTCAACTCGTTCACGTACGAACAAGTATTTAGTATCGAGATATAAACCAGCTCCAGTCGAACTGTTACTGTTCGAGAAACTAACAGTAGCTGAGTTATCACAATAAAGCTTCAATGGTCTAGAAATGGAATTAACGATTTTGAGTCCAGTGATCAGATTTCTAAGCAACATTCCATGACAGGTTGTGTTATAAATAGCAATGTATTTTGCCATCATTGTGGAAGTTGAAGTTAACTGTTGTTTATGACTCTTCCATGAGATAGGTCCGCCTGCTAACATAAAGATATAGCCCGAAGTGGATTTCTTGTCATCTTTGCATTTGGAAAAGTCAGAATCAGAATAGCCTACCACTTCTAAATGATCACTTCTTCTATAAGTCAGCTTATAGTCTTTCGTTCCTAGCAGATATCTAAGTCCTTTCTTAGCTGCTTTCCAGTGATCTAGGCCAGGATTAGTCTGATAACGGCCTAGCATTCCAACAATATAAGCGATATCTAGGCGAGTACAGACTTGAGCATACATCAGGCTCCCAACTACTGACACGTAAGGTATCTGGCTCATCTGCTCCTTTTCAACCTCTGTTGTCGGACATTGGAATGAACCGAAAACATCTCCCTTAACTACTGGAGCGACTGAGGGTTTGCACTGTTGCATGTTATAACGCGTGAGGACATGATCTATGTGAGCCTTTTGAGACAATCCTAAGATCCTTTTGTGTCTGTCTCGGTGAACTTCGATGCCAATGACGTAAGAAGCATCTCCGAGATCCTTCAGTCGAAGTTATGCGAGGGTACTCATTTCGACTCATGCAACATGTCTAAGCTATTACTTGCCAGTAGAATATCATCTACGTAAAGGACAAGTATAGTAAAGTTGCTCCCACTCATCTTGAGGTAGGAGCATTGATACACTTGATTCTTTATAAAACCTTGCCTCTTCATGACTTCATCAAACTTAAGGTACCATTGACGTGATGCTTATTTTAACCCGTAAATGGATTTCTTCAACTTACAGACCAGATGCTCCTGACCTTCAGGTTATTTCATGTAAACATCTTCGTCTAAGTCTCCGTTAAGGAAAGCGGTTTTAACGTCCATCTGATGCAGCTCTAAATCAAAATGAGCTACTAGGGCCATAACAATCCTTAATGAATCTTTACGAGAGATAGGTGAAAACGTCTCTTGATAATCAATTCCTTCTTTCTGAGTGTAGCCCTTTGCAACCAATCTCGCTTTATAGTGTTCAAAGTTCCCTTTCGGATATAGTTTTGTTTTGAATACCCATTTACATCCTACGGGTTCGACACCGTTGGGTAATTCTACCAAATCCCAAACGTCATTTTTCTTCATGGATTCAAGCTCATCATTCATTGCTTTATTCCATTCAGAAGACTGATCACTGCTAATGGCTTCATTATAAGAGATAGGATCATTGAGCTTTCTAGCATCCATTTCAGTCAGGTAGGTAACATAATCATCCAAATTAGTAGACCTTCGGTGCCTAGATGACCTCCTGAGTTGATTATCGGGTTCAGCGGTGTCTTGGTTTTGAGCGTTTGATGTGCCTTCGTTATGAGGTATAATGGGTTCTTGTTGTGGAGGTAATTTGGATTGATGTAGTAGCTTCAGGTGCAGTCGTTGCATTGGGTACAAGAGGAGTAAACAGAGTAATGGTAAGCGACGAATCTCCCCCCCCCGTCTTGTACTTCTTGCAATTCTTCATAAGGGTTGGTACTACTCCCACTGACCTTAAAATCCTTCAAGAACGCGACAGCTTGGTTTCAACAATACGGGTGACATGGGAAGGGCAATAGAAACGATAACCCTTAGAGTGATCAGGATACCCGATAAAGAAGCAGGTAACTGTTTCAGGGTCAAGTTTCTTGTAACGTCCGTCAAAAACGGATTTACCAAACCCGCTCCGTTTATTAACCGAACAGTCAGTTAAAAATTTCGTTGCGAATTAAATGCCAAAATAATTTTAAACGATACATAATCAATTATTATATTGGAATATATAAGTTGTTTTTGAAAAACTGTTAAAAATCGCAAAATAAAAATGTTTTGGTTCTGCCGGGTTTCGAACCCGGGTCTGTACCGGTTCAACAACAACTTAACATCCAACATTTAAACCGCTGCGCCACTTGTGATTTTTGTTAGTTATTAGAATTATTTAATTGATATCATGCGTTTCCGAATTCAAAACCGGCGCCCAAATCCGCAGACGCCGGAAAGTCCGAAGTTTTCGCCAATTGCGACAATTACTCTTTACTTAACGTTTATATTAACGACGACATCGGTTATAACCGATGTCTAGCTTTAATTCCTGGTCGTAAACCGCTGTAATGGCAAGGAAGTCAAGGGCATAAGCAGCCTATAAATACCGAGCTTGTTTTCTCAATCCAAACAGCCTAATCCCTCGAACACTCTCTGAAACTCTCACTAAAACACTCGGAATCAGTCGCTGCAAGTCGCCGGAATATTTCTGCACATCGCCGGAAAACCGAGTTCCTCATTTCTAAGCCTTACTAAACCCCCTGAGCTTATACCGAAGTCACCCACATCCTTTTCAAGCTTTCTGAAGACTCTCTGCTGTAAGACGCACGTCGCCGGAAGTGTTTGCTGCCGCCGGAGTTTCGCCGGAGAAACAGAGGAATCGAGTCGGTATATCTCACGCTCAATTTCTTCATTCTTTTTATTAAATCTCACATGTATTAAACCATCTGACACTAAAGAATATGAATTAATCATCGAACCAGTCGGATTTCCGATTCTGGTTAAAACCAACGAAGAAGATGAAGTACCTGTAATGTATAACTATAATTAAAATCAAGTTATTAATCGGGTTAGACACACAGTCCAGCGGTGGACTGTGTGCACATTAAACACGCAAAGGTCCCGAGTTCGAATCTTGTTCCACACACGCTTGCCTTAATAAAAATTCCTTTTTTTGTTAACTGAACCGGATTTATTTTATGTATATGTTAAGTATATTAATAACCGGAATAATAACCAAGTTAGACACACAGTCCAGTGGTGGACTGTGTGTATGTTTAATCACAGGACGCAAGTTCGAGTCCGGTCTTCTGCACCGACTCGGACAATTATCGATCTTTTTATTTAAGGCAGAAAAAGAAATATTCAGTTTGTATTTAAGTAAAATAAAAATCGGATTATATAACATGTTAAACACACAGTTCAGCGGTGGACTGTGTGTTAACTCAACCCACAGGTCCCGGGTTCGAGACCTGTGGAGCGCACCGGTTCTCTGAATTAAAATCGTTTTTAAAATAAAGGATTTTCTGTTTAAATCTAATTAATATATATATGTAATTAAAAACAGAAATATGATGGGTTAGACACGTAGCTCAGTTGGTAGAGCTGCGTGCACGCGTACGGGAGGTCTCGGGTTCGAGTCCTGCCCGGCGCACAATTACACACAAGCGAACCGGTCAACGGTCAAGTCAACTGTAGCAAAAAAAATCAAATTTTTTTATTATTTTTATTTATTTATTTTAATTAAAAATCAATTAAAAATACTTAAAAATAACATTTTTAAGGTTAGAAAATAGCCTTAAACTCACAAAAATGCACCCATCAAATCCTACTAAAATGGATTAATAAAATCCGTTTACTTACCGAACCATAATGCTATTTATCTAGGTTAATTTCACTCGTGGTTAAAACCACTTCGCGTGCATTCAACATCATCAACCGAACGCACCCAATGTGAGTGAATTCTTACAAATTCCCCTTTTTATTCATGTTTTGGGGTGTATCATGTGTCGCTTAAACTAAGTCTCTTATGCAAACTCGTGCTATACCATTATATGATCTAAACTAGAATGTAAATATTGTTGGTTGTGATGTATTACATATTGTCAAGTTGTATGCAAATTATTTAGGCCCATCAGTTCCTCGTGGGAGACGAGTTGAACAACGCGTGCCTCAAAACTCATTCATTAGGCCCATCAGTTCGTAGAACAACGCGTGCCTCAAAACTCATTCATTAGGCCCATCAGTTCGTAGAACAACGCGTGCCTCAAACTCATTCATTAGGCCCATCAGTTCCTCGTGGGAGAAGAGTCGAACAACGCGTGCCTCAAAACAATCATTTGATGTATGTGTGTGCAATATTCAATATTATGTGTTGTATGAATAAATTTACATCTACATTTACTCATATGTGGTTATGCACATTATTTATAATCAATTGGATAAACTTGTTCAAATGTTTTCCATAGGATTCACTCGCCAACTTTTTGTTGATCCAAAAACCCTTTTACACATGATACAGGTGAACAGGATGAAGCAAGGAAAACATAGGAAATGCCTTAGAAGAAAACAAAGAAGCTTAGATTGATGTTAAGTCATGATGTATTATGATTGTAAATTTCCCATTAAATTGTATTAATGAATATGAAACGTTATAATAAATGTCATGAGCTTTGATGATAACCCAATCATGCCCCGGTCACCTTTTCCGCTGCGGGTCGGGGTGTGACAGATTGGTATCAGAGCCATGACTATAGGGATATAGGATAGGTTATTAGACCCTTAGAGCCTATACTATAGTCTGCCTAAATTTTAATTGATTAGGTGGTTACATACAAACTTGTGATATTTATCTGTTTCATATTTGTTTATATTTACAGTCAAACATACATGCTTATATACATATTCATTATACATATATCAATGTTCATATATTTTTCATACTCTCATTATTCAAGGATTTTGTTGCAATTTTCAAATCTCATCAAAGTAAGTTCCGCGACGGGCATGTAGTAACCGGAAGGGTACAAGTACCGGTAGTCGGAACGTCCTGTCTAGGTTGGCATTCGTATAAATCCAAAATAACGGACCAGTTTGCCTACCTGGGGACTAACGATGAGAGTACGACGGACCTATTAGGCCAAAGCATGCCACACCAAACGTCGTTCGAACTAACCCCACTTTGAGATGTCACCGTGTCCATGCCTGGGCACATTCCGAATATCATACGTTACATATTTCTCGATTTTCTCCGGGTTTTCGTGTACATAACCAGGCTAACACATGCGAACCATATGAAAAACCCGGTAATCATGGGGGCCCACGTGATTACGAAGGTGAAGTATGGCGGCATGCAAGGCCCAATTACGAGCAAAGCCCAAGACATCCTATGGATGTAGTAGAATTATTTTTCTATATTTATTTTATGAATGTTCATTCCCAAACACGACCCACGATCCCAAAAGCATCCAACTCATACTCTTGACATGTATTCCTTGTAGATGTCTTCTAACCTCGCCCGTAGGAAGATGAGAGCAGGAAAAGCCCGTGAACGCATGGCTGCCCAAATCGCTCAGCAAATGGCGACCGTAATACCCAACATCGTAGTTCAAGTTCAACAAGCCCTTACCGCTAATTCCGTCAACCCAACCCACCAAGAAGATCAAAACACTGTCAATCTTTCCCCAAAAGTCACTAAATGCACCTACAAACATTTCAAATCCTGCGATCCTCCAAAATACGAAGGTACTGAAGGTGTCACCGCTCTCCTCCATTGGTTCGAAGAAATGGAAAACACTTTTCTAAATTGCGATTGCCCCGATGATCGCAAAGTGCGTTATGCTACCGGTCGTTTACTTGGAACAGCACTCACATGGTGGAATACAGAGAAGACCAAACGAGGTGTTGAAGATGCTATGACTTTGACTTGGGAAGAGTTGAAGGGAATCATGACAAGACGGTTTTGCCCAAGAAGCGAAATCAAGAAATTGGAGGATGAGTTCCATTCTTTGAAACAAAAGGAAGGCGACCACACCACATACAACAAGAGATTCCTTGAGTTAAATCAAATGGTTCCCAACTTGTTCACTCCCCTCTACCGTTTGATCGAGCACTACATTCGTGGCCTTCCATCAAAGATTCAAGACTCTGTAATAAGTACCTCGCCTGCAACTTTGGAAGCAGCAATGGAGCTAGCAACAGCGCTCACCGAGAACCGAATCCGGAACAAAGATTTCAAGGAGGAGAAGAAGAAGGATAAAGCATCAACCGAAACCACAAACTCCACCCGAACCGAATCCTCTACACCACCTATTTCTAAGAGAAAACGAGATGGGCAAATCTTCGCCGTCACCCAACGCAACCAACCAGCTTCACAAGTTGTACCTCCCCAAACTATCCCAATCACTCAAGTAGCACCCAACTCAACTTACCCAAATAAGAAACCTTACATTGGACCTCACCCTCAATGCAACACCTGTTTCTATCACCATCCATCTACCTTACCCTGTCGACTATGTGCGAATTGTGGACGCTACGGTCATTTGAGCAAGGTTTGCCGCACCTCTCAAAACCAAACCCCACCCCCTACTCAAAACATGGTCCAAACATATCAATACCCCATGTTCCCATATGTTCGAGCTTGTTTCAATTGTGGCGACCCTACCCATTTTAGAAACACGTGCCCTCGTTTGGTTAACATCATAAACGCCCAAGCTCAAGCAAACCCAGTTAACCAGGCAAATCAAACAAACCCAGCTCCACCGCCAGCAAGAGGAAGAGTTTATAACATCAACACCAATCCTGTTGAAGATATTAACGGTCCAAACAAACCACTTACTAGCCTTCTCTCACCAAGAATCAAGATTCAACTCCAACCACTTAGTTTTATGTTTTTCTTTATGTTATCTCAATTTTCACGTATCTCAATTGGATATTTATCCAAGAATTTTTATGCAAATTACTAGTTCAGTTTGTTTTATACTCATTGATTTAATATTCATATCATCAGACCTCACGACGTATCTCAGTTTCATCATTTAAAGAAGTTGAGTTGTGTCTCACTTCTACATAGACTAATCTCTCCATCATAATAAACGAGAGAGGTATTGTCATCATTCAAACATGTATACTATCAGAATTAAGACTCAAGCGCTGGTTGTTGTGTTTGTTTATGATCTAGAGTCACATAGAACTAATCATAACTTACTGATAAAACCAATGAAAATTTGACAAGAGTATGGTGGATACGCCGCTGGTACTTCCTATATATAAGTATTCTTGTCAAATGATCGGAGGCATTATCAGGCGGTTATGAAAGGTTCCATGTATAGGCTGCTTGTGTGATTGTTGTTTAGATTAAGTTTATCATTCTCAGTACATGCAATACGATCGGCTCCGTTTGATTGAGCCTTGATCGCACAGACATTTTCATTCTCAGTACATGCAATACGATCGGCTCCGTTTGATTGAGCCTTGATCGCACAGACATTTTCATTCTCAGTACATGCAATACGATCGGCTCCGTTTGATTGAGCCTTGATCGCACAGACATTTCATTCTCAGTACATGCAATACGATCGGCTCCGTTTGATTGAGCCTTGATCGCACAGACATTATCATTTTCAGTATTCATGAGTTGTTGTATTGGTGGTAGAGTCACATAGGACTAATCATAATTCACTGATAAAACCAATGAAAATTTGACGAGAGTATGGTGGATACGCCGCTGGTACTTCCTATACATAAGTATTCTTGCCAAAGGATCAGAGGCGTTATCAGGCGGTTATGAGAAGTTCCATGTAGGATTTAGTATTGCCTTGGTTGAAATTTGTGTTACATTTATATCATCTCGCTATTTAAAGAAATTGGATTGTGTTCCATTTCTACATAAACTAACCTCTCCATCATAACAAACGAGAGAGGAACTGTCATCATTCAAACATATATGCTATCAGAAATGTGGATTCAATTATTAGTTGTTGTGTTTATTTGTGTAGATTGTAGTATTAGAAGTTTTGCCTTAGGATATAACCCTAACCTCCTAAGCATATTCAAACTTTTATGCATGAAATCAAAGTTAGCAAATCAATTCTGCTTATCAATACTTTTACAGTAGGCAACAAAAAGCGATTCCTGTATTAGGGTACTTAACCCTTACAAGGAACGTTACCGCCTCGAACAAAAACTTAAACCCTTATTTCTTCTAAGCATGTAACTGTCAAACTAAACACCATCATTCTTTTAGTCAAATATATCACTATTTAAATTTCGGGACGAAATTCTAAAAAGCAGGGGATACTGTAACATCCGTAAAAAATGGATTTACCAAACCCGCTCCGTTTATTAACCGAACAGTCAGTTAAAAATTTCGTTGCGAATTAAATGCCCAAAATAATTTTAAACGATACATAATCAATTATTATATTGGAATATATAAGTTGTTTTTGAAAAACTGTTAAAAATCGCAAAATAAAAATGTTTTGGTTCTGCCGGGTTTCGAACCCGGGTCTGTACCGGTTCAACAACAACTTAACATCCAACATTTAAACCGCTGCGCCACTTGTGATTTTTGTTAGTTATTAGAATTATTTAATTGATATCATGCGTTTCCGAATTCAAAACCGGCGCCCAAATCCGCAGACGCCGGAAAGTCCGAAGTTTTCGCCAATTGCGACAATTACTCTTTACTTAACGTTTATATTAACGACGACATCGGTTATAACCGATGTCTAGCTCTTAATTCCTGGTCGTAACCGCTGTAATGGCAAGGAAGTCAAGGGCATAAGCAGCCTATAAATACCGAGCTTGTTTTCTCAATCCAAACAGCCTAATCCCTCGAACACTCTCTGAAACTCTCACTAAAACACTCGGAATCAGTCGCTGCAAGTCGCCGGAATATTTCTGCACATCGCCGGAAAACCGAGTTCCTCATTTCTAAGCCTTACTAAACCCCCTGAGCTTATACCGAAGTCACCCACATCCTTTTCAAGCTTTCTGAAGACTCTCTGCTGTAAGACGCACGTCGCCGGAAGTGTTTGCTGCCGCCGGAGTTTCGCCGGAGAAACAGAGGAATCGAGTCGGTATATCTCACGCTCAATTTCTTCATTCTTTTTATTAAATCTCACATGTATTAAACCATCTGACACTAAAGAATATGAATTAATCATCGAACCAGTCGGATTTCCGATTCTGGTTAAAACCAACGAAGAAGATGAAGTACCTGTAATGTATAACTATAATTAAAATCAAGTTATTAATCGGGTTAGACACACAGTCCAGCGGTGGACTGTGTGCACATTAAACACGCAAAGGTCCCGAGTTCGAATCTTGTTCCACACACGCTGCCTTAATAAAAATTCCTTTTTTTGTTAACTGAACCGGATTTATTTTATGTATATGTTAAGTATATTAATAACCGGAATAATAACCAAGTTAGACACACAGTCCAGTGGTGGACTGTGTGTATGTTTAATCACAGGACGCAAGTTCGAGTCCGGTCTTCTGCACCGACTCGGACAATTATCGATCTTTTTATTTAAGGCAGAAAAAGAAATATTCAGTTTGTATTTAAGTAAAATAAAAATCGGATTATATAACATGTTAAACACACAGTCCAGCGGTGGACTGTGTGTTAACTCAACCCACAGGTCCCGGGTTCGAGACCTGTGGAGCGCACCGGTTCTCTGAATTAAAATCGTTTTTAAAATAAAGGATTTTCTGTTTAAATCTAATTAATATATATATGTAATTAAAAACAGAAATATGATGGGTTAGACACGTAGCTCAGTTGGTAGAGCTGCGTGCACGCGTACGGGAGGTCTCGGGTTCGAGTCCTGCCCGGCGCACAATTACACACAAGCGAACCGGTCAACGGTCAAGTCAACGGTCAAAGTCAAAGTCAACTGTAGCAAAAAAAATCAAATTTTTTTATTATTTTTATTTATTTATTTTAATTAAAAATCAATTAAAAATACTTAAAAATAACATTTTTAAGGTTAGAAAATAGCCTTAAACTCACAAAAATGCACCCATCAAATCCTACTAAAATGGATTAATAAAATCCGTTTACTTACCGAACCATAATGCTATTTATCTAGGTTAATTTTCACTCGTGGTTAAAACCACTTCGCGTGCATTCAACATCATCAACCGAACGCACCCAATGTGAGTGAATTCTTACAAATTCCCCTTTTTATTCATGTTTTGGGGTGTATCATGTGTCGCTTAAACTAAGTCTCTTATGCAAACTCGTGCTATACCATTATATGATCTAAACTAGAATGTAAATATTGTTGGTTGTGATGTATTACATATTGTCAAGTTGTATGCAAATTATTTAGGCCCATCAGTTCCTCGTGGGAGACGAGTTGAACAACGCGTGCCTTAAAAACTCATTCATTAGGCCCATCAGTTCGTAGAACAACGCGTGCCTCAAAACTCATTCATTAGGCCCATCAGTTCGTAGAACAACGCGTGCCTCAAAACTCATTCATTAGGCCCATCAGTTCGTAGAATTGTAAAGTCCCAATGGACCTCACTTATAATTCTCTATCATCCCCCACTTTAAGTGTTCTTTGGTTTCTTCCCAGCCTATGGATTGTAAGGAATCCCTGAGTAGAGTTAGTGACATGAGTCATAGCACCAAAATCAAACCACCAAGAATTAGTAGGAACATTTAAATTATAGGACTCAAATATCATGAAAAAATCGTTACCTTTCTTAGCCAGCCACTCCTTAAAGTCAGGGCATTCCTTTTGCTTATGTCATGTCTTTTTATAGAACTTGCAGTAGAGTTTGCCTAAGGAGTTCTTAGAGCTGGAAGGCGCACTTGTACTAGGATTGGGCTTTTGGACTTTAGAAACATCCCTCCTTGGATAAGTGTTCTTCCTCTTCTTAGAGCTGGAGGTAGTAAAGTGTGCAACATCAGTAGTTCGATCCATCTTCATACGCTCCTCCTCCTGCACGCACATAGCGATCAGCTCACTCATCGACCATTTATGTTTCTGAGTGTTGTAATTGATCTGAATGCTTCATAGGATGAAGGAAGCAAAGTCATGATGAAAGAACAAGAAAACCACCACTAATCGCCATGTCTAATCCCTTGACTTATGGGCCATGTCGTTCATCATCATGATGTGTTCATGGATGTCGCTCCTCCCGTCATACTTAGTAGTCACCAGCTTGAGAACAAGAGTACTAGCGTGTTGACGTGTAGTCGTTGTCACACGCAAATTTAATCCCAAAACTGCTATTAGCTAGCGGTAAGTGGGTATCGAACACAAGGAATTGTGGAACAAGTGTTATCAAAAGGTTATGCCACTAAAACTAATTACCTAATTTGCACTAATTTAATTTCAGATTTTGGTTAATAGATTTGGATTTTAACTACTTAACGATTCAAAAATTGGTTCTTTTAACAGATTAATAAGAGAATGATCATCTTGGGTTTCCGGTTCAAAACGCATGTATTTCGATTTTACTAGAAAGAGTCACATAGACATGACTCGCGTTTGATTAACTATTTGTGATAAAAGGGAACAAAGTACTCGGACTGAAATGCGAGGTCGTTACCCGATGACCAATATGACCAATTGATTAATACCCAACCCGTAAACCTTCCCGTGATATCTTGATTATCAACGACACCAGAACGTACGAAATAAGAAATAAGCACAATATTAACCAACAATTTACAAACAATCAATCAACCACCAATAACATAGCAATTATTCTAAAAAATGTAAATCGAAACACAATTGTTTACCGAACCTTCACATAAGATGATCACCGAAATGTCTAGCCACTCATGTTCTCACAATCAAACATACTTCAATGTCTTGTTCATACGAATCGACAACACCAAAATATTGTTTAGAACTTGTTAGAATCAATGAAAACTACTCAAAATCGCCTCCTATTTGCTCTGCAATTTGTTCCAATGATTGATAATGATCAAAGACTCTTCAAACCTCTTAAAAATGGGCAGTTACAAATTTCCCGTAGCTTACCACCGTAAGTACGGTGCCCACCGTAGCTTACTATGGGCAACAACTCTCTTACGGTGGCAAGCCACTGTTTTACGGTGGCATTGAGAATAGGACTCCACCATAAGCTACGGCCCACCGTAGCTTACGGTGGTCACTTGATTTTCCCATTTTGCCCCCGTTCAATCTCTTGAGTTCCATCTTCAATTAGGCTCTTGCAAATGCCCGATAAAGCACGTTTAAGCTCCCTCATTATGCTCTTCGGTACCTGAAAGGCCATACACACCGTAGACCTCAAATCGTAACAAATAAACGTTTAAAGCGTGGAATATTTATCATTTTAACGCACTTACGGGTTGTCCAAAAGACCACCCGTCACATCCCCACACTTAAACGTTGCTTGCCCCAAGCAACCATTTCACAAAAATTTTAAACTAACAAGTGATCATCATGTAACCAAACACAAATAAGTTGCCTCGTTATCAATTTTACCTTCATAACACATAACACACCCCTCACTAAACTCTTCCATCGGTGACAAGTAGTACTAGCAAGATTGTGCTAGATCACTCAATACAAGTATGCAACTGTGCGACAATAAGCTTGGATAACAATCGAGTCTTTACCTACAAATTTGTCTAACATGCTCGTGAATCAGAAGGACTTTCGGGTTGTAACAAGGCTATGTGTATAGGTGGGAATTAGTGGGAAATATTCATGTAGCTTGCTTAATCGACCCAATTCATTATTACATCAACATCAATAACAAACTCTATTTGTGCAACTAACTCCCTTTTTTTTCTTTTTTTTTTTCAAGCATATTGCATCAAGATAACAACCATTGCTTACAACTATTGAAAGAGAACATACAAACATAACAAGAAAACTATCTAAACCGGGTCGATTAAAAGGTAGAATTTTGTAGGACATAGGTTCGGGTAACAATTGAAAGGCTACAAGCTCAAATTTGGCTACTAATGTCCAAACCCTCATCCCGCTCATTACCAAGCTCATATTTATAACTTATGAGGTCCAACCCCAAAACCCACACTCAACACACATCCAGACAAGGCTACCTAAATGCCCTCATCATATTCACCAGCATGTAAACTCTGGTTTCGACAAGCATATATTACCCAAGTTCTATTAACACAAATCACACACTGCCACTCACTCAAATAAGACTTTAAATTTCTCAATTACATATATGTGTGGCTCAATCCTCACCAAGAAAGAAATGGAATTGGGATAACGATGTGTCATGCATAATATGGCATTACTTTCAAACTTTAGCAACTTTTCGTTCGGTTCAAAAAAAATTTTCAAAATTCCCAAAAATTTCCCGCATCCCCACACTTGGGATACATTGTCCCCAATGTATGGTTTTAGAGGAATGATCACTCCAGTTATCTCCAAAATCACCTTTTAGTCAAACTCTCAAATCCCAATATTTCTTTATATATAATAATATATATAATAATATATATATATATATATTATATATATATATATATATATATATAAACTCAACCACAAACACCAACCCAACAAAACTATCAACCATGTTACACCCCGACCTTCCAACCATAAACACAAAGCAACACAATAAAGCTACACTACTATACAAAGGAAGAACAGAACCTGATCAATAGTAGCGCGACTGAGGAGGTCCAAAGATGGAAGTCATCATCTCCGAAAATTCGTTAAATGCAAACGCGCCACTTCCTCCTTCTTCTTGCTGTTGCCCGGAGCTCTGCTGTTGCTGCTGCTGCCCATGTCGAGGATCCACCCATTGAGAATGATGCATCGGCGGTGTTGGGTAAGAAACACTGCCGTCATAGGGTGGTAGGGTCGAATAATCAACTGGCGGTGGGTCCACAACCACCGGACATGCTGCATGCCAATCATCATGCATCATCCTCCGTTGCTGATCATCCAAATACCGGTTATTAATCTCTTGCTCGAAGGCGTAAGCATGTGTACGATTCCAAGATTCTTGTCTATCAAAATTGTGCCTTAATGCACGTTCCATGCTTGCGCCCATATATGTTTGGTGATCAAAAACGTCCGCTCGGCCCCACTCCAAGTATCAAACATAGAGGGCCTTTAATTTTCTATGACTTCCTGCATGGTACCTTCATGAGCCCAATTCGGCTCATATGGAAATCTAGAAAAGTCAAAGAACTCTCCAGTAGAAATACTACTCGACCCACCTCGCTCCACATTCGTTGGGGCAACCTGTGGTTCATCCATATAATCATCATCACCACTCGGGCCCTCTTCATCACTTTCGGGATCATCCTCTTCGCCCGGTCGAAGTGGTCACGCATCAACCTTCAAAACCCTCCATCGTTGACCCTCACTTTTCAACTTATGATATCTCTCAGACTCTGAATACTTCCACCCAGCTCCCAGCTGTCGGATGTCAAACGGCTTGAACTTCTTATAAGATCCCTTATAATCTGCATCAATCGCCCCCTACATCTTCAATAAAGTAGTGATGAGACGACAATGCGGAATGATTTTCCGCTGGTCGCTGTTCTGACTGATCCAAACATTATTCATCACCAAAAAACGTAACGAAAACATAGGACCCCTAGTTAGCAAAGTATAGAGCACCGACACTTCCGGCCGTGGAACTTAGGTTTTATCACCCCGCCTTGGGATGACATTCTGCATGCAAATGGCTAGCATTAGCTTCCCCTCGATCCTTAGATTCTTCCGATATAATTTCCCATGAGTGGTACCCGGTAAGAACAAGTAATCTAACATGGTATTCCACCTCGAATGCTTTTCGGGCTCGAAATAAAGATCTTCCAATCTCGGAAGCATATACTGATTAACCGGTTTGCTATCGAATCTCGCAACCCTCCGCAACGAATCAAAGGACATCTCCACATCTATGTCATTTAAAGTGCCTATTAACCGCATTCTTGATGCTCCACCCTTGTATGAAGGGCACCAAGAGTGGCCATCCACTCTTGAATTTTCATATCGTATAGATTGGTGCCTTCATAGTCATAGCACTTTAAAGCCGCCTCCCATCCTAAAGCCCGGAATTTGTCCGTAATCCCAAACGGACCAAAATCAACCTCCCTAACTCTTTCTCACAAATGAAGGCCTCCTTTCTTTGCGCAAATCGGTTAATCTGATCATTAAATAGTTCAGCCTGCCACTCTTCCGGTTGATCATGTAATGGTCCGGATGTCCATCGTGGCTTTGGCCCTCGATCGGGCACATCTTCTTCTATATCCTCTTCACTACCTCCTTGCATGACTAACCGTCTTTTCCTTGGAGCCGGGTTACTAGACGAACCCACCTTTTCTTTACCCTTGCGCCCCATTATAATCCTGCAAGACATAAACATGAAGAACACATATTATTCATCTTCTCAAATACCCACATTATCTCCACACTTGCTTATTAATATGGTCATGAAAACTAGACAAAACTTAAAGTTCATCATATGCATAAATTTGAACAAATCCCCTAAATTAGTGAAATTTTACTCAAAAATCATATCTTTATCACCTAGCTAACTTCCATGACCATAATCATTCAAAACTCATTCAAGTTCATCTCAAAATCATCAATTATAAGCAAGTATAGGCTCATGATAACCTAGTTCATCTCAAAATCTCCAAATCCTACAATGCAATGATAATAATGTAAGAAATTGCATACCTTTGCCTTATAGAAGATGAAGAACCCTAAAACTTCAAGATTATCAAAAACCCACAAAAACCCTAGAAATTTCGGATCAAAAAGTTCCCAACTTGATCCCCCAAACAATGGATTTGATCAAATGCAAGCACACAATCGAAATCCTTGCGAAATTTTAGCCAACATATACCCAAAAATCACTTGATTTGGTGAAAAATTGAGGGAATTGTGTAGGTGGAAGTGGATGTTCTTGAGGGTAAATGAAAGAGAAGAGAAGTGAAAGTTGTGGCTGAAAATTGTGCAGAAATTGGTTGGATTGGGTTTAATTCCCGTGTTAAAACACTGTTTTGTGGTCCTTTTACGCCCAGTAGCCGCTGTAGCTTACGGTGGGGACCGTAAGCTACGGTGGCCAAGATTTAAAAAGAAGACCGTAAGACAGTCCTTTAAGACCGTAAGGGTTTATTGACCCGCCGTAGCTTACCGTGGGGACCGTAAGCTACGGTGAGCGGAATACATAGAGAGGACCGTAAGATAGATGGTTGACACCGTAGGGATTTTGGGCTTCACCGTAGCTTTTGGTGGGGACCGTAAGCTATGGTGGTATCTGGTATTTTTCCAAATTTTTTATATATATAAAAAAATGAACAAAACCCAATTTATCTATTCTAATCTACCACTCCCTTGAACAATCCGTGTTGTCCTCAACACTGTGTATGAGAGGTTTCGAAAAACTTCCCCACACTTGTTTCAAACACAAATCCACAAGTACGGATAAAGACGCGAAACAAATTAAAACATAAACAACAACAAAGTATTTTACAATACCAAACCTGGGCCTTTTGTATTAATTCTCATCCAAGGGTCGTAAGATGTAGCCCACTTTGTCAAGTTCAAGATGCTTGATATAATTCCCCTCCAAGTACGGTTTGAGCCGATGCTCATTCACCGTTTGCTTCTTGTTGGTCCGCTCATCCAAGATATCAACATCTCCAAACCTTCCCACGCGTGTAATAACATATGGGCCCATCCACTTGTTTTTTAATTTGCCCGTAAACATCTTCAACCTTGAATTGAATAACCAAACCTTTTGACCCGTTTCAAAAATTCACTTCCGAATCTTTGCATCGTGAACCTTCTTGAGTTTATCCTTGTATGCAGCTGCACACTCATATGCTTTATCTCGAATCTCTTCGATCTCACTCAATTGAAGTTTCCGGATCTTCCCCGCTTCATCATAATCGGTGTTTACCGTATTAATGGCCCAATGCGCCCTATGCGCCAACTCCATTGGTAAATGGCACCCCTTCCCAAACACCATCCGATAAGGAGTCGTACCAATAGGAGTCTTGTAAGCCGTGCGGTATGCCCACAACGCATCATCTAATTTACTTGCCCAATCCTTTCTGTCTGTTCGCGCCGTTTTCATTAGAATTTCTTTGATCTGACGGTTAGACACTTCGACCTGTCCACTGGTTTGTGGATGATATGGAGCGGCAACGCGGTGGTTCACATTATATCTCTTTAACAATTTGCTAAAATTAAAAATTTTGAAATGCGAACCGCTGTCACTGATTATAACACGTGGAATTCCAAAACGAGCAAAAATATTCGATTGCACAAACTTACATACAACCGAATGATCGTTAATCCGCGTTGGTATGGCTTCAATCCACTTCGAAACATAGTCCACGGCCACCGATATATATAAAAACCCATTTGAACTTTGAAACACCCCATGAAGTCTATTCCCCACACATCAAAGATTTCTACTACCAAAATAGGTTGCAAAGGCATTTCGTCCCTCTTTGAAATACTCCCCAACTTCTGGCAATTCAGACAATTCCGACCAAACTCACATGCGTCTTTAAAAATTGTGGGCCAATAAAACCCACACGTGAGCACCCAGTACCCCGTTTTATGACCGCTAAAGTGCCCCTACAAGCGGAGGAGTGAGCATGGGTTAAGATTTCAGCCATTTCCGATTCCGGAACACACCTTCTAATTATCTGATCAGGCCCAATTTTGAACAAGTCCAGTTCATCCCAAATATACTGTTTAACTTGTACCATGAACTGTTGTCGTCTTCTCTTTGTCCAATGTTCGGGAATAGCACCCGTGGCCAAATAGTTTATGTAATGTGCATACCACGGAGCCGTAGAAGTAGAGACAACGAGCAACTGTTCATCCGGAAATCGTTCATTAATCTCACCTGGATCATCAACCCCTTCAACTAAAATCCGAGACAAGTGGTCCGCCACCACATTTTCACTTCCCTTTTTGTCTCGAATCTCCAAATCGAATTCTTGCAACAAGAGTACCCAACGAATCAAACGAGGCTTAGCATCATTTTTCTCCATTAAATACCGGACCGCGCTATGATCAGAATAAACCACCACTTTGCTCCCCCAAATATATGACCGGAACTTATCCAAGGCATACACCACCGCTAATAATTCTTTCTCGGTTGTGGTGTAATTCAGTTGCGCCTCGGACAGAGTTTTACTTGCGTAATAGATCGCCACAGGTTTCTTCAACCCTTCGCCCCAAAACCGCACCAATAGTTGTATCGCTAGCGTTGCACATGATTTTAAACGGTTTTGACCAATCCGGTGGCTGCAAGATAGGGGCCTTCACCAACTGTTCCTTCAAAACATTAAAGGCTTGCAAACATTCCTCAGTAAAATCAAATGGAACATCTTTTAATAATAAATTACATAAGGGTTTAGTAATTACACTAAATCCCTTAATGAATCTTCTATAAAAACAAACATGTCCCAAGAATGACCTTACCCCTTTAACATTTTTAGGAGGAGGTAGCGATGAAATTACCCGAATTTTTGCTTTGTCTACCTCCATCCCTTTTTCGGACACAACATGGCCAACACAATACCTTCCTGAACCATGAAATGACTCTTCTCCCAACTCAACACTAAGTTTTTCTCGACACATCTTATTAAGACTTTTTTTCTAATTCGTCGAGACATGACTCAAAACTTGTGCCGAAAATGGAGAAGTCATCCATGAACACTTCAAGCGACTCTCCAACCATGTCCGAGAAAATACTCATCATACATCGTTGAAAGGTTGCTGGAGCGTTGCACAAACCAAATGGCATTCGCCTAAAGGCAAAAGTACCATAAGGACAAGTAAATGTGGTTTTGTGTTGGTCATCAGGGTGAATTGCAATTTGGTTGTATCCTGAATACCCATCTAAAAAACAGTAGTATTTTTTACCCGAAAGTTTTTCGATTATTTGGTTAATAAAAGGTAACGGGAAATGGTCCTTGGAGGTTGCGGCATTCGGTTTTCTAGAATCGATACAAACGCGCCACCCGGTGACCGGTCGGGTGGCAATTTGTTCACTATTTTCATATTTAGCAACTTGAATACCGGCCTTTTTAGGGCACTACTTGAGTAGGGATTACCCAAGCACTATCGGATATAGGATAGATAATACCTGCATCCAACCATTTGATTACCTCCTTTTTCACTACCTCGCGCAGATTTGGATTCAACCTTCTTTGTGCTTCCCTCGCCGGCTTTGCATCCTCACTTGTAATTATCTTGTGCATAACGATAGATGGACTGATCCCCTTCAAATCAGCAATTGTCCATCCTATAGCCGCCCGATTCGCCTTGAGCACCCTTAGCAATTCCTTCTCTTGAGCCACCTCTAAATTAGAGGCAATAATGATCGGTGATGTGTCATTATCCCCTAGAATGCATATTTTAGATGGCTCGGCAACTCCTTCAACTCCAACATAGGGGCCTCTTCCAAAGATGGTTTTGTTCCCGAATCAATTTCTGCCGGTAGACTCTCGAACTGATAAGTCCACAGTCGTCGCCCCTCTTTCAATGCCATCACATCTTGCTTCTCCTCCTCCACCCGCAAATCATTAGCATGTACCTGTTTAAACACATCACAAACACAAACACCAGTATCCTCTTCTGTTTATTCATGTGGATTGCACCCATCCACCAAATCTGCCATGAAACACTCATCAACACCAAACAGAATTAGATGTGTCAGTAAAAACATTTAAACACATTTTTCTATTGCCGAATGTCATGTCAACTGTACCAAGTCGACAATCAATTACAGCATGAGCGGTGCTTAAGAATGGCCGGCCCAAAATAACATTCTCTTGTTGTTTTGGGTCAGCGGACGAGTAGTCAAGTACCAAAAAGTCTACCGGGTAGTAGAACTCATCGACCTTTACAATTACATCTTGGACCATCCCTCGGGGTAGTTTGTTAGACAAATCGGCTAAAACCATCGTCGTCTCAACCCGAGCCAATGGACCAAAATCATATTGGTCATATAACCCACCCGAAAGTATACTTACCCCAGCTCCAAGATCTAGCAACGCTTTTGACATTGGAAAGTTCCCAACTTGAATATTGATTAAAGGCGTTCCTGGATCTTGGAGCTTTGGAGGAAGAATTCCTTTAAGCACCGCACTAACCTGTCCGGTTAGATCTACCCGCTTAGGCAACTTCTTTTTTTGTTGTCTCTTTTGAGTGCGTAATTCTTTTAAGAATTTTGCATAAGCGAGTACTTGCTTTATAGAATCAAGCAATGGAAGGTTTACTTTCACTTGTTTAAATACATCTAAGAGTTCTTCCTTTTGGGGACCCCTTGTTGAAATAAAAATTTTCTTTCTGGGGTCGACTAAAGCGGAAGGAAACGGGAATTGACTCGGCCCCCCTTCCCCCTTTTGTTCGTTTAATAATTCACCCAAACCCGGTTTATTAGTTACATTTTCAACAAGAGGTTCCCGTGACACATTTGGCGATAAGACATCCTCCTCATCACTCTCATTACCCGTAACATCCTCAACCACCCCTTCAACCAAAACCGGTTCTAAATTTGCTTTAAATTCTTTACCGCTTCGTAAAACACTTACATGGTTAATGTTAATGTTACGTGAAGTACTGTGAGAGGGATTTACCTTTGTGTCACTCGGAAGTTGACCCTTACCTTTTTTAAGCTCCGTTACCTCCGATGCAAGTTGACCCATTTGTGTGGTGAGTGCATGGATACTTTTGTCGTGGACTTCGTCCTTTTGTAAACGAGCTTCATCGAGTTGATTTCTCCGTTGCATGTCTTGTTGCATCATGCGGAGCATATCCATCACTTCATTACTGCTCGATGAATTTTGACCCATATTTCCACCTTGGTCACCCCCTTGTTGACTTTGACCTTGATACCCTTGGTTATTTCCGCCCCTAAAGTTCCCTTGGTTATATTATGGGCGAGGAGCAAACTCCGTTGAGCTCCTTGGAAATTAGGGTTAGCCTGATTAGCCAGGTTCCCATAGCGGAAATTCGGATGATTTCGTAGTTCGGGGTGGTATGTGTTCGAATTCATGTTAAACTTCCGACCACCCCCTCCGATTGCATTCACATCCTCTACTTGATTTGCATTTACTCACCAAACATACCTCCGCTGCATGACAAAGTTTATTACAATTAGTACAAACATTATATACCTTGTTTGATGCTTGTGCTTCTTCATCCTCCACCGCATTCACTTGAGGCCTTGTGATTACATGTCTCGCTCGCTTCGACGATTGCGCTTTCCTTTTTGATGTGACCGCCATTTGTTCTAGAAATGCCCAATCATCTTGCTCGTAATTTGTTCCAAAAGTACCATTTGTGATAGACATTAAATCACGAGCATCCTACGAGCTTAAACCTTCATGAAACGCATTCAATAACTCCCACAATTCTATACCATGATGAGGACAATTCTTCAACATCATGTTAAATCTTTCGAATGTCTCATGAAACATTTCACTTGGTTGTTGTTGGAAACTCCTTATACTCCGCCTTGCTTCATTTGTCTTTTGGGCCGAAAAAAATTCTTCGAGAAATCGTTGTTGCATGTCGGCCCAAGTATAGATAGATGCGGACGGTAAAGCATGAAACCACCTCTTCGCTTTGTCCTCCAACGAAAATTGAAAAAACACCAACTTAACATCATCCGATGAGAATCCTTGCCCCCCAATAGTGTTGCAAATGGAATCATAAGTTTCCAAATGGAATTACGGTTCCTCCGTTGCTAGACCCTTATACTTTGGCAAGCTTTGCAATGCAGTCGTCCTAACTTCAGATGTCCTTCCGTCCGGCCATTGAGGTATTACTACCGGAGAAGGATTACTGGTAATAACCGGACGCTTCAATCCCCCGCACTACTTCTCGATGATGTCAACGCGGAGCACCCAATGGTACTCTTGGTCGGCCCACTGGACCTTGTCTTAGCCCTTGAGGTACAAAGTGTTGTTGAGGTGGAGGTTGATGCATCGGTCTTTGGAATTGTGGTTGTTGATGTTGAACTTGGAGTTGTTGTAAAGGCATTGGTTGTTGGAACGGTGGCCCCTGAGGACGAACTTGTTGCACCCCCGCAGGTTGCCTTTATGGGTACCCCATTCCCCTTGCGGTCCCAAGTTTCCTCCTTCACCGCCATAATAGTAACCTTCATCTTCATAACCTCCAAATTCCTCTTCATAACCATCATCATACCCATCTCCTCCTACACCCGATGTTTGCACAAACTGTGAAGACGGATTATGGGAACCCGATTGGTTTGATGGTTGAAATGTAGGTGAAGTATGGATAATGGTGGAACTAGGTAAAGGTTGAGTTGGTAAAGGGTATTGGGTGGATGAGGATTGGCCGGATGTGGGAAAGAAAGATGAGAATTGTGGTACTAATGATGCGGCGTTAGATGGGTCAACTTCATGTGTCGAAGTTGGGTAAGTGGTGGAATTTGGTGGAGGTGTAGATGGTGAGGTTTGGTTTGTGGTGGTAGGCAATTGTTCCATGGTATTGAGTGGTGAAATAGGTGTGAATGGTGTTGTTGGGGAACCACTAATATTATTCTCTCGTAACAGAACCCGATTGCGTCGTAAGGTTTGTTCAATCTCCGGATCAAATACCAATGGTGATAGCTTGTTAGATCCTCTAGTATGCATACACCTGTAAGAACCTGCACACTAACACAACCAGCGTAAACCCGGAAAAATAACAAACTATACTAACACGAAGTAACACACGTTGCGCACAAGTACCCGGAAACGGCGCCAAAATTTGACGTGTAGTCGTTCTCACACGCAAATTTAATCCCAAAACTGCTATTAGCTAGCGGTAAGTGGGTATCGAACACAAGGAATTGTGGAACAAGTGTTATCAAAAGGTTATGCCACTAAAACTGATTACCTAATTTGCACTAATTTAATTTCAGATTTTCGGTTAATAGATTTGGATTTTAACTACTTAACGATTCAAAATTTTGGTTCTTTTAACAGATTAATAAGAGAATGATCATCTTGGGTTTCTGGTTCAAAACGCATGTATTTCGATTTTACTAGAAAGAGTCACATAGACATGACTTGTGTTTGATTAACTATTTGTGATAAAAGGGAACAAAGTACTCAGACTGAAATGCGAGGTCGTTACCCGATGACCAATTGATTAATACCCAACCCGTAAACCTTCCCGTGATATCTAGATTGTCAACGACACCAAGAACGTACGAAATAAGCAATAAGCACAATATCAACAAACAATTTATAAACAATCATTCAACACCATAACCACCATAACATAACAATTATTCTAGAAAAATGTAAATCGAAACACAATTGTTTACCGAACCTTCCACACAAGATGATCACCGAAATGTCTAGCCACTCATGTTTTCACAATAAACATACTTCAACTGTCTTGTTCATACGAATCGACAACACCAAAATATTGGTTAGAACTTGTTAGAATCAATGAAAACCACTCAAAATCGCCTCCTATTTGCTCTGCAATTCGTTCCAATGATTGATAATGATCAAAGACTCTTTAAGCCTCTTAAAAATGGGCAGTTACAAATTTCCCGTAGCTTACCACCGTAAGCTACGGTGCCCACCGTAGCTTACGGTGGGCAACAATCTCTTACGGTGGCAAGCCACTGTCTTACGGTGGCATTGAGAATGGACTCCACCGTAAGCTACGGTGCCCACCGTAGCTTACGGTGGTCAGCTTGATTTTCCCATTTTGCCCCTCGTTCAATCTCTTGAGTTCCATCTTCAATTAGGCTCTTTCAAATGCCCGATAAAGCACGTTTACGCTCCCTCATTATGCTCTTCGGTACCTGAAAATCCATACACACCGTAGACATCAAATCGTAACAAATAAACGTTTAAAGCGTGGAATATTTATCATTTTAACGCACTTACGGGTTGTCCAAAAGGCCACCCATCACGTGTGCTTTAGACGTTCCCTTGAACTGCTCCTCCACAGAAGCCAAGTAGGTTTTAGCATCTTTAGAATCAGGAATGGCTACTCGAATTGCATTGCTTATGGACTGCTTCATGAACTTGAGAGATATGCGGTTACGCCTAGTCCATTTTCATGAGACAACTGCTCAGCAGTGATACGCTGAGGAGTAAGGTCTTCAGGCTTATTCTCTCTTAAAGCATAATCAAAATCCATCAAGGCAAGAGTAAGCATGAGAGAGTCTTTCCATGTAGCAAAGTTATCACCAGTTAATGGTGGAATCCCGCAATGGGCGCTGATAGTGGAAATAATATGAGCAAAATTATGATACTAAGAAAAGAAGTCTTAATGTGATCTAATCGCAAGTTACACTAAGGCAGACACAAGTAATAACCATTTTAGTTATGAAGCTGTGATATTGTCTACTACTAACATCAAAATAATAGACTTAATTAAAATTCTACTTAAATGAAGACAAATCAGCTTTGGCCAAAAGTGTAATCATCTAAGTATGTGTGCAAAGTAATTGTGACAAATCAGCTTTGGCCAGAAATGAGACAATCACTTTAATTATGCACTTGTTAAGTATGCTAGACATGAATGAATTATATCAGCGTTGGCCAGAAATAAGACATTCACGTATATAATGCACAATTAACATAGTTTTTGTAATACTTGAACAATAAATAGATGCATCAAATCACCTTTGAGCAGAAGTGATAAATCAAAAACTCATTCAAGTTAAGCTATTTGATTTTGTAAAAAGTTATCTTAGTATAATTAATTAATGATTTACAAAACCATTTATTTAACAACAAACCCCCAAGCTGAAAATTTAGTTCACAATAATAGCCTGATGTAGTAATGAGATTTCGGATAAAGTCTTGCATTTCGGATGAGACTCGAATTAGTCCGAGATAGGCATCTTGGATGGATCTCTGATGAGACAGACTTGAATTAGTTCGAGATGTTCATCTCGAATGAATCTCTAATGAGTCTCGAGTTAGTTCGAGATGGGCATCTCGAAAAAATCTCGGATCCATCTGAAACTTATCCTGCAATATTTCACAAACATCTAATCATGGCAGTTAGTTGTGATAAGTTTGAAATTGGAAAATTATGGGATCAGTTTTCCTGTTTTAATGCTGATCAAAATATTTTGAAAATATTGTCCGTTTATTCTCATAACAGATTTCGAAAATTTAACTAAATAAAAATAGATCAAAGCTGGGAAAACACTCAACAATCCGCATTTAACTCCAAAATATAGGAATTTTTCGAATTTCATAAGAACATGCGATGAACCCTAAAAACATAAACTTAAATTATGGATCCGAAATCTGGGATTTTGAGTTCATTTTAATGATTTCGGAACAGTAACATTACCCATTACGGCATCAGAACCGAATTTTTAATTTACAAGTTATGTGATTTCGGAAAAGTAATCAAGTTCAAAAAATTATGTTTTCCAGATTTTAATCCCTGAATAATGGATTCAAAACAGAAAACTGATTATAATGATTATAATGTTTTCGAAAAATTCCTATAATAATTATAGTATTTAATCATGTAGCCATTATAAGCATTTATATTATATTAGATCAAAATAATATTAGTCCTATTATGTAAGATTAAATATATTATTTATAATATTTAATAGAATTAATATTATTTTGATCTAATATAATATAAATGATTATAATGGCTACATATATTAGATCAAAATAATATTAATTCTATTAAATATTATAAATAATATATTTAATCTTAGATAATAGGACTAATATTATTTTAATCTAATATAATATAAATGATTATAATGGCTACATGATTAAATATTATAAATAATATATTTAATCTTACATAATAGGCTTTAATTCTTGAATCTAACGAAATATAAATTGCTAGTCTCAAATCTAACATGTTACCTACAGGTTGGACATGTTTAATGGTTTTAAACACCAGAAACTATATATCCTATGATATGCATCTTTAGATAGAGAACCCTATTATCCAAGCTTGAAAGACAACACGACTTGAGCAATGCATAAACGGTTATACTTGCCACAACTCCAATGGCAACCTAGAATATAAAGTTACAACTTTACGTCAATGTTAATGCTTTTAAATAAAAAAAATGTTATGAGAGCAATACAAAGTTACGAATTTTGGTCAAAGTTAATGCTTTCAAATTAAAAAATCATATGATAGCAGAGCATCCATATCTTCTAAACTTGATTTTATCCATTCAACTTCAAAAGTCAAATATATCTTCAGTTCCTTCTTTTTTTCACTTTCTTTATAGAGATGGAAGGATTGACTTATTTCACATCTATTAGAGGCAATTTGACAAAAAAAACATACATGATATATGTTTCACTAAATAATAACAGATTTAGCGAAAGTGCGAAACTGATAGAGGATTAGAAGTCTACTAAAAATGACAACTAACAAACTAAGAAGTACCTGGCCAGCAACAACATCTGTATAATCAATTTTAAATTCATCTCTTTGTTTCTCTCATACAACAAATCTTTTAAACCTTCTACCCATATGCATCAATTTTTTTCATACTTCCCAATAGATACTTTTTTTGAATCCTCCCAATGTTGATTACATGACTATCAACTAACATCATTGGAGTACAATGGCATAACACACAACTTATATGTTTTATTTTTCTTATGCGTTTATGGTGAATTTTGAGGAAAGCCCATCTGAGATAAAAAAAAACCAAAAATTGAGCAATCAAGTGAATTTTGAGAAAAGCCCATCTGAGACAAAAAAAGAAAAAAAAACCCAAAAATTGAGCAATCAGTAAAGAAAAGGCTTTAAATTGACACATCCAAAATCACAGAGCATCAAGAACTATTTATAAAAAAAAGTGTTGTCAAAACAACTGTATTTAAATAATTAATTTGTTCCAACATAAATAAAATCAACATATACTATTATTGAACCAATACCGAGCTGTCAATATTCATTCCAACCCTCTTACGTTATCTCCAACATAAATAATTTGTTTCAACTCAACATATATTTTTATTGAGCCAATACCGAGCTGCAATATTTATTCCAACCCTCTTACGTCACAACAACTGTATTTGAAAAAAAACTAATATTACCAATGATATAATTGTATTCACTAGAAACCCTACATTCCCAAATCACCTAATACCAACATAACCAAATCATAATAAAAACGTGCAAATTAAACAAACAGAAAGCCTACGTTGCCAAATCACCAAAAACCAACCAACAAACAAATATAACAATTCAAACACACATAGTTCAATTCACGATCAAACAAAAAGATGAACATAGGAATTATTGAATTATAAATCAAGATTGAACGGACATTAAACACGGATCATCAAAGAAAGATACGTTTAGAACATTACAGATCGAGAAAAAGTTACCTTTTTGCTTCAATCGGGATAGATGAAATGCAGAGTTCCTTGAAACTGAAAATGTAAAATCGTTGAAGGAGAAAGATAAATCACAAATCATGAAAAAAAGTTTAAAACATTATAGATCGAATTATAAACTTTATTATTAGATAGGATAGATGTGTACATACTTTATTATATTTAGAAATATTACTTGAAGGTTAAATTTGTTTTATACAGATTTTTACTAAATATTGAATACAAAAAAAATTGTTTCCATTTTGTAGGGAAAATACAATATAATTTATGTGTTGGGATTCATTTTTATCATTCTCCAATTTCACATTTCGTATCTCTTCATACCTAGGTTGAAATATTGTTTGTCTATTAAAAACATAGTTAGTGTTATCAAAACCAACTGAATGAAGATCTAAATACTCGTGTCATATCTATATATATCTTCATTTTCATGTTACATCAACACCAACCATACAATCATCTATCACCAACCCCCATAAAGTCGCCACTACCATTATAAAAAAAACTTCAAAATTTTAGAAACTTAAAAAATTTATATCACATACTTATTTTTTTAGGGTGAAGGGTGTTGGGGGCACGGATTGGGTCGTCAATCGTCACGTTGAACTATTAATGGATTGCCTCATCACCCCCTTACCTTATTCATCATGGTTCGCATGGATTAAATCATTGCAACCATGGGCCTCATTTTCTTTTTCAATATTTATTTTTCTTTTTCACAAAAATAAATTAAAATAAGAGAATAGTGGTTTGGGTCATGACCACACTATTAGAGTAGTGATTTTGAATGATGTATTAGAAGTGGATGACATGACGCTGATATGAAGGATTATGATAAGCATGAGGGTCATGACCATACCCTATAGCCTTCCTATTAAAAGTTGTAATTTATTTTTAGAAAGATATAAGCAAGTAAAATTTCATTATAAAGAACTCGAACTCGTTCGATTCCAAGTCTAATTTCAGTTTTATTATTTGGTTCCAACCATTTTGTCAAACATACCCTTAAAAAATGAGAACTCCTGGAGACAATACGGTTTTGTAAAGTGGTTAAGAGCTTTTCTGAAAAATAAAGTCATGAATACAATTTTAACAAATTAAAATGTGCTTTAATTAAAAGAAGAAAAAAAAATGGGATTCCTGTGTACAGTTTCAAACATTATGTTTTTTTAGGGAACAAGTCAATAGTCTGTTAGTTACTTATGAAAGTATTATTTTTTTTTCTTAATGTGGAATATTCATAGATCTACCATGCCTGATGCCTTTAAACTTTTCTTGTAAAGGTTGTTTCCTTTTAATGTGATTTTATAATGTAACTTATACTTTACAATATTTATTCATATTATATTAAATGCTTCCATCCATCACCCCTAAAGCCTAAAAAGGATTAAGGGAACTAACATAAGAGTATCTTAACAATATTTGAAAACAAAAATAACATGTATGTATAAAAGTTATATTAATATTAGTATAATTCTTAAAAACATGTCATGTATTATCTTAGAATTAAAAAGTTATATACTTTGTAATGAGAGTTTAATCAGTGCTCATTAAGCTTAATGTAAAATTGGTTTTTACTCAAATCTTTTTCCAATTTTACGATATTAAAAGATATTTTAAATATTCTACCAAGTCAATTTAATATTTTATGAGCTAATATTATACAAGATTAACTTAACTATTCTGTGGATTTTAGTTTTATTATTTTCGTAGTGATTGTTCCTAAAAGAATAACTTATTGGATTTTATAAAAAGGATATATAATCTTGAACATTCTTAATTGTGTTATTTTACTGTTTTCATTTAGACTATTCTAAAACATATAGTACCGGTCTGAAATTGTATTAACTACGTAACTATAAAAAGATGATTTATGATTTTATGAAGTAAATTTTTATTTCATAGCTGAAATTAGCATTTGTTGTATACAGGAGTATGATCATTATAACTTTAATATTATTATGCATATTAATAATTTTCTCTACCTTGTGTGACACTAGTGATAATCTAATAAAATATCCACCAAATTTATATATCTCTTAACCTAAATTCATAATAGTTATATTATATTTATAGATATTATTAGAAAGTGTGGATGAACAATAGTTTAAGAGTTCTTTCATATTTTTAATTATTTATTATTTTATTGTGTTATTACTTTAATTGATTTTAAACATATTTTTTTCTACTATAACTTTTATAATACGATTAAAGTATCCGTTATCAAACAAGAAAACATAAAAATTAATGCATATCGATACTGATATCGCTCGGTTCAGTTTGATACAGTATGGCAGCGATACAGTGTCAGTTTATCGAAAGCAAAAACAATATATAAGTACTGGTATCAATATAGATGTTGCTCGATCGGTTTCGATTTGGTCTGGTACGATACTAAAACATTATCCATTTTCAAAAAGTATATATATCGCAATGTTAAAATAATATAAATATAGAATACACAAGAATCGGACTGATATCAACGAACCAAACTGATATCGATATTCATTTTATTGTTTTGGATAGATGTAATGTTTTCCTTTCCGATTATCGTAGCGAATGCCGATATTAACGAACCAAACTGATACTGCCTGACTTTCCGCCGCGAAGTGCCGGGGAATCACACTAGTATATTATATATTATATATTGTTGATGAAAAGCCATGAATAATAACTTTATTTTTATAATACTATATAGCTTTTTATTATTCTTTTATTTAATATATTATAATAATTTATTATTATATTTACTTTTAATAACATATTTTTATTCTTTTTTCCTTTTCTAAAATCAAATATTTTCTTTATCATTTTTTTAACATATATTAATTTATCGATTAATTTGACTCTTCTTACATCTATTACTTTTTTCTAAAAACTTAAGAACATAGTTGTGCTTGATTTTTTCCCCGGCATTCCGTTATAAGTTGTGTTAAAAACGAAATTGTACTTGAAATAAAGTATTTATTTGGTATCATAAAACGGTACGATAATAAACTAAACTGTAATAATAGTTTGACTTTCTAAACAACATCATTTATTTTCAAATCACGTTTGTTTTACATTATCATTTGCTCGGTTTCTCCGCAATGCGCGACGTAAAAAAATTGACGAAGGACGATGAATAGTAACTTTATTTTTATAATTACATATAGCTTTTTCTTATTCTATTATTTAATATATTATAATAGTAAACTAAACCGCAATAATGGTTTGGCTTTCTAAATAGTATCATTTATTTTCAAATCACGTTTGTTTTACATTATCATTTGCTCGGTTTAGCCGCAACGCGCGACGTAAAAAGTGACGAAGGACGATGAATAGTAACTTTATTTTTATAACAATATACAGCTTTTTATTATTCTTTTATTTAAAATAGTATAATAGTTTATTATTATATTTACTTTTAATAACATACTTTTAATTTTTTTCCTTTTTTATAATCATATGTTTCCTTTACCATTGTTTTAATAATTCTTTTTTTCTTTTTCTAAAACATATATTAATTTATCGATTAAATTGATAACTATTTAATAAATTACGTTTGTAACTTTTTACCAAAAACTTAAGGACATAATTGTGCTTATTTTTCCCCAACATTTTGTTATAAGTTTTAATAAAAACGAAGTTGTACTCAAAATAAAGTATTTATTTGGTATCATAAAACAATATGATGATAAACTAAACCGTTCTAAAGGTTTGGTTTTCTAAACAACATGCTTTATTTTCAAATCATGTTTTTTAACATTATCATTTGTTCGGTTTCACCGCATTGCGCAACGTAAAGAAAACTATTATATATTATATATTATATTATATATTTTATATTATATATTATGTATTATGTATTATATATTATATATTATATATTATATATTATATATTTTATATTGTTGACGAATTCCGATGAATAGCAACTATATTTTTATAATAATATACAGCTTTTTATTAATTTTGTATTTAATATATTATAATAATTTATTATTGTATTTACTTTTAATAACATATTTTTATTTTTTTGTAACATATATTTCCTTTACCATTTTTTAACAATTCTTCTTCCTTTTTTAAACATATATTAATTTATCGATTAATTTGATACTTCTTTAATAATTTATGTTTATAACTTTTTTTCCTAAAAACGTAAGTATGTCGTTGTGCTTAATTTTTGCTCTGACATTCCGTTATAAGTTTTGTTAATATGAAGTTATACAATAAATAAAATATTTATTTGGTATCATAAAGCGTTATATATTAAATTATCAATTAGTTTGATACTTCTTAAATAATTTACGTTTATAACTTTTTTTCTAAAAAGTTAAGTACGTAGATGTGCTTGATTTTTCCCTAACATTCCATTATAAGTTTTGTTGATAACGAAGTTATACTCTAAATAAAGTATTTATTTGGTATCATAAAACGTTTTATATTAATTTATCGATTAGTTTGATACTTCTTAAATAATTTATGTTTATAACCTTTTTTCTAAAAACTTAATACGTAGTTGTGTTTGATTTTTCACCTTACATCCCGTTATAAGTTTTGTTAAAAACGAAGTTCTACTAAAACTAAAGTATTTATTTGGTATCATAAAACGATAATATGATAAACTAAACCGTTCTAATGGTTTGGCTTTCTAAACAAAATGCATTCTTTTCAAATCACGTTTGTTTTACATTATTATTTGTTCGGTTTCGCCGCAACGACTGACGAAAAAAAAACTAGTTCTTATTAGTTATGTACTAGAAACATTGAAAGTTATATTTTTGAGAAATAACAAATAATGGAAATTTCATAGTGACAGTTTATCAGAATATGCTGTCATTTTTTCATAAAAACAAAATAGGAAGCTGGTTATCAATGCGTTGGTAGTCATTAACAAAGTAAAACCTAAAGGAACACTTAAATTTGGGGAGGTATTTGATTCGAGGTAGTTGATTCGAGTTTCACATAGGATAAAAAAACTGGTTTTCAAAAAACAATTATATAATTGTTTTTTCCAAATAAAAAATCGTCTTACACAATAATCAAACAAAAGTAGATTGTCATTAAATGAATATACCTTCATTAAAAAAACAAATGTAACAGAATCACAAAATTTATAAACTATCAAAGAGCTCTTAAATGATCATTTAATGAATACATTAGCTAGAAAAATATACAATAATTATTTGATGAAAAGGCACTAGTAGGCCACTCGGGGTGGGGCCGTCTCAGGCCCGGCTTCGGCCTGCGACGCCTCCAACATCGCGCCGGGTGACTCGTCGGCGTTGGAGGCATCGGCCTGCAGCCGATGGGGACGATGCTATCTCTCTCCTTCTCTACACACCTATATATATATATATATATATATATATATATTTAGCCCCGTCCTCCATTTCCTAGGTTCATCCCCTTTAGGCCCGTCCTCACACCCATCCTACGTGACGCTGACGTGGCGGGTCATCCTCCAAGGAGGCCCGTCACCCACACCAAGTAGCCGTATACTCTATCCCTCTTATTTTTAGTAAAAAATTATACATCATCAAAAAAAGCATAGCATATTACATACCAATAAAATATCTAACTCTACCTCTGAAAAACATCAGTTATACTAATCTAGTGTTTGACCACTTTAATAACATTTTTAAAAACAAAAGTTCAGATTAAGCAAAATTAAAACATAGAGATGAAACTTATGTATATTACTATAAATACACTTAAAGGTTTTTGTTTATGAGTTGACTTTTATTGGTCATCAACACTTACCACCTTTCCCATATATCCTATTAAATCCCACTTTTGGTTGCCTAACTCTCTCAATTTCCTTCCAAAATTTCCACAAAGTCTCCTCTAGTCTACCTTCAATTCTACTTCTATTACCCATTTTCTCTAACACCTCACCTTCACCCCATAACTTACGCCTCTAATTCATCTTATTATAAACTCAACCCTTTTTATTTTCACACATCTCAATCTAAATCTTTCAACCAACCATGAAGACTTGTCAATCCTTCTTCAAAACTCAAATCAATTCTAGACTCATAAACCTCATTTTCATCTCTTCGATCTCTTGGTTTGATCCTTTATCTCTTGTTCTCATCATTTTCGTCCTTTTCGACTTTTTCTACGTTGCCAAGCACTAGAATCTTGTTGCTAGGTGGTGATGTGTTCTCGTCTCCGACTTCGCTTGATCACATCGTGTTTGGGATCGCGTCGAATGCGAAAGCGTGGCCGACACGCAAAGAATATCTCAAGATGTGGTGGAAGCCTGATAAGATGCGAGGGTGTGTTTTTCTTGATGTTGGATTGAACAACAACAGCAGCACCGTACTGTCCGAGGATGAGATCCTGCAGCCGGTTTGTATATCCGATGATACTTCCAGGTTTCGGTATACATGGCGCGGTGGTCTCCGGTCAGCCATACGTGTTGCTAGGGTCGTCAAAGAAACGGTAGCATTAAACCATTCTAACGTCAGGTATGTTCAAAAATAAAAGCCAAAATTATTATTAGTTATTATTCAAAATTGTTTCAAGTTATTATTTAATAATATGTTAGGTGAAATTAAGGTGTGTGGTAAAAGTGTTTTTTTCATATATATTTGTGTAGTAAAAGTGTTTTTTTCCTAGATGTTTGTGTTGATTTGAAAATATATCTAGAGAGCATGTGGAGTTAATTGTTGTAAAAATAAAATAAAACAATTATTGTATAAATCTCGACTAGCCTCTGATTAGTCGTCGATTAATTGCTAGTCTCAGTTTCATCGAATCGGCTAATTAATTAGTAGGCGGTCAACAGTGGTCAAATCCAATCCTACTTCGCCAAAAATCGGTGGTAGTCTAACGATTTTGGCCAAATTTAGGCTAGATTTTTGACTAAAACCTGTAAATTCCGGCAACTAATTCTCTTAACTTGATAACGTCGTATAAGGTGTATTACTTAAAAAATACACAAAAAATGTGTGTATATATATAAAAGAAAACTAAAAATTAACATATAAAATCTCAATCCGATTAATCTCTAGTCGGTACCTTATGGGCTGATTAGCACCTGACGATTCTTACAACCTTGCTCACCAAACGACTGCTGGTAGTTTTGCGCAGTTTACGACAATGGGGTGTGTAGTAAAAGCGTTTCTTATTTTTATAATTGACGGTTGGTGGATATTTGTGTGAATCCAGAAATATGTTTAGATGGTGTGAATTGACCCGTTTGAAAATAAGACAAAAAAAAAATATTAAAGATCGGTTTTGCTAAATATGCAGATGGTTCGTGTTTGGGGACGATGATACAGTCTTCTTCCACGAAAATCTGGTGTAGACGCTATCGAAATACGATCACGAACTGCCGTATTTCATCGGGTCGAACTCGGAGAGCTTCGTTCAGAACCGGCTCTTCTCGTTTTCGATGGCGTTTGGCGGAGCCGGATTCGCGATCAGTTATCCGCTGGCAAAGGTATTAGATTCGTGTTTGGAGAGATACCATCATTTGTATGGAAGCGATGGGAGAATTTCATCGTGTTTGGCTGAACTTGGAGTTGGGATTACCAGAGAACCCGGTTTTCATCAGGTAAAATTGTCGACTTTTCTCATTTTATTTTATTTTTTTCTTCTTTATCGAGCTTTGTTGTTATTGCTTGTGTTAATGGCAAGTTCGACACTTTAAAAAGAGAATCTTAGGAAGATTTAGGCATTTATAATTTGACTATTCAAGTTTCTAAATATGCATACTTGGTCCCTCTATGTTTTTTTAGGCACGCCACTGATTGTTAATAAAATGTTAAAATCTGTTGAACCTAGGGTTCTTCGATATTCGAGTCCAACTCAAACCTCAAATTTAATTAAAAATTAAATTCCAATTCATTTCCGAATCAAATTAGCAACCAATTCAAATAATATTCATAATATTTTTTTAGCTTACATGTGTAGTTTAAAATTATGGGCTTTTTAAATTGAATTGTATTTTTTTAATAAAATGAATCAAAATAAACTCGAATTGAAGGATGAGCTTGGTATCAACTGGCACCGGTATTGAAAATCCAAAAAATGGGTAGGGTACCGAAATACCTGGTACGGTACGGTTCGATACCAGTACCGGCATTTGAAGGCAAAAACTGGTAAACACAGGTATCGTACCGAACCGGTACCAAACCAGTATTGAAAATGCTAAATGTCGGTACCGTATCGATACCAATCAAGTCGGTTTGGGAAATTCGGTACCTATAATGGTTCGGTACGGTTTCGAACTAGTACCCGTTACCATTTGCTCATCCCTACTCGAATTAGGGCGTCAACTTTGATTTTAATTCAAATTCAGCTTCAAAATTTTAAAATTCGAGTAACCTCATTCGATTAGCTCGTGTAAGTGTTGATTCGTTGAACACCCTATTTGAGCCACTTAAATTGAAATAAATCGATTGGTTTGAGTAGTATTTTGGCAGCTTTACAAATTTTACTAAATTGGTAGATGGTTTGAAACTTTGAATTGTCGTTCAACATTCTTTTACCAAAATCAATTTGTCAAGAGGCCAAATTGTTAAAAGCAATTGATCCATCTAACCATTCAACACGGCCGATCTGGTTTGTTGTTAGTGGTTTGGCCTATAGTTTTTGTCAAAGCGGGCGAACCATACCCTGGCCGGCCACTCTTTACTTATCTTGACTATTAATGTTGTGTACTTAGATTTTTGTTTATGATATGGATTCTATTAATGTTTTTTTTTTCTAATAAAGAAAAACTAACCTAGATGGATATGAGCGGAGATCCGTTTGGAGTACTAGCAGCGCATCCAATGGCACCATTGGTAACTCTTCACCATGCAGATTACTTGGACCCGATCTTTCCAAAAATGACAAATAGAGACGCTATGCGTCATTTGTACAAAGCCGCAGAACTAGATCCTCATAGGATCTTACAACAAACAGTTTGCTACGACCGTTGGTTTTCTTGGACAATTTCAATCTCATGGGGCTACGCTGTTGAAGTGTTTGGAAATCACATACTTTTGCCAGACGTTCTTCGTGTCCCTGCAACATTTAGGCCGTGGAAAAAGGGTAACGTATTGAATACGCTATTTAGTTTCGACATGAGGGAACACAATAAGGATCCTTGTAGAAGACCGGTTGCATTTCATATGAACAAGACTGTTCTCGAGGGAGATCAAACCGTAAGCATTTACAAAATTGTGGAACGTGCGAATTGCACATCCAATCTTGGATCTCCAAGGGGAATTGAAATGATCAAAGTGCATGCTCCAAAATTAAATCTTGACACAAAACAGGTAAACATGAGCTTACTTATGAACTATGAACATAAAAACAAATTACCCATTTTTTTTGTTTTTGACCATTTTGAAAAAAAAAATTCTAAAAGTGGGTTGTTTTTGCCATAAGCTAGAAGTTTAAGTCTTTATTTGACAAAGTTGGTCAAGTAAAAGCCAATCTAAATACGTGACAGAGTATTGTAACTAGCAGAGTATTGTAACTAGCAGAGTATCCTTGCTGCCACGATCCACTGAAATTTAGTCTTGCGTCTAGAGATGTACAAAAAAACCGGTTTTAGAACCGAAACAGGAAAAAAAAACCGAAACCGGTTTTTTTAACCAGTTTTTCTACTACCGGTATTACAACCGAACCGAACCGACGCTTATAGACCGGTTAGAGATCTTTAGCTTCGAAACCGGTTTTAAAACCGAAACTGGTTATAAAAAAACCGGTTTAAACCGGTAAAAAACCGTTTTTTTTTTAAATAAACCGGTTAAAAACCGACCCTAACCGGTTGGACCGGTTATTGTTTTGACTTAAAAAACTGGTTAGCAACCGAGACCGGTTATAAGAAAAACCGGTTTTTATTTTTGATGTAAAAAACCGGTTCGATTAAAAACCGAAACCGGTTATTAAAAAAAACGATTTGTACACCTCTACTTGCGTGGCTCAGATTAGTCTTTTCCAAAAAAAAAGTAAAGGGCAATTAACGTAAAGGGCATTTGTCAATTGTGGAGACTTTATTTTAAGTGTGTAATCATGCTGCATGTTGTTGATCCCTACGCATAATGAGTTGTACCTTTCACAAGAAGTAGTCATTTTACTATTTTAGAACCTTTAATAGCAAAGAGCGTATAACCTCTAAATAGTAGGACTCGTAATAGCAAATACTATTTGCAAAAATGTTCATTTTTTTGCTTCAAAAACAATATATTATCAAAAGAACCCCTATAACTTTTTGGGTTTTGTGAAACAGTTGTTGACGCCTAGAAGACAGTGTTGCGATGTATTACCGTCATCATGGCATGAAAGGTTGGAAATTGGCATAAGGGAATGCCATGAAGATGAACTGATTCAAATGCCTTACTAACATCTACTGAGTTGCGTGTTGTGAGCTAATTTGTAAATGTTAAAACACACATGAGTCGAAAACATATGATGAGAGAATACACATGGGAAGGCCTCAATTAGAGTGTAGAAAGTGGTTTTCAATGTAACTAGAAGAATTCGTGCGTAGTGGTGTAAACTAATAGTGAAATGGTTGAAATAAAATTGTCTATTTTGATTATAATTCATTTTGTGTATGTGAGCCAAAAAAAAGATATGATAAAGCTGAAATGTAAAACTTTTGTAAATTTCAAATTGTTCATATGAGATACAATGAATATATGGAACGAACGTCTTATCTCAAATATCTGACATTTTGATTGTAAATGAAAAAATTTAGCATAAATCGTTCGAGAGACATGTGGCATTCTATGAGGTCATCTCAATTGTTTTTACGGCCTAAATAAACCGATAAAAATAATATATGATATCTAAATATTAATAAAAGACTCCAATTAGTGACACATTTACTTTTAATTTATTTAAAATTAATTTTGTTATCATTATTCTTATCATTATTATTACTACTATTACTATTTACTATAAGTTATCTCAATTTTAATTTTTATGATTTCTCCTCTAACTTATAATAAAGGATTCCAAAAAATATCATGTAGTAATATCTCCTTCTTCCTCAAACAATTTTCATTTAAATTATATTAAACTAGTGGTTTTCATCTGCGCTTCACGGTGTGGGTGCCGAGGCAAACAATCAACAGGCACCATCATCTTCATGGTTACACGCACCGTATACAGACGTTTACTACTTTCTTTATACGACTCGATGTTAAATATTTATATATACACACATCTCATTGTCCTTCCAAACCTACATGTTGATTGCTTTAGTTCTTGTTCTCCTCAAATATGTCCAAAAGCAATACATATCTTTGTTAGATTTTCAAGAAATTTGGACACCGATGAGTCTCCCTAATTGACCTGAAGGGAAACCACATAAAATTAATATAACTTGTCCGGTCATTCTATTAAGAAGAAACAAATGCAACAGACATACTCCTTATATTTCACACCTTGTACCTGAAAGCATATGACCCATATATATGCCCTACTTTATAATCTTCAAATACCTAAGTTGGAGTCCCTATTTAAGGATTCTTCTCTTGTTTTTTTATTAGTCACACCAAAGATGAAATCACCCATTTTCCAGTGCTGTGGGTGTAGGCTATACAAATGATACAAAAAAAAAAAAAAATACCATACTTCTCAAGGACAGGAGGTACAATTCAACAAAACTTCCTCTTTCTATGAATCTGATAGGTGACCCGTTTATCATAACATAATAAAACTGACCCATTTGACATGTTTAATAAAAAAAGATAGTCTGTCACGTTTAAGACAACTTACCCGCCTTACCCGTTTAATAAAATGATCATTTGACTTGTTAAATGAAGTTGACCCATTTGACCCGTTTAATAGCTTTTGGTTATTGAATTCAATAATTTTCCACTTTTGCACTTACATGTTACTTTTTTGCATTTGAGGGTTACTTTGCATTGCCAAAAAGTATATTTGTGGCGTCCTGTAGCTGATGTATCTTCCATCAGCCAAAATATTGTGTAGACATTTGATCAGGTGTTTCTTTTTCTGGTTAGCCCTTTGTTATCTACAATTTAGCAGTGAAAAAAGTTAAGATCTGAAAACAATTAGTAAATTACAAGAATAAAGTCGAGATGATGATTATTTTTATGAAATTATAAACTCAATTTCCGGTTCCTGCAGGTGCTCTTATCCTTTTCGTAGTTCTTGAAGTTGGTGTGACTCGAGGTGATGCTAGTGCTAGAACAATGGTTTCATTAGTAAATGTGGGAGGTCGGAATGCATTATTGACTACGACCAATGTGACACTCGACAGTGCTCGTTGGCGGGATTGAAGTTGGAAAACCTTCATATTTCTATTTAGATAACACGTGAGTTACACATAAACATATTATAAGAGGTCTCATGCTTGTGTATTAATTGCAATGTTATACTTACTCAGATGAAATCAATACCAGGAAGAGTAAGATACAACGTAGTGGTACTGGATAACACGCAGCAAGGGGCCCAACCTTGTTGGATAAGAGATCAAGATGCAGTGGTACTTGATATAACATTTTTGTCTTTACTTGTGTTTGCGCGTAGTATCGGAGACAAAAAATAACTGCAATAAACAGATTATTTGGGTCATTTGAACATAAAAAACATAGGTGTATCGGGATCTATGATGTGTTTTGAACTTACTTGATAACGGTTGTTTGTTAATGGTTGTGACGAAACGAACGATTTGATGCCAATCAATACCCATCAACTCATACACGATTTGATGCCAATCAATACCCATCAACTCATACACGATTTAGAAATCATTTTCACTGATGCCCGGATGATCTCCTTGACTTTGAAACGATTTGAATTTTTCATTTAAATATTAAAGACATGATATATATATACACAATTCATAGTTTCGGCAGTTAAGTTATATAATGATAATTCCATCTTTTAATTTAAAGAAATTATAATAGTATGGAAGATCGAAAGAGTGAAATAAATTTATAATATTTTTTCATTTTGTTATTACTATATTTTTCTTGATAATTTTATTATTACTATATTATTTTTGATAAGATTGCTTAAATATTTGATTAAGGTAATATTAATAAAATATCAATTTGTTATCATCAATTCCGGAAAAAGTTTAAATGGAGTCTTTTAAAAGTAGAAAGTTGTAGGAAGGGTATTAAACGAACTTTAATTAAACTAATTTTAGCGGCACTGAAACCGTTTCGTCAAACTCTATGATCTTAGATTTTAGGTTTTTTAGCTTTCTAGATTGTAGAATTTTAGTTTAGATTATTGTGTCATTTTATATGACATTGTGTTTTTTTATTTGCGATTCATTATATATTTTTTTCGACATCGTGTTATATTTTTTCGGTATCATGTTATATTTTGTAATCCATTCAGGGGAATTTTTAGGATAACTTTACCCATACAATTCATTCTTAATTTTAATAAGATATTTTTTAATATTTGATACGGGTAATATTAATTCTTCTTATTTACCATTCATTCATCCATTATTATACAACATGGAAACATAAATTAGGACCATGAATTTAGAAAAGTTATAATATTTTGAAATTTTAAAACCATTAATTGCTATGAATAATTAAAACACTGGATTTAATGAAATACATTAATAATAAATCAACTTAATATATAAATTATTTAGTAATGATATTAAACTTTTTTTTAGAATACGTGTCAAGACCATATCATCTCTCACGATAATCGTTATTGATTAAAATAGTTTTTTTTATTATTTTTTAAATCAGGTTAATATCATAAAATGACAACAGTGCTAATTTTAAAATTATTATCTTAATCTTTGTCCTTATTTCAAATATAACTATACGCTGACCAATGGTTTTTGTTAGGTTAAATCTGCCAAAACTTACTATAAAATCCGCTTTACTTCAAATGTATCTTTAATTTATAATTTATGATGTATAATGATAATGATAATGATATTTTTGTATTAAAACTTATCTACACATATTTTTATAAAAATTTTTAATTAAATTTATAATGATAATGATATTTTTAAATTACGTTACCAAAAATGGATCTTACATCAAATATAATCTAATTTTAAGTCTTTAACTACGGAAATTAATTTAAATTCAAAGCATGATTTCCTATATAAATATCACCTACACCTAATTGTTGTTGCTTTGTTAGGCACTTTTTGAAGCGAGTTAAGTATTGATTACCATGAGAAAGAGGTTGTAAACATGTTGAATGATTAATAGGTACACACATTTATCTTATTGGTTTATGCAGACAAACAATTTTTATTATTCAACCTATGTAATACACGGGACTATATAACTTAGTTTGTTAATAAAATTCAAATAAAAAAATTTAAAGAAATGAATGATCCATGCATATTATTTTAATTGCAGGAACTTTATCTTTTTACCTTTTACCTTTTGTTTTTCATTTATATTTATCCTGTATTTGATTTAAACTAGGGATTAATTAAATTAATCGTTTGAAGGACACGTGGTGTTCTATGAGGTGATCTGAATTGTTTTTCCTGTCTAAATAAATCGATAAAGATTAATATTTGTTAATAAGATTCAAATAATTTTTTTAGAGATAATGAATGACCCCTGTATATTATTTTAATTGCATGAATTTTTTTTTATCTTTTACCCTTCGTTTTTCATTTATATTTTTCTTGTATTCGCTTTAAACTGGGGATTAATTAAATTAATTTTAAATTGACATGCCAATCGTAACTATTATGGTGATAATAAAATAACCATAAAGAATCTATTTTAATGTAAAAATATAACTGAAAGTACCAGTTAACAAAATACATAAATAATAATCTATAACAAAATAGTTTATGTTAATGCTCTAACAACCTAATAAAGGGTTAAGTTCATTTAAAAACTTTATTATATGTATTTTTATGATTACATATATGCAACTACAAGTTTACATATTTGTAATAATTATATATATATATATATATATATATGTGTGTGTGTGTGTGTGTGTATTAACTAAATTATATATGTGTAAAAAAACTAATTTACATATATGTAATTATAAATTACATGATATGTTATTTAAAATTAGATATTTTAAAGAAAAATATTTGTTCAACCTATATAATACACAGGTCCCTAATCTAGTAACTTTAATATGAGTAATTGTAAGACTGGTGACTAGCTACTCGAAAGTTTTATACCAAAATAAAGTCGTAGATTGCAATGTTTTATGAGATAAAACAAACTATATTGGCTACTATGAATATATATTATAATCGAACCGTCAAGCATTAAGACAAATACATATAGCTAACAAGGATGAAGAATCTGTAAAACTATGAAACAAATGTCATCAAGTCTAACTATAAAAAGTTTATTATATGATGTATGCTTGACGTTGCATAACACTAGTTTGTTTTGAATGGTGACGAAATTTAATATAGAAAAACTCTTAGCAAGGTGATATAGAGCCTATAGGTACCATTTATCAAGCTAAGAAATAATTTATAGGTTAAATAAGATATACACAACTGTACGAATCTAATAATTTAAACTTTGACCGGTTCTTCACCAATAGAAACGCTTATGTCTTGATGATCTCCTGTGTTGACCTGTATACCGATATGTTTTTGTTGTTATAAACTTTTTCATTTCAGGCTCGCCAAATAACTACAACATTAATGTTACAAGGTATAAATAGATGTTGGAAATTTAATGAAAATAGTATTTTTCACAAATATAGGAAATAACTATTTCTAATTTTGGACGATAAATAAATATTATAAACTGAGGTTTATATAGATATTTATTTCCGGGTTTGTGTTCTATGTTGGAAGAGCTTCGCAACAAACTAAACCACGTCTAAAACGGAGCTAAGATGAATGAGATATCGATGCTCAAAGTTTGGTGGTTGAAACATTAAATGCTGAAATAAATGGGAAAATAGCATCTTGTCCCACAAAGGAGGAGTGATGAAACTTAAATGGGTATTTAAGTGGGAACATTCCTTCTTATTGTTTCATGGAAGTACACACTAAGTGTACTCGTGAAGGGTGCGGAGCACCCTAACTTGCACACACGCGCGTGGCGTGGGCGATGGGCCCAATGTGGCGCTTTGATGGCGCACTTTGCACTTCGCAACGCCGCTTGAAAGCCGCATTTGTATTTTTTACCGTGCGCGCGTGGCTCAGCAAAGGGATGTGAGCCACACTGGCGCGCGCGCGCGACCTGCTGCTTCCAGAGTTAATGACAGATCAGTTACACTTCAGCAGTTGAAACAGACGAGTCAAGGGTCTTGACCAGGAATGTAACTGACGAATTAAAGTGCATTAAAGACGTTTAATGCAATTTAATTCATTAAGTTAATTCCTTTTGACTGTTTCAACCCAGATGTAATATAAATACAACATCACCTCAACACCAGAAGACACACCTTGAACACCATCGAATTCTCTACAGAAATTTTCTTCTTCCTCTTTCTTGCAGCAAGGTACACCTTCGGGTTGTTGTCATCTCCGGCAGTGCAACTGCTTGGGCTGTTGTATCCTGGAAACAAACGAGTTCTCCTGGGAGACTCGAAATTTGTTTTAAGAGACCCGTGTCTAACACGATCCTCAGCCAAGAACTTACTTTTTTGTTTGAATTTTGTTCTTGTATTTCGATTATTTCAGTTGTAAAAGTATTGTAATTTACAGCTTTATTTATTTCTGTATTGTAATTTGAATTTATAAAAGTTTTTATTTATTTTATACGAACGGATTCCTACAATAGAAAGATATCGAAACACTTATTGCAACTCCTGGGTTAATTACAACTGCCAACCAGTTTTTCCACATACGCTCAATATTTTCAAGATACAACATATATTTATTTACTTACGGGGTTGGGTAAAATTGATAAAGCATTAAAGTTAAAGTGTTACTCCCTTAAGGTCAAGGGTTCGAGTCCTGTCAAAAATGAATTTGGTGTAATTTAGCCGTTAAAATAAAACATTTTTTAACGACAAATTTGGGTCACTTACAGACCACCAGAGAATCATCGTGCCACCAGTGGAACCACCCGATCATATCCTTCTCGATTAGACATAATGCCTATACACCAATTTAGGAGAAAACCTAATAAATATTTCTCTTTCATAACATGTAAGTTTGTGTTTCAGTTGCTTGTACATACTACTAATAACACGATCTAAAAAATTACATCAAGTCAATAAATTAAAACAATACACTACCATACTTTTGCTAAAAAAACTAAAACGATAGAAAAACTATAATTTTAAACTGGGGAAAAACTGTAATCTTTTAAGACAAATGACTGTGTGCCAAGTAGCTGTCTGGCACGAATAAAAATTACACAGAGTCAACTGTTAAAACAAAACACTACCATAGTTTTGTAAAAAAACAAAAATTACCAAAGTTTTGTCAAATAAAAAAATTAAAACGTTGACATGACGATAATTTTACAGTGAGAGCAAAATCGTAATTTGACAGGAAAAAATGATGGCAAAACTGTAAATTTGAGCTGAGAGCAAAATCATAATTTAGCACAGAGAAAAAAAAAAACAAAACCAGTGACAAAACTGTAAATTTAATGAGGTAAAATTGTAATTTGGTTAAACCAATGAGGAAGTGTCAGGCAGCTACCTGACACTATTCCCCTCCATGTGATATGTAGTATGTGTAAATATAAATGTTATTTATCTAGCTGCTAGAAATACGAGATATAATTTAGTAAAATCTTGATAATTTTACGCAAACTAGTGGGTTTAACCGCGCTTCGCAGCGTGCTTTCAATCAATATTGGTTCGGTTCAATACGTTACTGATACTCGGTATAGCAACCAAAAGAAATACACTCAAGAGGATATCATAACATGTTTTACATCAATCAAAACCAAAAAAACGAATATCATTACTGATGTTGTCCGACTAATATCATTATGTTCGTCATAGTATTGTTATTGTTCTGCCATTCACGACCAAGTCGAGAAACACCATAAAAATGAATACAGTATCGATACCGGTGTTGTCTAAACGGTATTGGTTTGGTTCCTCAAGTTGAAGAAAAAAATCAACTATATTTGAGTCATTCAAATAAAACTTTAATCGAATCATATTTAATTGAATCTTAGAAAAAACAAACGTATCACAACGGTGTATTTTTAATATATAATAAAATATAATTTGCAGTGTATCCCAAGAATGCTTTGTAACTTAATTAAAGTAGAATTATTAACTTGAGAGCTTTATTATGACAATTGTTTCTTCTCGCATCATCTTTTATTATTTTTGTGTCAAAAGTCAAATACTAAAACCTTGGTGTCCCACTTCAGGAAAGGTTAAATGTCTCTTTAGCTAACAACTTCCTTTTTTATATATGTAATATACAAGTAAAATTTAGTATGTGTTATAGTAGTAAAATTACAATTATTTTATTTTTTATTTCAGACCATAATTAAGGAAATTATAGTAGAGTGACAACTAAACTGGCAACAAGGTGTGTCGTAACCCCTTTTGAATAGTAAAAGCGATTCTACCGAAAACAAAGCTATGGTTCGTTGACGTCGAGAAGTTGTTATTCACGATCCGCTACACTCTGTTCAGGAAACCGACAACTTTGGGGGCAAGGAACCTATATGTATCAAAAGGGAATAAAGGCATATTAGTTCTCAACACAAGCTTTCTCATGGTAACAACTTTCCCTAATTTTGCTTTCAAAACAGCATACCCAACCACGAAGGAGGGACACTCTGGTAAGGTTTACACAAACGTGTTTCCCACCTGCCTATCCAAACACGAGAACTTCCGTTGAGTTAAATTCAATTTTAAAGAAAAAACATATATTTACTTTTAATCCCTCGTTTGTGAGTTGTACGTCTAATGCTATTTTTATTTTTTAACAAATTGGATAGACTTGTAACGGAGGTTCATTTAAAAAGAAAATTTAAGTGAGAAAAAAACAAATGGTACAATTGTAAAATATTAAGTAGTTTTTATTTCATTTTACTTATTACTATTTTTAACTAATTAAATAGCCATAAAGACTATCATCTTATACACTAGTTTTTTTGCCTACACACATAAAAAATCCTACACATTTCGAAATTTATCCTACATGTATTTTAAATTCATCTTACACAATTCGTAATTTATCATACACTCTAAATTATTATATTTTTTTTGAAAAGAAATATATTTTGAAAATAAGTTACAAATTTAATATAGTTAACTAATAAAAAAGGAAGACTATAAAATAATAATTTATGTAAGTTTATAAATATACTTTTACATTAAAATTAAATGCAAATATTAAATAAACTTATTCTTTTTTTTATCTTAAAAAAATTCATTTCATTAGATTTGTATGAGTATAAATAGGCAATATCATTAATAAATATTATTTCTTAAAGAAAATACATGTTATTCAGTGGCTATAAAACGAGACATAATTTAGTAATATGTTGATAGTTTTAGGCAAATAATACAAGTAAAACTTAGTATATATATTTTTTGGGTTAATTGCATATTTCCCTTAAAAAAGCTTTCAATTGCATATAAACTAAGCCTAAACAAATAATATACATTTCTTCTTTTTAATTAAATTGACTAATTTACCCTTTAAAAAAAAGAAAAAAACTTTAAAATCAAACAAACCACAAATCACGACTCATCAGTTTGTTCCCTCAAAAGATCCCAAGGGCCGACGTTTCACGACGCTATCGACGACGTTACACAGCGGTGCGACGTTTTAGTTCCGTGCCGGTGTTTCTCTTAGCCGTTGACAAGTTTTTTCCACGTTACAGTTGATTATTAATTGTTTTGGTCAATGGTCAATTGTTTACAGTTAATTTTATATTGTTTTGCTTAATTTTGAAGAACAACATGAATTAGAATTTGTATACAAAATTAAACAATCTACGATCAATTGTTTACTGTGGGGAAAAAGGTGTTTGGCATGCGAAATCAGTTATATAACATGCAGTTAGTAAGAAATATAGAGGGTTAATGGCTAATAACTGGGAAATTGGATAAATGTATTCAGTGAAAGTCTTGAAAGTGAGAGAGAAACGAGAAAGTGGATACAAATAGATTAATATGATATCAAAAGTCTCCAAATGAGATCACAACTCTTGCTGAACTAGTATAGAATTTCAAACACATTGGAAATGCTTAAAATGGAATTAACTATTACAGTTTTATATACATATATGTTTGTTTTATATCAATTGTTGATTGTTTTGTTTAAGTTTCTTTTTTTTGGTTCACGTTGATGATTTGATACCTGTTAACATATTCTTAAGTGATTGGAGAAGGAATATAATGATGTAGATGTCATGGAAAATCAATTGTTATCACCAACATGGGAGATCATGGCTCATCCTGATTCGAGATGGAAAATAATAATTTTGGGATGGTTTTTGGTACCATAATGAACTAAAATTTAGGCATTTGCTTTTCGTTTAGATGATTGTCACTCTAGTAAAAATATGGGTATATAGGCAATTTTTAAGGTTTAGTAAATTAAGAGTAAAATAGTCATTGTATAATTTAATTTTAATAAAAAAATTAAAATGGGTAAATTTCCAATTTTATTAGTTAATGAATGGGGAAATATGCAATATTTATTTAGGCTTGGGTAAATATGCAATCGAAAGTTTTTAAGGAGAAATATGCAATTATCCCTACTTTTTTAAACGACTAAATGTTACACTCTCTGGTATTAAACTCATGACCTTATCCTATCTAAACACCTATATGGTTTTTCCTCTATCATTGGTCCATAGCCTCGGTTGTAAATACTTAAGATATATTGTATTAGTTAAATCACAAAAGCTATCTAGGCATAGGGGAGAGATTTTGAACGTTGGTGTAACGCCTCGTTTTTTCGTACTTTCCTTAATTAGAAAGTGTAATCGTATTTCTATTTATGGAAACTTGTATTCGTATCACATTCGTATTTCATTTCCCAATCTTATAATCCGAGACTTTGATTATAATAAAATTCATAACTGATACATACTTGCCTTACATGCATTTAATTATTAAATACGTGTTTACATACAAACCGATACTTGTTATACGTGCAAATACTCATACGTTCATATTTGATACCTAAAATATACTTACATATACATTATACATTTGAAAACATGCGAAAATATCAAGTTTTACCATGAAATGAAAGATAAACTAAGTTCAAGGACTAAAAATAGCATAATCCGGATAAAGTTGTTTCTAGCTCATGGATTGGGCAAAAGTGTGTTTTTGGATTGTGTTTCTTGCATTTAATACTCACCTAACTCAACCCCCAAACCTCAACTATAAATACCCGATTCCCCTTCACTCTCAACTCACACCTAATCTTATTTTCTCTTCTCTAAAAGCTCTAAAGAGCTCTCTTCTTCTCTCAAAGATCAAAGCTCCTAAAAAGTGAGTTCTAACTCACCTCTCTCTTTTGATCTTTCCTTTTTCTTACTACTTGGAAATACCTTTGGAATGTTTTCATAAGTCTTCCATGGAAGACTAGCTTGGAACATCACCATGTCTAAGGTCCCAAGGGTAACAACTTTCTTTTGGTTTTATTAGGGTTTTACCCATAAGCGTTGTATCCTTCCAAGCTTGTTCTCGAAACAAGACTTGAGTTGGTAGAGTGTGATCACTTGGAAGCCTTGGCGATCCTAAACTTCGATCCACCATCTCACTTGATGTTTTCATTTACTTTTTGTCTTTTACTTATATGTTCAAACGTACTCATGACCATCCTTGTCGTCCTTGTGACGACTTGTGCATTGGTATACTATACGAGAGGTTTTAAAAGGAAGGTTCTTCTCCTACCTCCATGCATGACTTCTATGAAATTACATGATGTTTATGAATTACCGATTGTTATACTATATATATATATATATTGTGTGTGTGTGTGTGTGTGTGTAAACCGAACTTTTGATGGTAATCAAATGATTATTCGTCATAGTACTAGGTTCCTCACCTAAGTACTTAATCTCTCGTTACGATTCTAGTGGGTATCCTAACCTATGTAAACACATCAACCCGAATGGGTCTTATAGTGTCAAAAACGAGTATTAAGTCTAAGTGATTACTTTTTCGTATAAACTACTTTATTGCTTTTAATTCCTAAATCCTCCGTTATCGTTCGAATACTTACCAACCTAAGTTCTCCTCTTGTAGGATAACTCGGCGCGCATCCCACCCGTCAACCCACTTCGCGAACTCGTCAAGTTTGAAGCCTACGCAAAACCGTGAGTACACTCGACCCACTTTTCGTTACAACATTTTTTGGGTGTAACATGTTTACTTGTATCAAAACCACAACACTTAAACTTTATGAAATGCACAAACAATCCTATACACATGAATACTTGATACGATTACGTGATGCTTATATCTTGGACATTCTTTATGTGATACTTTAGTCATTAACTTGTTTTAAGCCTTCATTTAACATGTATAGCGCTATAGGAAGTCACGCATCCCCCTCCATCGCATAAACTTGAGGCCATGTTAAAACAACGTGTTTGCGTTAAGGGTTTGGCTAGTAGTATTGCATGCCTTGTATATGCTCTCGTAAAATCATAGTTCCCATGAGGATTCGTTTAAACGTTAATCGTATACGTATACTATGCTTAAACCTATGTACTCGCCTTTGCTTTTGCATTGAATTGTATTTTAAAACGTGTTACAAGTTGATGAAGAGGATGCTATAAAATCAAATAGCAAGGACTTAGATACACACAAGTAGACGTTTAGGCTAAATTTGTTGTATTATGTTATTTGTAATTTGCTTCAATGTTGTACTTGACAGTCGTTATTGAAATGAAATTCGGCTTTAATTAAATATTGTCATTAATAGCGTTGTGAGCAATGAGCAATCTATTTCGTCTCACTCCGATGTTTCCGCCATCGATTGGGGTGTAGTGGAAGGGGGCGGTTGGAGCGTGGAACTATAACACGGGGCGTCGTTAGGGTGTGGGGCACAATGGTCGCTTAGATGATGCCTGTGGGACGTCACGTAGTATCACTTTTTTCACAACGAAGCCCTCTATAACACATGGTCTTAGGCATTCACATTAAGGCCTCTATTTCCATCTATATACTTTATTCAAAAAATACATTTTTCTCTAAATTAAGTTTATTTTTCAAAATCCTCTCATATCCAACTCTATATCTATTTCTCTATCATACTCACAATCACTTATTTTATTATTTCTTTCTCATTCCTACACACTCAGAATCCTTAATTGAAAGCGGGTTAGTTTGATGGTGGGCTAGTGTTGAAACAACAAAAATTAGGTCGAAGCCCATGTGTGGTGTCAACTTGTTAAGAAATCGAAAGAATAATTTGACACCTTATTTATTTATTTATTTATTAAAGTTATGAGTAAAATATTTTAGCTACGAAAACTTGAACATATATTTTTGAAAATTTCTTAATCTACATGTTACTCCTATTTTGAGAATCTTTATGCATGACATCCTTTACTAGGGTAATCGCTCAAATTTTCCATCAATACTCAATCTTAGACGCAAAAGTATTGATCTACTTCTAGGCAGGTGATTAGGTACACTTGTGACCGCATGAATCTTGGTGTCACTCTTTATATTTACTTTTCAAATGAGTAACTCTTTTTGTCACTTGATTTGATTCATGGGCAAGTGACTAATCTCATTGGGTGACCCTACCACCACAGACTAATTCCTCTATCCAAGCCACAATTGTATGCTTTATGCTTTCAATCAATGTTATCTAACCCCTTTCTACGAAAGATAATCATGTAGTCAAAATGGTATATTTTGGTTATCCTTCAATATGCATAATATTATTGACTTATTTAGAGATTATTAAAAACAAATTGTCTAAATATTTGTAAAATACGGGAATTTTTTATAAAATATTAAAAACAGGAAAAAACTATTAATCGGATATTTGTGATGATATTAATTGTATCAACTTTATTTAAAGATATTAATTAAATCTACCATAATGTATTATCAATAAACAGTAGTCAAAAGTTTTTTTTTCTTTTTCTGCTTTTTTTTTTATTTTATTAAATTCAAGTAAATTCTCATCAACAAAACCGGTGATAATTCCAAAGTAATGTATCCTTCCATACAACAATATCAAAACAATGAATCTAACAAACCAATCGATTAGTCAAAGAGTAAGGGGTGTTTATTTTGTAGCAACTTATAACTTATTGATTTATAAAAGTTAATAATATGTTTTTATAATGTTTGAGTTAGTTTATTTAAGATGAGTTTATGTGTTAATAAGTTATTTTTGAGAAGTTAGTAACTCAACAAAATTTCAATATCAAATTGTTAAAATTAGCATAAGAAATTCGTCAAAATCAATAGAAAATTTTTCAAAACAAATAAATATAATTCACGTAAAAATGAAGAAGCTTAAGAAGCATTCGTCGGACCTGGAGACACCGGAACCGTCTGGGGCGGAGCCGCCGTAACTGCCGCCGGAGGAGTAACCGTAACCGGCGATGGATTATCAGGCGACGTCGACGGCGGCGGAGGCAGAGAAGTTTCCGGCGGTGGAGGCGGTGACAGAGAGGCTTCCGGTGGTGCCGGCGGTGCGGGCGGTGACAGATTGGTTTCCGACGGCGGCGGAGGTGCGGTGGAACTGACAGCTGGATCGGACGGATTAGAATTCGGTAACGATGCGAACGGCATTTGCAGCGGTGGCGGATGAAAGTCACCGGCAATTGAACAACCTTCGCCGGAGCAGTTACGAGATTTAGATCGATTATTATTCCTTCCGATTATACTAATTCCGATAACTATGCTAGTGATAACAATCGCGACGATGATGAAGATGAAGATCTTCGTTGCTTTACCTACGTAACACAGCATTGTTTGTTTGAATAAGTGAGAGTTTTGCAGAAGCTTGAGGAAGTGAAAATGGCGGATTTTGTTGTGTAATTAATTGTTGTTGTGGGGTGGAGAATGGATGTGTTTTGTTGCAGAGTGTACATGTGGTTATGCGTATGGTATAAGTTGTTGAAGCGTGATGGTTTGGGTTCGGATATTGTTGAAAAAGGGTGGTTGTGCTGCGCTGGCATGTTGTGGCACGTGAAGGGAGTTTAGATATTCTGAGTTAAACAAGGTATTGACTAATTGAGTCAATCAGTATCCCTGGCATTCTAACTTAATTTGAACTTCTACAAGGTATGTTGGTTAATCTTCCATTGAAAAGGTCAAGCAGCACAGTGGGACCAATTCACACTCCATTGAAAAGGTCAAACCACATTGCTTCACTCAGTGTCATCAATGGCAGAAAGTTCCAAAAAAAAAAAAACCAAAAACTAAAACAAGAGTTTAGAGATGCGGGTATCGATCTCCGTACCTATCGCATGCTAAGCGAGCGCTCTACCTTCTGAGCTACGTCCCTTTGTGCTTTGCCTCCTTTCGGTTATGTTCAGACCGCTTACAGACAGATTAATTGATTTTGATTCATTATTATTATTATTATTATTATTATTATTATTGTATTTCCCATAGCGGTGCAATTGCAAACGAACTGAGTACGAGCTCCAGCCTGATTAACTTATGAGAGCTCAAGCTCACCTTGTTGGTAGTTTCTTAATCTCGAGCTCGTCTCGTCTATTATCTTTTAATTAATAATAATATAAATAACGGACTCGTTTAGACTTGCGAGCTCGATAGGTGAAGCTCTGGCTCGTTTTCTGAACAAGCTTACTTTTAGGTTCGGGCTAAGCTCGTAAACATGTTTAAATAAGCTCGGCTCGGTTCGTTACTAGACAACTTTAAATGAGGGATAAATGTTATTAAATATTAATAAAAACTAATATTACGCAAAGCTCGACGAGTCTGACGAGCTTCACATGCCAGGCTCGTGTTCGATAAAGCTCGACTCGTTTCAAGCTTTTTTACGAGCCGCTACGCTAGTTTGCACCCCTGATATTCCCCCTACTTCATGAACTGTTGAACACCATATTTAACACTTTCTACTCCATATTTTTTTTTTCTAAACGAGTATCACCTCTTTTGTGAGATGATTTTTTTAGTGATGCACCTCACTTTTAAGTTTGTGAGAGATTGGGTACGTTTAGCGGCACCCTTACATTTTCTCCTACCGGCTATTATCAAATCACTTTATCAATCAAATCGATATATGCTACACGGGCATATGCTATTGTTAGATATTTTAGTATAATCAGGATTAACTTGGTGGCCAAAGGGAATTATGATGTACATCGAACAAGTTAGGAGGTGCGGAAGTGCACAGTTGCTCGAGTTGTTATAATTCCAAGGGGGCTTGGCGGGGGTCCGGGGCAGTGCCCCGGGAGCAGGGTCCCAGGGGCGGCAGCCCCTGGCTAGGGTCGAGCTGCCAGATCAGCTGGAAAAAAAAATTATTTTAATTAAATTGCTTTACAGAAAATGCCTTAGAAAAATATTTTTTATAAAAATTCGTCACAATTTTGTAGATAAAAATTAAGGCGGCAATTTAATTAAATTCAAATTTTGAACTATAACCGCCCATAATTGCCAAGTGGCGGTTATCGGGGAAGGCTCTCCAAAAATTCGTGAGTTGGTTTTGGTCACACAGGGTTCATACGAATTCACACACAAAACGTACACAGTTGTTCATTTTCTCCAAAATCAGAGTTGTATCCGATTGGATTATTCGGTAAAACCGTCGAAATAATTTGATCTGATAGTAACTACACGCATCTCTGATCATCCGGATTCTGAAAATTCCCACAAGCTATCGCATTCATACCTATACGAGCTTGTACATCACATCTGCTGCCTTATATAGAGGTATACCATTACATTTACCACCCTATACGTCCGTATACCATCACATTCACGACCCTATACGTCTGTGTACCATCACATTCACTGACCTATATGTACTAAACGAGTCAATGTCTTATATGTTCGTATACCATCTAATCACATTACATAATTATGTTGTCTTGTACAAGGATTATCTGCCAAACCTCTCATAAGTGGTTAAAGTAGAATTATTGATATTATACAAAGTTTTTAAATAGAATTTTATAGAAACAATCATATGTTTGTTTGATAAAAATACAACCGTTGGTAACCATGTTTTGTTGAGAAAATTCATCCTAGTGGCAGGCTCCTCATTTCCAGCCTCTCTTGATTCTTCATCCTAAAATACAATCAAACACACCAACCCATCGAGAGATTTCCCCTAACAGCCAATTTCTTCCAACATCATAGTTTCATAATCTTCACTTTTTCCCAACATTTATAACTTTTTCGGATCCACTATCTTTTGAGTTCTTCAATCAACTCAACAGATTCCCATATCAGCTTCATTTTCTGCATTTGGGGGTCAGAAATGAGCTAGAAAAATCATTTCTTTTTGTCTGAAAATTAGGTTTGAATTTTTTTTCAAAACAATTTTGAAGGCAAAAAGATTTGTGGGTTAATTCTGGATTTTGTTTCTGATTCTCAATTCGCAGAAAAATCTTGTCACATTTTACCGGAAAAGAAATTGTGAGTTTTGTTTGAAGATTGCATTTTAAAACAAGAATCACAGAAAAAGATTGGGAATTTTGTGAATTTTTATGAAATTTTGAACATTTTCATTGCCTTAAACAGAAGGGGTTCTGGTTTGATTAGGAATTGAATTTGTATGTAAAAAGAAGATAAAGATCATATTTTTATTGGGAATTTAGTGAGGTTTTGAATTTATATATATTTTCTAGAATTAAAAGGGATTTGAGCTTGTTTGGGGATAAACTTTAGAGGGTTGAGTCAATGTTCAATTTGGTATAATTACATAAACAGAACATTGATTCAAATGAGAAGGGCTTTGTTATGGAATGGTACAATCTGCTTCGCCAAAAGGGTTGGTTATGTAGGTTTTTTTGTAGCTCTTCTGTGTGTAGTTTTGGTAGATCTTTTGGAAGGAAATCGTTCGGTCCATAAAGAACGTTCGTATGGCAATGGAGCCGATTTGACATCTCAATTTATTGAAGAAAATGCAGTATGATTCTCTGTTAATCCTATCATTTAGAATCATTTTTCGCATGGAATATGGGATAATTGTTAGAGAAAGTGTAAAATACAGGAGTGGTTATCGTCGCGAGTAGGAGATTGCACTACCTGTCATTCTTTAACATGCGTGATTAGGGTAATTAGGTATTTGTTCATGCGTGATTATGTGATGGTATGTGTGATTAGGTGATGTTATGCATGAATATGTGTTTTCTTCATGTGTGATTATGTGATTTTTGGTCATGCGTGCTTAGGGTTTGAGTTTTATAACATGTGTAATTTACTCGCATACGCTTCGCACGTCAAGGCACTCTTGTACGTTAACCGGCCTCTAATTGTTATATAATATTTAGTGATTCGTATATATTATCATTTGAAGTCATATGAGATTTTGAACTTGTTCATTTATTCTATTTGATCAAGTAGAATGATTCTATACAAAGCTTCAAATGTAACTCAAAACACGTGTTTAACAGATTTAATGAAATATTGCTTTTGCAGCCGACACTGTACTGTCTTGACGAGTTTGAACAAAATACTATACCCATCGATGAATGTAACCTGTGTTGCGTAAATGGCAAAAGATCCACATCTAACAACTGTGGAAAAGATGAGTGGCAAGAAAATCTTTCTAACTCATACGATCCCGATAATTACCAAACAACGTCTTACAGAAAACTTCATGACAATCTACAAAAGAGAGCATGCCCAAGTGCAGCATCCGATCATGGGCCCGCATGCTCACCATCTACGGTCAAACGTTCTCCTATTCGGGCCCTACTTTCATCACCTGAAGAGTTGGAGAACTCTTACTCTAGGCCCTCGCGTAAGCTTGCTGATATTGGAGCAATTGGCGGGCAACCGTTGTTGATAGGTGTCGTAGTGACAACAATGGTGGTAACACTCGGCCTTTTTGCTTCGGTCTTGTATTGTTGTCTTGGACGCGATGCACTTAGACCAGCCAATGCGAATAAATCACAACACGAAGAAGACGAAAAAGAAGAAGAAGATGAACTTAAAGTCAACATACGTTCCAAGGGCTATAAAAACAAATTAGGTGATCATATGTCTAATCTCTTTTGCTCAATTAATAATTTTTAATTTAATATTAATACATATTTTTCCGTTTCAGGTACTTTACAAAGATCAATGAAAGTGTCGGTTCGTGATCCCAAGATCAAGAATTTGCTCGACAGCGTCGATGAATCCGGAACCGCATCTTTACCGCTCCCACCAGGAAAGTTGGCTGTCTTTTCACCGCCACCGCCAGATTCACCACCGCCACCTCCGCCACCACCACCGCCTCCGCCACAAGCAGCTGCCCCACCACCGCCACCACCACTGCCTGGCTTGAAAGTACCACCACCGCCACCAAAGGCAGGACACCTACCTCCATCAAACAAATCGGGTAGTCCAAGGCATAACGATGTTAAGGAGGAAAACAATAAAGATGGAGATTCGGGTCCCACACAAACCAAGTTAAAGCCATTTTTTTGGGACAAAGTGAATGCTATTCAAGGTCGTTCTATGGTTTGGCACCATCTTAAAGATGGATCGTTCCAGTAAGGCTTTAACTCAATAAAAATCATCCATTTTGATCAAAGTTATTGATAGTGAATAGCGGAAGATAGCGATAAGCTACCAATATGCACGTAGTGCTAGCAATGAAATAGCGGGCACTATTTTATGTTTAGCGACAAACTAGCAGAGAGTTTTAGAAATATTTTATATGTATATTATATCCAAATAAGCTTTTTTATATGTATGCTTAACAAAAAATCTAAAATCCTACTATTTTGTACCTATAAAATCCTGCTATTTATATTCAAGCAGAAAAAAAAACCTAAAATCCCGCTATTTGGCTGCTTTGGAGGCGCCAAAATCAAATAGCGACACATGAGTGCTAGGCTACACTATTCGCTATAACGCTCGCTATGAGCGCTATTAATAACTATGATTTTGATTACTAAATCAAACTACATTCTTTAGCATATATTTGAAAACATATATGCTCAAACAGGTATGACGAGGACATGATGGTGGGTCTGTTTGGTTATGTGGCTGCTCAAAATAAGAAAGAGCGCGGGAAGATCGATTCTAACTTACAATCTCAAACCAAGTTGATTCAGATCATTGATTCAAAAAAATCGCAGAATTTAGCTATTCTTCTACGAGCATTGAATGTGACAACTGAACAAGTCTGTGAAGCAGTTAAGAAAGGTGATTTCAGTTTTTTGGTGCTCTTCTGATGTCTGTACTACTTGTGTGTGTCTATATATATGTAGTGAAAGGTTTAAATACAAAAGGCTCTTAACGTGCGACGGTACGTGGCCACCAATATAACGTTGTAATTATGCAAATAACATGCGTAATTAGGGTTTAACCCAACCCATGTGTAATTATGCAAATAACGTGCGTGATTATGCAAAGTTAATGACTATTGTACCACCACGTTCAATTGAACGCCTACATTGGATCAGATGCGTGGTTGAGATGCTCGCGGACGCATCGCACGATAAGTTGGTCTAGTACGTTAACCGGCCTCAATATATGTATATGCTTATATAAATGTGTGATTGATCAGGCACTCAGCTTCCAGTTGAGCTTATTTCAACTTTGTTGAAAATGCAACCAACTCAAGACGAAGAACTAAAACTTCGGTTATATAACGGCGATCTTAACCAACTCGGTACTTCAGAACGTTTCCTCAAAAACTTGGTTGAGATCCGTTTGCGTTTAAACGTCTCGAAGCTTTGCTGTTCATGAGTTCCCTTCATGAGAATTACCATGTGGCTAAAGAATCATTTGCCACTCTGGAGGTATTGAATAATATTATTTTCGGTAATCAAGAAGTTTGTGATTTTGTTTTTGATCATACTTACTGAACTTGCATTACAGGTAGCATGCAACAAGCTTACAAGCAGCAGACTCTTCTTGAGGCTTCTAGAAGCAGTTCTCAAAACGGGTAACCGGATGAATGACGGTACGTATCGTGGTGGGGCCCAGGCGTTCAAACTCGACACCCTTTTGAAACTTTCTGATGTCAAAGGAACCGATGGAAAAACGACTCTTTTATCATTCGTGGTTCAAGAAATCATCCGGTATGAAGGAATCAAGGTGGCTAGACACCAAGATCTTGAACCGAACAACAAATCACCGGAACATCTCAAAATGTTAGGTATGGAGGTTGTTTCAAAATTAAGCGAGGAACTCAACGATGTGAAAAAAGCATCCATTATTGACGGTGAGATGTTAACGTCAACGGTTTCTAAATTGGGAAATATGTTGAAGAAAACAAAAGAATTTATGAACGAAGAGATGAACAAAGCAGAAGGAGCTACCGAGTTTATTAACGCACTCACTCGGTTTTTGGAGTATGCAGAAGCGGATATCAAGTGGATGATCAAAGAAGAGAAACGGATAATAGCGGTGGTCAAGAGCACGGCGGATTATTTCCATGGGAAATCTGGAAAAGACGAAGGCTTACGATTGTTTGCCATTGTTCGCGATTTCTTAAAGATATTGGATAATACATGTAACGAAGTGAGAAAAACATTGGCCATACAAAAAAGACTTAACCATAAGGAATCTACACCCACAAAAACAAACAAGCGGTATTGGAAGAACACTCGCGATAAGATCATGATCATGAAAGACGCGGTTAAAATGATACTTGAAGCGCTTTATGACGACGACGACAACGAAGTTCAAGACACAGGTCAGCAGTCATCACCGACGCCTGCAAGCACTTCTTCACCGTTTATGCCGAGTATTCATGATAAACTCGCTCTATTAGCTATAAACAATCAACAAACAGACAGTTCAGATTCGGATTCAGATGACTGGAGCATAGATAATGATGAAATGAAACACTCTTCATTAGATGCTAATAATCAAGTCCGGTCACGGGCTATTAATGACAAGATGGATGGCTTAGAAGCGGATGACTGGAGTTCAGATAACGGAGAAAAGGAACCACACGCGGACGATGAAACGCGTTGGCGGTTTTTACGGATGCTGACGGTGAGCAACCGTTCCCGACTGACTTGGGGTTGAATGATGAAGATACAATGCAGGTTGAAAGCGAGTCACCTTATGCATCAACACAACCTACTTCCGTAGATATTAGTCCACATAGTTTCGTGGATGCTGAGGATGAACGATTGCTCTCAGACATAAAAGACGAACGGATAAATGGTCCAGATGCTGATAGCTTCCATTCAGATGGTGATGCTTCTTATAATGAACTACTGGTTCCAGTAGTCGAAGATGAGACGATGACTGATTCAGATGATGATGTACAACGGCAGAGTCAAACGGAAGCACCATATACAACCGAATCACCTACTTTTAAAGAAAGTAGCCAACAGTTACCAGGTTTAACGAGTTCAACGATGAGCTTACGAATGATTCAGACTCCAATGCTGGGCATTCCAATGGTGGTGATGATGATGTAACAGGTCAGAGTCAAACAGAAGCACAACATACAACCGAATCACCTACTTTTGAAGAAAGTAGCCAACAGTTACCAGGTGTTGACGAGTTCAACATTGATGATGTAACAGGGAAGGGTCAAACCGAAGCACAACATACACCGGAATCACCTGCTTCTGAAGAAAGTAGCCAACAGTTACCTGGTGTTAACGAGTTCAACGATGATGACGTAACAGGGCAGAGTCAAACGGAATCACCTACTTTTCAAGAAAGTAGCCAACAGTTACCTGGTGTTAACGAGTTCAACGTTGATGATTTAACAGGGCTGAGTCAAACAGAATCACCTACTTTTGAAGAAAGTAGCCAACAGTTACCAGGTGTTAACGAGTTTAACGTTGATGATTTAACTGGGCTGAGTCAAATAGAATCGCCTACTTTGAAGAAAGTAGCCAACAGTTACCAGGTGTTAACGAGTTCAACGTTGATGATGTAACAGGGCTGAGTCAAACAGAATCACCAACGTTTGAAGAAAGTAGCCAACAGTTGCCAGGTGTTCACGAGTTCAACGTTGATGATGTAACAGGGCTGAGTCAAACGGAATCACCTACTTTTCAAGAAAGTAGCCAACAGTTACCAGGTGTTAACGAGTTCAATGTTGATGATGTAACAGGACTGAGTCAAACAGAATCACCAACTTTCGTAGAAAGTAGTCAACAGTTACCAGGTGTTAATGAGTTCAACATTGATGATGTAACAGGGCAGAGTCAAACCGAATCACCTACTTTTGAAGAAATCAACGAAGAGCTAACGAATGATTCAGATTCTGATGCTTGGGATTCAGATGGTGATGATATGGTAACAAGGCATAGGCAAACAGAAGCACAACATACAACAGAATCACCTAATTTTGAAGAAATTAGCCAATGGTTATCATACGCAAATGAGTTCAACAATGAGGCAATGAATAATTCAGATTCCGACGTTTGGCATTCAGATGATGACGATGTAACAGGGCAGAGTCAAACAGAAGCACAACATACAACCGAATCACCTACTTTTGTAGAAAGTAGCCAACAGTTGCCAGGTGTTAACGAGTTCAATGATGAGCCAATGAGCGATTCAGACTCCGACCCTTGGCATTCAGATGATGATGATGTAACAGGACAGTCAAAAGGTGGTGCAAGATGAGCTGGAACAACCTGCTTCCGAATAGGGAACAAGCCAACTGTCGGGTGAACTTGTCGTTGAAGACGAGCAGACGGATGGTGCGAGCTTAGATCATGAAGGGGCAAGTTTCCAATAACATAGGTTATGCTCAAATCAATGTACTGTATAAATCATCATTCCACCTACACGTCCACCGGGCCATTTTCTACAGAATAAAAAGTTTATTTGTATTGTTATCCAAACACTATCTTCCTCAATCCAAGCCAAATATAAGTTTTTCTACATAAAAGTCACCTGGGTTTAATAAATTTTCGAATTCAATCATTGAACTTGCCCACTTATAGTTGTTTCAGAAAATGTAAGTATTTATTAAGGATAGAATGAGAAGCATGATGAATATTTTAAAGCTAAAGATTATTTGAGACAAACTAAAATTTAAAGTTAAACATTCATTTTCAGATTAATAATTAGTAATATTCTTTATACTTCTTTTTTATTTTATTTTTACATTTTGAGGTACCTTGCTACAATTATTTTCTTTCTATTAAATTTCTAAAATGTCTTATGATACAACTAAAGATAAGAAGAATGGATGCTTGCTTGATTATGTTAAAGAGCCTAGTGATTGATAACAACTTAAATTTGGTGTAATATATTTACAATATTATATTTCTTATTGTAATGATAAACTTCCATTCGACAATATTATATTTCTATTGTAATGATAAACTTCCACTCGTTAAAGTATCGACATATAGGCCCATTTTTAATTTGTTGCTATATTTGAACTAAAAATTCAACAAAATTTATAATCATTTTAGACTTTTGGTGGCCAAAGTTTAAATAAGAGGAGTTGAATGGCAATTTGTGGCCATCTCAAATCATCAATTAAAATTCTATATCACACTATTATTAAAATGTAAAACTTCATATCACATTATCAGTTATCATACAACATTCTAAGTTTCTAACCCAAAAGAGTAAAAGAGAAAAAAAACCAACACCACTCATCTGTACCCAACTAGACTTTTGTAATGATTGCAAAAATACCCGAGTTCGATAGATATACCCGAAACTCGACACAAATGGAACGGGTATACCTGATACTCGACGGGTTTTGGGTCGGGTATGGGATTAGTTTTAAAAATTTTCGTGGGTATGGGCCGGGTATGGGATTAGGTGATGCCCGACCAGATTACCCGAACTATATACCCAATCATATACCCGGATTTTTTAATTTATATTTTTTTCCATTAACCCTTATCTTTTAGTGATTTATTTTAGTATATTCATAATGTGACAAAATAAATTCTCTTTTAGTATATATATTTGATAATAGTATTTTATATGTTGTGAAGCATATACATGTAGGTGTATAAGTATTCTAAAGTTATTATAATTTATGATAAAACTTATATGTGTGTAATGTACGTTTTTAATTTGTAATATTTGTTGTATAAATAAACTTATATAATAATTATAATAGTAAAAAATGTATTTGGAAATCCAAACGTATATCTTTTAACAAACTAATGTGCATACCGATACCCGCCAATACATGACGGATAATTACCCGACAAATACCCGACGGGTATTGGGTCGAGTACGGGACATGATTTTACAACCGGCTATGGGTATGGGATTTCCATTACCTGAACTGAACCCGACCCATTGCCATCCCTAGACTTTTGTTTCTTGTTAGACCACATGGGCATGGATTTGTGACGTAGAAGCCTCTCCATGTTGGGCACACCGGCCTGCGTGTGGCGTGTAGGGGGCGTAGTGTGTGGGGTGGGGAAATCTTGGCTTATGGGTGGTGAGATGGCAACGTTTCATTGGTTAGTGGATTTTGGGTTGGTTTTGATTGGTTATTAATTTTTTTTTTCATAAAAACGTCACTTTATCGCCGCTACCACTCCGGGTTTTTTTTTACCATGCCCCCTTGCTGATGCGGTTGCCACATGACGCTTTACACCCCTTTTCATACCCTCCCACTCCGTATAATTTTAATGTTACTTTAATACCTTATACAAATTTGTTACACGATCCAGATATCTATATTATTATACAAAACATTTCCAATGTACAAAATGGTCAATTTCCATCAAATTTTAAGATGGTTAAAATTCCTAACTTTTTGCCATTTTCTTCCATCATACACATCTTCCTTGATCAATGACATTTATGTTTAATAAATTGTAACACCCCAAAAACGGGTTTGGTAATCAAACCACGTTAATGTTAAAGAGCGGGTAAAAGACCGTTAGTGGTAAAAGTGAACCGTAAACAAAATAACTAGGAACAAATTAACATAGTTAGTAATATGGAAATAGCAATAAACAATGAGTTGTAGCTCTTAATAAATAAAACCTAAAATATGAGGGACCAGAAGGGGAAAGGTTGAAAATTTAATATATAAAAATAAACTTTAAATAAAACACCACACACACAAAAGGGGTGTGTGTGTAGCGACCAGGAGCAAAACAAAGGGGGTAAACCCTTGTTTTGCTTAAATCATCAAATTGAAGGATGAATTAAGCTCGGCATTGATGCATGAACGCATATAAACGATCACCTAATCGAGGGGATCATAAGGTATGTCTCAAAACCTAGATTGGTGAAAAATCATAACTTGAGACAAATTGAATACTTGCAATTAGATAGTTGGATTATGATCCAAAGATGATATTAAGTGTATGTGTATGCTTGATTCGTTAAACTTAAAGAAATTATGCACTATTTGATGTAAGATTACTTGTTAGTGATTAACAAGTAAATAATGAATGGGTTCTTGACTATATGATGGAATTGATAATGTGGAATGTTTATGATCATCATACTTATATGTATGTATAAGATACTCGAACAAATTTGAGATTTGAGTAAGTAATCATACATGTTGAAATGGTTTTGTATGATATAATGAAACTAATGCTATGTCAAGGTTATTAAGTGTTTGAGATCATGTTGTCTACTAGATAGTGCGTAGAATTTGATTATATAGGTATTCGGATGAATGTCTAAGTAAAATGATGAGATGAGTTGTTTTGTGATAATAAAACAATTCCAAGTTCTTGTGTAATTATCGATAGATTAGCATATGATTGTAGAAACTATGTTAATTTGACATTAGCAATTGCGTGAACTTGGTTTGGGAAACATAGCTATAATGGTGGCCTAAGAATAGCGTTTACCGGGTAATTAACGAAATGCCTAAATGAGTTGTTAAACTTGTTCGTGGGTTTGTATGAATAAATAGGCATTTGACTTTTAAAAGTCAAACTGACCTATATTAAGATGAATGATAAATTTGATATAAAATCCGTAAGGTGGAATAGTCGTGTTAAACGATGACTAATCTAACCATCTTGCGAATGATAAATGATAGTTTGACGCTTGACAAGCTAGATGGAGGCTTGGGAAGAAGCGGATCAAACGGAACAAGTATGCGGGAAAAGGCATAATTGGAATTTAAGGTAAGTAAAGCTTACATATGTTAAGTAGAATACACACTTGTAGTATTTGTTAAGAAAAAGATAGATTAGTATTGAAATATGATGTTCCGATGCGAAGTGATTCAAGTCGGAACAAGTGAAAATGGTAAGAAACCATGAATGCTGGTAAAAAGGGTAATACGGTAAATTCGTCATGTGATGACGAATAAATAAGGGGTTTTGAAACATTACCTTATGGTGTAAACCATAATGGATAATAAGGGGTGAAATGGTAATCCAGTCACGAGTTGACGGATAAATAAAGAGTTTTGAAAAAAAGGCACCATATGACGTAAGTTATAATGTGTCAAGCGAATTAAGAAATGATATTTTTAGTGTAACATGATCATATTGTAAAATGAAATGGGCTAAATGGGCGAGATGACAAATAAATGTCATATGATAATGATAAGTGGTCATTTAGGCCAAATGGATCAAATGGTGATATTTGACAATAATATCTAATGAACGCTTGTCGAGTTTTGTATTCATAGGAAAATGGCGTTTGATTCGCGTCGCTATTAATAGTGATTAGTAGTGCAAGGTATTTAAACGAGTCAATGCTATGACTCGAGCCAGGTACGTGTAACGGCTCTCAACAAGGACTTAAGGTCCGATGAGAGTTAAATGAGTCATGAATGAACAAAAGATTACCTAAGGTAAGGTAAATCTAATAATCTATATCGTAGACATTATGTTTTTAAGAACATAATGATTTTAAATAGATTATGATTAAATGTTCATATTTGGTCAAAAATGATATTGAAAGTCCTTCGTCGTAAAAGAGGGGTCTAAGTTGACAAAAATGCCCTCGGGTGATAAAATAAGTAAACGACTCTAATGTTAGTTTAAAAATGACTTTTATAATGTAATAGACCATTTCGATGCGTAGAAGCGAAAAGCATAAGCCATTTTGGTTTAATGCCTTTTAAATGATCTTTTCCGTAAATTGTCGAATCAAAGGGTAGAAATTGGATAAAATGAATTTACGATAATAAATCCACCACAAAATAATGTTGTGGTGGAAAATAGATAGATATCTCGTGTGGAAATGATAAGATAGATAAGGTTTGTTGAAATAGGCGTTGGACTTTGCTAAAACAACCGAACGGGTCAAAATGATAAAATAAATAAAGGTTTTGTGGAATAAAGCGATGTATTTCACTAAGGCAACTATACGGGTAAAAGAAAAGAAAATGGAGTCTTAATGCATACCGAAATGGATGCGTATGTATAGTTTGGTTTAAATTGGGTTAAAGGGCAAAATTGGAAAATTTACGCATAAACCAAGAGTGAATGCGTAATTCATAAGAATCTTAAGAATCCGGGTTAAGGATTTCAAGCTAAATATGTAGGTAAACAATTTCCGAACATTTAGAAACAAGTTTCGAGTAAAGCGGATGAAAATTGAATGAGTTACAGTAGTTTTCGTAACTAAACGGCAAATTTGAAAAGGGTGCAGCAGCCCACCATAAGCTACGGTGGCCTACCGTAGCTTACGGTAGGCAACTGTTGTGTTGAAACAGAAAGCCTTGACCGTAAGACAGGAAGCCTTGACCGTAAAGCTTGACCGTAAGCTACGGTGGCCAGCCGTAGCTTACGGTGGAGTCTGAAATGAAAGTTTTTTTTTGATGTTTTAGGCCTTCGGGTTTATCCCGTTAGTTATAATCTATTTAGAACTAACGTATTTCATAAATTATGAAATATAGGTGATGATTGGGTGTACCGGAGGAGGATCAAGCTCTACGAAGAACTGAACAAGATCAAAGACGAAGCTTCCGCACTTGGTTATTTTAACACGAAACTAATCTATGATAACATGTTAAATTGTTTAATGTTTATAAAGCTTTTATAACTTCGAAAACATGTATTAAACGAATATTCGCATTTACACATTTAAATGCGAAATTTTAATAGAAATTCTGTAAAGTAAGATAAAGTTTTACATAAATCTATACTATATATTAGATTATTTATAAATAATTAAAATAAGCTTATGTATAATAAACTCATCACATTAATCAAGAGCATATATTCAAAAATACATTCTATTGTATTTGTGTATTTGGACTAAAGAACTAATCAGTGAATCAAAATTAATCAAATTTAACGTAAAATGTGTTTTGTAATTTTAGAGAAGTCAGTTAAAAATTTAGATTTAAATTATCGACTCCACTAAACGCGTGAGTTACTCACTAGATAAAAAATGTTGCAGCTAATGTTTATCATAAGGGTTTCCCGTGTGTTGCAGCCGCGAATCGCGAGTGCTTTTTATACACACATAACGTATATACGATTTTTAACGTTTTTAAATTTTAATTATTATATTCTCGGCCCATATTATCGACTCTGCTGCAACGCACAGGATCCGAACTATAAATCATAATATCTTAAGTTGATTGGTTGAATTTTAACTTCATATCAAACTTTTGTGTAGGAACCTTATGAAAGAGGGATGGCCTATATAGTTTGCATAAAGCTTTCTTTAAACTCTTTTGGGAAAATGTCGATTACATTTGAATTAGAATATACCTTTGTATATTAATGTTTTTTTTTATTTTAGAAAAACACAGATATTTTAATCTTTTCATTGATGACTTAAAAAGGAAGATGTCGATTACATTTGAATTAGAATATACCTTTGTATATTAATGTTTCTTTTCGGCAAAAAACCACATAACTTTTTATCTTTTCATAGATCACTTAAAAAATTAAATGTATAAACCTAATCTCATACCTCAATAAAATTTAGATTCTATCATAAAAATTCATTTAGTAAGTTTTATTAGTTAGTTAAATTACTCTTTTTTTAAAGTATAGTACATTAAAAAGCCACGAAATGACAGCTAATGCAAAAGCTGAATACAACATAACAGAACCGACACAATAAAGAAGACAAAATACCGATTAAATGGAGCTACCAAAAAGAAGTACGACTAAAATTTAAAACTTGACAACATGTCTCTAATCCAGTCAAACCACTCAACGCCGTTAAACTTGGCCCTGCATTAGATCTATTCAAGGAGAGACATGGTAATCTCATTTGTGGTCTTTATAGCCAAATTCTTCGCATTGTTGAATATCCTGTCATTTCTTCCTTTCCCAAACCACCAAAGGGTTATATAGATAATGTCATTTATTATCTTTCTCCGGAAGACTTATTAGAACCCCTTGTAATCGAAATTAACAGATTAATGTTCGATAAACTTGTTAAGTCCCAATTCTCAACCACACCAAAGAAATTGCCTCCTCCAAGTCGCTTTAGCCACATGACAGCTCAAAAACGCATACACAAAATATTCAGATTCAGTAGGTTACCATCTATAAAAACTCAAAACCAAAGACACGATTCTCGCAATCAAATTTCAAGGAACCGGGATGCAATTTTGAAGCAATTTCCAAGCAAAGCAATTCACTTTCTAGGAAATTTTATCAATTCATAAAATTAATCACATATTCACATACCTTCTTAGTTCTAACCATATAAGCCAAAAACTTACAACAACTAATTTAAAAACATGTTGTAGCTAACAATATCATTAAGAGTGGTTTACTAAAGCTTGAAAGTGGAAACTATGACCTTCGCCTCAAGCCCATAATCACAAACAAAACCCTAATTCCACATCTCCATCCTTCAAATTCTCACACCCTGCTTGTAATCCTTCATCCATCTTTCACCAATCAATCATATCATCAACCCATTCATGGCTACCAAACGCTACACTCCTCTAGACGACCCTCCATCCGCTTCATCCGACGATGACGAAACAGAGGACGAACAAGAAATCATCACACAAAATACAATTCACCAATCATCATCATCATCATCATCTGAAGAAGAAGAAGACGAAGAAGAAGAAACCCCAACACCCACAAAAATTCCCCAAATTCAAAACCCACAAATCAAAACCCCCCATCAATACCCTAATTTGAAACCACCTCAATTATCATCTGAATCGGAATCGGAATCAGATTCCGACTCAAAGATTCCGATGGGTATTCCGAAAGCTTCGATCTTTGAATTCGATTCCGATGTGAGATCGCCCACTGCTTCCGATTTTGCGATCAAACCCTCGAAAAAGATTGAATCTTTTGATGTTGAGACGACTCCAACGTCAAAACGCCGTCGTTTAACCGATAATAAGAAGAAAGTAAAGGTTTTGAATGGGTATGCCGATGAGGAAAAGAAAGCAGCGGTGAAAAGGGTTTGGACTGTTGAGGATGAACTTATGTTGTTGCAGGGGTTTATTGATTATCAATCGAAAATCGGGTGTTCTCCTTTGTCGGATATGGATGGGTTTTATCAGTTTACAATGAGTTTGTTACCGGGGCATGCGACGAAGAGTCAGTTGTATGAGAAAGTTAGGAGGTTGAAGAAGAAGTTTCGGGTGAATTCGGAGAAAGTTAGTGAGAACGGTGAGGATGCGGTGTTTGTTAAGCCGCATGAGCGGACGTTGTTTGAGCTTTCGAATAAGATATGGGGGGTTGATGGGTGTGAGAATGTGGGTGGTAATGGTGGTGGGTCGACTGCGAAAGGGAAAGTTAGGGTTGCAAAAGTTAAACCGAAAGTTGAACCGAAAGTTGCGGTGATTGAGAAGGAGGCGGATAGGAACAGGTGGTTAAAGTGGAGGATTTCGAGACGTTGTATCTGTTTTGGAATGCTGGATTGACGTCGGAAGTTTCGACTGCTTTGAAGTTTCCTGATGGTGTTGTGAAGTTGGTTAAGGAGAATTTGAGTTTGATTGGGGAAGCGAAAGCGAAAGAAATGAACGAGAAATGGGAAGCGATTTTTGAAAATGAGGCGGTGTTGAGAAAGAGGAGAATCGCGCTGCTGAGTAATGTAGGTGATGTGGAAACAGCATAGGTAAATAATGCAAGTATGAAAACTTATGCTATTTGTTGGTATTTAACGGCGTTAAAGATGTTCAGTTTATGATACTATCTATGGTTCGTTGATCACCTGTTACAGCTTGTCAGTTTGTTTAACTATAATTGATCATTTGAGCCTAAAGTTACCGAATTTGTGTGTTAATGATTTAGCTTATTGCGCTCCATATCTTTTTTGCATCTTATGGTTTTAAGATGTTACATTGTTATATTATCTATTTATTGTTGTTCACTTGGAGCATCGTATTTTTTTTCATCAAAACAAATTATTCTGGCACTTTGGTTACTTTTGCGACATAGGTTGTATAACGTCTGTACCCTGTATGACATGTTTAGTTAACTGATCCTTTAATATTTTTAGACCGATTTAAGATGTCATGTTTGATACTATCTGTCCATGCTTATCACCCGCAACATTATCCTTTTAAGTGCAGTCTATCATTTGTGCACCTAGATATTTTTTGTGTATGATTTTTTATTAATCTTTGCTTAGTTTTTCTGTTTGACATGTGATTTTTATAGTATTTTACTGGCGCGACAACAGGGTTATATTGGTGCTAAAAAGATGCTAACTTTATGATAGTAATCTATTTGCTGTCATGTCGATCACCCATATCATTATTTAAAAAAAGTTAGTTTATGGTATCCACTACCGTTTGTTAATTACTCACTACTTATTAACAATAATCATTTGTTTGTGTGCTTGAAAGTACTTTTAGGAACTGCATTCCTGCCTCTTTGCTTACCGTCTTGTGTAGATTGCTGCCTGGATCTGTAGTTGATTACCTGCTTATCCCACATAAAGACATATGGTTTAATGATTTTTTTCTAATGTTTATGGGCCAAAGAACTGGGCGATATTATGGTTCAAGATGTTAAAACTATCTCTTTTCGGCTTCACGATAATAAAAATAGGTGGGGGTAAGCAGCCATTATTGGAAATTAGAACGATGAATTAAATTCCTCTTATACGTTTGAAATTTGTTGTTAAAATGTTCAAAAGATACAGTATTCCACATTAATTAGGCAAACATACTAGCCCATGATTACCAAATATACTTTACCTGTGATCGCGCACGTTAATTAAGTAGTTCCTCTGACTATCTCTTTGTGTAAAGTAAATCTTTTAGGTATCAATCTGATTTGATTGTCACCTATTTTACTTCAGCAATTTGTTTTCAGTATATCTTAATTTGAATAGGTTCTCTTGAGTTGATGAATCAAGTTATTGTGCACATGTCTTTTCCTTCATTATTTCAACCATGATTCGTTTTAAAACAATGTTTAACCATATTGTTGGTGCGTTCTATTTTCATTCGTGATATGCATAATTTAAACCCAATCAACCCATATACTCATATCCATGGTTAACGGGTACAAAATGCTTTGCCCATCTTTTTTGCGCCGACAGGTAAATGTGTCACCACAAAGGTATGTGATTGAGTTACACAGGTATGCATAATGCGAATGTGAAATCTACCTACCCATATGACATTTGTTTGATCAAGTTTTTGTGTATTCAGGGTGTTTTAATGGTTAAAAAATGTTATCTATCTAATGGTTTGTTTTTTGTTTATATATATCTCTTTATTTGCATGCAAACATATGTTACCAGTTACTACTTTGGGAACTACCTTTGTAAATCTGTTCTCAGGTGTGCTGTTTAGATTTTTAAATAGGATGATGCATAGCTTCTTTGCCTCGTATGATGATGGTTTGTACTTTTAAATTCGATGGTTACAATGTTAGATGTTCGTTTCATCATCACCTTCTTTCACTATAATCGTTTATTTGCACGCGTATAATACATTTAAAAATCTACATATCGGCCGTATAAGTTATATGAGTTTTATTGATTTTTATAGTGTTTTTGTTGCCAGTGATGCTATATTATTGTTAAAGATGTTCATTTATAATTTGATCATAATTAAATTAAATTTGTTGAAATTCCTTTGGATTTTGGTTTGGTTATTAGGGTGTGAGGGCGCCTTCGGGTAAAACAATCAGGTTTATATGGTACACCGCCACAATTGTTGCGGGCTGGCATTCTGGATCAATTTTATGGCTGGTGAACCTGAGAGTAGAGCTGCACAAACCCGTTTTTTTTTTCAATACCCGGGTTCGGGTATATACTTGGGTACGGGTATAATCGGGTTTTGACTTTTCGGGTATCGACCATACCCTGGTCGTGTTTGGGTCTTGTTATGGGCTAGAAAATCTATACCCTATGTACCCGGTTCGGGTTTTCAATACCCAGGTATTAGAACACCCTATTTTCGAGTCAGCTTAAGACTTTTGGGTCAAGTCAACTTTCTTTTACGTGTTATGTTTTCCACCAATGATTGATTTATAATGTTTCTTAGTTTAATATCTTGCGGGTTGTGATTACCGGTTTTAAACTACAACTTGACTATGGCCATTAATAATGGATCTTGGATCCCATTTGACCTGAATTTAATATACCAACTGATTAATTAAAAGCTTAGTTGTTATTTCTTTCTTTGATAGTTTAATTAGGGGTTACAATGTTTTGAAAACCGGAACCGTAATTGAACTGCTCATCTTAGTAATTTAACTACTAGTGGGATTTGTTGAACCGGATGAAAAATGCCTTACTAGTTTGAAGTTAAGTTTGATGTTGGTATCAACCCATAACCATTTATCCAAGTATGTGAATACTTAGGCCCGTCGTTCGGGCGTTATCTCCACACCAGCTTAGCTGATGCTATCGACGACACCAAAACGCGCCGCCAAAAGGGAGCTCTGCCCCCATGACGCCTGTTAACACAATTGGGAGGTGGTGGCACTACCCTCCACTAATCGGCTGCAATTTTTCTCTTATTTTTTTTAGTTAAATTGCAACGTCTTGAGTGTGAGTTAGTTAAGGTCCGCTATCTATGTGCTAAGGTGTTATACACTTTTTAGTTAAATCACAGTAACATATATAGTCTTAAGGTTGACTCAACTTTTTATTAGCTCACGCAAAAGTTAGACGAAAACCCCAAAAATATTTCCTAGACTGTCTACACTAAGGAACTCTAAAAACACTTGGTGGTTGTTTGTTTGAGCTCTTAATGAGATCAAACCTCTGATTGAGTCAGAGGTATTTCATATAGGTTGTTTGTTTCGTAGGCAGATATTTTGAATCGGCCAGACATTTGCTTATTAATGGGTAAGCATTATACTGAGTCTTAACGGTTGAGCACTCTTATTGGTTTAACACTTGATGGTTCAAACCTCTCTTAATGGTTCAGCACTTATATATTCAAAAGTTACCAAACAGCCCCTTAAAAAGATGTCTAATTAGTTAACACATCATAAAATTACTTATTCTGTAAAACACTAAAAACTCACAGAAAACTCTAAAAGTCACAATTTTTTTTTTGCCACAACTATCACCTTTGACCTTAATTTTTTATTTACTAATCTTTTATGAGGTTTTGAGTTTGATTCCCACAAAAGGGTTTTTTTTTTCAGGTTATTAGGTTTCCTCTGGAATTGGTGTATAGACATTATTGCCTAGTTAAGATGGATATGATCGGGTGGTTTCGCTTGTAGCACGATAATACTCCAATGACCCATCAGTGATCTAAATTTACCATTCAAATATATATACACACACATACAAAAGGCAAAATAAATAAGAATAATAAGAAAGATTCTAGTCCCATTTATTTTAGATTTGGAGGGTTAGGTTTAGAAAAAAAATAGTGGAATGACACAAAGGGAATCATATATTTAATAACTTTCTTTCTTCACATGCAAAGACACATGCTAATTCCTCCTATCAATTTAAAACGTCCATAATTTTTTCATACGACATTAAAAAAATGAATTTCACCATAATGAGCGTGTTTTATCTTTAATACGAGTATGATATTACTATACAAAAAATAAAATAAAAAAATTGTTTTTACTGATTTTTTTTGCATTGTGTTAAAGGTTCTGGTCATTGTGTCTTTCAACTGAGTTTTGGTCATTACGTTCTTACTAGTTTTTCTATACATTGTGTTATTTTCAAAACTTATAACATAATGTTAATTTGGGTTCTATCCATTGCGTTTTTATTAAAACATATGATACAATGTATGACACAATAAAGATGGTGTTATATTTGGGTTTTCAATACATTGTGTTATTGGTTCTAATTATTGTTTTTTTCAACTGTGTAGGTTTTCTATATATTGTATTATAGGTTTTGGTTACCATGTTTAGTTTGCTATCTATTGTGTTTTAATCTATTGTCTATTGTGTTTCTGTTTGGTTCTCCATTGTGTTTTAATATGTCTATTGTCCATTGTGTTTTAGTTTGTTGTCCATTGTGTCTTTTATCTGCTGTCATTAATTGTATCTTTAATCTGTTGTCATCAATTGTGTCTTTTATTTGATGTCATCAGTTGTGTTTTTAGTTTATTTTCCATTGCGTTTTTAGTTTGATATTCATTGTATTTTACGTTATGTTCATTGTGTTTTAGTCTACTATCCATTGTGTCTTTTATTTGTTGTCATCGATTGTGTTTTTGGTCTACTTTCCATTGTCTTTTTAGTTTGATACTCATTGTGTTTTACGTTATGTCTATTGTGTAATACGCAACTGAGTTTTCAAATTTTTTAAAATATAACAATAGGGTACTCATATTAAAGATAAAAACAGTCAATTTGTGGTATAATTTAAAAAACAAACAAATGACGTACAAAAAGTTACGTACGTTTGAAAATTGAGAGCGGGGGGGGGGGGGGGGGATATCATGTGAGTTGCATGTGCATGTTTCTAGGCATGTGACTTACATCTGTATATTTTTTTCTCTTATGAACAAAATTACCCTTCCCGTTTGACTTATCTTTGGACACTTGTCACTCTATAGTGACTTCTTACCCTTCTTATTTTTAAACACCTTTGTACTATAAGGTTGGTGGGTGTGAGGTGCCTCCACGGCCCGTCAAGGCCTGACACCACCTCCACCTAGGGGCTCGTCACGTCACTTCCGTCGGCCAAGAGACGAAGAAGACGAGCCTTTTGCAGCAATCATGTCGTTGGATAATGACTATTTTCTAAAAAAATCAATTTTCTTTATTATATAAATCAATCAAACCCCTCACTTTTTAAAAATACACTCACCCACACTCTCTAAAACATCCCAAACGCTCTCCAAAAAAGATCAAACGTCTTCTTCATCTTCGTGGTGTTCTTCTGGTGAAGCCGTACAATTTTATTTGTAAACGCTTGTAATGCAGACATCACAAATAATCATTGCAGAGGAAGAAACCACGTCACAACCATGAACTAGGAAAGCGGCCATAAACAGAGACCGAGAAGGTTAGTTTATATTTGTATCTATATATTATATATCACTATTATATTTTGTATTAACAATTTATTTTTACTGAACTTATTATATTGTTATTATATTTTTATGTGTAACATACGTGTAAGTGCCCACAATAAAATGGTGGCTAATTACTTTGCCGATGAACCCTTGTACACGAACGCGATGTTTAGACATCGGTTTTGAATGGGTGGTCGACTATTCTTCGCAACCCACACCCAATGACGACTAGTATTTTTTTACTTATTTTTTCTAAGTTTAGATTTTATATTATTAATTTAATGTAAGCTACACGAGAAACGGACTGAACTAAAACTTGAAATGAACGCACTTCGTGCATGTTATGCAACCCCATAAAATGTAAATAAAAACTAACGAGTTTTTAGGACCTGCCCATTGCGACGAAACTGTTAAATTAAACGAAAAAATAGATGTTAAAATGTTTAGTTACGCATGTGAGTTGCAAAGCATTACGTAAACGAAACGATAACATTGGTTCGTTATGGTACGGCACACTCACTATTTAACAACCGAAAGAGAAAATCCAAATACCCAAAAAGATTTATATCGATTGTAACTATAAAAATGAATACGATTGCAATAAAAATGTGTACCTTTTGCCGATACAAATTATTAGCGATAACTAATATTTAAATAACATATTTGGAATCGTGTTACAAATATTTGAATGTGATGTTTAACCGAACCAAATAATTCACTTTTTAGTAAGATACTAATTTTTTTGAATGAAATACTATATTTGGAACTACGATAATCTTACATCGTTGGTCACTCACATTTGTTAAATTACACAATAGTGTTAGTTCAACAATTTTTTCTTAAAATATACATACCAATTCAATTTTTTTTTAATATCTGCTTTCAGTTTTGAACAAATTTTCTAGAACGTTTCTTTGAACAAAGATATTAAGGTTACTGAAGCTAGCATGGTATCAAATTAGGTGGTGATGCATTTGAGGCATCATGTGTTCCCAGGTTCTGCTCAAATACTGTTATAGTTTCTAGGTAATATGAAAAGGGCCATGCTATTCACACACCTTAAAGCGTTAAGCGTTGACAAAGCTTAGCGCTTCAGGGTAATACTTAACGCAGACCTATATGCTGAGCTTTGGTCAAAGCTTGACGCTTCAGGGTAATACTCAATGTTTTGGTCAAAGTTCGGCGTTTGGATGGTTTTTAAATTTTTTTAAATTTGATTAATTAAAAAACGCACCTATACTTGTCGAATTTTGACGTATTTTGTTATTACACGTGATTTTATGAAGTTTATGGTCTATACGGCACGTTCTGGATAAGTTTGGTTACGTGTGTTGCCGTATTCCATGATTTCATGTGATTCTGTTTTTATTTCACTTGTAGTCCAACGTGTCGTTTTGTATGTATACGCGTCCTACCAGATAAGTACTTGAGATATTTTGTCATTAAATGTCGTATTATGACGTGTATTGTCACTATTGTTCCGTACTATGGCGTATTTTGGCCGTACGGGCCATGTCGGTGTATCGTGACGTTTATTGTCTGTAAGTGCCGTATTAGTGCGTAGATTGATTGTTATGGCGTATTATGTTTCTATTGGTCGTATTATGGCGTATTTTGGCCGTACGGATCAGTACTTTTGGTTTGTAACTGATTTAATTGGATTAGAATTGTATATACTTACCTACATCTTGAACATTTGGGAAAACAATAAGGTTCGTGGGTGTGTACAATATCCTTTGGTAATAAACGCACCTATACATGCCGAATGAAGCTGAGGAAACTCATTAAGTGGTTGCGGTTGTGTTTGTCGATGGTGGACATTTCATCCATGTATAAGTCATACCAGGCTGCTTCACTCTCTGTTGTATTCAAAGTCCAAAGATAGTTGGGGGGAGGCATTGGATACGATTCTTCAAGCTTTACATGGATGAAATGTCCACCGTCGACGAACACAACCGCAACCACTTAATGAGGTTCCTCAGCTTCATTCATCATGTATACGTGTGTTTATTACCAACGGACACGACTCGTACGACCAGAATACACCATAATACGATCAATAGAAACATAATACGCCATAACAATCAATTTACGCACTAATACGACACTTACAGACAATAAACGTCACGATACCGAATGTCATCGACACGACCCGTATGGCCAAAATACGCGATAGTACGGAATAATAGTGACAATACATGTTATAATACGTCATTTAATGACAAATTACGACAAGTATTGATCTGGTAGGACGCATATACATACAAAAAGGCACGTTGGACTACAAGTGAAATCAAAACAAAATCACATGAAATCATGGAATACGACAACACACGTAACCGAACTTATCCTGAACGTGTCGTATAGACCATATACTTTATAAAATGACGTGTAATAACAAAATACGTCAAAATTCGACAAGTATAGGTGCGTTTTTAAATTAAAATCAAATTAAAAAAAAAACAGAAAAAACACCCAAACGGCAAGCTTTGGCTAAAGCGCTGAGTATTACCCTGAGCTTTGGCTAAAGCTCGGCATATAGGTCCGCGCTGAGTATTACCCTGAAGTGTCGAGCTTTGGCCAAAGCTCGACGCTTTAGGGTGTGGAAATAGACAAAAGGTGTGTGTGAATAGACAGGGCCTCTTAAACACCATGTGTGGTAGTAAACAGTTTTATCTCTCTCTCACTCCCAAAATCAACCGCACAACCACCACACAATAAAGTTGCCACCGTCACCACCCGCAGCATTGTCACCACGATCCCCAAACCACCACCACCGAGCGTCACCACCTCTGACCACTGCCAACCACCACCACAACCTACATCCACGGCAAGCTTTGGCTAAAGCGCTGAGTATTACCCTGAGCTTTGGCTAAAGCTCGGCATATAGGTCCGCGCTGAGTATTACCCTGAAGTGTCGAGCTTTGGCCAAAGCTCGACGCTTTAGGGTGTGGAAATAGACAAAAGGTGTGTGTGAATAGACAGGGCCTCTTAAACACCATGTGTGGTAGTAAACAGTTTTATCTCTCTCTCACTCCCAAAATCAACCACACACACCACCACAATAAAGTTGCCACCGTCACCACCCGCAGCATTGTCACCACGATCCCCAAACCACCACCACCGAGCGTCACCACCTCTGACCACTGCCAATCACCACCACAACCTACATCTAGCGGCCACCACTACAGCAATGGCACCATCTTAACTCCACCACCCATTTCTCTCTCTACAAACATTCTCCCTACCAAACACTATCTCTCTCGTCTTGACGAAACCTGTCTGCCACCACCTTCGGAAAGACAACCAAGTCTGATCGTGGTCTATGACGGTGACGCGATGCGATTGAGGCGATAATACCCGGTCGTGGCTTCAATGACAACCAGCAACTTGGTGGCTTGTAATGCTTCACATTTTGTACTTTCCTTATTTAGAAAGTGTAATCGTACTTCTATTTATGGAAACTTGTATTCGTATTCTTTTCCCCTTTTGTAATCTGAGATGTTGATCATAATGAAAATTCGTACTCTATTTATACTTTTTATTCATACAAATCAATCATTTAAATACTTGTTTATATGCAAACTTATACTTCTCATACGTGCAATTCTCATACTTGACTGCTCGAATACTCAGATTTCATGTGCAATTATACTTATACATCACAACTTTATGCTTAAAATACCAAAAAACTGGCTAAAATATGAAAACATGGCCCAAAACCAAACTCTTTGTGCGATCTGGCCCACTTCGCACGAAGTGCACCTTGCACGAGGTGGTGTCCAACTCGTACGAACTGGCCCTATTTCTTATAAATACGCACTCCACTCCACTCCTAAATCTTTTGCTCATTCTTTACTCTCAAGCTACTGATCTTCTCTCTATATATCAGATCCGTAACAGAAGGTTTCTAACCTCCCAACTCATTTTCTTTACTTATTTTTATGATTTTTTCTACTCCTTTCTAATGCATGCATCTTCAAGTGTTGAATGCCACCAAAATCATAATCCTTATATGATTAAGCTTTTGTTGGTAGTAGTGTGAACACTAGAAGCATTGGCTTCCGAATTAGTTCCACCACCTCATTTGTCCATTACATGTCATTCAAGTGGCTACTAACACCAAAGTTACCTAACCTCGTCTGGCCTAGTTAACTCTTTCCATGTCAGGAATGACTCACTTGGGTTAATCATACTTGGCCACTTGTGTAGCTAGATTTACATTCTGTTATTCATGACCAACCGGGTTGTTACAACCTTTTGCTTTGGTGAATCATATAACAAGGTGTTCGCACCACCATGCTTGACTTCTATGACGAACTTGACAAAAAGGACATAAACTAACATAACCCTCGTACTTTCTTAATAAACTAGTCTGAACAGAATATTAATCGCTTTCTGATTAAGTATTATGATCCTAGACTGTTCTGTCTCGTTGTCAAATTTCCCGTTCACAAAAATCAGTGTCGAAACGGGTGTAAAACGAGCTAAAACATTCCATAAACTGTCACTTCGCATGAAGTGGTCAGCTACTTCGCACGAAGTGGAGCTTTTCTACGTTTTCCTTTCGTATCTGTGAATCCAAATCTGAATCCTTTGTTAACTATAGTCTTTTCACACAACTCTGTTTACCCCTTGTAGGGTAACCTAGGTGTGCATCACTTCAACACTCCAACTCAACAATTCGCGGCTTTTTACGAAGCTTGCAAAATCGTGAGTATACTCGACCCCGTTTTACTTCTACACTTTTTGGTGCAATACGTATACCTTATTCAAAAATCACACAATCATGTTTATACTAAAATCAAAAACAATCCTTATCCAGCTCTATCTGCTAAACTTGAATTCACACATGCTTAAACTTTTTATGCTTATACTTCGTCATTAACTTCGATCAAGCCTCCTTTAACATGTATAGCGCTATAGGAGTAACGCATCACCCGTATTCTTGAGGCAATGTTAAGTAAATTACTTAGGTCTCTTCATTACTATGATTCGATCACACTTACGGGAACTCTTTGGGTTGACACGTATAAACACATGCTAGTATTTGACATGATAGTTTTAAGTTAACATTTATGCATGACGATTTGTTCACACTTTTTATTATCTTAGTATTCAAACTTGTATACTTGCCAATGCCTTGTGTGTTGAACTATACTTTAACATGTATTGCAAGTTGATGACGATGACGATGACGATCCATGGAATCTAGTTGGATGACATAGAACTCATCTTAATTTAGATTTATGTAGGATCGTGTTTCTAATTAAAATGTTGTATTTTTTTGTTGTAATTGTACTTGAAATTTATGTTGTATTTTTTTCAAGCAATGTACTTGAATCTTTAGTAATAAAATGAAATATTGTTCCTTTAAGTAGTTGTCACAATTTAGTGTTATGTTGTCTCGAGTAATCTATTTACGTCCGTCGGATGATTCCGCCATTGATTAGTGTGTGATATGGCTGATGGTGTTGTAGTACCAAGTCACCAACTCTAATGGTGGTTGATGACCTAGTGTGGTGGTATATGAGAGAGAAGGGTAGTGGAGTGTGATGATGTGTATTTTCTTAGTTCCATTTGTGGTCCCCAATCATAATGACCAATTAGCTTATATAAAATTGAACAATAGTTACTGTGGGGAAGTAAACTTACAAAATAATATTGGGGAAATATGGTTATTTATATTAGATTTTGGGATCGTTGGTGTAAATTTTGTACAATTTAGGTGAGCAATTATATATAATCCTTTCGTTTATGTTTACTTATTAAGTGTACAAAATTTCTCTATCTAACAAGTGAAACGCAGCTATGGTATGTTTGTTACGTATAATAATTATACATTGGGTCGATAAATACTTTTTCTTTTGTTATGTCTTGTTGTGTAAGCCCTGGTCGCATCGCGTTTGGGACTTGCATCTAGTTGGTTTTTATTATGGAGAATCTGCTTGTGATTGCTTTCCTTGACCGATGATCTAAACGCCCATTTGATTATGATACTAATCTTTGGCTACTTTTCTTTTCCAGGTTATATGTTTTCATTTACACACAAACTAATATTTCATACCAATAAAATGGTGAATGAAGTTTTTAGTGTGTGACTGTCTATACATAATTGATACATAACATAAATTATTGTGAGAATACACAAAATAATATAAGCCATATACATTCCTGCTAATGCAAGCCATTTAAGTTCCTGATATAAAAACATTTAAAGATAAAAGCAAATTGCATAAACGTAAAATTGATTGTTTCTCAATATACAATATGAGATTAAAGAAAAATACAATATGAGATTAAATTAAAGAAAAATACAAAATGAAAAGTTTACTTTGATTTCTCATTCAAGTTATTATATATAACCTACGTATAACATGTAGGTCATCGGAGTCTATATTACTTACACATGAGTAAGTAAACACTACAAGATTAAAGAACACGAAACATAAGTTTGATGATTTGTTGATGTGTATAATCTATATATGTGTATGTTTTTTTAATATTTAATAAATATGAGTTGTTGATTAAAGAACTGCACAATTTAAATTTGTTATTTTTGCTCTTTTAATAGTTTAGTGTTATGTAATGATTCATATTATATATGTATGTATGATATTTCTAATTTAAATGACTCGTTTATTTTATCTCTTCCAGTAATGGAATGGCTACAATTCATTGAGTCTATCCTGACCTAAATGCACGAAAATGACAAAAATAAGAGATATTACGAGTTGTTATGGTCCTTGGTCAGGTATGCTTGACCCGTGTTCCAACATCATTTTCAGTCACAATGTTTTTTTAACTGTGTGTCTATATTTTTATTTATTTATTTTTAAATCTTATAGATTCAAGCCTTTGTATTTAATAAGAACATATGGTATGAGAAGACGATTTGAATTTTTATAGTCTTTGTTTTACTACTTATGTTTGCTAACAAATAAATGGAGTGATGTGAGTAAGCTAAATCCTCGAGGTACACAAACCAGTTATTGAGCCCAAACCGATTCAAATCAACAAAAGTCAAAACCGATTTTGTTTAAAACGGATCTGTTCCAAATGGGTCGAATTAACAGGTCCAGAAGAGGGTACATTGTTCACCTCTGTATAATGGCTTACGAAAACCTTAAAACTATTACAAATAAACCCAAGACCATTAAAATTCCAAAACTAATACTTTGGACAAAGAGTAAATAAATCCTAACTTTTAACAACCAACGAACACCATATATACATCAAAAGGGGCACATGGAGTTGGATAAGGGAATTTAGATACAGAACAATAATATAAAATTTGTAGGTTAGTCTAAACGGGTTAGTTTTAGTTTAGACACACGACACATTAACATGTTTAGCTTAGCATGTCGGGCTTTAGTCAACCTTGTGGGTTCGTGGATTGGCCTGCGTGCTTATTTTTATAAAACTTAAGGTGTATTTTGTTTTAAAACTTAATCTAGACCGGTATATATGTCAAAACTTATAAGTTAAATCCTTAAAGTAAACAAAAACACTTATGTTTTTGGGTGTAAATTTGTAATTGTAGAGTAGTCAGTAGTTACTAACATGAAAGATTTATGAAAAAATTCAGGTTCAAACAGATTGTGTTTGTAAACATGACTAGTTTAATACTTGATTTAAGTCATTATGGGTTTACCTATTCTGATATAAGATTTGCATATTAGTATACTAAATGTCCAAATATATTTTTTTAATAAAATGTTTGGTGGTACCAGGTGGGAACAAAAAGCGGCCATGCTATGAAAAACGTTGGGTGATGAGAGCGATACATGCTTTGATATAAATGGTATGTATGCTTTGTCATTTCCCTCGTGAGTGTGGCATTTATAGGAAGCACACACATACATATCATTAAATCAAGCTTTAGGTCTTATATAGTCTCAGATAATGACAATTTTATGTCGACAACGACCATTCCCAATGCTCATCAATTTTTTGATCACAGAAAATTAGACTCAAAAACTTTGACCACTCTCAGACACGCCACAAGCTCAGCAAAGATCGATTACATATATAGCCCCGACTTTAGAATTCATCTAGGATTCTAAAACTACCAGATAATTACAAAATAACTCTCTATAATCATCTCTAAAACAAATAGATAAATAGGCAACTAATTAACTTGCTCTAATCGGTTACTATATTCTT